>LT669793.1:32784893-33388210 GCA_900128785.1 Arabis alpina | reverse complement strand
AAAGCCTAGCAGAGCTTGACTCGAAAGAAAAGACTCAAATTGGAGCTTCCATATAACATAGTTTCGGTCACTCAATTTGACGGTAACACAGTTCGAAATACTTAGAGCAGGATAAGCGTAAAGCTGGAAACCCTTTGTACCATGCTTTTAACAACGGAGTAGTTGCAGGAGGATGATGAACAAAGGATACCGTTGCTTATATCCACCTACAGGAAGGGTGTACATCACAAGACACGTGATCTTTGATGAAAATTTGTTTCCTTTTGGAACTAAGTATCAATCTCATCATCCTCCTGCAACTACTCCGTTGTTAAAAGCATGGTACAAAGGGTTTCCAGCTTCAGCTGCGCCCTCGACTCCTTCCTCTGATCCAAATGCTCAATATCTTTGTGCCATACCACTGTCTACTAATCCCTTTGCAGTCTTACAATCGGAGACTGAATCTATGTCTGCTTCAGAGATATTTTCTCCTCCTTCCTCTGCTTCTACAGAAAATACATGCTTAAGTTCTGGTTCAGGGAATACAAATGCAGATGAGTGTACGACAAATCAATATATTTGTCCTGTAAGCACCACTAAATTGGATTCTCCAGCCACAACTAGATCCTTTGTAACTCATCATCCTATGGTTACAAGATCTAAAGTTGGGATCACTAAGCCTAATCCAAGATATGCGCTATTGACTCGGAAGGCTGCATATCCTCTTCCTACAACAATAGCAGCTGCACTCAAAGATCCTCGTTGGAATGCAGCAATGGAGGAAGAAATAGACACTTGTGTTGAGACAAATACATGGTCTTTGGTTCCTTTAACATCTGATATGCATGTCTTGAACAACAGATGGATTTTTACACCTAAACTAAATGCAGATGGATCCTTGGAACGCTTGAGAGCTAGATTAGTAGCAAAGGGGTACAATCAGGAGGAAGGAATTGATTACTTGGAGACCTACAGCCCTGTGGTCAGAACAGCAACAGTGAGGTTAGTGTTACATACCGCAACCGTCATGAATTGGGACATCAAACAATTAGATGTGAAGAATGCGTTTCTTCATGGTGAATTACATGAAACAGTTTATATGAAACAACCAACAGGGTTTGTGGACAAGAGCAAGCCTAATCATGTCTGCAAACTACATAAAGCTATCTATGGCCTTAAACAAGCACCTAGAGCTTGGTTTGATAAGTTTAGCAATTACTTGCTAGAGTATGGCTTCATTTGCAGCAAACATGATCCATCTCTTTTCGTCTTCATTAACAAGACTGACGTGATGATTCTCTTGCTCTATGTTGATGATATGATTCTTACTGGAAGTAGTACTGAACTCATCGCTCATCTCTTAACTACTTTGAAGACTCAATTTCGAATGAAGGATATGGGTAAGTTACACTACTTTCTCGGGGTTCAAGCTTTATTTCACAAGGATGGGTTGTTCTTGACTCAAGAAAAATATGCAGAGGATTTGTTAGCAGTTGCTGGTATGACTGAATGTGTGCCTGTGGCAACACCTCTGCCTTTGCAGCTGAGTAAGATACCTGATCAAGATGTGTTGTTTGAAGATCCTAAATATTTCAGAAGTCTAGCTGGGAAATTACAGTATCTCACCATGACCAGACCTGATTTGCAGTTTGCAGTCAACTATGTATGTCAAAAAATGCATGCTCCGACCCTTTCAGACTACAATATGCTTAGAAGAGTGTTGAGATATGTTCGTGGTACATCCGACTATGGCATATCATTCTCCAATAAGACAGACTTTACTCTCTCGGCGTATAGTGATAGTGATTGGGCTGGTTGTCCAGTCACTAGGAGATCCACTGGTGGTTTTTGCACATTCTTAGGAAATAACATTGTGTCTTGGTCTGCTAAGAAACAGCAATCGGTGGCTCGGAGTACAACTGAGGCTGAGTATAGGTCCCTAAGTGATACTACCTGTGAACTCATTTGGTTAAGCTCTCTTCTAAGAGATATTGGAGTGCCTCAACCAGATCCTGCAGTTTTGTTTGGAGATAATCTATCTTCAATCCAACTTACTGCAAATCCGGTTTTACATCCCAGGTCCAAACATTTTGAAGCTGATTTTCACTTTGTCCGAGAACGGGTTGCGCTTGGTTCTTTGGTTGTTCAACACATTTCTTCAGCTGATCAACTTGCGGATATATTCACCAAATCGTTACCTACTGCTGCCTTTACATCACTTCGGTTCAAACTTGGAGTACAGCCTCCACCCACTCCATGTTTGAGGGGGGATATCAATGGAACTCGTGGAAAGGAGAAGGAGATCAGAGAAGGAATGTTAAATTCAAATTACAACAACAATATAATAGGCCCAAACGAGATCAAGCCCACTAAGCCCAAGATTGCTTCTTCTCCTACAACGGTGAATACAGAGTTGTACTTCGACAAAGGAAAAACAGAATTGAAAGCTAATACTGTTCCGTTCAATGGAATCCGTTTTGGTTCTGTTCCGATTTCAATCTTAGCCTAGTTTAGTGACATGTGTCCTGGTAACTAGGTTTAGGGTTTTAGTTTTCTTTTATAAATAGAATCACAATGTAAATCGATCTTGCAACTGGAAAAAATCTTATTACAAAGCTTCTTCAAGTTCTCTCTTTCTTGAGCTTAAGAGCTCTGCTTTCACATTCGAGCTTTCAAAGATGAAACCGAGCTAAACCCAAAACCATCTGAGACTTATCTGGCTGCTATCCGAGACTCGAAAATTGCTATTATCATCGTATCTGAGAGCTACGTCTCATCACGTTGGGCTTTGAAAGAGCTAGAAAAGATTCTAGATTGTCAGCGTAACGGTGACCTCACTGTCTTTCCAGTCTATTATGGAATAGATACTTGGGATCTAAGAATGATGATTGATGAATTCAAGCTTGATCTTGATGGTCTTGATTGGAAAACAGAGATTGCGGGATTACAGGATTGGGTGAGTCAACTGATGCGCATTGAGGGCGAGAACTCAAGCAAATGGTATGTATCTCCACGACTTGGTTTCTACTTGTTCTCTCATGAAATTTTCAAGGAGAATTTGTAGCTTTATCTTTGTATGGGCGAGTTAGACATAAGCCTTGTTTTTTTTCACTGATAGGAAGGACGATGCTGAGCTGATCCTGAAAATCACAAATGATGTTTGGGCTAAGTCTAGGGCTCTCAGATCCAATGGTCTTGTGGGGATGGATCTTCGCATGCGAGCCATGTATGAGTTGTTGAATTTAGAGTCCAAAAACGATCAAGGACGTGAGATTGGCATTTGGGGTAGGAAAGGCCTTGGCAAAAGAACTCTTGCGAGATGTCTATATAGAGAGATCTCTCACTCTTTTGATGTCCATGTTTCTCTTGGATATTTCAGTAGATTTCATCAAGAGCACGTCCCAACGGTTTTAAAGCAAAAGCTTCGATCAGAACTTATTCTAGCGTCCGGTGGTATATACACCATCTCTAATGATGACACAGCATGGCTCACAGACCAAAGGGTTCTCCTGGTCGTTGAAGGTGTGGAGACGGCTGAACAATTAGATATCCTCATGGAGGACACTAAATTGTTTGGTCCAGGGAGCAGAGTCATTGTGATATGTGAGGACAAGCAATTGCTTCTTGCCTCTGGGGTAACACTTTTGTACCAAGTTGAATCCCTGGAATTTTATGAAGCTCTTGAACTCTTGAGCCTCCGCGCTGTTAAGCATGATTCTCTTGGAGGTTATGAACAGCTCTTAGCTCGTGCGATTAAGATTGGCAATGGATATCCTTGGTTAGTTGCTGCAATCGGCTCAGAATTATTTGGTAAACCCAAGGAAGAGTGGGAAACAGTATTGTCTAAATACCAACGATTATCTGATGAAGGTACAGGAGGAACAGAGATAAGTGACTTTGGTGTATCTGATGACGAGGACAGGTCTATTCCGAGGAACCCCGCATCAAACTTTGTAGGGATGGATTGTCACTTGCAAGTAGTGCGTGGGTTGCTGGAGTTGGAATCTGGTGATGAAAGTCGTATCATTGGCATCTGGGGAGTGGGAGGTATCGGTAAAACGACCCTTGCAAGATGTGTGTATGAGGAGACCATGCAATATTTTCATACCCATGTGTTTCTAGAAAATGTTGGAAAGATTTATCAAGACCATGGTCCATCAGGTTTACAGGAAGAGCTGCTGTGGAAAAATATCCAAAGAGAGGCTTTAGCAGTAACGAGCTCCAAAAATTGGTCTGATGTTACTAAAGCAAGCCTTCGAAATCGTAAAGTTCTGTTCATTGTTGATGGTGTGGATAATAATGAACAAATAAAGGATGTTCAGAAAGTCGCCACCTGGTTTGGTGCAGGCAGTAGAGTCATGGTAACGACCAGAGGAGAGAATTTGCTTTTAGCAAATGGCCTAAAACATGTTTATGAAGTCAAGTGTCTGAGAGTCCATGAAGCTCTTCAACTCTTCTATTATTTTGCTTTCACGGAGCAATCCCCTTTTACACGTTTCAAACAGCTCTCTGTTCGTGCTGTCCAGCTTGCTGGCCGAATTCCTTTATCTCTTAAAGTACTTGGCTCATTTCTCCGTGGGAAAAGTGGACACGAGTGGGAAAGCGTATTGCAGAAACTTGAAAGGCAACAAGATAAGCACAAAGCAGAAGTATTCTCTATTGGTGTGGGAGTTAGTAGGGATGAGAAACCAGATGATGAAAACGTGAATATCCCTGATGGTTCTGACCTGACAGCTTCGGAGGGAATCATTCGGTTGCCTGAAGAAAAGAGTCATCTCACAAGAGAAAGCAGGAGTGTCTATGAACTAATTTGTATACCTTTGTGGGGCACAGTTTCAATAAAAGGAAACAGACCTGAAATGCAAGATGCTGTTACAGCGTTACCCCATTTTCTGAAAATACCCATCAAAATGCTTATGGGAGATCATGAAGGGATGAGTCCAAGTCTCACACACGTCTCTGGTCATTTTTTTGGTGTCTACGATGGACATGGGGGATCTCAGGTATGCTTATTTGCAACTCGTTATTTCTTTAGCAAAAGAGTTTGACCATCTCTGTGGTAAAGTGAACCCAGAAACATTTTAAATTATGTTATGTTGAAACCCATAGCTTGCGGTAGATACGATAGCTTTGCTGAACATGGCATTCTTGCAGGTTGCTAAATATTGTCGTGAGAGATTCCATTTTGCCTTGGCTGAAGAAATCGAACAGATTGAAGAAAAATCGTCCAAGAGGAACACTGGCGAGGGTAGGCAAGTCCAGTGGGAGAAAATCTTTTCCAGTTGTTTTCTAAGGGTTGAGGATGAGGTTGCAGGGAAAATCAGCAGCCCTGGTGTTGGTTCTT
Source organism: Arabis alpina (assembly GCA_900128785.1). NCBI lineage: Eukaryota > Viridiplantae > Streptophyta > Magnoliopsida > Brassicales > Brassicaceae > Arabis > Arabis alpina. The sequence goes on along the minus strand of LT669793.1, from coordinate 33,382,887 downwards.
CTAATAGGGTTCCTGTGGCTGTTGCTCCTGAAACCGTTGGATCCACCACAGTGGTTGCTTTGGTTTGCTTATCACATATAATAGTTTCCAACTCTGGTGATTCAAGAGCAGTTTTGTTCCGTGGCAAGGAAGTCATGCCTTTATCAGTTGATCACAAAGTAAGGCATCCTCTCCCTTCAACAAGGTTTTCACACGATCTGCAAAGTTAACCTCATTTAGACAGAGCTCGTGAATTTTATCCTCTTTTCCCTTTTTTCATGTTTTATCCAGCCAGATAGAGAAGAACACTTTCTAAGAACAGAAACTGCTGGGGGAACAGTTATATGCCAGGGTGCCGCCTGTGGTTTAGGCGTTCTTCACACATCGAGGTCCATTGGTAGGTCTCAATCTTGAGTCTTAATGCGCATCCACTCTTACACTTCCTTTAACCTTATTACGTTTTTTGATAAAAAAAAGTGTGTTTCTTGTTCTGTAAAATTTTCTGAGTTATACAAACTAGTTCATAGACACCCCTAGTACTGATTATGTTCTTCAAATGTTTATAGAACTCTCAGAATTCTATAGGTCAAAATTGTTGGTAAATCAAACATTCAATAACCTTATCTAGAGATGAAGATCACTAGTACCAGTTCAAGACTTCTCTTCAACTCTTGCATATCTTACAGCCTCTGCAAATGATTAGATCTTCTCAAGTGTTTCCTCTGCAACTTTTTTTCAGGTGACGAATATCTGGAGCCATTCGTAATACCAGATCCTAAAGTGATGTTTATGCGACGAGCAAGAGAAGACGAGTGTCTTATACTGGCCAGTGATGGACTTTGGGACGTTATGAGTGGCCAAGAAGCTTGTGAGCTTGCAAGGAGACGGATCTTATTGTGGCACAAGAAGTATGGAGCCTTGCCTTTAGCTGAGAGAGGTGCAGGGGAAGACCTTGCGTGCCAATCCGCAGCAGATTATCTATCCAAACTCGCTCTTCAAAAGGGAAGCAAAGACAATGTCTCGATAATAGTGGTCGACTTGAAAGCTCAAAGAAAGTTCAAGACCAAGACCTGATATAGCTCGTGCATGAAGGGAAACCTTGCAGGGATAGTACATGCAAGAAAGTTCAAGACCAAGATATAGCTCGTGCTGAACAAGATCAGGGCAGATATAGTTTACTTGAGCTTTGGCTTGACAACTGCAATAATGTTGGGTCATTATCAGAGCAGCTTCGTTAGTTCACCAGGTTGACGTACTTAGACATAAGCAGACACGATTTTGGGACAGTGCCAACAAGCATCAAAGGTCTCAACTCGTTGGTAACTCTCTGCCTCAATTATTGCAAGAAACTCAAGTCACTGAGAGCTCTTCCATTGAGCCTCAAGTGTTTATATGCTCATGGCTGCAAGTCCCTCGAAACTTCTTCCATTCTCACGGAATATTCTTTTGATCGCCTAAATCTTAGCCCTTGCCTCCAGTGGAAACAAGATTGTAGTCAAATCACTCGGTTTCCAGCTGGAAGACGTCGTGAAGAGGTAAAAATCGTCTACTATAATGCTTATTCTCGCAACCTCTCTCTGCAATAGCTAACTTTGGTTTGTTCCCTTTGTTTAGGTACTTTTATGTTCTTGCTTCGAGAATACGAAGATCTTGAATAAGCATATTCAAGTAAAGAGGAGTCCCATATCAACCCTCCTTCGTAGTTTAAAGCCATGGTAGTGGGTTTTTTTTGGCTACTTGTATACATTGTTAATTAGCATTTTTCTGTATGCGGTTGTATGAAACTCTAAGGTCTCTGTGTGTGTCTGTGTGGTTCTGTTTCTCATACATCTACTTCCGGTTGCTGAATCAAAGGAGACTAAATGTTTCTTTTATTTGGTTGATTTTTCTCTAAATTTATTTACGAGTATTATTTAAGACCGTTGGTATCTTCATCCACTTTCTCAACTCTTTCGTCTTATCATAAGCATTTTCTTGGAAACTTCCATCGGTCAAAACTCGCTACTCTTTCTTTCTTTATCTTCCGGATGAATCTCGATCCTAAGTAGTTTATCATTTTACAAAGTTTGAGCTGAAAATAGCTGCGAATCCAATGTTATCGTCTTCTTCTTTCACTTCTCCCCAAAAATTTGATGTCTTCCTAACTTTCAGAGGCAAGGACACTCGCCGGACTCTAGTCAGCTTCCTCTACAAAGAGCTAATTCGAATGGGACTCCGAACTTTCAAAGACGACACGGAACTTGAGATTGGCTTTCAAGATATCTCCCTCGCCATCCAAGGTTCGAAAGTCGCAATCGTGGTGGTCTCGGTGGACTATCCAGCTTCTGGATGGTGTCTCGATGAGCTCGTGAAGATTATGGATGTTGAAAGAAATGGTTCGCTCATCGTTATTCCCATCTTCTATGACGTAGAGCCTTCGCATTTGAGGAGACAAATCCGAAAAGTCGCAAAACAGTTCAAGAAGCATGAGGAGAGGGAAGATCATGAAACGGTGGTATCATGGAGACAAGCACTGGTCCGGTCAATGTTCACGAGACTGGTATTTTTTCATTTCCTATACTATCGCTTTGTCACATGAATATGCACTTATCCTGAGTCTTTGTGCTCTGTTTCAGGAAAGATGACTCGACGCTCGTCGAAGAAATTACCAAGACAACATCAAACATGATATTATTCTCTGCAACACCACCAAGTAATGGTATCCATAACCTAGTTGGGATACATGAACACATGAAACAGTTGCATCCATTGTTGTATTTGAATTCTAATGAAGGTGTGTGAGTTATCGGAATCTGGTCCAGAGAAGGCACGGTTAGATCATCTCTCGCTAGATATTTATATAAGAATGTCTCTCAGCGATTTCAAAGCCACTGTTTTCTCGAAAACGTTCAAATTAGTCATCAGGACTCAGTGATGAAGTCCTCAGGTTTTATAAGAACAAGGCTCATGAGTCATAAAGTTCTACTTGTGGCTAACGACATTCATAAACTCGAACAGTTAGATGCTCTTGCAGAAGACTTTAACTGTTTTGGTCCTGGTAGTATAGTTGTTGTAACTACGCAAAATAAACATCTGCTTGTTGCATTTGGAGTAGAGCTCGTGTACAAAGTTGAGCTCTTAACATAGCGTATTCTCTCACCTCAAGTCGATTGCGTTTTTGAGCTTTTGTAACCTCGATGAGTCAAGATTTTTGTTTTGTATTTGATTTTAAATTAGTTTCAGCTTTCATGTTCGAACTCGCCTTTTTGTTCCTTTCCTAATCTTGCTTTGTTGCTGTTTTAGCAGAGCAATTTCTGAGACAAATCCAACAGGTGGTAAAAACAATGATCCAATAAAATCAGGTCCCCTTAGCGAATCATAACTCTCTGTTTGAAGACGTTGAGGAAGTAATATAGAAATCCAGTGTACACTAACCAATGCAAAAAAAAAACACATGATTTTTAGCATATAAATAGACCGCGCAGCCAGATCCCAAGGGAAGAAAGTTGGGAAATTTTAAACAATTCCACTGATATTGGTTTAGCGAAATAAAGATTTATCTTTTCTTTGGACCCGTTCTCTATTTCATGACTTTCAAAACCTTTTCTTGGTATATCTTCTAACATTTTCTTGGAAATTTCTCAGACAATTTACAATGAAGGTGTTGAGTTGAAAATTAAATAGTTGAATTGGTGTAGTGAGTGTTGAACCCTGACCTTCAACATAATATTTATAAAGAGATTAAATGGTTCGGAGATTCCCGTAAAATAAAGTCAAAACTCGATGATTGATTAATAGGGAAATAAGAGTTTAAATGGTTTTGTGTTTTATAGCTGCACCTCGTGAAAAGGTTGCCTACGTACCCTTAAAAAGGGATCAAGCCATTCGTAGTTCGGAGATAGAGGAAAGAAACGACCTTGTTATGTGCTGAGAAGTTAAGTGTTCGAGCTGAAAAGCTGGATGTTCGAGCCGAGGAGCTGGATAAGTGCTGAGAAGCTAAGTGTTCGAGCTGAGGAGCTAGAAGTTCGAGCCGAGGAGCTGGAAGTTCGAGCCGAAGAGCTGGATAAGTGCTGAGAAGCTAAATGTTCGAGCCGAGGAGCTGGATAAGTGCTGAGAGGCTAAGTGTTCGAGCTGAGGAGCTGGATGTTCGAGCTGAGGAGCTGGATGTTCGAGCCGAAGAGCTGGATAAGTGCTGAGAAGCTAAGTGTTCGAGCTGAGGAGCTGGATGTTCGAGCCGAAGAGCTGGATAAGTGCTGAGAAGCTAAGTGTTCGAGCTGAGGAGCTGGATGTTCGAGCCGAGGAGCTGGATAAGTGCTGAGAAGCTAAGTGTTCGAGCTGAGGAGCTGGATGTTCGAGCCGAGGAGCTGGATAAGTGCTGAGAAGCTAAGTGTTCGAGCTGAGGAGCTGGAAGTTCGAGCCGAAGAGCTGGATAAGTGCTGAGAAGCTAAGTGTTCGAGCTGAGGAGCTGGATGTTCGAGCCGAGGAGCTGGATAAGTGCTGAGAAGCTAAGTGTTCGAGCCGAGGAGCTGGATAAGTGCTGAGAAGCTAAGTGTTCGAGCTGAGGAGCTGGAAGTTCGAGCCGAAGAGCTGGATAAGTGCTGAGAAGCTAAGTGTTCGAGCTGAGGAGCTGGATGTTCGAGCCGAAGAGCTGGATAAGTGCTGAGAAGCTAAGTGTTCGAGCTGAGGAGCTGGATGTTCGAGCCGAGGAGCTAGATAAGTGCTGAGAAGCTAAGTGTTCGAGCTGAGGAGCTGTAAGTTCGAGCCGAAGAGCTGGATAAGTGCTGAGAAGCTAAGTATTCGAGATGAGGAGCTGGATGTTCGAGCCGAGGAGCTGGATCAGTGCTGAGAAGCTAAGTGTTCGAGCTGAGGAGCTGGATGTTCGAGCCGAGGAGCTAGATAAGTGCTGAGAAGCTAAGTGTTCGAGCTGAGGAGCTGGAAGTTCGAGCCGAAGAGCTGGAAGTTCGAGCCGAAGAGCTGGAAGTTCGAGCCGAAGAGCTGGATAAGTGCTGAGAAGCTAAGTGTTCGAGCTGAGGAGCTGGATGTTCGAGCCGAGGAGCTGGATAAGTGCTGAGAAGCTAAGTGTTCGAGCTGAGGAGCTGGATGTTCGAGCCGAAGAGCTGGATAAGTGCTGAGAAGCTAAGTGTTCGAGATGAGGAGCTGGATGTTCGAGCCGAAGAGCTGGATAAGTGCTGAGAAGCTAAGTGTTCGAGCTGAGGAGCTGGATGTTTGAGCCGAGGAGCTGGATAAGTGCTGAGAAGCTAAGTGTTCGAGCTGAGGAGCTGGAAGTTCGAGCCGAAGAGCTGGAAGTTCGAGCCGAAGAGCTGGAAGTTCGAGCCGAAGAGCTGGATAACCCGAGCAGGTAGAAAACCTGTCTGCACGACCCGATCAGGTAGAACACCTGTCTGCACGACCCGATCAGGTAGAACACCTGTCTGCATGACCCGAGCTTGTAACTTAGAGATTTTGAAGTGAGATGTTTGGCTTTTGTCCAAGAAAAATTAGCCCATTTCTTCAATGAGGTGCCTTTTCTATTTATAGGGAAAAAGAAGATTCAACCCTACTTTTGGTTAAGTTTCATGGGCTTTATTTATTGGTGGGCTTTTTATAGGTTGAACTCAATTTGTGTAGAGTTTTAAATAAGGGTGCTAAACCTATATCCAACAGTAGCCCCCCCCAGGTTCGTCGAACGATTGTTGAGTGAGTTCGACGAATTTACAGATAGTGATAAGCTCGATGTGGATTGAGGAAACCTTTAAAAAGGAGGGAATTTGGAACCGGTGAAGGTTGGATTCCCAAGAAGGAATTGGGAAGGTGGAAATCCTGAGAATGACCTGAGGAGGTCGAATTCTTGATAGTGACCTGAGGAGGTCGAATTCTTGAAAATGACTTGGGGGGTCGAATTCCTGGGAATGACCTAAGGGGTCGAATTCCTGGGAATGACCTGAGGGGGTCGAATTCCTGAAAATGACCTGAGGGGGTCGAATTCATGGGAATGACCTGAGGAGGTCGAATTCCTGGGAATGCCCTGAGGGGGTCGAATTCCTGGGAATGCCCTGAGGGGGTCGAATTCCTGGGAATGACCTGAGGGGGTCGAATTCATGGGAATGACCTGAGGGGGTCGAATTCCTGGGAATGACCTGAGGGGGTCGAATTCCTTGGAATGACCTGAGGGGGTCGAATTCCTGGGAATGACCTGAGGGGGTCGAATTCCTGGGAATGCCCTGAGGGGGTCGAATTCCTGGGAATGCCCTGAGGGGGTCGAATTCCTGGGAATGACCTGAGGAGGTCGAATTTCTGAGAAGGTCGGAACCAACCTTTTTGCTCGATGGAGGGTTGGATCCTGCTTTGCGGGTCGGAACCCGGCTTACATAAGTATGACCCGTCTTGCGGTTAAGTGTGCGAGAAGTTTTCGGCTTAATTACTTAGGCATTCTTAGGAGTCTTGCGGGTCCGGCCCCGGCTTTTAGGTTTGGTCAAATGTTGTGGAGCCTTTCGAGTCGAACAACAAATTAACCTCGATACAATGAGTATCGATGTGTCTATGAGAGTGACGCGTTATTTTTTATGTGTGGTCGATACCTGGCCAGGGTTCCGATCGTATTTTTAGCTCAGAGCTGTAGTTAGGTAACCTGAGAAGGTAGGTCTGTGTGCTAAGCAGCAAGACATATGAGGTTTATACTTTTGCGTAAGGGATATCTCTAAAAGATCCCCCTACCTGGCGCGCCAAATGTTGAACCCTGACCTTCAACATAATATTTATAAAGAGATTAAATGGTTCGGAGATTCCCGTAAAATAAAGTCAAAACTCGATGATTGATTAATAGGGAAATAAGAGTTTAAATGGTTTTGTGTTTTATAGCTGCACCTCGTGAAAAGGTTGCCTACGTACCCTTAAAAAGGGATCAAGCCATTCGTAGTTCGGAGATAGAGGAAAGAAACGACCTTGTTATGTGCTGAGAAGTTAAGTGTTCGAGCTAAAAAGCTGGATGTTCGAGCTGAGGAGCTGGATAAGTGCTGAGAAGCTAAGTCTTCGAGCTGAGGAGCTGGAAGTTCGAGCCGAGGAGCTGGAAGTTCGAGCCGAGGAGCTGGATAAGTGCTGAGAAGCTAAGTGTTCGAGCCGAGGAGCTGGATAAGTGCTGAGAGGCTAAGTGTTCGAGCTGAGGAGCTGGATGTTCGAGCCGAAGAGCTGGATAAGTGCTGAGAAGCTAAGTGTTCGAGCTGAGGAGCTGGATGTTCGAGCCGAAGAGCTAGATAAGTGCTGAGAAGCTAAGTGTTCGAGCTGAGGAGCTGGATGTTCGAGCCGAGGAGCTGGATAAGTGCTGAGAAACTAAGTGTTCGAGCTGAGGAGCTGGATGTTCGAGCCGAGGAGCTGGATAAGTGCTGAGAAGCTAAGTGTTCGAGCTGAGGAGCTGGAAGTTCGAGCCGAAGAGGTGGATAAGTGCTGAGGAGCTAAGTGTTCGAGCTGAGGAGCTGGATGTCCGAGCCGAGGAGCTGGATAAGTGCTGAGAAGCTAAGTGTTCGAGCTGGGGAGCTGGATGTTCGAGCTGAGGAGCTGGATGTTCGAGCCGAGGAGCTAGATAAGTGCTGAGAAGCTAAGTGTTCGAGCTGAGGAGCTGGAAGTTCGAGCCGAAGAGCTGGAAGTTCGAGCCGAAGAGCTGGATAAGTGCTGAGAAGCTAAGTGTTCGAGCTGAGGAGCTGGATGTTCGAGCCGAAGAGCTGGATAAGTGCTGAGAAGCTAAGTGTTCGAGCTGAGGAGCTGGATGTTCGAGCCGAAGAGCTGGATAAGTGCTGAGAAGCTAAGTGTTCGAGCTGAGGAGCTGGATGTTCGAGCCGAGGAGCTGGATAAGTGCTGAGAAGCTGGATGTTCGAGCCTAGGAGCTGGATAAGTGCTGAGAAGCTAAGTGTTCGAGCTGAGGAGCTGGAAGTTCGAGCCGAAGAGCTGGATAAGTGCTGAGAAGCTAAGTGTTCGAGCTGAGGAGCTGTATGTTCGAGCCGAGGAGCTGGATAAGTGCTGAGAAGCTAAGTGTTCGAGCTGAGGAGCTGGATGTTCGAGCCGAGGAGCTGGATAAGTGCTGAGAAGCTAAGTGTTCGAGCTGAGGAGCTGGAAGTTCGAGCCGAAGAGGTGGATAAGTGCTGAGGAGCTAAGTGTTCGAGCTGAGGAGCTGGATGTCCGAGCCGAGGAGCTGGATAAGTGCTGAGAAGCTAAGTGTTCGAGCTGGGGAGCTGGATGTTCGAGCTGAGGAGCTGGATGTTCGAGCCGAGGAGCTAGATAAGTGCTGAGAAGCTAAGTGTTCGAGCTGAGGAGCTGGAAGTTCGAGCCGAAGAGCTGGAAGTTCGAGCCGAAGAGCTGGATAAGTGCTGAGAAGCTAAGTGTTCGAGCTGAGGAGCTGGATGTTCGAGCCGAAGAGCTGGATAAGTGCTGAGAAGCTAAGTGTTCGAGCTGAGGAGCTGGATGTTCGAGCCGAAGAGCTGGATAAGTGCTGAGAAGCTAAGTGTTCGAGCTGAGGAGCTGGATGTTCGAGCCGAGGAGCTGGATAAGTGCTGAGAAGCTAAGTGTTCGAGCTGAGGAGCTGGATGTTCGAGCCGAGGAGCTGGATAAGTGCTGAGAAGCTAAGTGTTCGAGCTGAGGAGCTGGAAGTTCGAGCCGAAGAGCTGGATAAGTGCTGAGAAGCTAAGTGTTCGAGCTAAGGAGCTGTATGTTCGAGCCGAGGAGCTGGATAAGTGCTGAGAAGCTAAGTGTTCGAGCTGAGGAGCTGGATGTTCGAGCCGAGGAGCTAGATAAGTGCTGAGAAGCTAAGTGTTCGAGCTGAGGAGCTGGAAGTTCGAGCCGAAGAGCTGGAAGTTCGAGCCGAAGAGCTGGATAAGTGCTGAGAAGCTAAGTGTTCGAGCTGAGGAGCTGGATGTTCGAGCCGAAGAGCTGGATAAGTGCTGAGAAGCTAAGTGTTCGAGCTGAGGAGCTGGATGTTCGAGCCGAGGAGCTAGATAAGTGCTGAGAAGCTAAGTGTTCGAGCTGAGGAGCTGTAAGTTCGAGCCGAAGAGCTGGATAAGTGCTGAGAAGCTAAGTGTTCGAGCTGAGGAGCTGGATGTTCGAGCCGAGGAGCTGGATCAGTGCTGAGAAGCTAAGTGTTCGAGCTGAGGAGCTGGATGTTCGAGGCGAGGAGCTAGATAAGTGCTGAGAAGCTAAGTGTTCGAGCTGAGGAGCTGGAAGTTCGAGCCGAAGAGCTGGATAAGTGCTGAGAGGCTAAGTGTTCGAGCTGAGGAGCTGGATGTTCGAGCCGAGGAGCTGGATAAGTGCTGAGAAGCTAAGTGTTCGAGCTGAGGAGCTGGATGTTCGAGCCGAAGAGCTGGATAAGTGCTGAGAAGCTAAGTGTTCGAGCTGAGGAGCTGGATGTTCGAGCCGAAGAGCTGGATAAGTGCTGAGAAGCTAAGTGTTCGAGCTGAGGAGCTGGATGTTTGAGCCGAGGAGCTGGATAAGTGCTGAGAAGCTAAGGGTTCGAGCTGAGGAGCTGGAAGTTCGAGCCGAAGAGCTGGAAGTTCGAGCCGAAGAGCTGGAAGTTCGAGCCGAAGAGCTGGAAGTTCGAGCCGAAGAGCTGGATAACCCGAGCAGGTAGAAAATCTGTCTGCACGACCCGATCAGGTAGAACACCTGTCTGCATGACCCGAGCTTGTAACTTAGAGATTTTGAAGTGAGATGTTTGGCTTTTGTCCAAGAAAAATTAGCCCATTTCTTCAATGAGGTGCCTTTTCTATTTATAGGGAAAAAGAAGATTCAACCCTACTTTTGGTTAAGTTTCATGGGCTTTATTTATTGGTGGGCTTTTTATAGGTTGAACTCAATTTGTGTAGAGTTTTAAATAAGGGTGCTAAACCTATATCCAACAGTAGCCCCCCCCAGGTTCGTCGAACGATTGTTGAGTGAGTTCGACGAATTTACAGATAGTGATAAGCTCGATGTGGATTGAGGAAACCTTTAAAAAGGAGGGAATTTGGAACCGGTGAAGGTTGGATTCCCAAGAAGGAATTGGGAAGGTGGAAATCCTGAGAATGACCTGAGGAGGTCGAATTCTTGATAGTGACCTGAGGAGGTCGAATTCTTGAAAATGACTTGGGGGGTCGAATTCCTGGGAATGACCTAAGGGGTCGAATTCCTGGGAATGACCTGAGGGGGTCGAATTCCTGAAAATGACCTGAGGGGGTCGAATTCATGGGAATGACCTGAGGAGGTCGAATTCTTGGGAATGCCCTGAGGGGGTCGAATTCCTGGGAATGCCCTGAGGGGGTCGAATTCCTGGGAATGACCTGAGGGGGTCGAATTCATGGGAATGACCTGAGGGGGTCGAATTCCTGGGAATGACCTGAGGGGGTCGAATTCCTTGGAATGACCTGAGGGGGTCGAATTCCTGGGAATGACCTGAGAGGGTCGAATTCCTGGGAATGCCCTGAGGGGGTCGAATTCTTGGGAATGCCCTGAGGGGGTCGAATTCCTGGGAATGACCTGAGGAGGTCGAATTTCTGAGAAGGTCGGAACCAACCTTTTTGCTCGATGGAGGGTTGGATCCTGCTTTGCGGGTCGGAACCCGGCTTACATAAGTATGACCCGTCTTGCGGTTAAGTGTGCGAGAAGTTTTCGGCTTAATTACTTAGGCATTCTTAGGAGTCTTGCGGGTCCGGCCCCGGCTTTTAGGTTTGGTCAAATGTTGTGGAGCCTTTCGAGTCGAACAACAAATTAACCTCGATACAATGAGTATCGATGTGTCTATGAGAGTGACGCGTTATTTTTTATGTGTGGTCGATACCTGGCCAGGGTTCCGATCGTATTTTTAGCTCAGAGCTGTAGTTAGGTAACCTGAGAAGGTAGGTCTGTGTGCTAAGCAACAAGACATATGAGGTTTATACTTTTGCGTAAGGGATATCTCTAAAAGATCCCCCTACCTGGCGCGCCAAATGTTGAACCCTGACCTTCAACATAATATTTATAAAGAGATTAAATGGTTCGGAGATTCCCGTAAAATAAAGTCAAAACTCGATGATTGATTAATAGGGAAATAAGAGTTTAAATGGTTTTGTGTTTTATAGCTGCACCTCGTGAAAAGGTTGCCTACGTACCCTTAAAAAGGGATCAAGCCATTCGTAGTTCGGAGATAGAGGAAAGAAACGACCTTGTTATGTGCTGAGAAGTTAAGTGTTCGAGCTGAAAAGTTGGATGTTCGAGCTGAGGAGCTGGATAAGTGCTGAGAAGCTAAGTCTTCGAGCTGAGGAGCTGGAAGTTCGAGCCGAGGAGCTGGAAGTTCGAGCCGAAGAGCTGGATAAGTGCTGAGAAGCTAAATGTTCGAGCCGAGGAGCTGGATAAGTGCTGAGAGGCTAAGTGTTCGAGCTGAGGAGCTGGATGTTCGAGCCGAAGAGCTGGATAAGTGCTGAGAAGCTAAGTGTTAGAGCTGAGGAGCTGGATGTTCGAGCCGAAGAGCTAGATAAGTGCTGAGAAGCTAAGTGTTCGAGCTGAGGAGCTGGATGTTCGAGCCGAGGAGCTGGATAAGTGCTGAGAAGCTAAGTGTTCGAGCTGAGGAGCTGGATGTTCGAGCCGAGGAGCTGGACAAGTGCTGAGAAGCTAAGTGTTCGAGCTGAGGAGCTGGAAGTTCGAGCCGAAGAGCTGGAAGTTCGAGCCGAAGAGCTGGATAAGTGCTGAGAAGCTAAGTGTTCGAGCTGAGGAGCTGGATGTTCGAGCTGAGGAGCTGGATGTTCGAGCCAAGGAGCTAGATAAGTGCTGAGAAGCTAAGTGTTCGAGCTGAGGAGCTGGAAGTTCGAGCCGAAGAGCTGGAAGTTCGAGCCGAAGAGCTGGATAAGTGCTGAGAAGCTAAGTGTTCGAGCTGAGGAGCTGGATGTTCGAGCCGAAGAGCTGGATAAGTGCTGAGAAGCTAAGTGTTCGAGCTGAGGAGCTGGATGTTCGAGCCGAAGAGCTGGATAAGTGCTGAGAAGCTAAGTGTTCGAGCTGAGGAGCTGGATGTTCGAGCCGAGGAGCTGGATAAGTGCTGAGAAGCTAAGTGTTCGAGCTGAGGAGCTGGATGTTCGAGCCGAGGAGCTGGATAAGTGCTGAGAAGCTAAGTGTTCGAGCTGAGGAGCTGTAAGTTCGAGCCGAAGAGTTGGATAAGTGCTGAGAAGCTAAGTGTTCGAGCTGAGGAGCTGGATGTTCGAGCCGAGGAGCTGGATAAGTGCTGAGAAGCTAAGTGTTCGAGCTGAGGAGCTGGATGTTCGAGCCGAGGAGCTAGATAAGTGCTGAGAAGCTAAGTGTTCGAGCTGAGGAGCTGGAAGTTCGAGCCGAAGAGCTGGAAATTCGAGCCGAAGAGCTGGATAAGTGCTGAGAAGCTAAGTGTTCGAGCTGAGGAGCTGGATGTTCGAGCCGAGGAGCTAGATAAGTGCTGAGAAGCTAAGTGTTCGAGCTGAGGAGCTGTAAGTTCGAGCCGAAGAGCTGGATAAGTGCTGAGAAGCTAAGTGTTCGAGCTGAGGAGCTGGATGTTCGAGCCGAGGAGCTGGATAAGTGCTGAGAAGCTAAGTGTTCGAGCTGAGGAGCTGGATGTTTGAGCCGAGGAGCTGGATAAGTGCTGAGAAGCTAAGTGTTCGAGCTGAGGAGCTGGAAGTTCGAGCCGAAGAGCTGGAAGTTCGAGCCGAAGAGCTGGAAGTTCGAGCCGAAGAGCTGGATAACCCGAGCAGGTAGAAAATCTGTCTGCACGACCCGATCAGGTAGAACACCTGTCTGCACGACCCGATCAGGTAGAACACCTGTCTGCATGACCCGAGCTTGTAACTTAGAGATTTTGAAGTGAGATGTTTGGCTTTTGTCCAAGAAAAATTAGCTCATTTCTTCAATGAGGTGCCTTTTCTATTTATAGGGAAAAAGAAGATTCAACCCTACTTTTGGTTAAGTTTCATGGGCTTTATTTATTGGTGGGCTTTTTATAGGTTGAACTCAATTTGTGTAGAGTTTTAAATAAGGGTGCTAAACCTATATCCAACAGTAGCCCCCCCCAGGTTCGTCGAACGATTGTTGAGTGAGTTCGACGAATTTACAGATAGTGATAAGCTCGATGTGGATTGAGGAAACCTTTAAAAAGGAGGGAATTTGGAACCGGTGAAGGTTGGATTCCCAAGAAGGAATTGGGAAGGTGGAAATCCTAAGAATGACCTGAGGAGGTCGAATTCTTGATAGTGACCTGAGGAGGTCGAATTCTTGAAAATGACTTGGGGGGTCGAATTCCTGGGAATGACCTAAGGGGTCGAATTCCTGGGAATGACCTGAGGGGGTCGAATTCCTGAAAATGACCTGAGGGGGTCGAATTCATGGGAATGACCTGAGGAGGTCGAATTCCTGGGAATGCCCTGAGGGGGTCGAATTCCTGGGAATGCCCTGAGGGGGTCGAATTCCTGGGAATGACCTGAGGGGGTCGAATTCATGGGAATGACCTGAGGGGGTCGAATTCCTGGGAATGACCTGAGGGGGTCGAATTTCTGAGAAGGTCGGAACCAACCTTTTTGCTCGATGGAGGGTTGGATCCTGCTTTGCGGGTCGGAACCCGGCTTACATAAGTATGACCCGTCTTGCGGTTAAGTGTGCGAGAAGTTTTCGGCTTAATTACTTAGGCATTCTTAGGAGTCTTGCGGGTCCGGCCCCGGCTTTTAGGTTTGGTCAAATGTTGTGGAGCCTTTCGAGTCGAACAACAAATTAACCTCGATACAATGAGTATCCATGTGTCTATGAGAGTGACGCGTTATTTTTTATGTGTGGTCGATACCTGGCCAGGGTTCCGATCGTATTTTTAGCTCAGAGCTGTAGTTAGGTAACCTGAGAAGGTAGGTCTGTGTGCTAAGCAACAAGACATATGAGGTTTATACTTTTGCGTAAGGGATATCTCTAAAAGATCCCCCTACCTGGCGCGCCAAATGTTGAACCCTGACCTTCAACATAATATTTATAAAGAGATTAAATGGTTCGGAGATTCCCGTAAAATAAAGTCAAAACTCGATGATTGATTAATAGGGAAATAAGAGTTTAAATGGTTTTGTGTTTTATAGCTGCACCTCGTGAAAAGGTTGCCTACGTACCCTTAAAAAGGGATCAAGCCATTCGTAGTTCGGAGATAGAGGAAAGAAACGACCTTGTTATGTGCTGAGAAGTTAAGTGTTCGAGCTGAAAAGTTGGATGTTCGAGCTGAGGAGCTGGATAAGTGCTGAGAAGCTAAGTCTTCGAGCTGAGGAGCTGGAAGTTCGAGCCGAGGAGCTGGAAGTTCGAGCCGAAGAGCTGGATAAGTGCTGAGAAGCTAAATGTTCGAGCCGAGGAGCTGGATAAGTGCTGAGAGGCTAAGTGTTCGAGCTGAGGAGCTGGATGTTCGAGCCGAAGAGCTGGATAAGTGCTGAGAAGCTAAGTGTTAGAGCTGAGGAGCTGGATGTTCGAGCCGAAGAGCTAGATAAGTGCTGAGAAGCTAAGTGTTCGAGCTGAGGAGCTGGATGTTCGAGCCGAGGAGCTGGATAAGTGCTGAGAAGCTAAGTGTTCGAGCTGAGGAGCTGGATGTTCGAGCCGAGGAGCTGGACAAGTGCTGAGAAGCTAAGTGTTCGAGCTGAGGAGCTGGAAGTTCGAGCCGAAGAGCTGGATAAGTGCTGAGAAGCTAAGTGTTCGAGCTGAGGAGCTGGATGTTCGAGCCGAGGAGCTGGATAAGTGCTGAGAAGCTAAGTGTTCGAGCTGAGGAGCTGGATGTTCGAGCTGAGGAGCTGGATGTTCGAGCCGAGGAGCTAGATAAGTGCTGAGAAGCTAAGTGTTCGAGCTGAGGAGCTGGAAGTTCGAGCCGAAGAGCTGGAAGTTCGAGCCGAAGAGCTGGATAAGTGCTGAGAAGCTAAGTGTTCGAGCTGAGGAGCTGGATGTTCGAGCCGAAGAGCTGGATAAGTGCTGAGAAGCTAAGTGTTCGAGCTGAGGAGCTGGATGTTCGAGCCGAAGAGCTGGATAAGTGCTGAGAAGCTAAGTGTTCGAGCTGAGGAGCTGGATGTTCGAGCCGAGGAGCTGGATAAGTGCTGAGAAGCTAAGTGTTCGAGCTGAGGAGCTGGATGTTCGAGCCGAGGAGCTGGATAAGTGCTGAGAAGCTAAGTGTTCGAGCTGAGGAGCTGTAAGTTCGAGCCGAAGAGCTGGATAAGTGCTGAGAAGCTAAGTGTTCGAGCTGAGGAGCTGGATGTTCGAGCCGAGGAGCTGGATAAGTGCTGAGAAGCTAAGTGTTCGAGCTGAGGAGCTGGATGTTCGAGCCGAGGAGCTAGATAAGTGCTGAGAAGCTAAGTGTTCGAGCTGAGGAGCTGGAAGTTCGAGCCGAAGAGCTGGAAGTTCGAGCCGAAGAGCTGGATAAGTGCTGAGAAGCTAAGTGTTCGAGCTGAGGAGCTGGATGTTCGAGCCGAAGAGCTGGATAAGTGCTGAGAAGCTAAGTGTTCGAGCTGAGGAGCTGGATGTTCGAGCCGAGGAGCTGGATCAGTGCTGAGAAGCTAAGTGTTCGAGCTGAGGAGCTGGATGTTCGAGCCGAGGAGCTAGATAAGTGCTGAGAAGCTAAGTGTTCGAGCTGAGGAGCTGGAAGTTCGAGCCGAAGAGCTGGAAGTTCGAGCCGAAGAGCTGGAAATTCGAGCCGAAGAGCTGGATAAGTGCTGAGAAGCTAAGTGTTCGAGCTGAGGAGCTGGATGTTCGAGCCGAGGAGCTAGATAAGTGCTGAGAAGCTAAGTGTTCGAGCTGAGGAGCTGTAAGTTCGAGCCGAAGAGCTGGATAAGTGCTGAGAAGCTAAGTGTTCGAGCTGAGGAGCTGGATGTTCGAGCCGAGGAGCTGGATAAGTGCTGAGAAGCTAAGTGTTCGAGCTGAGGAGCTGGATGTTTGAGCCGAGGAGCTGGATAAGTGCTGAGAAGCTAAGTGTTCGAGCTGAGGAGCTGGAAGTTCGAGCCGAAGAGCTGGAAGTTCGAGCCGAAGAGCTGGAAGTTCGAGCCGAAGAGCTGGAAGTTCGAGCCGAAGAGCTGGATAACCCGAGCAGGTAGAAAATCTGTCTGCACGACCCGATCAGGTAGAACACCTGTCTGCACGACCCGATCAGGTAGAACACCTGTCTGCATGACCCGAGCTTGTAACTTAGAGATTTTGAAGTGAGATGTTTGGCTTTTGTCCAAGAAAAATTAGCTCATTTCTTCAATGAGGTGCCTTTTCTATTTATAGGGAAAAAGAAGATTCAACCCTACTTTTGGTTAAGTTTCATGGGCTTTATTTATTGGTGGGCTTTTTATAGGTTGAACTCAATTTGTGTAGAGTTTTAAATAAGGGTGCTAAACCTATATCCAACAGTAGCCCCCCCCCCCCAGGTTCGTCGAACGATTGTTGAGTGAGTTCGACGAATTTACAGATAGTGATAAGCTCGATGTGGATTGAGGAAACCTTTAAAAAGGAGGGAATTTGGAACCGGTGAAGGTTGGATTCCCAAGAAGGAATTGGGAAGGTGGAAATCCTGAGAATGACCTGAGGAGGTCGAATTCTTGATAGTGACCTGAGGAGGTCGAATTCTTGAAAATGACTTGGGGGGTCGAATTCCTGGGAATGACCTAAGGGGTCGAATTCCTGGGAATGACCTGAGGGGGTCGAATTCCTGAAAATGACCTGAGGGGGTCGAATTCATGGGAATGACCTGAGGAGGTCGAATTCTTGGGAATGCCCTGAGGGGGTCGAATTCCTGGGAATGCCCTGAGGGGGTCGAATTCCTGGGAATGACCTGAGGGGGTCGAATTCATGGGAATGACCTGAGGGGGTCGAATTCCTGGGAATGACCTGAGGGGGTCGAATTCCTTGGAATGACCTGAGGGGGTCGAATTCCTGGGAATGACCTGAGAGGGTCGAATTCCTGGGAATGCCCTGAGGGGGTCGAATTCTTGGGAATGCCCTGAGGGGGTCGAATTCCTGGGAATGACCTGAGGAGGTCGAATTTCTGAGAAGGTCGGAACCAACCTTTTTGCTCGATGGAGGGTTGGATCCTGCTTTGCGGGTCGGAACCCGGCTTACATAAGTATGACCCGTCTTGCGGTTAAGTGTGCGAGAAGTTTTCGGCTTAATTACTTAGGCATTCTTAGGAGTCTTGCGGGTCCGGCCCCGGCTTTTAGGTTTGGTCAAATGTTGTGGAGCCTTTCGAGTCGAACAACAAATTAACCTCGATACAATGAGTATCGATGTGTCTATGAGAGTGACGCGTTATTTTTTATGTGTGGTCGATACCTGGCCAGGGTTCCGATCGTATTTTTAGCTCAGAGCTGTAGTTAGGTAACCTGAGAAGGTAGGTCTGTGTGCTAAGCAACAAGACATATGAGGTTTATACTTTTGCGTAAGGGATATCTCTAAAAGATCCCCCTACCTGGCGCGCCAAATGTTGAACCCTGACCTTCAACATAATATTTATAAAGAGATTAAATGGTTCGGAGATTCCCGTAAAATAAAGTCAAAACTCGATGATTGATTAATAGGGAAATAAGAGTTTAAATGGTTTTGTGTTTTATAGCTGCACCTCGTGAAAAGGTTGCCTACGTACCCTTAAAAAGGGATCAAGCCATTCGTAGTTCGGAGATAGAGGAAAGAAACGACCTTGTTATGTGCTGAGAAGTTAAGTGTTCGAGCTGAAAAGCTGGATGTTCGAGCTGAGGAGCTGGATAAGTGCTGAGAAGCTAAGTCTTCGAGCTGAGGAGCTGGAAGTTCGAGCCGAGGAGCTGGAAGTTCGAGCCGGAGAGCTGGATAAGTGCTGAGAAGCTAAATGTTCGAGCCGAGGAGCTGGATAAGTGCTGAGAGGCTAAGTGTTCGAGCTGAGGAGCTGGATGTTCGAGTCGAAGAGCTGGATAAGTGCTGAGAAGCTAAGTGTTCGAGCTGAGGAGCTGGATGTTCGAGCCGAAGAGCTAGATAAGTGCTGAGAAGCTAAGTGTTCGAGCTGAGGAGCTGGATGTTCGAGCCGAGGAGCTGGATAAGTGCTGAGAAGCTAAGTGTTCGAGCTGAGGAGCTGGATGTTCGAGCCGAGGAGCTGGATAAGTGCTGAGAAGCTAAGTGTTCGAGCTGAGGAGCTGGAAGTTCGAGCCGAAGAGCTGGATAAGTGCTGAGAAGCTAAGTGTTCGAGCTGAGGAGCTGGATGTTCGAGCCGAGGAGCTGGATAAGTGCTGAGAAGCTAAGTGTTCGAGCTGAGGAGCTGGATGTTCGAGCTGAGGAGCTGGATGTTCGAGCTGAGGAGCTGGATGTTCGAGCCGAGGAGCTAGATAAGTGCTGAGAAGCTAAGTGTTCGAGCTGAGGAGCTGGAAGTTCGAGCCGAAGAGCTGGAAGTTCGAGCCGAAGAGCTGGATAAGTGCTGAGAAGCTAAGTGTTCGAGCTGAGGAGCTGGATGTTCGAGCCGAAGAGCTGGATAAGTGCTGAGAAGCTAAGTGTTCGAGCTGAGGAGCTGGATGTTCGAGCCGAGGAGCTAGATAAGTGCTGAGAAGCTAAGTGTTCGAGCTGAGGAGCTGGAAGTTCGAGCCGAAGAGCTGGATAAGTGCTGAGAAGCTAAGTGTTCGAGCTGAGGAGCTGGCTGTTCGAGCCGAGGAGCTGGATCAGTGTTGAGAAGCTAAGTGTTCGAGCTGAGGAGCTGGATGTTCGAGCCGAGGAGCTAGATAAGTGCTGAGAAGCTAAGTGTTCGAGCTGAGGAGCTGGAAGTTCGAGCCGAAGAGCTGGAAGTTCGAGCCGTAGAGCTGGATAAGTGCTGAGAAGCTAAGTGTTCGAGCTGAGGAGCTGGATGTTCGAGCCGAGGAGCTGGATAAGTGCTGAGAAGCTAAGTGTTCGAGCTGAGGAGCTGGATGTTCGAGCCGAAGAGCTGGATAAGTGCTGAGAAGCTAAGTGTTCGAGCTGAGGAGCTGGATGTTCGAGCCGAAGAGCTGGATAAGTGTTGAGAAGCTAAGTGTTCGAGCTGAGGAGCTGGATGTTCGAGCCGAGGAGCTGGATAAGTGCTGAGAAGCTAAGTGTTCGAGCTGAGGAGCTGGAAGTTCGAGCCGAAGAGCTGGAAGTTCGAGCCGAAGAGCTGGATAACCCGAGCAGGTAGAAAACCTGTCTGCACGACCCGATCAGGTAGAACACCTGTCTGCACGACCCGAGCTGGTAAAACACCTGTCTGCACGACCCGAGCTTGTAACTTAGAGATTTTGAAGTGAGATGTTTGGCTTTTGTCCAAGAAAAATTAGCCCATTTCTTCAATGAGGTGCCTTTCTATTTAGAGGGAAAAAGAAGATTCAACCCTACTTTTGGTTAAGTTTCATGGGCTTTATTTATTGGTGGGCTTTTTAAAGGTTGAACTCAATTTGGGTAGAGTTTTAAATAAGGGTGCTAAACCTATATCCAACAGTGAGGCTCGTCAAAGTGAGTGTTGAGTAAGAAACATCATGGAGCAGGAATGTCTCTATCTAGATTATATACCTTTTGTGCGACTCGATTTCCATTTAGGGTAAAATGGGCGGCACTGAAAGATACCGTTCAAAATGCTTATTGGCAGCAGAAGCATGGAAAACTAGATGTCAAAGCTTTGTTGTTTAGACATACAAACCAAATCTACCTATCCTTCCGACTCTTTGTAGTGTGGATTAAATATTACTCTCTTCCGTATTTGAAAGATTGATGTTTTGGGTTCTACACACATATTAAGATACAATAATTATTGTATTTATTAATCATTGATACTTTTACTTTTACTTACTTTTTGATTTTTGATATTAAAATGACCAATAGTAGGGGTATATAAAGTACTTTTTGACTATTTTAATTTATTTTTTTCAAAAAACTGCCATTAATTTACTTGGTAAGACAAAAATACATTAATTGAAAGCTAGAAAATCAATCTTTCAATAACAATAAAATATCTAAAACATCAATCTTTTAAATACGGAGGGAGTATATACTTGTATGTTTATCTCTGTATAAACCTCACTCGTAAATATAGAGAACTATCCAAGAATATGAAAGAGAGAATGCTAGCCAAATAAAATGAAGGAACCATTTAATCTCCTTGATTCAGTGAAAGTAGATGTAGCGGAGATTAACAAAAATAGACTCCTGCCTTATAGTTGTTTACAACTGCAGGATGTACCAAATAATGCACAATACTATTGTACATACATACATAAAGATCCTAATAGAAGTACTTGCTACGAAATATAGACACACAGCAGCCATGATAGAAGTGATAAAATCCCACAACGATGGCTTTAGATGCTGTGAGAGGGTAAGCCCAACTTTTTCGTTAACATCACCATTATGTTCTGATTCTTCTTCTTCATCTTCTTCCTCCTCGCTACTAACTTCCACATCACGAGGAGTTTTCGCTACTTCCGCTGTGTCTTTATCTTGTTGTCTTTCAAGTTTCTGCAATATGCTTTCCCAATCCTTTTCAGTTTTCCCCCGTAGAAATGAGGCAAGCACTTCAAGGGCTAGAGGAATATGACCAGAAATGAGGCAAGCACTTCAAAACTCAAAGTTTATAACATACAAATTTCAAAAAACTAGTACGGTTTGATGTTAGATCCAAAAAATTAATATATGTCCAAAGTAGAAGCTAAACTATTTCGACTATTGGGTATGGTGAAAGTGTTTCTAATTAAACCTATAATTACAAAAAAAAAATTGGATAATATTTCAAAATTTGAAGGCTAGAACTCACCCGCTTCAAAAAAACTAGTACGGTTTGATGTTGATTCGAAAAGATGATAAAAGGTGTTCATGATAGAAGCTAGACTATTTTGGCTATTTTTTATGGTGAAAGAGTATCTAATTATACTTACAAATACAAGTTTTATTTTTTAGTAAATTATTTCAAAACTCAAAGGCTATAACATACAAATTTCAAAAAGCTAGTATGGTTTGATATTAGTTCCGAATGAATGCAATGTGTTCTAATTACAATATAAAATATTTAAAGCACTTACTAAGAGTGTAATTTGAACACATTGCATCCATTTTTCGGTAATAGCATCAAAACGTTCAATTTGGTAGAATTCATGGACTAACACTTTAGAATTTTGAATATTTTTTCTAAAAAAAAAAAAAATTTGGTTTTTGGCTTCTTTAAAGACTCATATATCTCACTAAATTTTTAAAAAAAATTAGATTCTAATTTAAATACATTGCATCCATTCTTCACTATTAGCATCAAAACGTTTCGATATGGTATGAATTCAGGGATTATAACACTTTAGAGTTTTAGATAATTTTCTTAAAATTAAAGTTTTGGATTTTTGGCTTTTTTAACGACCCAACTACTTTACCAAGTGGTTTAAATAACTTAGATTTAGTTTGAACACATTTCATTCATTTGCGAGTAATAGCATTAAAACGTTCGATTTGGTATGAATTGATGAACTAACAACTTAGAGTTTTGGATATTCTTTAGTAAAATTAAAGTTTTTGGGTTTTTGATTTCTTTATAAACTCGTATATCTTAATAAGTGATTTAAATAGTTTAGATTGTAATGTGAACACATTACATCTATTTTCCGATAATAGCATCGAAACGTTCAATTTGGTATGAATGCATGGATTAAGACCTTAGAATTTTGAATACTTTTTCTAAAAATTAAAAAAATTTGTTTTTGGCTTCTTTAGAAACTCAGATACCTTACCAATTGTTTTCATTATTTTAGATTCTAATTTAAATATTTTGCATCATTTCTCCACTAATAGCATCAAAACGTTTCGATTTGGTACGAATTCATGGATTAACACCTTAGAATTTTAGATAATTTTCTAAAAATTTGTGCTTCGTGATATTCTTCACTTGTGTTTAAAAGACACCATTTGACTCTTACCATCCACAAATCAAATTATCCTTCCTACAAAATCATGGACAAACCCCAAGAATCATACTTGTATCTCCATCTTTGTTCGAGGATGATGAGTCAGATGCCGAGGAAGCTTCACCTCTAGGACTAGGAGCATCACCTAATTGGGGTTGGTTGTACAGAGACTGGCCATGGCGTCTTTAATTTCTTGTGTTGATCTACTTCCTATCTTGTCCTTCCGCTCTTGGAACTTAGCGTCAACCTTTTTTTTCAGAAACTTTTTCTCCAAGGTAGGAAATATGTGAGAAAAGTCAGATTTTTGTCGCGGAAGAACGATGGCTCTGCCGGTCGGGAAAAGTTTGGTGAGAGAACTTTTTAATCGTACGGAATCCTAGTCACATATCATGGTTTTGAAGTGTTTCTTTTCTTCATAACAAAAGGGGTGTGTTCGCTAGTAAGAGATTTGGGAATTAGTAAAGCTAAAGCGTTTTTCACATTTCTTATTCTAATCTCCTTTTCACAACTTATATCCAACAAGCTCATTCTACATCAAAATACTGTTTACTCTATCTCTTTGCTACATCACAAGTTTCAACACTGAAACTACTAGCTAAGCCTTGCCAACTGAGATCATTCATGCTCTATATATCTTAAAACAGCTCACACCTCTCGCAACGGCTACAAGCTCTGAGCTCTCTTCGCTTTATCCTCCTTTCTCTTCTCCTATGACATCAAACAATTTGTGAAGCTTTCGCAAAATATATACCTTATTAAGTGTGTCAACTAAGTACGTGTTGCAGTTAACTTACCTTTGACTCTGTATCTTCAACAAATTGTTGAAACATGTCATCTCCTTTAAGAATTTTCGCACCACATCCTGGTGTTCCAACAGCCTCTTCATCCACCAGAACCGCCTTTATACTCTGTGATCCTTCCGTCATGCTATCGGGTACCTGTTTAAAATTCAAATTTCACATTGAAAGCATAAACGCGGTATTCTTTGTACATGCAATGATTTTTATTATAATATCTACGTTCAAGTATCAAAGCCAATAAGGGTGCATTCCTCATACCTCAAACATTGCTTCGGTGAGGATACTTTCCAGTATAGACCGTAAGCCACGTGCACCCGTGTTCTTCGACATAGCCTTCCTCGCGATAAGCCTCGTTGCTCCTTCAGTAAAGTGCAGTTGGACCTAATGCATAATCCACACAGCAAAGAGGGGCTATAGCAGAGGGAGGAGGCATATGTATGGTTAACCTAGAGTGGTAAAAACGCATTACATTGTTCATGCGAAACAACTTCTTATACTGTTTACCCAATGCACTTTTAGGCTCTGTGAGAACCTGTATAAAGGAACCAGAAAAAAAGTGATAACTCGTAACAGATTTGAAGGAAACTCTAAATGCAATCTCATACAGCTATCACTCAGTTACTGGGGTCGGCAAAGATAAACGATATGCAGCCAGGACAATAAGAGAGTTTTAAAGAACACTTAAGTTCTTTTCCTTATTGCACACCAATGGAAAACGAAATGACAATGTTTGAAAACCATTCCATAAACAAATAAGTAGGACCTAGCTACCTGTACAAGCTGATCTTCGTTTAATGCAGATAAACTCACTAAGATGGGTAACCTTCCTACGAACTCAGGAATGAGACCATAAGCAACAAGATCTTCGCTTTGTAACTACAACCATTTAACAATGATTTATAAGACAATGAACAAGTTGCATTAATTTAACAGTAACTATACATGTAAGACTAGCATACAATTTAATGAGCCATAAAAAATGCATTCCTTACGGATTCCAACAAGGAGGATGTTACTGCAGCACTACTGAACCCAGAAGTGTTCATGTTTGTACGAACGGAAGCACCAAAACCAATAGAGGCATCGTGTTGCCTGGTTAAGAGAAATATATGCATATGACATTCAAGCCCTATAGCACAGAGAGAAAAAGATAGGATCAAAGACTTTTCCGGATCTTTAAGACTTGAGAGATTTACCTTTCAGAAACAGTTTTCTCCAGATCGATAAATGCTCCACCGCAAATAAAAAGGATGTCTTTTGTATCCATCTGCACATTTAGTTTTTCTCCAAACCATTCAGCTTTTTCATGAACTGGGTATTGTCACTGACTATGTCACGAAAGTGCTTTCTGAAATACTCAGAAACAAAAGTAAACTTAAAGAAGGAGATTTTCACGCATTACCTGAATGCTATCTCCTCGAGGATCTCTCCGTAATCCTTTCTCAGGAATTGGGACACTGACCACCTGAAAAACAAAATTATTGCATCAACTAGAAAGGCAAATATCTCATGAGATTCTCACACTATATTGATTTTCCATACGGTTTGCTGATTAAATATATTATATAGGCATAGAGTATGGACCTTCTTTTTTATCAATAATGTTTGAACATTTCTTTAGCTCGTTACTAGCCGTGGTGATATAAACAATAATACTAAGGGATCGAGCAAAACGTAATTGTTTCTGTAAACAGTTCACATCTATACGCAGTTGAGAAAACAAAAAAAAGATTAAAACTAAAAAAACTTACAGTTCCTTCCAGCAACTTTAGCAATGACTGTTGGACACCTTCTCCAGAGACATCTCTACCACCATTTGAGCTATGAGACTGAGAGAGAAAATAGGTTGCTGAGTACTGAGTATCAATCAAATCAGGATCAAAGTAACGAATGAAGAAAACTTAGACCTTCATAGTCATCTTATCAACTTCATCAATGTACACAATTCCCCTTTGAGCTTCTTCTACATCACACCCAGCTTCCTGCAGTAACAATTCACCCAGCTCATATTAGCTTCTAAAAAAGAATAGAAACATGAAATACAATGTGAAACAAGATTCTCCGAATTCGAAAATAATGGAATAACAAATAAGTTTTGAGATGATACTAAAGACCAGAAAAAAGTACTTTTGTAGTTTCAGAAGTAGTCAGCCAAAAACTATCCGGTAAGGAGTTGTTTAGATTATATTTCAATACCAGAGACATAATATGTTTAGATTATATCCGGTACGGTAAAAGCAGAGCCATAATATGAGGTGAGAGCAGGCCATACCACATATAGCTTGTACAATATTGATTCCACATCTTCTCCAACATAACCTGCCTGAACAAGACGAGTAGTTTAGTTATGCTAAGAGCCCAAAAAAGCCATTGATTATTCTGGAAGGGCCGGCCTAATGCTTCAATTCTGAGTATTTATCACTCAGACTATAAAGGGACAAGTGAAACAACTTGCCTGAGTGAGTGAAGTGGCATCAGCAATAGCAAATGGCACATTGACAATACGAGCTAAAGTCTTTGCCAGTAAGGTCTTTCCTGTGGTTTATAATCAAGCAAGAAACATAAAGGCCAAGATAATAGACAGTAGTAGGTGTAAATAGGATAATTGGCAAAGCACAGAGACAGTGTACCTGAACCAGTAGGACCAAGCAACAACACATTGCTCTTATCCAACTCGATACTATCATCATTGCTGGAATTGAGAAAGGAGTGAGCTTTATTATGACAGATAGAGAGTGTGAGAATGAAAAAGGGTGTGGAAGACGAACCCTTTGGTCCGAGAAGCATGATATATTCGTTTGTAGTGATTGTAAACAGCCACAGAAAGCACCTGCAGGAAGAAAGAAAGAAATGTAAAACAAGAATCAAAAGAGGAACAAGGGAAGGTGGGAATGGGACCTTCTTGGCCTTTTCCTGACCAATGACAAAGTCATCAAGCCCCCGACAAATCTCCTTAGGCGTGGGAAGCTTAATCTTCGGATCAGGTTCATCTTCTTGGCTTCCAATTTTCCAATTTCTAGGGGTTATCCTCGGGTCATCCTCGGTTCCTTTGACCTTGCCTAATTCGATGAAACTCCCTTGCAAAGGAGAGAGCTTGAAAGGCCTCAAGTAGAAAGCCGTTTTGCATTGGGAGCAGAAATTAACAGCTTGGTAGATCCCTGGTTCTCTAGCGGTGAGTGACAACGGGCGATTAGAGAAGACGACGTGCATCTGAGCTGAGCAGCGAGGACAATTGACGTCACTTCTGATGTGGTCATAATCCCCGCCACCGCCACCGCAGGAGTCCCAAATACGGCGAGAGAATGAGGAGGAGGAAGGGATTGAGGAGGCGCGCAGAAGAGGGGCGTGAGGGACGGAGAAAACGAGTGTGAAATTGCGGGAGAGAAGAGAGGATCTAGTCTTCTTCAACAGAAATCTGGAAATGGATAAGCTACACAACAACATCTTGGTTTTGGTTTTGGTTTGTTGTATCAAAGCAACAACATCTTCTTCCTCTGCACTTCCGTGGGTTGTGTCATTTCCACGAGTGCTTTCCTTTCTACTTCCTTGTGTATTTTTTTTTTTTTTCAACAAACCCTATACATTAAATCACAGTTGATCGATAGAAGTCATTTCCGTTAGAAATTTTTTTACCGATTCGTCGAAATAGATCCATGTGGTCGTACTCCTTTAGCCAAGAGCATCGGCACAGACATTAGAAAAGCGTGAGATAAAAGTTAAATTGAAAGGACACAAAGCTAATTCTATAAGATAATCCAACTTGACTTAAAAGTATCCATCCGAGCAATCAGTGTCAAATCGAACCGAAGAAAAGCATCTCTCTTTAAGGCATTCTATCGCCCATGTAAGGCCATCCAACTCTGCATGCAAAGCTTATAGGCTCCTCTGACATCCATGCAGTCTATTGTACATTTGTTTTGATGTATCGATGAGGCACCATCTAAGACCACTAGTGACCCTTTGATCCACCCACGACGCATCTACCTAACAAACCGGGAGATAGGAGATTTCTGCCTTACTGGTAATCCTGGTTTGAGGAAGACTTCCATCCTCATCATTTTCTTTCTCCTGATGATTTGCTAATCTCCAGCTTTCTTCCTCCATATTTGCGAGTTGGAATGTCTTTAACGATGGTACCTCTATACCATTGAAAAACTGGGCATTTCTTGCTTTCCATATAGACCATATGATCAAAGGAAATGTATTCCATTGGGGTTCGTGGAGACCCCTTTCCTCTACCCTCCAAAATAGGAAATTCATATTTTGGAAAAGAGACATACTCGGGAAGTAACCAAGAAGGGACGGAAAGTCTTATAGAGCTCACACTTAAAAGGTTGGGGGACATTCAAAAATTATATGATTAATTGTTTCTTCTTCTGCACCACATCTTGGACAAGCTTCTCAGGGGCCTTGATTCTCCAACCCAATCCACCGACTTCCTTGTGTATTTCATTACGCTGACTTTCTGAATTATTCTTACTTTCTCTTCTTGTTTTTTCTGGGACAAAATATTTTTTTCTCTACCATTTTTTTCAACCTAACTATTAATCAGAAAATACCACTGGAATTAGAAACCTAAATCGATAAATTGATACTTACATAAAAAAAATATTAAAAGTTCTTGATCTTGTCCATATTAGGTCGTGGGAATTAAAAAGTAGGCCACTAGAAGCTAACTAAACCGTCAGAAGTTAGGTCTTTAAGTCTTTAGAGTGACGAGTTAGGTCTTTGGAGAAGGTCACCGGATAAACGAGTTAGGTCTTCTGAGGTAGGTCACCGCAAGTATGTCACCAAGAGTTTAAATCTAATCAAAATCAACTGTTATTCAATCAATGATTTTAAATACTACTTTAAAATTCGGTGTTATTGGATATGATATTTGTAAAATCATGTCTTAAGGATTTTAAAATCTTCTGTTATTCAATAGAAGATTTCAAATCTATAATTAAAATCCAATGTTATTCAACTTTAAAAGATTTTAAATTCTGTTATTTATGGATTTTGATTAGATTTAAACTCTGTCAAAATCCATCATTCAATAACACCTTCTAAGAGAATGAGTGAAGCCCATGAATAGAGTGTTATAATATTGAGATAGCGTGATTTTTGTGGAAAAAGAAAACAAGGAAAGTATAGCTACTATTCAAAAGGTCTTTTAGCAAAATAACGCAAAAAGTAAAATTAATTTGTGTAATAGCTATGTAATAATTGTAATAAGGATACTAGCAATAGGACAAAAACTTGAAGTGGTGCTTTTACATTTTTAGCCTCAAATCCCAAACTCAAATCCTACCCCCTAAAACTATACCCTAAACCCCAAACCCAAATCCTACCCCCTAAAACTATACCCTAATTTTAGAATAGTTAACCCAAACCCAAAAAATTAAACCACTTTTAAAGGCTTTTATCCTCTATATACTTGTGTTCTATACTACATAAACAAAATTCTTTCTATGTAGTAATTTTACATAGATGAATTTGTAAGTGATGTTAAAAAACTTTGAAGTTTTTCAACATTCAAAACTAAACCCTAAACCCCAAACCCAAACCCTACCCCCTAAAACTATACCCTAATTTTGGAATAGTTAACCCAAACCCAAAAATTTCACATTCAAAACTAAACCCTAAACCCCAAACCCAAACCCTACCCCCTAAAACTATACCCTAATTTTGGAATAGTTAACCCAAACCCAAAAATTTAACATTCAAAACTAAACCCTAAACCCCAAACCCAAACCCTACCCCCTAAAGCTGAATCTGGCAGTAAGGGTAAAATTGTCCATATACATATTATACACAGATACTATTCATAGCACAGTAATTTGCGTTATTAATTTAATTATTAAATTTTTTTGCGTTATATAGTCATATATCCCCTATTCAAAAGCAAAGTTTAAATTGAAGAGGGAAAAGTCAAAGTTAAATTTTATTAACAAAGACCTATAAAAAGTGTTAGCTATCAAATTGTTAAAGTTTATGGAATTTTAGAAACATCGAGATTTATCATGCACTATTCCAAAGATGCTATTCATTCACACATTGTGCATAAGTGGAGAAGGGAAAAAAACATATTAATAATTTATTAACGAATAAAATTTTACGAAAGCATCATTAGACTCGTTTTATACTCTATTTGTTACAAAAAGATAAAAATTTACAAAAAAAAATTTGTTCCACAAAGATAGAGTTTTTACAGTTTTACAAACTTCGAGATAAAACTGAAACACTATTGGTTGAAATTTATTGAAAATTATATTTCGTAGAAATCAATGTGTTATTTTAATAAATATGCATAATCTTAAACATCTATCTTTATGTAACGGAAGGAGTAGTATACTAATTTCAAATATGAAAACAGTTATGCGACTGCTACTAATCCTCGTTTTTGTTTTACATGTATTTACTAGAGACAGGCAAACAAATTTTGAGACGAGATTTTATATGAATGGGAACGAGATGAGTCACATTAATCAACCCATGCTCATCTCTGAATTTAACAATTGCGACGATTTCAGTGTTCCTAAGGAAAAGTGAAATTGAGTTGTTGATTAATGTGACTAACAAAACAAGTATGGCCCTCCATGAATTAAGGGTTAAAGATCAAAATACACCGACCTCTTTTTCCACAAATTTACAATACTAATCCAAAAAGCTCCCACTCCCTCGAGAATAATTAGGTAGAGAATAATCATATTCCCGGATCCCGATCCCTTCAAAAGATTTTAAAACCCAGATGTGCTACTAATGATATCTATTTTTATCTGAACAACATACTAAGTGGTGCACTCTTAAAAAACACATTAATTAAGTTGTTAGTAGTCTAATGGTGTTGTCTGATCTTTGAAATAAGTGGTTGAATATTGTAAAAGTTCACACTTGAAATTACTCCCTCCGTTTCATATTAGTTGTCGTTCTACGCTTTTTCTTTTGTATCAAATTAGTTGTCGTTTTACATTTTCAATGCATATTTTGGCTTTAAATACCATATTTAACTTCAAGTCTTATGAAGAATAGCAAGAGTCAAATTCATTTTTAAAAGTAAAATAGAAATTCTAATATGTTTTCTTAATATACGGGAAATCACCTAAAATGACAACTATTTTGCAACGGAGGGAATAGTAACTTACGTTCAGAATAAATATTGACAAACGTTGAGACAACGGTTTTAAATATGGAATTTTTGGATAATCAGGAAAATATGTGTTACACACAAAATTGAAAAACAATTGTAAAAACTGATATTGTGGCGCCCATAATTTCACAAGTGACCGATCTAGTTCCCTTAGCAGATGACTAGCTTGAGCCTGCTTCACTTTGTGTATCAAGGTCTATAACAACTCCTCTACCTTCTCAAGTTACTAACCTTGTTGATACTATCTACAACTCCAACAATCTATTAGCTAGCTTTGATGGATGAAGCTACTCCATCATCTATTGAAAAGGGTGCCCAAGTTGAGACTCAATCCACTGCCATTACGTCGAATAACAAGACACCTGTAATTACTGAAAGTTTTTCATCTAGCCAGACTTCTGATTATGTTATTGAAACTCCTCTACCTCAACCAATCACTAATGTGGCTACGGATGGTGATGCTTTTGCTAGTAACCAGTTTACTGATTTTGCAATGGGAGCGTATGCATGTGATGAAGAAATTCAAAGAACGCGAGGAGGTTGATAAATTAAACCCACACAAAATGTCTAAGAACAATGGACCGTGGTAAGTGGAAGAGGAAATAGTGGAAGACGTGGGCGAGGTCGCGGACCAACTAGGAATGTCAAAGACTCATTCTACTCTTCACTTTTCTCTTTAAACTATACACTCTTGTATGTTACTTATATTTCGGGAAAATCGCATAAAAAACCTTTAAGGTGGCACGTACTGACACTTTAAACCTTGAGAGTTTATGACAAACACTTTAAACCTCCAACTTGACATTATCCTTTACTACTAAATCACAAGTCACTTGAGCAATCAAAAGTTGACATGTGGCAAATGCTTCATATTTTTGTTTAAAAATTAAAAAAACCAACAAACAAATGCAACCAAATAAAACGGGGGAAACTACTTCTTTTTATTAATTTATTTCTATTTATTTATTCTCTATCTAAATTTCAAAATTAAAATGCTAGATATCCTTAAATTTACTCACTAACCCCAAATTATTTATACATGTAATTCTTAGTGATGCATATATCACAGAAATTTAGTTTGATTTGTTGGCGAAGGTATATCCGTGCTTAGCACGGGAGAAATACTAGTTAACAATATAAACCATCAACTTGGCACTTTTGTACGCGCCGTCAAAATTTTAAACAGAATAGTTAACACCGTTAACGGAACAGTAACTCCGTTTTTTTTTTTTTTTTTAAATCTAATTGATTTAATTGGTGACGTGTCAAATTTTTTAATTAAAAAATTAAACCCTCCACCAGAGATTCGAACCCATTACTTCACAGTCAACAAATCAAGAGATAACCACTATGCCACGACAACCTTTTGTTTAATTGGGGTTATTATACAAAAGAGGCACCTTTTGAAAAGTTATATACAAAAGAGGCACTTTGAAAAGTTGTCACACTTTTCTTCTATCAAATGACTAAAATACCCTAAAATTAATAACCCAACCATCAAATTATTAACCCAACCCACTACTTTTAGTTAACCATGGTTCACCTTTTTATTTTTTCCTTCTTTTTCTTTTTCTTTTTCTTCAATCCAAACTTTTATCTTTTGAAAATATTTTTTTCCTACAAGCTATATTCTTGTCATTCAAATTCATAAATTTAATTATCAGTTATATAATTCAATTTTGATTTCTCTTTTCTTCCAAATATCATGTAACTTTGATATTAGTCAAAAAGTCAATCTCTACGACTGTGGTCAGTTTATGGTGGTCAACTTCAGGATAAAGTAAAGACTCAAACAGTTTATGGTGGTCAGATTAATTAAATTTTTGATTCCAAACAATTCAAAGTTTGAGTTTTTTCTTAATTGGCTAGATACAAAAAATTTCTTTAGCATTTCATATTTCATGAAGTGATTACTTTTTCTATCATGAAATTGATGTATTTCCTATTAGATTCAGATGTATGATTGATTAGAATTCTTGAGCAAATTTGATGATTTATTGATGCTAAAGAGATTGTGAACATTCTCATGTAAGTTTTGACCACAAACCAATGATGGAGTCTGTAGTGAACCAGAAACCTCCGTTGAACATACATGTGAATGTTGGTGGTCAAGTGAACGTGGTCGAATGATACTACACGTTTATAACAATATAGTAATTGACCACATAGACATGTCCATACAACTAATGTAAAACATTCGATTACGGAAAATGAATGTTCATACTATAATTTTCTAAATCTGAAAAGAGGAGAGAGAATGCTAAAAAGTAATAAAAAAGTACAAAGCTTTTTTTGTCATTGACATAATTAACCATGTTGCATGTGCTTGGGTTAGGGATATAAATGAAATAAAATGACCAATTGTTAAAAAAAGTGCCTCATTTTTTAAAAGTGCCTATTTTGTATAATATTTTGTCAAAAAGTGTCTATAAAGGTAATATTTCCGTTTAATTGCCACACATATACATATATATTATATAATCTGTTTGGATGAATTTGTCCAAATTCTCTATAAATTAATAATTACCATAAATTAATAAAATCTTTCGGTCCCGAGTCGGGGCAATGTAAAAATTAGCGAAATTCGATAAAATGATAAGATAATAATTTTTTTCACTCTTATGTAAAATATGGTCTCAATAATAGTATAAATTAATAATCATATACAATTATGTATATATATATATGATAATGTTCTAAACACAATTTTAATGATTTTTGTTTTGACTTAAATATGAGAATCTCATTAGACATTATCTTTAACTTTACGTATTACATCAAAAACTTTTATAATTGTTTTCTCGGTCTTTATCATAAACTTTTGAAAAAATTCTAGGCAAAATAACTTATTCTTTACACATAACTCTTTTTAAATGTATTTATCGACATTATGAATAATAACTATAATTTCTTCTAAATTTTATACATAGTATACCATTTTAATTTGATCGTCTGTTATGCTAATATCATCCACTCTATTATAATAATAGAAATTTTTAATCAAAATTTCATGTCATTTTGGTAAATAGATTTATTAAATTCCATAATATAACATCACTCGGAAAAAAAATTAAGAAACATATTACCTAAAAAGGATTTCTCTTAATAAATTAATATTTATTAATTTATCGATAAATTAATATCTCTCTAAAATATTAATTTTTCAACGTCTCAACATTATTAATTTATAGAGGTTTTATTGTATTCAGGGTTTAAATCTGATTTTTTTTTAAAAAAAATTGAACCCTAAATTTTATTGGTTCTTCCATGACATTGGGCTAATTTTAGTTGTAATCAATTTCACATAAAAGATTTCGAAAACGTATTTTTTAAATTTCGCAAGCTTTTTTTTCTTGATTTTAAATATGAAATTGAGGAACTCAAAGTTTTATGATATTCTTCCTGGATCCGCAACAAGGAGATGATGGTACAGATTCATCCAAACGGATTATATAATATATATGTATATGTGTGGCAATTAAACAAAAGGTTGTCGTGGCACAATGGTTATCTCTTGATTTGTTGACTGTGAAGTAATGGGTTCGAATCTCTAGCGGAGGGTTTAATTTTTTAATTAAAAAATTTAACACGTCACCAATTAAATCAATCAGATTTTTTTTTTTTTTTTAAACGGAGTTACTGTTCCGTTAGCGGTGTTAACTATTCTGTTTAAAATTTTGACGGCACGTACAGAAATGCCTAGTTGATGGTTTATATTGTTAATAATGTCAAGTTGGAGGTTTAAAGTGTTAGTCATAAACTCTCAAGTGTCAGTACGTGCCACCTTAAAGGTTTTTTATGCGATTTTCCCCTTATATTTCTCTCATTTCACTTCTTGGAACAATATGAATTAAACAATCATATCTTTGTACCTTTATTTTAATGCAATTCCCATAGAAAGCCTTTTATCAAAAATGAAAAACGGTAAAAACACTTTCAAATGTAAGTTTTTTTTTATAGAAAAACACTTTAAAATGTAAGTTAATGTGGAAAAAGCAAAACTCACGAATATTCAATTCTCCTTCAACGCAAAACTCCCACAACTCGAGCCACCACCATTGACTGCAAGATCATAACCCGTCTTTTTTTTCCGGCCATGGATTTTCACTCTTTTTCTTTCTTTAAATTTTTTTCGGAAGTTTCAAAAAATATATATATATATATATATATATATATTTTGGTTGTATTAGATTCCCTTCGTAGTTTGTTTAGTTTCTTGTAATGGATTACTAAAATAAGTTGTATGCAACATGGCACATAACTTCTTTTTTTGAGAAAAAACATGGCACATAACTCTCAAGACCGGCCCTAGGCATACGTTAAAAGTTTGGTGCGACCCAAACACGCAAGGTTCTGTTGTTCTCTTGCTCGATATGTACTAATATGAATAAAGCTGTGGACTGTCTTTGTTTTAGTCGGATTACAACTTACAAGTAGATATGTAAAACAAAGGATGTTTCAGGAGGAATATTATTCTCATATATAAGAAAATAATAATAATAAGGGAATTTAGGAATAAGGAATAATAGAAAGATGGATGAGACGAGAGAGTGGTTTCTTAATGAGGGCCATGCAGCAGAAGCAGAAGCAGGAGCAGCACATGCTCCATTTCTCTAACTCATCCACTTTTTATATTCAACATTGATTGATTGATTCTCTAAGATCATCCATGCAGTATAATGTCTTTTCATGTTTACAATATATGCGTGGGAATATCGCGTTCCCTCCCGATATTTTCTAGTCCGGATGATACTGACACATGTTGATGCTCTCTTTTTAAATTAAATCTATGGTCTCTTCTATTTCTACCGACGATAATTAAAGATTTCGAGAATATAAATATTATCTTAAGCATCTTTAGGGTACTGTCCGTCTAGGTTAAGTGGGAGCTGTAAATTTTATTCTTCTAATATATTATATTCGTTCTTCCCGATTAACATTTTCTTACATAAATATACAAACAATTTCAAGATATTATTAACTAAGCGACAAGGTGATCATCAATAAACAAACCAATGATAGATTATCTCTCTTTGATTTTGGTTAAGCAATGAATGTTTTATGTTCTACTATGATTCTATTAGATGGTGACCTAGGCTCTACTCTGTAGCACAAGGTGTATTTTCTCAAAACGTTTGAGTTTTATTTTATTTTTTTGTCGACAGCTTTATAAACTAAATTACGACCAGTTGGGTACCCAAACTGGTCGTGATGAGTTTACAAAAGAAATATCATAATTAAAACTGCGTGCACCCTTCGCTAGTCTGTCGACTCTGGAATTTTGTGTGCGCGGAAAGAGCGAGAGCGAAAAGTAGGAAAACTTCTCTTTTAGATTCATCAGGTCTTCGAGTTGTACGCCAAACGCCGGCCACTCCATCGGTGTAGACACCATCTTCACCAAATCAGAACAGTCTGTTGCGAATGCGACCTCCGTCTTCTGCATATAGAGCATGCATTGCATGGCCCATATAAGTGCTTCTACCTCCGAGTGTAGTGGGGATATACTCCGTCTTGCGTTACAGACACCCATCATGAACGCTATGTCGTCTATTTCAAAGGCATACCATCCGATCCCAGAAAAAGGATCAGTTTCCTTCCAAGAACCATCCATGTAACATTTCAAACCTGGAAAAGATGGAGCGCCACTGAGAATACCCAAATTCTGGTGTTGGGGGCTTTCCTCAGACTTTGCTTTCTCCCATGCCATAGCTTCGGCTTCCGCATTTTTAATGACTAAGTTTGGGGCCATATCGATCCCTCTAAAACCTTTTCGGGCCTTCCAAATATACCACATTATCCAAGGAAACATGTTATCTTGATACCCAGGTAGTATGCGCCAGAACAAAAAATCCATGTTAGTGAAAACCGAAGAAGCCGGAAAAATACCAGCTGCGGTAGGAATAGCCGACAAGGCCCATGTCTGGAAAGCTGGTGGACATTCAAACAGAGCATGGTTTATCGTTTCTTCCATTCCACAGCGAGAGCATTGTGTATCACATATGATTCCCCTATTATTCAAATTGGCAGTTACCGAGAGACATCCCGACAGAACCTGCCACATGAAATGCCTTAACTTTGGCGGGCATTGGATCTTCCACGAATGTGCTTGCAAAGATCTTATAGTTGGGCCTACATGAGAATCAACAAGGTGATTACTAGTCTCAATTTGGTAACCCGACCTGACCGTGTATTTTCCTGATTTAGTATGGTGCCAACCTACTATATCTGGGCTAAGCAAATATCCTATAGGTATCCTACTGATAATATCCACATCTTTTGGAATTATGATTGCATTAATCAACCCCATATTCCAAGTCCTTGTGGCAGGATCAACCAAATGATTTACCGTAAGTGATGTATAATAGTTTACAGTTTTGCAAGTTGCTGCCCTTGGTTGTTGAGCTGGGATCCAAGGATCTTTCCATACAGAGATAGAAGTTCCTGACCTAACTCTATTAATTAGACCTTTTCTAACCAAGGATCTAGCCGAGACTATACTTCTCCAACCGTATGATGGAGAGTATGATGTACCCGAATCCATCGGATTGGACTTCCGATAGTAACGTCCCTTAAAGACTTTGGCAAACAGGGATTCCGGTATGTCCATTAACCGCCAAAGTTGCTTTGCTAATAAAGCCGTATTGAAAGCTTCTATTGATCGAAAACCTAGGCCTCCTTCCTTTTTATCTTTGCACAATTTTTGCCAAGCAAGCCAGTGCATTCCTCTCTGACCCCCACTAGAACTCCACCAATATTGTGCTATTGCACTAGTTAATTTTGTTGCAATGGTCTTAGGCAGCCTGAAGCTAGACATAACATATGTCGGTAGAGCTGCCGCCACCGACTTTATAAGCACCTCTTTTCCAGCCTTGGATAGAAATTTGGATGTCCATCCATTTATACGAGTCTCGAGTCTATCTCGTACAAATGCAAAGATCTGTGTCTTTGCACCTCCCAGACTCTCGGGAATACCTAAATATGTTCCCATCCCCCCGATTGTTGTAATGCCTGACGCTTGGTGTATTTCCTCCCGAACTGCCGTATCCACCGAGTGTCCAAATTGTATTGATGATTTGTCGAAATTGATTTGTTGTCCAGACACCTTCTCATACTTATGCAAAATACTTTGTAAAACATGCCACTCTTCCGTAGTAGCCCTGCAGAAAAAAAGACTGTCATCGGCAAAAAGTAGATGCAAAATAGGTGGACTTGCCCGCGCTACTTTCAAACCCGTAATTTAGAAATTTAATTAATGGAAATTTAGAACAAAAACAAAAGAGATAGCAAAAATCTTAAGGCCTCCTTCAAAATCTTCTGAGTATATATATTCTAGATCAACTTAATTAAAAATTCCGTTGGATCTTTGAAATAAAATCTTCTTTTTATAGCAATGTGCACTGGATAATGCGGTTGCGGCCACTTTATTGGAGATGACCAATGAAGCCATAAAACCAGGACAATTTATATTCTTTTGATTTGTTTATATACATCAAGCATAAACTAAGCGATACATTTTCTTAGAGTTGCATTATTTTAACATTTCATACCATCAGTGACAAGAAAAACCATTTGATACCAACGCATTATGTCAAAAGACTCAAGACATCGCTTTTCAATAAATTATAATTACAAGAAGCTTTAATTATGAAACTTACTACTAAATGATATCCATAGCAAACTCATCTTCTTTATCAACTTGCCTTGCATATAAACCCATTATGTTACTCACTGAGTTTTGCTATAAGAGCATAAAGTAGTAATGTGTTGAGTCATATGTATACTGTATATATTGTCTTAACGACTTTGGAATATTAATAAATATTACCCCAAAGTTTACAACTTAGCTATTACAAATAGAGGGAAGCGATTCCAAAGGAATATCTTCCATTCTGTCTAATCTTATTCTTTGTCTAAAACCCTTCTACATGCATTCCTCTTGTTTATATATATTTATTGCTTCCTCTCTAAGTTTTGGGAGACCTGATAATCTATCTTTCTAGCTTAGTGAGAAGGTACTTACATATAAATAAAGAGCAGGGAAATGGGTTTGAGCTCCATCATATCGACCATCACATACTGTTTGTTCCTTGGCTATCCACAAAAGAAGCCAAAGGTTAAAAGCGTGAGCCACCTCAACTACTACCATACCATGCCAAGGGCTCGTCCACTCTCTTTACAGGTATATCCTCTCTTTTTACTAACCTCAGTTTTCATGTCTATAGTTTAGTCTCTGATCGACCGTAAGAGCATGAAATTATTTTGACGTTTTTGGATAGCAATTTCGATATCAAACCTTTCTTTTAATTATGACATATGATGGAACGAATGATATGAGCTTTTAGGGAAAGAGAGGTATATGATACTACTATTTGACATTTGTTAAGTTTGTGGTAGTAATGGTAGAAGAGGACCTAGAAGAGTTAATCAAATTAATTGTTTTTAACTAAAACAAATCACATGATCGGATTAAAATAGCTAGCTCTTTTCCATAATTATTAACCTCTAGCTAGTTGTAAGAAAAACAAATTGGCAGATTCTCGCAAAAAGAATAATAAGTGTTAAAAAATGACTTTTGGGTTTTTATTGATTGGTTTAAGGGGAATCGGACAAAAGTGAAGTGAAATGTCATAATTTTGTCTCACTAGTGGAATAATAATATTCAGCAGAGAGGTAGTCGTTTGTATATAGAAATGAAATATTAATGTTTTTATAGATACAATTAATTATTAACATATGAATGTTGAAGACGGTGGAGCTGAAAGTAAGGATGTGCTGCAGTGGATGCGAGAGAGTAGTGAAGCATGCCATTTACAAGCTGAGAGGTAATTTAAAAACAAATCCCTATACTATATATGAGTGAGTGAGTGAGTAAATGAGTAATTTATTTATTGAAAGATATATAAAATGGTGAAGGGGTGGACTCGGTGGAGGTGAACCTGGAGATGGAGAGAGTGACGGTGGTCGGGTACGTGGAGAGGAAAAAGGTTCTGAAAGCGGTGAGAAGAGCCGGTAAGCGAGCCGAGTTCTGGCCCTACCCGGACATGCCTCGCTACTTCACTTCCTCCGACCACTACTTCAAAGACACAACCCGCGAGTTCAGGGAGAGCTACAACTACTACCGCCACGGTTACAACCTCAGCGACCGTCACGGTCACATCCACGTCACCAACCGTGGCGACGACAAAGTCAGCAACTTCTTTAACGACGACAACGTCCATGCTTGTCGCCTTATGTGATATTTCTTTCTGTCTCTAAAATATATATATATGTGTAATGTGTTTCTACTCTCTAGGGTTAATTAGTAAGCGTGACAAGAAGCTCGTGTACATAATTAATGCATTATTGTTTAGGATATATAAGAAACGGCGAATGATTGATATTCAAGAAAAATACGGTCTCTAGTACCGTTACATAAAACTACCTACTTTGAACTAGACCAAGAGACAAGAGTGGGTGTTGATTCCTAGAAATAGTTTGTCTAAGAGAGTCGGGCGCGTGATTTCCATGTGGGCGATTCTTTACCAAAACTCACGCCAAAAAATTTCTTCCAATTTGATCTCCTCGCCTTTCCGTTTCCGGCTATGACTAGTGCCGTGAGAGGGCTTGTCTCAAGTTAAGTTGTTCCTCGGTACTTCTATTTCTTTGCGACGAGTGGGTTGGTGTCGCGTCTACAGTGTTAGGGTTCTCTCCGTCCATGGTTGGTTGGTGTCGATGTCGCTCGTCAACGCGGGAGAATAGCTAGTACCCTTCACTTGCTTCACGCTCTTCGACCGCCACAAATGTACTTCTACTTTGTATAGAGTACTAGCTTTGGTGGTTTACTTTCCCTCTGTCTCATTGGTTGTTGGAGCCTCGATCTTATAAGTCCTTCCTAGACTGGCTTGGTTCAGGACAATGTTGTTTGTTTAGTGTGTTTGTTGTGGTTTCTTCAATTGATGATTAGGCCCGATGAAATGGTTGCTTCTCCCTTGTCTTTCTATTTGTGGAATCAACATATCTCTCTAGAGAATGGTCATTGTGTCCTCTTAAGTGTAAGGTTTTGTCATTGTTGCTTCGCTGACCTGTCCTTATGGTGATGTCTTGTTGGAGTTGGCACAACCACCAATGGTGATTTTCTTATTGGTTCTTGCTTGCATCTCTGTATATCTAGTCCAGTTGTTGGAAGGAGTCTCAGCATGTTGTTACTTGTGTCTTACTGAGGAAGTTGTTGTGTAGTTGTGATTTGCGTGGCTTGGCGTTTAGTTTACGATTTCTCAGTGCCTAGGGGAGCTACTAAAACTAATTGGTGTTCCTTGTTTTGCCTAGTTGTTTTTTTGTACTAGCCGACTTCAGAAGATCTTAGTAGGGTGAGCTTGCAAGGTTCATTGATATAGGTTAGAGTGGTTTATTGTTTAGGTTAGCTCATGGTTTCGTGGTCCAAGTCGCACTCACTTGATGCGAGAAGAGTCGTGAACGAGGGCTTGTTGATGACTCTCTCTTGGACGGGAAAAATGCCAAATTGAACCCAAACAATTTGCATCGTGCCCTTTTGGACCTGAACTTTTGCATATGGCTAATTTAAACATGAACTCTAAATAAATTCAAATCTTATACCTGAACTAACATGTTTTGTGCCGAATTATACCTTAATCAAGATTCCGTTAGTCAACGTTCACGAAAAACGATACGTGGGCTAGATGGCTCGGTTTCGTTGGGTCAAAACGACATCGTTTTGTTGTTTTAGTAAAACAATATCGTTTTTTATAGAAAAAAACTCGAAATCGAATTTGTATTTCGATAAAATGACTTCGTTTTCATTTGGAGATTTATCGAATTATGGATTCGATTTATAGTTTTCTCTAAATGAAAACGACATCGTTATACTAAAAAAAGGCAACATTGTCGTTTTCAAGCATTTCTTACCTAACCAACTAACCCACATATCGTTTTAGTCAATATTCGGTTAACGTTGACTAACGGAATTTTAGTTAAGGTACAATTCGGCACAAAACATGTTAGTTCATGTATAAAATTTGAATTGATTTGGAGTTGAGGTTTAAATTAGCCATATGCAAAAGGGCACGATGCAAATTGGCATTTTTCCCATCTCTTGAACCATCATTGAAAAGCTTCTAGTGCAGCAAGTTTTGCCAAACTCGACTTTGCGGTTGCTTACGTTACTACATCTCAGGATTTGAGAGGAAGAAGTACATGGTCATCATTTCGTCTCATTCTATTAGCCATCATACTTGTGTTGAGTTTAACGGACTCAAAATCGTTGTGAATTGTATGTTGTCATGTTTTTACTTTGTTGAAATATTTACATTTTGGCAAAAAAAAAGGTAAGAGTGATTTTAAAACGAAAGGGCTAATCTGGGCTTGAAGGCCCAAGAAGTGGTGGTCGTCTATATGATGTGGAAAAGGAGGCAGAGGGTTAGGGTTTAGACGAGAATGGACTCTTCTTACTCATCGCCGCCTATGGGATCTGGATCTCGACCTGTTTCTCCCGAAGCATTTATGGAGCAGATGGAATCGCAGCTCGCTCATGCTTACGCCGAGGAGTTCGTCGAGGTTCGTTTTCGTTTTCTGTTTCCCTCTCTCTGCTTTTGATCTTCAATTATTCATGTTGGTTGTTTGGTGTGCAGACTCTGAGAGAGAAGTGTTTCGAGAAATGCGTGACGAAGCCAGGATCAAGCCTCGGGGGAAGTGAGAGTAGCTGCATCTCCAGATGCGTCGATCGCTACATGGAGGCCACTGGGATCATCAGCCGATCTCTTTTCACCAAACGTTCTTAATGTCAGAGTCTTGTTGATCATTATTAACAAACTAGTAGTATTTGGTTGGTTGGTTTTTAATGAATGATGATATACTATATTCGTGATTCGATCATATCCAAATCCTACCTTGTCTTGTGCTTGATCATTATTAATAGCCATGATTGCAATTTTCTTCTAATTGGAATCTTTGATTAACTTGTTACTTGTGAGGGTTTTGTCAACAACATACGGTAGACCTTGTTCTGTATGGTATCAAACCCAAAAAAAGAAAGT
This sequence comes from Arabis alpina, assembly GCA_900128785.1. Lineage (NCBI taxonomy): Eukaryota > Viridiplantae > Streptophyta > Magnoliopsida > Brassicales > Brassicaceae > Arabis > Arabis alpina. The sequence continues at coordinate 33,341,135 of LT669793.1, read as the reverse complement.
TGACGCATTAAGTTAGGAATGAATGGATTCTGGTAGCGATCATCCAAGTCCAAGTCTACTGTAAGACAAAGCAGCTGTATCACGCGATTCAGATAACACTTGTCATTGGCATTTGAAAATCCTTGTTTGTTCACTTGCCTGTATCACTCAGTTTATAAATCGTGATTGTTGAACCATAGAGCACATAATGTTTAGAGTTTGGACAGCTCCAGTTTATAAAGGCTCACTAACCATCAATGAAATGTATATTGTTACCAAAAGATATGTGTATAAAAAGATGTTTGGGCTAGGCTTCAAAACCCACTCATTAAGTAGTCGTATATGAATCTTTCAAAATTCGAAATTAGTCAAGAAAAGAGTCTCGAACAAAGATACACCACATTCCAATTTCCAAGTAGTTGTTATTTTTTGATATATCAAGGTCGGTTTGGTCGAGAATATTAAAAGGAGAGGGTAATTTTGGGAATATCATACTAAAACAAGGCAAATCCAGGGTTTGTGGTGGGATGATGAAGGTGAAGAGCGAGCACTGTCTCTTGGTCCAGTTTCCTTTTTTAAACATTTGCGATTACAGATTACGGGTCTGATCAGATAATAGTATATGAAATGAATGAGCAGGTGAAGGAGAAATGGAAGGGTCACTTGTGTTTCTCCTTTTCTACTTACAAGTTACAATAAAGCTCCCTCTCTCTCTTTTACTATGTGACATTCTTCTTTGTTCGCTTACAATTTGAACTGACCGGTGCTGTTAATATTGGTAGAAAGTCAAATCTGAGGTTTAGTCGATTGATAGTACATCTGGTTTGGTTGCCATTTGGTAAATTGCAAGTGTTGTGGTGAGAGAAAAGAAGAAGACAAAGAATGATGTGTCATTAGAGTTAGCTAATGGCAACTAAAACAAAGAAAGATGCTCTCTCTCTCACACTGCTCCAGAGACACTGACTTCCAGCTCATCCAAACCAACATTACTCTCTCTTTCTCTTTCTTCCTTTTTCATTTATTACTCTGTTTGAAATCAATCTAGTGAACGCTCTGGCCCCATCTATCATCTTCCTACAACCACTCACTCTCTCTCTCTCTTCTCCTCACTTCCACCATGGCTCTCTCTTCTTCTCTCCTGTGCTTGGCTCTCTTCTCTTTACCTCTCCTCGTCTCCTCCATCGGCATCAACTACGGCCAGGTCGCCAACAACCTCCCTCCTCCCAAGAACGTCATCCCTCTCCTCAAATCCGTGGGCGCCACCAAAGTCAAGCTCTATGACGCCAATCCCCAAGCCCTCCGTGCCTTCTCCGGCTCCGGCTTCGACCTCACCGTCTCCCTCGGCAACGAGTTCCTGGCCCAGATGAAAGACTCCGACCAAGCCCGTGATTGGGTCAAGCAGAACGTCCAGGCCTACCTCCCGGGGACCAAGATCGTGGGCATCGTGGTCGGCAACGAGGTCCTCACCTCCAACCAGTCAGCCCTCTCGGCCGCCCTCTTCCCTGCGATGCAGAACATCCACGGCGCTCTTGTGGACTGCGGCCTCAACAAGCAGATCTTCGTGACCACTGCGCACTCGCTGGCCATCCTGGACGTGTCCTACCCTCCCTCGGCCACCTCCTTCCGGCGTGACCTCCTGGGATCTCTGACTCCGATCCTGGACTTCCACGTCAAGACTGGCTCCCCGATCCTCATCAACGCCTACCCTTTCTTCGCCTACGAGGTCAACCCCAAACTCGTCTCTCTCGACTTCGTGCTCTTCCAACCAAACCAGGGCTTCACCGATCCTGGCTCCAACTTCCACTACGACAACATGCTCTTCGCCCAGGTGGACGCCGTCTACCACGCTCTTGACGCCGTCGGCATCAGCTACAAGAAAGTCCCCATTGTCGTCTCCGAGACCGGATGGCCCTCCAACGGCGATCCTCAGGAGGTGGGAGCCACCTGCGACAATGCCCGCAAGTACAATGGGAATCTCATCAAGATGATGATGAGCAAGAAGATGAGGACCCCCATTCGCCCCGACTGCGATCTCACCATCTTCGTCTTCGCTCTCTTCAACGAGAACATGAAGCCTGGCCCCACCTCCGAGAGGAACTACGGTCTCTTCCACCCCGATGGTACTCCGGTTTACTCCCTTGGGATCAAGACCTCCTCCTCCTCATCCTCCTCTAGCGGTGGCGGCAGCAGCAGCAGCAAAAACTCCACTACAAGTGGTGGCGGTAGCTCTAGCAGCGGCTCTAGCGGTGGTGGAGGCCTCTACACGCCGGAGAACCAATCACCGGATTACATGGCCTTTTCCTCCGCCAGGGTAAAGTTTTCGACTTGGCATTTCATTTCTTGTTTTACTTTGCCAATTTTGCTTCTTCCATTCTCTTAGAGCATGTACTTAGCTTGCTTAGACATGATCTATGTGTTCTGTTTCTTGTTCAATTAATTAAGAGCTAAAAGAAAATACGAAGATGGAATAAGGAAGGATTAACAAGTCTATTGGTGTAAAGTTAGACTCTTTCGGTTAAAGTTGGAATATTATTTAGAAAAAGGTCCCAGTCGGTGACAATGTGTTTTGTACTGGCTATCACGTGGAGATGACGCTTGTTTGTCGGAAATATCATTGAGATGGAGTGCCTCTCTATTTGACCTTGTAACAACAACAAAGTGAAGGAGAGTGTGACTGACATATGCAGCTTGTTTTTTTTTTGGCAGGGAAAAGGCAGATTCCTTGAGTGCGTCTTCCTCCTCTTGCTTTGCATCATCATGCTTGGGCTGTAAAAGCGTCCCACTAGATCTCTCGGCTTTGTACCTTATTTTAGCCCCTCAATTTAATTTAATTAGTTTATGTTGGTATTTGGTCTTTCCATATCTGGATTAAGAAAGCTCTTTTCATCCTTATGCTTCTCTTTTGGTCTCTGGCCTTGTTTAAGCTTAGCTATTAAAAATAATGAATGCAGTCTCTTTCACTTCAAACAAACACCATACAATGTACCAATCAATACACATGTTTGACTACTTTCAAGCGGCTTGCTTGCTTAACTCTAATCAGCAAAGATATAGCAGAGACTCAAGTATAAGTATAAAAGCACCAAGCTGTTTTATGTTTACCAGTAATACACAATACTATGCAATGGATAAGACCTTGATCAGAGTCTATATAAGTGTCCTAACAAGACAAGTAAACAAAACAGGTATTGCATTCTATGGAAAGAAGAAAAAGAAAAAAGAACAAGAGAAGGCAGTTTACCAGATAGATAAACTCTCAATCATCCTGTCAAACAAAGTCGTGATGAGTGACTTACAATTCAAACTCGTCTTCGAGCTTGAGCGCCTCGGCCGCAGCCTCTTCCTCCTCATCGTCCACAACAAAGTAGGGGTTATGCACCTCTGGCCTGAACTTGTAGCCAGTGAAGAGATAGAATGCAAGGGTGGCCAACTCGCTGGCAACAACACTAGTCCACATATACTTGTAAGAGGTAATGGTCTCCAGTGCGTAGACGACGACACGGGTGAAGTAGATGTAGCATATCACCACAATGTAGTAGTGCCTGAAGAGAGTGAGCTTCACGAGGTTGACGGCAGCCTTGCCGTCGGTCTTGGCGGCCTCGCGCAAGTTCTTGATGGACCAGACAATGGGAAAGAGAACAGCGCAGCAACAGACGACATCAACGAGCAAGAAGATCTGCTTCCAGGTGACCCAGTCTTGGCCATAAGGGCCAGTCTCGTCGATGACGACTTGGGCGAAGTTGGCGACGACCTGGAGGGGAATGACGATCATGAGGACCTTCTTCTCCTTGTCCTGCAAGTAAGGCTTCAAGAAGGACCAGCCGGTACCGATGAGGACGATCAAGGTGAAGAGAGTGATGCCCTTGAGGAAGTTGAAGATGTAGAAGAGGACATCCCAGCCATGGGCGTTGCCGGTCTTCTTGATGTAGGACTTGTCCTCGGCCTCGCAGAGAAGGTTGAGAGCTTTCAAGATGACGACGCCGAGCATGAAGAAGTGGATGGCGAAGACGGTGAGGCGTTTGCGGTAGAGGAGGTAGATCCAGGTGGCGGCGAGGGAGAAGTAGATGACGGAGAAGAGGAAATAGAGCTTGGGAAGGACGGTACGGCCGGCGGAGAGGTAGTCGCGGCCGCCGTTCTTGCCCTCGAGGTTGTACATGGCGGATCTGATGTCCATGGAGACTTGGACCTGGTGGAGGCAATTGGCGAAGACGAGAGAGTACTGATCGGCGTCGTTCTCGGTGAAGACGGTGGAGAAGGCGGCCTTCTTCTTGTTGAGGTGGTTGAAGGTGAAGACGTGCTTGACCAGATCGGACTGGAGAGCGCAGGAGATCTCCTCCTCCTCGAGCTGCTGGATCACGTGAACCCATGCGTCTCTGGTGCAGAGGAAGAAGCCGACCTTGGACAGGTCCAGGTTGTCCAGATTGTTGTTGTCGGAGGAGAAGGAGATCTTGGACGCGTCCAGCTCCAGCCGCCCCGAGTGAGTGAATCCGAATTCGTCCAAGGGGATGATGGGCCGCTCATCGGATCGGATCTCCGATTTGCGGATCTCCGAGAAGGCCACGGAGAGGAAGAGCAAGAGGAGGAGGAAGCGAGCAGCAGAGAGACCCATGGAGGAATTCTCAGATCTCAGATCTTCTTCAAGGGTTGAATTCCTTTTCCTTCCTTACCAAATTATACAATACAAACTTTGTGGTACAAGAGAACCGATTTCCTTCCTTACCAAGGGATATATCGTGTTATTAAACTACTCCCTCCATTCTTTAAAGATTTATTTTCTAGAGTTTTGACACATATTAAGAAAACAAATTAATGTTTGACTATAAATGTATTGGTTTTTATACTAAACAATTTTCCATAAGTTTGACCCAATAACAATCCAATAAAATTAATTAATATGTCTTGAAATCTACAATTTATAATTATTATTGCATAGAAAATGTAAAAAATCAATCTTTTTAAAACAAATTTTTTTTCTAAAACATCAATATTTAAAGAACAGATGGAGTATCATTTTTCTCTCTAGAAACAAATGGCAAATATTTACGCTTTGAAAATTCAGCTACTTTTAAGTTTTAATCCCAATAGTGAAGTTCATTACTTCCTCATGCATACTAGTTGTCGTTCTAGGTGATTTCACGTCAATTAAGAAAATATTTAAAAAATCTGTTTTACCCCTAATTAATGTGTTTTTCATTTAATGTGTAGTTAATAAGCTAAAAGAGTATGGATAAAATCGGAAAATCAATCATAAGTTTGCATTGAAAATGTAAAACGACAACTAATTTGATACAAAATAAAAAGCGTAGAATGGCAACTAATATGAAACGGAGGGAGTAACATTTCTATGGGATTTTTTTTTATTATCAATAAGTAAATCAAGCTGTATCAATTAGATAGTTTTTTCTAATAAATAATCCTAATCAAAAATACCTAATTTTTACATAAAAAAACAAATAAACGTTGTGTTCGAACTCCTTTTTCACAAGGAAGTCGGGCGGTACATTACTAAACTAAACTAAACTAAACTAGAAGATATAGAAATTTGTTTTAGCATGTTAAACTAGTCAATTTAGTAGATGCTTACTCATAGAAATGAAACTTACACAATTCGTCTCAATCGTTATTGATAATAGTCTCTTCTTAATTAGGCACTGCATAATTCAAGGCAGTTTCATGTCGAAATCGAAGATGTTTGCAAGACAAAATATAACTTTTATGAAGGCAAATGTATAATATCTGCAAAGACGAAAAAAGAACTTGCTACTACTAATTCTTCGATTTGCAAAGCTTATGGAAGCTTTGGTTTAATCGAGTGTTGTAGCTTATAAGTTTTACAAATTAACTCAAATACACAAACTGATAACATTCTAAATATTTCCACAAGTTTAATAATTTTTTTATTTTCAAAAATTGTATTACATTTTAGTAGATTCAGCTGTTACCATTTGAATTAAACGTGATTCCGCCAACCAAAACTTCCACTAGATTCTGAAGTTACTTTTTATGCATTAATAGTACTATTGTAGTGTATAGTTTCATTTGCTCCCTTAAGTTTGGTGGTTTCCAAATTGCACTAGAGTGCCTTTCTTTTAAAGAGAGTTTATTCCAAAGTTTATATTGAACTTGTAAACTTTCATAAAATCTTCTAGAGCGACAAAGGACAAAAGCAGAATAGAATATACAGCCATAATCATAGAAAAGAGACATTCAAAAATTCAAAATTTGAGGCATTGTTTTTCTAGAATAAACAATCATAATCCTTAACGTCTCTTATTTTGTTTTGAACTGTTGGCTAAGGGGGAGGAATGACATGAAAAATCACATTTGGAAAACCGATTTAAACCGAAGTTTGAATTTGAAAGGGAAAAGAGGTGTAACAAACAGCACGTCGTCTTAGAAGAAACGCCATGCCGTTTTGAGTTCCCCGTGTTATATAAACACCATGCTTTCTTGCCTTGAATCTTTTCTCACTGGGTCCTCGTCATTGAGAAAGAATCGTCTCGACTCAAAATTCAAAATCAGATCTGCTACGGATGGAGAATCTGATCTCTCTGGTTAATAAGATACAGAGAGCTTGCACTGCTCTTGGAGACCATGGAGACTCTAGCGCCTTACCAACTCTATGGGATTCCCTACCTGCGATTGCCGTCGTTGGTGGTCAGGTTTGAATCTCCTTTGACTTGCCTTTGATTTCTTAGATCTAGTTGAATCTCCTTTGACTTGCCTTACTAGATTCTTAGATCTAGCCTCATTCTTGTGTTAACAGAGCTCAGGGAAGTCTTCAGTCCTGGAGAGCATCGTTGGAAAGGACTTTTTACCCCGTGGATCTGGTAGGAAATTGAATTTGAATTTTGAACACCTGTGGATCTGGTATGGTGTAATGGACTTGTACTGCTTCTAGGTATTGTTACTCGAAGGCCCCTTGTCCTGCAGTTGCAAAAGATTGACGATGGAACCCGGGAGTATGCAGAGTTTCTTCACCTCCCAAGGAAACGATTCCACGATTTTGGTTTGTCTCTTTTCTACTTCCTTGATACATACATACATACAAGGCCTTGTTCTATTCTTTTTTCACCTCTACAGCTGCTGTGAGGAAGGAGATTCAAGATGAGACCGACAGAGAAACTGGACGCAGCAAGGCCATTTCTAGCGTTCCCATTCACCTTAGCATTTACTCTCCCAATGGTTAGGAATCATACTCTCCAGTCATTTTCTTCCTCCACTGTCATTTCCTTTAACTTTTCCCATGTCTGCTGCAGTTGTCAACTTGACACTGATTGATCTCCCAGGGCTTACAAAAGTTGCTGTTGGTATGTTGACTTTACTTTTATTTCTCTAGCGATGGCGCTATACATTTTACCTTGACTCTCAAATATTTGATGCAGAGGGACAATCTGAAAGCATAGTCAAGGACATTGAAAACATGGTTCGCTCCTACATCGAAAAGGTAAAAGCCAATTACTACATTGTTTTTTTTCTTCTTCTGTGAGTTGTGAGTTGACATTATTCTGTTTTCCTTGTAGCCCAACTGCATCATTTTGGCTATCTCACCTGCAAACCAAGATCTTGCCACCTCAGATGCTATTAAAATTTCCCGTGAGGTTGATCCGTCCGGTAAGCCTTTTTTTGCAAACCATTCATTTTGCCACCAAACAGACCCAAACCGTTATGCCTCTTATACTCTTTGTCATCTCCACAGGCGAGAGAACATTTGGTGTCTTGACCAAGATTGATCTTATGGACAAGGGGACCGATGCAGTGGAAGTAAGTTGCCTTATCAAATAATACGATAACTGTAAGATAACCTGCAATTACTGTGAATAAAATGGTCTTCTGTAAATAGACTTATGATAGGATATCGCGCTAATTGTTTTAGTAACATAATACAGATGATGTTTTAGTAACATAATGTTGACTGTGTGCACTGCTACTTACCAACTGATGTCTCTTTCTCTCAGATTCTGGAAGGGAGATCTTTTAAACTCAAATATCCATGGGTTGGTGTCGTCAACCGCTCCCAAGCAGATATTAACAAGAATGTCGACATGATTGCGGCTCGGAGAAGAGAGAGGGAGTACTTTTCCAATACTACAGAGTATAGGCACCTTGCACATAAAATGGGTTCTGAGCATTTGGCAAAGATGCTCTCCAAGGTAAGTGTTATAAAGAGGATTGATGTACAGTTTTCTTCACCAGTGTCTTTAGAAACTAGAATAATAATGCATTTTGAAATTGGTTAGGAAGGTAAATAGGAGTTACTTTAGAGTAAGGATCCAAAGTAAGTGTTTCCACAAAGATTGGTGCTAATTTTCTTAGCAGACGACCGAAACGAGAATATAGATATAAGTATCACGAGAACCTACTAGGATACTAAGAATTTTGTGGTCGTCATGTTTCTCTATTTTTGTTGCAGTTGAAACAGACTCTAACGGCTACATTTTTTTTTATTGTGCAGCATCTAGAACATGTGATCAAGTCGAGAATTCCAGGCATCCAGTCGCTTATTAACAAAACAGTATTGGAGTTGGAATCTGAACTAAGTCGCCTTGGAAAGCCTATTGCAGCTGATGCAGGGGTAAGATTGTGTATTCTTTTGTCTTTGATTTGTATTCTTAATTACAAGATTTACTTACTATTTTGGTGCAGGGGAAGTTGTACTCAATAATGGAGATATGTCGGCTTTTTGATCAAATATTCAAGGAGCATCTCGATGGAGTGTACGTTTTGACCACTTTTGCTGCTAATGTTTAATAATTAAACTATGTGTTGTTATAGTGCCTGAGGTTATATTTTGACTCTTAAACCAATTTGAAAATTACAAGAAAAGAAAAGATCTGAGCCTATGATTGTTTGATTACACAGGCGTGCTGGTGGTGAAAAGGTGTATAACGTGTTTGATAATCAACTTCCGGCGGCACTGAAGAGGCTTCAGTTTGACAAGCAGCTAGCAATGGACAATATCCGCAAGCTGGTCACCGAGGCTGATGGTTACCAGCCTCACTTGATTGCTCCTGAGCAAGGTTACCGTCGTCTCATTGAGTCTTCTATTGTTTCCATCCGCGGCCCTGCAGAAGCATCTGTTGACACTGTACCACTCTAACTTGCATCTCCAAATCAAAATGAATCAGTAACCTAACAAAAAGCAATAACCGTCTCTCCTGTTTTTTTGGTGGTTTTAATATTACTAGGTTCATGCGATCTTGAAGGATCTGGTTCACAAGTCTGTGAATGAGACGGTGGTACGTTCTTTCTTGTTTAAGATGTACATATATCTTATTGAAGTAATTATTTTGTTGGTCCAGTGTTATAGACGGCTTGAACATGTGCAGGAACTAAAGCAATACCCAGCTCTGAGAGTGGAGGTGACAAACGCGGCCATAGAGTCGCTGGACAAAATGCGGGAGGGAAGTAAGAAAGCAACACTGCAGCTGGTGGACATGGAGTGTGGTTACCTCACTGTTGATTTCTTCAGGAAGCTTCCCCAGGATGTTGAGAAGGGTGGTAACCCCACGCACTCCATTTTTGACCGCTACAACGACTCCTACCTCAGGCGTATTGGTATGTTAAAGCATATATCTTCTGGTACGGAATAATAATATATTCCTACCTCACACACTTGTTCACATTTGGCAACAGGATCCAATGTTCTGTCTTACGTGAACATGGTATGTGCTGGCCTGCGGAATTCAATACCCAAGTCAATCGTCTACTGCCAAGTCCGAGAAGCGAAGCGCAGCCTCCTCGATCATTTCTTTGCCGAGCTCGGTACCATGGACGTAAGTTCTCTACTGCCTTTTTGTCTTATTAACATAAATAAACAAGTGTGGTAAACACTGACTGAACTAAGGTGGTGAATTGCAACAGATGAAGAGGCTCTCTTCGTTGTTGAACGAAGACCCAGCGATAATGGAGAGACGCAGTGCCATCTCTAAGCGGCTGGAGTTGTACCGAGCTGCCCAATCGGAGATTGATGCTGTTGCTTGGTCCAAGTGAAACCCCGGAAGAGGGGGGATTTAGGTTGTGTGATGTTTATAAGATGATAATATACCATGCCATATCTTCTTAGTACATGAAAGTTTCTGTTCTGCCTCTATTGTTTGTTATATTGTAGACATCTTTTGGTTTTATTTTCCCTCGTCTTCCTTTTTGGCGTCTAGTTTCATTAAAAGGCAAAAACAAACCCGGAAATAACTCAAGTCCAACCCTAATCCTCCTATCAAGTTGATAACGATCAAGGCATATATTAGCCACGTCTTAACTCGTCGTTGATGAAGAAACCTGAATTCTGGCGAAGCTCCGATGAGCTTGCTCGCTTGTCCCTGCCAGATCACTAACTCAGAGTTTTTGATACCACCATCTGCAATTCCTTCTTAGGAGCGAAAAGGGGATAGGCTCCGTCTATATCCTTTGAGCCCGTCAACAAGACACCACTCTAGTCATTTTATATCGATTCTTTGTTCGGTCCATGAGATAACGATTTTGACAAACTAGATTAGAAGATATACTAGTGAATCGCACCCAATACCCCCAAGAATAGTGGATACTAGAGAGGATTTCTTCGGGGAGAAATAGAAATTAGATTAAAGATCTGAACTCGTTTGCTTTCAAAATGATGTGATACCAGATGAGTTTTTTCATTTTTGCTTTCAAAAATTTGTTACTTGCGTGTTGAAGTCTGAAAAGAAGTATTATTGATTTTGTGATGTGTATAATATACTAGATTAGGACCCGCATATTATGCACGAGTGACCATATTTTGTTTTTCTCAATCATCTCGATTTCTTTCCTCTTAGCATCTCGCCATTCCTTCCACAAGCATCATCATAAGATTGTGGTTCTTGAAAGACAACAAAACATGCTTTTGTTTCGTCGAGTTCCACCATTGGAGCAATTTTCATAATTTCCATAAGATTAAAACCGGAAGGGAAAAACGTTATCAGCGTGAAGTGGATATATCGCATCAAAACTGATGCAAATGGAGTTCCAATCAAGTATAAAGCGAGTTAGTCGCAAGAGGGTTTTCTCAAGAATACGGTGTTGATTATCTTGAGACATTTGCTCCCGTCTCAAGACATGACACAATTCGAGCCATTCGCGCTCTCGCGGCACAAATGAAATGGAAGCTTTATCAAATGGATGTAAAGTCGGCGTTTCTAAATGGAGAACTTGAAGAGGAAATTTACGTCACACAACCACATGGATTCATCGCAGAAGGTGAAGAGGAAAAGGTCCTAAGGCTAAAGAAAGCTTTATACGGTTTAAAGCAAGCCCCTTGAGCTTGGTATGGGAGAATTGATTCATATTTTCTTCAACATGGATTTTGAAGAAGTATGAATGATGCAGCTCTTTATGTGATGAAGAAAGATGAAGATCTTTTGGTCGTGAGTTTGTACGTTGATGATATCATTATCACCGGCAATAATACGCAACTCATTGACAAGTTCAAGCAAGACATGAAGATGGAGTTTGAGATGACAAATTTGGAATGTTGAATTACTTTATGGGTATGGAGATAATTCAAGATGATCAAGAGTTTTTCTTTCACAAGAGAAATAGGCTAACAAACTCATAGAAAAGTTTGGCATGAAAGGATCCAAAAGTGTAAGCTCTCCACTTACACCTCATGGCAAAGATGTCATGGATGATGAAGAATATGGTGAACCAACAAAATATCGAAGCATCATCGGCGGATTATTGTATTTATGTGCATCAATACCATACCTAATGTTTGAGAGTTCGTATCTCTCTCAATACATGTCACAACCACTTAATAAGCATTATCAAGAAGCCAAGAGAGTTCTAAGTTATGTCAATGGTACATCTCACTTTGGCGTTCAGTTTTCAAGTGTTGAGAATCCGGAGTTGCACGGATACTCAGATAGTGATTGGGGAGGTTCAAATGAAAACAAGAAGAGCACATCCGGGTATGTTTTCTCTCTAGGATCTGCTGTGTTTTGTTGGCAATCCAGCAAACAACAAATAGTGGCACAATCAACGGCAGAAGCAGAGTATATCGCAGTTTGTGCAGCAACAAATCAAGCGATTTGGTTACAAAGACTTATGGAAGATATTGGTTTTGATTCTCAAGAGGGAGTATCGATTTATTGCAACAACAAATCGGCAATTGTGATTGGGAAGAATCCGGTGCAACATCGAAGAACAAAGCATATTGAGATTAAGTACCATTTTGTTCGAGAAGCAGAACACAAAGGTCTCATCAAACTCAAGTATTGCGAAGGCGAAATTCAACTTGCTAATTTGCTTACCAAAGCACTTAGCAACAAAAGGTTTGAAGAACTAAGGAGCAAATTTGGCGTGAGACCAAAACTCAATTAAGAAAGAGTGTTGGTCGATAATTGAGTTTAGACTTAATAATTATATAAGTAATTATGTATGTTAAGTCAAATGGTGTGTGTTAGGAACGTGTCTCTTAAGTAAAAGTAGCTATTTGTGTCAAATGTCATAAGTGACAAGAATTATATTTCTTGACTTTGTGTCTGTTATAAACCTATTTAATGTGGTGTTGTAATGTAAAAACTAAGTTGTTCTGTTTCCACTTTCTATTCAATAAAACAGAGAAGTTCTTGTGTTACTCAAGTTTTGGGTTGATCACGATCAAACTGATTGTGTGATACAAAGTCTTATTCTCTCTCTTTAGATATAAGAGATTTTTTATCTCTTATACTCTGTTCTAGAGACTTCTGATTTACTAATATTATTCATATGAAAAAAAAAAAAAAAAAGTAGTTCTTGAGTAAATAAGAATTTTCATGTCGACATCAACGAAAAGTCAGAAAAAAAGTGTGACGAGGCCATTCAACATACTTCTCCATTGTCGAAAAAATAGCAATAGCAAGACTTTTTTGTCGCCTTTGAATTTGGAAGTATAAGACATCTTCCATCATCAATATCCATGGTATCCTTGCAAACTCTTTTGCACACCGCATCAGCATCTTTTCTAAGGCAGGTGCCGGCTGGTGCGTTGCTTTTTCTTTTTCTACAGTAAGGAGAACCAGCACTACCTTTTTGTATTCCTGATCAAATAATGATTAACAAATGCGTAAGTTACTTATAATAATAGCAGTCAACTAATAAAAATATTACTTGTATTTAAAAACCAACGGAGACTGCATTTTTTACTAAATGGTTTATACTTTTTATATATGAGTATAAATGTAATTTTTATATATATATATTCTTTTTTACATATATGAGATTAAGAACACTAGTGTTCTTACTAAATGTTTATACGATATACAAAAGTAAATGTCAATTATAAATGTAATTTTTATTTTGTATTTCTCAATTAAGACTAATAAGTATCTCTTGGTTTAACATGTTAAAAGTTGTAAGAATACTGAAACAAATACGTAGTACAATAGCAATTGTAAACACAATGCTTTGGTGAGGTTTATATATATGGATTACCTGTCGAAATCAATAAAACAATCAAGATAAAAGCGACAAAACCAACACCATTCATATTCTTGGCCATTTTTCTCTGTTTTTCTTTGTTTTCACTTCTTTCTTTTTATTTTTGATCTTGTTCTCTTCTTTGTTTAGATAGAAATAGAGTCATCCTCTCGCTTTATATAATTTTTTTTGTTTCCTTAGAAAAAAAAATCATTCGATAATCCGTAAATAATTGCATATGGAACACTAAAAAATAGGAGAGAGAATAGGAACTTGGTGACTTTGTATTTCTCACATTGTTTTGCCTTTTAAGTATAAAAATAGTATTTCTTTTTATTGGAAAACAAATTGTGTGATATGATAAATGACACCTTTAGGAGTTGAATTTCGTGAGAAAATTATTTGAACGTTGTGTGAAATTAATAATTAGGTGAATATATTTTTATCATCGGTTATTTAACTATTGAATATTGGATTGTCTTATTTTTTACAAAATAAGGTAAAGAATCATCAATTGGTCATCAAAATACTTACGATTTGCTGGGAATGGTCAAATCACAACTGACTTCAGTGCCAACTTATAACAACGACCCCGTCATGGCGCCATTCGTTTTCCCACAAAAATCATTTCTCATTTTCTTCGATCGTGAAGTAGCAAATCTGTTGGTGCTGGTTGTGATTTCGTCACCAGTGGATGCATTTTTAGATGACAGTGAAGTTTGATGTAATTTCTCTTATCAAATTGTTGGTTATATTAAATGATTATAAATGTATAATATTGTTCCATTAAAATTTATCGAACTAACTTTCTAGTTCTTTAGTTTTATTATTTTAACATAAAAAGTAATTGTTTAAATTAATTACATTTCTAAATTTCTCACAAACAAACAAACAAAAAATGATGAAATGCAATTTTGTGATTTTGGAGAAAACCGCGATTTTGCGGTTTAGATGGAAAATGTAGTATTTCGCTGAAACTGGATTCACTAGAGATGAAAGGTTCTTTGCAGTTGGTGGTTTTAATAAAGAACACCATTTGTTTTGTTTGTACAAAACAACGCAGATTTACATCTATGGCGGAAAAACCCCACATTTTACAGTTTAGGCGTAACTATGTGATTTGATGCGGAAAAACGAAACGTAATTTATGTTTTGGCTAGAAAACGTAATAAATAAAAAATAATTTTAGTTTTAAAACACTATTTGGATGAAAAAGTGTTATTTTTTAGGAGAACACTATTCTGATAATAAGAAGATTCTTTTTTTTAGAAAACATTTTAGTTGTATGTAATGTTTTTAAAACCGGACCGGCGACCAAACCAGAAAGGTTTTGGGTCGTGGGTTAGTATGGTAACTATGGTTCAACAGGGTCTAACCGAGTTCAACCGGATTTAATAATATTTTAAAATATTAATATATAGAAATTTGATCTTTCCATGTATGTGCATAACTATCCAAGTATCAAACGAAATATTTAGTTTATTACAAATATTTAGAAATAAAAAAAAAGAAGTCAATAACAATAGCAAAATAAATAAATAAATGATACTTAAATACATAATTAATTTTTTTTGTCTAAGAAATGATTTTTTTTATTTGGAAAATGTTAAACTTTTATTACTACTTCATTAATTCTATAAACCTTACTTTTAGTTTTGATAAACATATTAACTAAAAAAAATAAAAAAAAATATTTTTTTTAATTAACAAAACAGTTAAACCCGGTTTGCCGGTTCCCAGATTTTTGCCGATTGGATAGTCGGTTCAACTACTGAGTTTTCATTTCATATCCACTTGAATACGAAGTGGATCTTGAAACGGACTTACATTCCACACTGTTTGAGCAAAGATGCAATCACGAAGGATGTGTGTGATCGTGTCCGGTTGGCTACATCCTTTTCATCGATCATATCCACTTGAATGCCTATGTTTACAAGTTGGACCCCTACAGACAAAGCACCCACAAGCGTTTTCTACATAAAATGTTTGATTTTGGCATTGTTTTATCCTCCATATATTGTTTTGACAATTAAAGGTCCTTTGGAGTTCCAGAATCCTTTCAGCCACTAGAATACCGTAGCTAGACCGAGCAAAGTATTTTCCATTCTTTGAGGGTAACCAAACATGTTTATCTCGTAGTTTAGTGGCACTAATGGGTATGAGTCAGCCGGCATAGAGCATAAGCAAGTGAAGTCAGCGTTTAGGACCCAAAATTTTAAGGGGTCTTTTTAAAATTAATTGTAAACCTTATATACATATTTATACTTAAAACAAGTTATAAACTTTTTTTTCTTACAAAAATAATATTTGTAAGATATTTTTCAATTTTAGTGGATTTTTCTTTAACAAAATGTATATAGCTATATATAATATTGAAAAAATATATGAAAAATACACTATTTTTAAAATTTGCGTAGGACATCCGAAAACATTGGACCGGTCATTGAGTATGATATGTTCATACTCAGGTATGATGTTACGTATACACTCCCAATTCCACTCATTTCTATATGGTTCTATGAGGTTGGAGACGTGCAGGTCATTAGTAGACAGAGGAGCTGGTCCTATTGGACAAGTATGGGCTGTAGAACTAAGCCAGGGATCATGCCAAAGGCCAAGTAAGTCTTTCCTATGCTACTTTTAATAATAATTATGGGGTAGTAGAACACAGTTTCCATACTTTTAACGGAAAGAAAATAAATAAGGATAGAGATTCAATTTGAACGAGATACCTGGTTTTAAAACTCTTCTTCATGAAGGTTGGTAATCTCATTCAAAATCAAACATCTTGGTTTCTAAGGTTTATTTGAACAAGATTAGTAAGACCACTTAGATAATTCATTGTGTAATCTTTTGTTTAGATATCTATCTTTGAATGTTTGCCTCGTGGTGTAAATATTAACTTTGTGACCTTAGTGGTCTTTTTAATGAAGAATTAAACCAGATGAAAAGGAAACAAAAAAGTGAAAATGAAATGTGTTTTTATTTATTTCTTCTAATACTAGTAGAGAGATTCAAAATTGATTTCGGTTATTGTAACATTGAAAACTAAAGTTAGTCTAGATAATATCGATGTAACTAACAAACATTGCAATGAGTGTAAAGTCGTGGGTATGGAGGACTTAATGCAGTGTCGATTGTTACATTTTGAAGAGAAAAACCAAAAGTCGAGCTCAGAGAGAAAAACAAAGATCGATCGATGATGAAATTGAGGATGTTGATTTTCTTAATAATTTTGGTCGTTCATCAAGTCAAGTGCATTATATTGCCGTTTGCGATATCGAAACAGAAAGGCTTGACGTCTCCGGGAAATGAGTTTGTTATGGGGTTTTTCAGCACAGCCGGAGGAGAGGACCGATGGTACCTAGGAATTTGGCATCGGGGCTTCCCGGGCCAAGTTTTCTGGGTCGCGAACCGAGATAACCCGGTCTCAAAACCCATAGGAACTCTGGCATTCAAGAACTCAAGCCTCTTCCTACTTGATCAGAGTCAAAGTCCTGTGTGGACGTCCAACGAGACATCAGTAACGGGAGAGCTTCTCGACAACGGCAATTTTGTCTTGAGATACTCCAACAACAAGGACACGGACTCCATGTTGTGGCAGAGTTTTGATTTCCCGACAGACACATTAGTATCCGGTATGAAGCTGGGTTGGGATGCCAAATCCAAACTAAACCGAACCTTGCAGTCTTGGAGAACCCGTGATAATCCGTCATTGGGAGACTTCACATACGCAGTGGAGGTTCATCAACTGACCGAGAGTTTCGTTCGGCAAAGCGGTGTGCCAACATTTCGGAGTGGTCCGTGGGCAAGTCCAAGTGACGTTAAAAAGTCAAGTGAGAAATTACCATACGCGACCTACAATTTGACGGCCACCAAAGAGGAGGCCACATACTCCTTCACGCTAACCAACCGAAGCTTCTTCTCGGTGTTTAGACTAACGGATAACGGATTACTGCGGCGGACCACTTGGAGGATAAACGGCAGTATTCTATTGGAGTTTACGTCACCAGACGACACATGCGGTTCGTACAACAAGTGTGGGGCAAATGGTCTATGTGACATGAACTCGATACCCATCTGCAATTGCATCCATGGGTTTAAGGCGAGAGACGAAGGCGCATGGGAACTAAAAGACTGGAAAGCTGGGTGTGTGAGGAAGACACCGTTGAAGTTCATTGGAGATGGGTTTGAGCGGCTCCAGAAAATGAAGTTGCCAGATACTACAGAGTCCATCGTTGACAGGAGAATTGGGTTGCCTGATTGTAGGGACAAGTGCATTCGGAATCAAAACTGCACAGCCTATGCAAATGGCGGATCAGGTTGTGTGATATGGGTTGGAGGGCTTCTTGATATCCGCAAGAACAAAATTGAAGGTCAAGATCTGTTTGTCAGATTGGCAGCAACAGATATCAGTCACGGTTAGTATTTAGATGATATGAACACACAAGAATGTAAAAGATATATAGCGTGATGACTTGAGTTTCTTCTTTTTACTTTAGCCGGAGGGAAGAAGAAAACAAATACAACAATCATACTAGTGTCTGTGGGAGTCGGGCTTGTGATCCTTGCATGTTTGGTCTTCATATGGTTCTGCTATTGGAAGCCAAGGACCAGGCCACCGAAAATAGTTGAAACAACAACAACAACAATTGCAGCAGCACCACATAATATTGGTATGTATTCTTCCCACTTTCTTACTGAATGGTTTGAAGGTTTAAACCCTTCCTAAGACTGAAAATAGAAACTTCCTGCCACAAAAATCTTCTTTTAGAAACAACCACTTCTACTTGTAAACAACTCCACTATTGCAGCCTTGAATTTTAATGCTCCATAACAGCAACCTTGATTCAAAAACTTTAAGTAGCTCGAGATTTATCCCTTGAAACTCAACTCTAGATCATCTCCTTTATAGTCTTAGCATCTGGACACTTTGATAAGTCTTAGTATGTCATCACCATAAAGCCGACTCAGTCTGTCCAGCTGAAAACTTGATTCCCTTGTTGACTTTTGATTCTCCTCTTGTTCACTGAACTTGGAATCAAACCCTTGTTGAATCATAAGCAGAAAAACAGAATCATATGTGCTTCCATCTTGAAACACTCCTTTATTGAACAACTAACATCCAGTTAGAGTAACCAATGCATAAATCAACTTACAATCCATTTGTTTAACCACTTGAGCCTTGAACCAACTTGTACAGCCGTTGAAACTAACAGAAACACGCCTCACTAACAGAACTTTCTACTTCCTCCCAGTCACTTGTCTACTTGTCATCTCAAGCCCCACCATAGTGTCTTGTCTGAATTTATCAGAACTTGCAACTTTTCACTCAACGTCTGTCCCACACCAGATTCTTACCAAAAACTGAGACACCTCTGTTTTATGACTTTCTCATTCTGAAATCTGGTCTTGCTTTGGATATTCACTTGTTCTTCTTTAATACTCTTTTTGATCATACTTTCAGAGGTCCTACAATTTGCACCCATGGAGCTTGGAACTGTAGCAATGGCTACAGATAATTTCTCCGATTCCAGAAAAATCGGACAAGGTGGTTTCGGAACGGTTTACCAGGTAAACAAGAATAGTAAAGCTTTCATTGCATGTAAAATGTAATAACTTACAAAACCAGCTACCTTGGAGTAGGGAGTATTAAGTGACGGGCGAGTCATTGCTGCTAAAAGACTGCTGAAGAGGTCAGCGCATAGTATCGAAGGTTTCACCAATGAGGTAAACCTCATAGCAAGCGTGCAACACATCAATTTAGTTCAGCTACTAGGATATTGTGCGGAGAGCGATGAGATGGTTCTTGTCTTGGAGTTCCTGGAAAACTCAAGTCTCGACCACTACATTTTTGGTTAGTTCCTAGCTCACTTTTTCTTCAAGTTGAACGTTGGAAATTATAATGATATTTGGTTCGTATGTAGACTCAACTCAAAGCTATAAGCTTAACTGGGAGATGCGCCTGGAGATAGCAAAGGGAATTGCTCGAGGACTTTTATACCTTCACCAAGATTCTCGGGTTCGAATTATCCACCGAGATTTGAAACCGAGTAACGTCTTGCTCGATAAAAACATGATCCCAAAAATCTCTGATTTTGGGATATCTATACTGTTTGCAAGGGATGAGACAGAAGCTACTGCACGGGAAAAGCATGGAACTATGTAAGCAACCACTAATTTTCACTCTCCAATCAATATATTTCCCTTAATATGCGTTGTTTACTTTTTACAGCGGATACATGGCACCTGAATACGTTACGGACGGGATATACTCCATCAAATATGATATTTACAGCTTCGGAGTCTTGGTTCTTGAGATGATTTCGGGTAAAGGAAATGCCAAGTTTTACTGCGACAACGGGGAGGAAACCCTTATAAGCTTTGTACGTTTGAGCCATCCATCCATCATAAACGAGGAGCTAGGTCTTTGTTTGCTAAAGGCTTTTTCTTTTTTATCGACAGATTTGGAGGCAGTGGACGGAAGGAAAAGGGCTCGATATGGTAGATCCGGCCATCGTTAACTCATCATCAACATTTAAACCCCATGAGGCCCTAAGGTGCATACAGATCGCTCTCTTGTGTGTTCAAGAACGAGCAGAAGATAGACCGACAATGTCATCGGTGATTTTGATGCTGACAAGCGAAACAGCGGAACTGGAGCAACCAAGAGACCCTGGGTGTTTCGCCTGGAGAAGGCAAAGCGAAGTTGCCTCCTCTTCGTCCAACACAACTCCTGACTTAACATACTCGAGTCTTCGGGGTCGCTAGGGTGAGTTGGTTTGGATTATTGGTTCTAGAGGATTATAGGTGGTTCTAAGAAGAAAAGTTATACTACTAATGAGATAATATTTTCTTGTATTTGTTAAATTTCTTTTGCATGTTTTTAGATGTGAGACCATGTTACAAACGAAAAAAAAACTCCAAAAACTGAGATTTGTAGTTTCGACTTTGTTTGGACCGAGAACAATAGGATTCATAAATCGATAATCATGTCATGAGCTAATTGGTAGATCCTACTGGTTTCAACGTGACATATTATTAACTCTTTAACCAAATGGTATTATTGTTATTTTGCCCTCATTCAAACAGTGAATTGTGGTTTTTTAAGAAAAGAGTTTTTGATAATGACGTCTTTTTTAAAAAAAAATTACCAATAAATGATAGTTTTAAATATTACCTCAAGAAATTATGTCATTACGATAAAGAAAATAAAAACTAAATTATAGCTAGTGCTTTTAGTGACGGTTAAATTAAATTACTTCATTAATTATTACATGACATGCGATTTAAAACAAGAGAAAAAAAAACACACGCCAAAATTACCAGTATTAAATAGTACTCGAGTAAACAAGAATTTTCATGCAGACATCAACAAAAAATCAGAAAAAGTGTGACCAGGCCGTTCAACATACTTCTCCATGGTCGTAAAAATAGCAATAGCAAGACTTTTTTGTGGCCTTTGTATTTGGAAGTATTAGACATCTTCCATCAATAATTCCCATTTTCTTGCAAACTCCTTTGCACACCGCATCACCATCTTTTCTAAGGCATGTGCCTGCTGCTGCACCCTCGCTTGGTATTTTTTTACAGTAGGGAGACTCAGCACTACCTTTTTGTATTCCTGATGAAATAATGGTTAATAGATGTTACAACTTACAAGTGCATAAGTTAGTTATAATAATAATAGTCAACTAATAAAAATATTATTTTTATTTAAAACCCAACAAAGACTGGGGTTTCAATTGTTTAAGATGACAACAACTAATAAAAATATTATTTTTATTTAAAACCCAATGAAGACAGCAGTTTTTACTATTCCCTCCCTTATTTTTTTATTGATGTTTTGGAGTGATTTTTTTTGTTTTGTTTAGATTGATGTTTTCAATTTTCTATGTAAAATTAATTGTGATTTTGAGTTTTTGACTGTTTAAATTCTGCAGTTTGTTTTTTTATTAGTTGACTTTTTTCAGAATTGATGATAAAACATATTTTGTTTTGAAAAAATTAAAAATTGAATGATTTCTTAATTTGTGTGTAGAAACCTTAATCATCAAACAAAAAAAGAACGGATGGAGTAAATGTTTATACGATATACAAACGTAAACGTCAATTATAAATGTAATTTTTATATTTTTGTATTCGCATTTTTATTTATTTTCTTACATATATGAGATTAAGAACATTAGTGTTCTTACTAAATGTTTACGATATAAACGTTAATTATAAATGTAATTTTTATTTTGTATTTCTCATTTAAGACTAATACTTAAATGTTAAAAGTTGTAAGAATACTTAAACAAATACGTAATACAATAGCAATTGTAAACACCATGTTTTGGTGAGGTTTATCTATATGGATTACCTGTCGAAATCAATAAAACAATTAAGAAGAAAGCGACGAAACCAACACCATTCATATTCTTGGCCATTTTTCTCTGTCTTTCTTTTTGTTCACTTCTTTCTTTTTATTTTTGATCTTGTTCTCTTCTTTTGTTTAAATAGAAATAGAGTCATCCTATCGCTTTATATAAATTCTTTTGTTTTTTAAGAAAAAATCATTCGATATTCCGTAAATATTGCATATGGAACACTAAAAAAGAGGAGATGGAATAGGAACCTGATGACTTTGTATTTCTCACATTGTTTTGCCTTTTAAGTATAAAAATAGTATTTCTCTTTATTGGAAAACAAATTGTGTGATATGATAAATGACACTTGTAGGAGTTGAATTCCGTAAGAAAATTATTTTAGCGTTGTGTGAAATTAATAACTAAATGAATATGTTCTCATCATCGCTTATTTAACTACATAGTCTCAAATTATTTTATTGTTGACCCATGAGTTGGTCATCAAAGCACCTATCACCTGCTGGGAAAATGGTGATACTCTAATTAGTACCGGTCACAACGCGGATTTATACCATGTCATATTTCAAATCCAGTTAACCTCTGCAAAATAATACAAATTACTCACTTATTGCACCCTTGTTTTAATTTTTTTTTTGCCTTGATTACTCTTGAGTGATTATTGCCTAATGTAGTACCCAAACTCTTTATATTTATATGACGTTTACAATTTGGCCAAAAAAAAAAGTTACTCTTATTAGATGTTGGTTGAATTCAATTATAGAGAAGAACAAAATGTGTTGGATTGCATGAGATAAACTCACCAAAAGGAAAGAGCCCACGTGATTTGGAGAGTCATTAGAATCTAGGGACATAAGTAGTTATACATTGTAGACAAAGACATTGACACGCCTAAGGTTCTTTTATAAGACGCATACATTTGTGTGGCGTCCCATCATATAGATTCATAGATTTGTTGGTGATGCACCGGTGCTGTCAGTTGGTCGTCAAGCATGCAGACTTGATGCTTATCTTCATAGTTAGTTGATTCATCTATAAAAGAATGATACCATATACAATTGTAGTTGCAACATTTTCTAGTGAATTATTTATGGGCGTGGTCCCGGAGGATAAGAAAACCGAACCCTAGTTAACAAATCTTGTGTCTCTTTTACTTTGTGGACTTATTTGTTATAGTTCTCCTCGAATGAACATATCGCACTGTCAAACCGCACTTTAGTCTCTTTTACTTTGTGCACTCATTTGTTATTATTCTCATATTGTACGGTCGTACCGCACTTTCAAGTATGATAAGCATGTTTATGAGCAAACTCATAAAGGTGCATTGATAAGCAGTTAAGTGGGTACTGAAATACATTCAAAGAACAACGAACATGTTGCTTCGTTATAAGAAAAAAAAGGGAGAATTTGTCATAAAGGGATACAATGACTAAAACTTTGCGGATGACTTAGACAACAAAAAATCTGTAAATGGTATGGCGTATATTGCATGTTGCAATGCCATTAGTTGGAGATCGAATTTGCAGAAGGTAGTTGCATCATCAATAACTAAAGCTAAGTATACAGTAAAATTGTGGAGAACGGGTTTCCACAAAAAATTTGGGGTTGCTACAAGAAGCTGTGAAGGTTTACTGTAATCCTCAAAGTGATACAGCATTACTTTGGCCAAGAATGCAGTATTCCATAAAAGGACAAAGCATATGTTGCAGTGAGGTACTATTTTGTCAAAAAAAATTGATAAGTGAGGGTTCAATGCAAAGATAGACATTGCTTACAATCATGTAAACATATTCACTAGTGTACAAGATGAGAGAAACATTGAAGATGGTAAGAATTGAAACAAGCAGAAGTTAGCATCTGGTATAGGATACAATGAGCCACCATGTGGAGTGATATGTGCCTACGGTGAAGATTTAGAAAATATCAAAAGAGCTAAAGAAGAAGCTCGTGTATGAAAGCGTGGAGTGAAAGTTATTACTTATGCTGGTGAAATAGGCTTGAAGTGTTGAAAGTCACTACAAACAGATGCTTTCATATTTACTATTTAAATTCATAGGTCTCTCTTTGTATTTGTGAGTGCCAAATTAGTTGATAAAAAGGCTTGTACTCGACCGACCAAGTGTGAACGCAAAGTCCAAATCCAACGACCAAGTGAACAAAAGTGTCCACTTCCTTACGCCACGTTTTGAGACATTTTCTTAGCAAGAAATTATTGCCGACGAACCCAACAAAAGAAAGAAATTATCATAGCTCGTCATTGCGGGTTTTGTTTACACATGAAACTTTATACAAAAAAACCAAAGTGGAGATGTGTATATATAGTATTATTAATTTAGATCCCCTATTCTCTTAGAAATAGCTAGAAAACACTCGTTATATAGAGTCTGGATTGATTCTGTGATGTGTAATAATAAGACTATATGGGGTCCCAAATCAATTTGGGTTTTGGTCAGCAAAAATGTCCAAAAGAGAGAGCACCTCAGGGACAGTGAGTTCGAGGCGGAACTTAGGACCGTCGTAGTGGTGGAGAATGGGTCGGAACGAATCTTCTTCGAGTGGCAAACACACTTTCCTGGTGATGGCTCTCACCTGCGCAGGGAAGCGGGACTCCCCGGGGCATTTCTTGTCTTGGAAAGCACTGAGCTCGATGTTGGTTCCTCCGAAGCTAGCGGCCTCGTAGATCCCATGGAGCTGGTGAGTAGAGTAGTTGTAGAGGAATAGAGGGAGTCCAGGGGTGATGGCTCTCACGGAGTCCCTGTATCTGGGAGGCAGACCGAAGAGCTGGCGCTTGAGATTCTCCTCCATGGTGTCGTTGTTACACACGAAGATGTAACCTCCGATGGTTTCGTTTCTTGGCAAGGCCTCTGCTGCGGGAAGAGTCTTGAACCTCGCGTTCTGATTCTTCTCGTCCTCCTTCTTGTTCCTGTTCTGGTTCTGGTTCTTCCTGTTCTTCTTCCCGTTCTTCTGTTCTTCATCGACGATCCCCTTGTTCTTCAGATTCCAAGAGTCTCCTCCACCGTAGCTTGAGTATATCCCCTTGTTGAAATCGCCGTTGATAGAGTTGTTGTTGTTGTTGTTGAATTTCCAGGTGTTGCTGAACAGTGGATTCTCGGTTGGGTTTAGATTGAGAGATTTTGATCCAACCGGTCCGAAACCACCTAAATCCTTGTTGTTGTTGTTGTTGTTGTTGTTGTTGTTGTTGAGGACAGAACACGACTTCCAGTTCCAGTTAACGTTCTTGTTGTCGGAAGTCTTGTTGTTGTACTCGGCAGAGGCGATGTCCAGGTTTCTACGGTCTTTGTAGACGGGGTTTGTGCTCCAGATCGAGTCGTTCAGAGACAGATTCGCTAGATTCTCGACTCTTAACTGGTCGCTGAACTGCCAAAACGACTGATTATTATTATTGTTCTCCATCTTCTCCTCCTCTTGTGTTTTTCTTGTTTGGTCGTCTGATTTTGAGATTTGGGATTTGTGAGATTAGGGAGGTAGGGGTTTTTAATTATAAATAGAGAGAGAGAGATTGGTGAGAAATATCAAAGTTGTAAGGTTTTGATTGGAACAAATGTGTCATTTCTAATATATACATAGAGAGTAGAAATTTCCTGGAAAGTGTGTGTGACCAACCATTTTTCTTTTATTTATTTTTCTTTTCCCAAGGTTGCGTGTGAATCTGACAAAGTTGATTAGAAAAAATAAATGTAAAATAGTACTATGATCAAGGAATTTTATTTACACCCACAAAAACATAAAGCGGAAACAAACAATTGATTTTGATACAGCTAGTTGTTAAATCTTGAAAACGGATATATTTTCTACAGTACCACAAAAGTAAAGAGTTACTACAGCTAAACAGATTTTTAAGTATAGCGAAAATTTAATGGAGACGCGGTCTAGTAGAAGAATTTCTAAATTAATTTGTTTGACTAGTAGGTAGTTAGTAAGTAGAGTTTTTCTTAAAAAACTAAAGGGTTGATTTTGTCTTAGAGGCTAAGGTTTGTGGACCAAACAAAAAGAAAGAAAAGTCGGGACTAAAACGCGTTGAGAGTGAGTGTGTGTCAGCATCAAGTTTGAGAACAACACACACGTATTTAATACCACCGGAAGCTTCTATTGGTCTGCTTTCGAGGCCCGTCTACTTTTCACTGGATTTATTAGGCCCATTAACGAAAGACACTACTGTAGTATTTAGAGAGAAAAAATAGGCAACTAAATGAGTTGGAGATGTTCAAGGTAACCATTTTTTATTCCTGCACCAGTCGGGGTGGTTGTGTTCCACAAAGCCAAAGAAACTGTGGGGATTTTATGTCCGGTTATAATGCAACTTACTATGTCACATGAATGTGTACATTCATAAAGACAAGTACTAAATGAGTCCGTGATCGAATTTTGATTCTTCTCTTTGCATGTGTCCCACTTCATGTAAATGTAAATTCTACATATGTGTGTGTGTGTGTATAATTATTAATTATATATCAAGAAAGGGACTAGAGATTCAAAAATTGGTGACAAGTTGTTTTCTCTTTTATTAACAAAATGTTAAATAAATCTTCTTCTTCTCTACTTTCTGCTCCATTATTAATTTCCCCAACTACAATCTCCTTGTGATTTTTCTTTTGACTTGTGTTGTAGTACCATTTTATTATAATAATTGATACATGGATCATTAATGCTTAAAATAATTTTTCGTAATTGATAATTTCGCCTAAATGCCATTTCTCCGGGTCTATTTGTCGGCTGCTTTTTAATTTTTCTACACTTTTTTTGGTCCTTAAAAGAAATTTAATTTGGTGTATAATAATTAACAAAACCTTAAAGAAAGTATGTATATTCTTAACTTGTGTAAAGAACGTATGGAATGTGTTAACTAACAAAATTTTAAAGAAAATATGTGTAATTAACATTACAAGAGTTGTGCAGTGTCCCTCCCACTAGGATCTATCTTACTTGCTCCATTATCTTCTTCTTCTTCTCTCTCTCTCTCTCTCTCTCTTTCACACACAAATGGCGAGCTCTACATCTTTAGCAATCGTTCTTCATCAATCTTCCAATCATGACGAACTCTTCATGAAACAGACTCTTCAATTCTCAGAAACTCTCAAGGTTCGATCCTTCTCTCTCAATATATATGATTGTGCTTTTGTCATTCAAGATTCATCTTTCTCTTCTCTGTTTCTAAAGGATTTAAAGAACTTGCGGAAACAGTTATACTCAGCAGCTGACTACTTTGAAACCTCTTATGGCAAAGAAGAACACAAAGAAACGTAATTAATCATATCTCTCTAATTTCTTTTCTTACAAGTTTAGTGTGTGATTAAAAAAATGAATGAATGAATCAGGGTGATAGAGACATTGAAAGAGTATGCAGCCAAGGCAGTAGTGAACACAGTGGATCATCTTGGTTCTGTCTCTGACAAATTCAATTCTTTTCTCTCTGATAACACATGCAATTTCTCCACCGCTCATCTTCGTTTGTCTTCTCTCGAGCAAGTAATCATCTCTTACATTGTGAAAACTATTTGTGAAGATCACATCTCTCTCTATTGACATTGTGTGTGTTTTTTTTGTTGTTGTAGAGGATGAAACTATGCAGAGAGTACATGGGGAAGAATCAGCATTGCTTTCTCTTTCAATCTCCTCACCATCACAAGCGTTACTTCTTCCCTCGTATAACCCTTGTCTTTGCTTTCTTTCTTTCTCTCCCACGATTCAATATCTGATCATCTTTCATATTCTTGCATACAAGAAGAACAAGGAAGAATTGAACAAAGAGGCACAAGTTTCGATGACTCACATCGCTTCAAGAGTGGTAACTAACTAAATCCTCATTGTTTCTGTTTTACTAGTATATATATCTTATCTGAATCTTTCTCCTCTTACCTGCTTGGAAGCTGTCCGAGCAACGATACTAGAAAACCAACCGAATAACACTTCTAGGTAGAATCTTGATTCTCTTCTTTTTGGTTCTGTTTGTTTATTTTTAATGGTTTTTGTAATCCGGATAATCATCGGTTGGAATGCAGGAAAGGTAACAAGACAGGAAGCTTCTCGTTTTCAGTAAACATACACAACAACATGAGCAACAAACCCCCACCAAGTTAGTACTACAACAACTAAAACAATGATAATTCTTGACTCTCAGACAAGTAAAAGTGTGTGTGAATAATGCAGGTAAAAGAACAAACTCTCCAATGAGATTTCCTCTCTTACGGTCAGGATCTCTATTGAAACGTTCAAGCTCCCCAAGCCAGCCAAGAAAAGTGGTACGTACGTACATTACTCTTGATGTGATGGTGAGGTTTCAATACTTGTTATGTGACTTAGTTTGGTGCTATTTTGTAAAGGCGGAAGCACAAAGAGTGTCGAGAAATACAGAGATAGTGGAGATAAAGCAATCTGCTATGAGAAAGGGGAAGAAGAGTCTGATGCTCAAAGCATTGATGAGTATGAGCAAGCCCAAAAACTAAATATTCTTAGAAAATTCTCTCATTCTTGTTGGCTGAAAATATTCACTTCCTTTGTAGCTTTGGCTTTAGAGTCAAGCAAGCAAAATAACCTAGATGATACCATTTGTGATCCAGTCCAAGTCTAAAACTGAAATGGTGATAAATAAATAAAAAGAAAAAGAAGAGAGTTTAGTTCTTGTTACAAATGTGAGAAGCCCTATCATATTCATCACTAGGGAGCAACAAAAGTAGTGTATGTGTGAAATGTCTTATGTTAAGTACCAAGCATATTTCATTAACGAGAAGACTCGAGAGACCAGAAAAAAAAAGCCCAAGTTTTTAGAATTTAAAAAAAAAAAACAATCAACGGCCACGATGACTCCAACACAAGAGCGAATCCAATTGGCTGATATGGTAGATCGCGGCAATATGATTGGTCCACGTCATCAGAAATGACATAAAAAGCGACGACTACTTCAGCATCACCAAGACCACACTCTCTCTCACTGTATATATAACAGAATCAATCACGTTCACGTTCGCAGATCAAACAAATTCCAAAAACTCTATCAATCCAGAGATCCAACTCACAACAATGGCTCGCTCGTTTGGAGCGCACGTGCTTGCGATCGTCTTCTTCCTCGGTGAGTCTTTGCTTCTGCCTTAATTTCAGTCTCAATTAGATTAAGCATATTGATGTTTGTATGGTTCAGGATTTGCGTTTTCCAATGCTAAAGAAGAAGAAGCTACCAAGTTAGGAACAGTTATAGGGATCGATCTTGGTACTACTTACTCTTGTGTTGGTGTTTACAAGAATGGCCATGTTGAAATCATTGCCAATGACCAAGGCAACCGTATCACTCCTTCCTGGGTTGGTTTCACTGACTCTGAGAGGCTCATTGGTGAAGCTGCTAAGAACCAAGCGGCTGTTAATCCTGAGAGAACCATCTTCGACGTCAAGAGACTCATCGGCCGAAAGTAAACTCTTCTTTCTCGTGTTTCTTTGTTTTGTTTCACCATTTCCAATCCATGCGTTTTGAATGCGCCCTCGCTCTTTCTTGTGGCAGGTTCGAGGACAAGGAGGTTCAAAAAGACAGGAAGCTTGTCCCTTACGAGATTGTCAACAAAGATGGCAAGCCTTACATTCAAGTCAAGATCAAGGATGGTGAAACTAAGGTCTTCAGTCCTGAGGAGATCAGTGCCATGATTCTCACTAAGATGAAGGAGACTGCCGAGGCTTACCTTGGGAAGAAGATCAAGGACGCCGTTGTCACTGTTCCAGGTGAGCTTGAGTTAACTTGACTGTTTTATGCTTGCCTCTTGTTTGTGTATGCTTGGTTGATTTAACCTTTTGATGTTTTGCCTCTATGTGCCAGCTTACTTCAATGATGCCCAGAGGCAGGCCACTAAGGATGCTGGTGTTATCGCTGGCCTCAATGTTGCTAGAATCATCAACGAACCCACTGCTGCTGCTATTGCCTATGGTCTTGATAAGAAGGGTGGGGAGAAGAACATCCTTGTCTTTGACCTTGGTGGTGGTACTTTTGATGTCAGTGTCTTGACCATTGACAACGGAGTCTTCGAGGTTCTCTCTACAAACGGTGACACTCACTTGGGAGGTAACAGAGATCACTCAAATGCATCTTCTTTTCAACTTCGGTGTGATGTTGGTGCTAAGTTCTGATGATGTGCAGGTGAGGACTTCGACCACAGAATCATGGATTACTTCATCAAGTTGATCAAGAAGAAGCACCAGAAGGACATCAGCAAGGACAACAAGGCTCTTGGTAAGCTCCGAAGGGAATGTGAAAGGGCCAAAAGAGCTCTTAGTAGCCAACACCAAGTCCGTGTTGAGATTGAGTCCCTCTTTGATGGTACTGATTTCTCTGAGCCACTCACAAGAGCTCGTTTTGAAGAGCTGAACAATGACTTGTTCAGGAAGACCATGGGACCCGTGAAGAAGGCCATGGATGATGCTGGTCTACAAAAAAGCCAGATCGATGAGATTGTCCTTGTTGGTGGAAGTACTAGGATCCCAAAGGTTCAGCAGCTGTTGAAAGACTTCTTTGAAGGGAAAGAGCCGAACAAGGGTGTGAACCCTGACGAGGCTGTTGCTTATGGTGCTGCTGTCCAGGGTGGTATTTTGAGCGGAGAAGGTGGTGATGAGACCAAAGATATCCTTCTTCTTGACGTTGCGCCACTCACTTTGGGTATCGAGACTGTGGGAGGAGTGATGACGAAGCTGATCCCGAGAAACACGGTTATTCCAACCAAGAAATCTCAGGTTTTCACCACATACCAAGACCAACAGACCACTGTCTCCATCCAGGTCTTTGAAGGTGAACGAAGTCTCACCAAGGACTGCAGGTTGCTCGGGAAGTTCGACCTCACTGGAATCCCACCAGCTCCAAGGTCTGCCTTGTTTCTGTTTTCTTATCCGTTGCCTGTCCCTTTTCTTAACAATGGTGATCTTGAACATGAATCGTTTTATTTTGCAGAGGAACCCCTCAGATCGAGGTGACGTTTGAAGTGGATGCCAATGGTATCCTGAACGTGAAAGCAGAGGACAAGGCGAGTGGTAAATCAGAGAAGATCACAATCACAAACGAAAAGGGTAGGTTGAGCCAGGAAGAGATAGAGCGGATGGTGAAGGAGGCAGAGGAGTTTGCAGAGGAAGACAAGAAGGTAAAGGAGAGGATAGACGCAAGGAACAGCTTAGAGACATACGTGTACAATATGAAGAACCAAGTAAGCGACAAGGACAAGCTTGCAGACAAACTGGAAGGGGACGAGAAGGAAAAGATCGAAGCAGCGACCAAAGAGGCCTTGGAGTGGCTAGACGAGAACCAGAACTCAGAGAAAGAAGATTATGAAGAGAAGCTCAAGGAAGTGGAGGCGGTGTGTAATCCAATCATCACTGCCGTTTATCAGAGGTCCGGTGGAGCAGGAGGAGAATCAGCGACTGAGGAGGAAGATGAGTCTCATGACGAGCTCTAGACGATGTTGTTGTTTTTTTATTGCTGATTTGTTAAAAGAGACCACCCCATTAAAGAGTCAGAAGGTGAAGTTTTGAGGATAAAGAGAAAAGAATACTTTTTGTTTTTATGGATGTTTAGGAAATGGGGAGAGATTAAATAGTGTGTCCCTTTGGCTTTTCTAAGTCTTCCTGTAGAATGTTCTCTTTATGTTAATCTAATAGTTTCTTCTTTCACATACAAAGAGATCCCTCCATTTTCATAAGTCATAACTACTCCTAAGATAGGTACTTTGTTTTTGAGGAATATATAACAAACAAATGACATTTTGAATTGTGAATTGAAACCCAAAAATGAGACTAACCTGTTGTGAAGGAAGGCTCAAATGGGGCTTGGTTCGTCGTCAACCATGACGTTAGTGTGGTCTATTAGAGATTAACACATTAATTATTATATCAAATTTTGACACTAACGAGTTTTCATAGAGAACGCATATGAATTAGAACTGGAACTATATATTAAGCATCTAAATTTTTTTTATTCATTGTATAATTTTAGTTATTACTTACGTATCAACATTAAAAAAAAATCGATGGTGAAGATTGAATGATGTCTAGTTCTCTTTGGGCATTAGATGTTTCTAGTTCTTTGAAATTTGAAAATTTATTGTCTTCGATTCATAATTTTCTTATAACAAAAAAAATCATTAATCATTTTTGTGAAAAGATAAATCATCTTTAGAGTGAAATGTTTTCGAGCCCCACGGTAGAAAAAGTAGTTGCAATAAAAGAACGGTCACATTTTAATTTATTAGTTTCAAAAAAAAATCCAATATTAATCCAAACGATGCTCAGCGATTTTTGTTGTTGTTATTGATCCTGAATGATGATTATTGGTTAACAAAGACATTTTAGCACACGTGAGGCAGAAAAGGGATATTGACAAAATCGTGATCCCACCACCTAAAAGCAATCAATAATTAATTTAATTTATGTGTTTGTTGTTTGTTATTGATGAATAATTAGATGACATAAAAAGCAAATGGATTTTATATAATTTCGATTGTTTTTGTGTACTCAGCTCGTTTCTAATAGTTTAGTGAGAGTAGGCCGTGGGTCACATAAACATACATATCAATCACGACTCACACAATGTCTTCAATAGGCAATAATAATAAGACAAAATATGACCAACTCAAAAATGAGACAAATTCAGTTTTGAAACCAACATGTTCTTTATAATCTTATGTCAATTACAAAAGTCTAGAGAAGAAAAGTAAAAGTGTATCTAACCAAAAAAGAAACAATAATAATAGTAAGCATATATGACTATAGAAATAAAAGTTTTAGATTTTTTCTTTTTATAAATAAATAAAGAAAATGCAAGT
Organism: Arabis alpina; assembly: GCA_900128785.1. Taxonomy (NCBI): domain Eukaryota; kingdom Viridiplantae; phylum Streptophyta; class Magnoliopsida; order Brassicales; family Brassicaceae; genus Arabis; species Arabis alpina. The sequence continues at coordinate 33,308,569 of LT669793.1, read as the reverse complement.
AGCAGAACAAGTGCTTGTGACTTGTGAAAAGTTGACCATTTCCAAGTTTTGTAATTTAAAAGTTGAGTGAAAAAAAAGATCTTTGTTCTAGTTTTATTCCTACCCTTTCTTTGTTCTTTGTACAATCGAACAAGAAACCATCTTTCTATTCTTAGGTTTCCGATAATCTCGCTCTTAAACCCTTCTCCTAACAAAAAAACCAACACATTTTTGTTTTCTGGTTTTGTAACTGTAACGAGAAGGGGTGCATCGAATCCATGTAAGGTTATGTTCAAATATTTTGACCAAACAAACGAAATGGGTTTGTTCTGAGTTTTGACTTTTTTGTTGTTGTTGGACAGAAGATGGAAGAGGAAGATTGGTTCTCCGATGCTCGTGAAGAGGTATCCTCTGTTTCCTCCGATGAGTTTGTTCAACCAACCGGCGATTTAGACCTATGGACTGCCAATCCCGAGAGTGTTACTAACCGTCGTCACAAGTTTTTCCAATCCATGGGTTTCAGTTTCAAGAAACGAGACGTTGATCTTGATCTTCTTCTCGGAGACTCTTTCCCTGACAACGACAATGTTGTTCCTGTTTCCAAACATCTAAACTCCGTGTCTGAAGCTGATTACGAGGAGGAGGAGGAAGAGGAGGACAAGTTCTTGAGGAACGGTTCTATCTCCTCTGCTCGATCTTCTGTTTCGTCTTCCTTGGCTGAGGCATTTAGCTTCAGAGGATCGTTCAAGAACATCGATGATCAGATTGTGTTGACTAGATATTGTTCCAGTAATAGCAGCAGCGTTACTACTGAAGGGCTGAGTGAATCTGGCTCGAGTAGGTCCGGTAGCACTGGAGATTTACAGACTTCTCCGTTGAGTCGTTACGAAGAATCGCCTAAGAAAGGAGGAGGAGGAGGAGGAGCTAAAGGGTGGTTGAAGAAGTTAGGTGTTTTGACTAATGTTGTTGACAAAAGTCAAGAATCCGTTGATGGTGAATCTCTTGGACGGAGGCAACTAACTCGGGTTCAGTCTTTTAAGAAGCAGTTCAAGGAGCTCTCGTCTCTGTGTATCGGACAAGAGTTCTCTGCGCACGATGGATCCATTGTGGTGATGAAGTTTTCTCATGATGGGAAATACTTAGCCAGTGCTGGTGAAGACTGTGTCGTGCGAGTGTGGAACATTACGGAAGACGAGAGAACGGAAAACAAGTTCGAAGTGGCCGAGTCTGATTCAAGCTCCAGTAGTTGTGTTTACTTTGGAGTGAATGATAACTCACAGATTGAGCCTCTCAAGACTGAGACTGAGAAAATCGAAAAGAGTAGAAGATTACTAAGGAAAAAGTCAGAATCCGCTTGCGCTGTGTTGCCTCCGAGGGTCTTTAGCATTGCTGAAACCCCTCAGCACGAGTTCCGGGGACATTCGGGTGAAATCTTGGATCTTTCCTGGTCAGAGAAAGGGGTACGTAAATCCATTTATTTGTTTTTATGATGAGATTGATGGTACTACTACTAACAACATGTGAATGTGTTGCAGTTTCTACTATCATCCTCAGTGGATGAGACTGTTCGATTGTGGCGAGTTGGTTCTTCTGATGAATGTGTCAGAGTTTTCTCACATAAGAGCTTTGGTGAGTTTCTTACCTATTTGACTTCTTCTCAATCTGGTATGTATACTTAAGAAGCTCCTCTCTCTATTTCCTTATAACCAGTGACTTGTGTGGCATTCAATCCTGTGGATGACAATTACTTTATAAGCGGATCGATTGATGGAATAGTCCGCATATGGGATGTATCGCATTTCCGAGTTGTTGACTATACAGATGTAAGAGAGATTGTTACAGCTGTGTGCTATCGTCCTGATGCTAAGGGTGCAGTTGTAGGTTCTATGGCTGGCGAATGCCGCTTTTACCATACAACCGGTAACTTTTCTTTACTTTTCGGGTTACTAAAACGCGCGGAACTGGAATCATCATCTTTCTTGTTTGTTGATATCTTGTTCCAGATAACCAGCTGGAACTGGACAGAGAGATTAGTTTACATCATGGGAAGAAGAAGGCTCCTAGCAAAAGAGTTACTGGTTTTCAGTTTTTTCCTGGTGATTCAGATAAAGTAATGGTTACTTGTGCTGATTCTCAAATCCGAATAATCAGCGGAGTTGATACAATCTGCAAGCTCAAGAAAGGTCCTATAACCAAACTCTCTTCTCTTCTTTACCAGTTTGGCATGGTGAATGCTTTTGTTTTGACATTCTTTTGTGGATGTTTTTGCAGCTTCGAGTCTTAGGACAACACTGAGCCCTACCTCTGCTTTGTTCACATCGGATGGGAAACACATTGTCTCAACAATAGAGGACTCAGGCATTCATGTATGGGACTACTCTCAACCAAACAAGAAAGGTTCTTCTCATAAACCAAAAACCATCAGATCTTACGAGGGATTTCTGTCGGACAATGTGTCTGTTGCCATACCTTGGATAGGAGGACAAGAGAAAGAGGACAGTGTCTGCAGTTTCATTGCTGATTTGGACAAAAAATTTGCTAATTTCCCGTTGCCAATGGACTATTTGTCTCCGATAAAAGGAGCAACAACGTGGCCGGAAGAGAAGCTTGCAGGTGCAGCAGCAGCAGCCATTTCAGCTACAGCAAGCAGCAGATCCAAGCTGAGGCTGTTGAGGAGTGTGTGCCAGAACGTTAGAGCTTCTACGCCTCACCTATGGGGGCTTGTGATTGTTACAGCAACTTGGGACGGTAGGATCAGAGTGTTCCATAACTACGGTTTACCAATTCGAGTCTAACTAAAGATATTTGAGAATTGAGCAAGTGTTAGTGTAGCATTTATTTGATTTTGATTAGAGCTCACTTGTAACCTGAAGGCACCATGAGCTAAAGAAGTGCGTCTCTTTGTGATTTGCTATTTGTGGTATATGTATAGTGTGTTTGTTTCTTTGTGATTTTATCAGAAGATGTTTGAAACAGAAAAGAAAAAGTATCATCACATTAGCATATAGGAAACGTCTAAACAAGGGACACACAACTCTACCTGATCAACATTTTGAAATGGATCTTGTCTTGTGACGGCTTTTGTATGCCTTGCACCACCTACGATTAGAAAACCGCCACGGTTTGTTGACGCATAGAGCCCGGCTAAAGAAAAGCCGTGGACTCCATTTTTTCTTACCCTTTTTTTGGTATTATAATATCTGAATTCTGGTTCTGATGACCCACGAGACTGAAGACCCCTGTACGCTCGCTCAAGTTTCTTCTAACTATAGCAATGCGATCAACATCCTTACCAACCCGAGCCTTGCAGGGGTCCTGGTATCTTATGTAGATGGTAGCATTTTTGGCGTTGAGTCCCTCCTCTTCCGTAGTAATATCCATGGCCACTTTGACAACCTTCAAGTTGGAGAGATCAAGGTGCATATATAGATGAATCCAGTCATTGTCTTCCAGCTCTGGTTCATTGAGCTGCAAACAAAAATAAACATTGATCATATATGAGAGTAAAGGAGGAGAAACTCATCATCATTTGCAATATTTACCACGTAAAATCGCTGTGTGTTTTGGAAAGGATTCTCTGGTGGGAGCTCAGGGATGCAATCTGTAGAGAAGAACTCTCTAACCAAATTGGGATTGGGTTTCTTGTCTAGTTCCTCAATCTCAATTAAACATATAGTGTATGTAGGATAAATGATTCAATCAATCTTTATAATGAATAATAATCTAAATATCAGAAGAAGTAATCATTCAAACTCTAGATTTGCTTGCTAAAGAATTTCTGTTTTAACCAGTTAAGGGATTATACAAAAAAAGACCACAAAAGCAAAAGAAAGAGTAGAAAAGGGAATGACGATGGGATTTGTAATCACGGGTAGTACATATTCCAAATACTCTTCTTCTCGCATTACATCTAGTCTACCCTTTTGTCTTGGTTTCATTGATCAGCATTGATACCAAATATGCGGACCTTGTGCATGTTTGGGAATTTGGCGACGACCATAACAAAAACAGCGAGTGTGTTGAGAAAGAGCATGGGGTGCTGATAGTCAGTTGTGTGAGAGGCTATCAAGTACCTGTTATGATCACAAGTCCCAAAGCTTCAAGGTAAATTATTGAATACATATCTGTCACACACAACAATCAAGGTAATCCGCACTATACATGAACTAAAAATACTGCCTGAAAAGAGATTCAGAGTTGGCACAAGAGAGAGAGAGATATTCAGCAATCTCACATTGGAAATGGCTAACAACCAACGGAGATTCTTCTTCTTGCCTTGCTCGGTCAATAAATTTATTTATTGGGCCTTTCATTTGGCCCATTTTAAATTTAACTAACTAATTGGGGACATTTTATAGAAATGACAATTCAGCTTGGTGATGATGATGTCGTTTGTTGAGAAAGACACATAATTTGACTTTGGAATTGAAAAGCATGGTGGTTCATCAATGGATCGGTTAAAAGGACGCCGGAGGATATCGGACATGGGTTTTATTCCTTTCGCCGCTAAACTCCGATTCCGATCTTCCATCGATTCTTATTGCTTCGCTCGTGAGGCTTTCTCCGATTTCTTCTTCTTCTTATAATCTTCTCTCTCTCTCCACCTTCTTCTGTTTTGTTTCTCTTGCTTGCTTTGTTGTTGTTGTTGTGCATATCCATGGCTTCTGCTTCTGGTTTATTGGGTTTGGAGGAAGCCGATTTCGCTGACAAGGATCCTACTGGCCGCTACATCAGGGTAATTGCTGTCTCCTTTGTTTTGGGTTATGTCTATCAACTTCATATATAGATCATGTTGCATTTTCCTTTTTTTTTGGAATCTTCCTTTGGTTTTCATGTGTATGGTGGTGGAAAAACAAATTAGTGATCGATTCTGTTGTTGTTCATCTTTCAGTATGATGATGTCCTGGGGAGAGGAGCTTTCAAGACTGTGTATGTGCTTCTTCTCCCTATGCTCTCTTTTTGTTTAGTATGATTTGATTTAGTTTTCAAAGGCAAATAATGATTTTGATTCAGATATAAGGCGTTTGACCAAGTAGATGGTATTGAAGTTGCTTGGAACCTTGTTTGTATTGAAGATGTTATGCAGATGCCTGGTCAACTTGAAAGGCTTTACTCTGAAGTTCATCTTCTCAAAGCTCTTAAACACGATAACATTATCAAACTCTTTCACTCTTGGGTTGACGAAAACACCAAGACCATTAACATGATCACTGAGCTCTTCACCTCTGGTAGTCTCAGGCTGTAAGTCTCTCTCTTCTCTCCGATGCTCCTCACTTTTTTTCTTTGGTTTCTTCATCTCATCGTTTTCTTCCGATTTTGCAAAGGTATCGTAAGAAGCATAGGAAGGTTGATCCTAAGGCTATCAAGAACTGGGCAAGGCAGATTCTTAAAGGCTTGCACTATTTGCATTCTCAGAACCCTCCTGTCATTCACAGAGATCTCAAGTGTGACAATATTTTTGTCAATGGAAACACTGGAGAGGTCAAAATTGGAGACCTCGGGCTCGCTACTGTACTGCAGCAACCCACTGCTCGAAGTGTCATAGGTAATTACCATTAAACTGACATCTTCACTTCTAGACCTTTGGCAAATCTAAAATTTTGAGCGTGCGTATCCAGGTACTCCAGAATTCATGGCACCTGAATTGTATGAAGAGGAATACAATGAGCTTGTAGACATCTACTCTTTTGGCATGTGTATGTTGGAGATGGTAACGTGTGAATATCCATACAACGAGTGCAGAAACCAGGCTCAGATTTATAAAAAGGTCACCTCGGTAAGTCATCAACGATCTTAACTTTCACTCTTAAAAAATGTTTTGAAGCTGGGCTCCTCTTTGAGACTTTACATTTGCAGGGTATAAAGCCTCAATCTCTCAGCAGAGTTGATGATCCTCAAGTTAGGCAATTCATAGAGAAATGTCTTCTTCCTGCGGATTCTAGACCAACTGCCTTTGAGCTCTCGATGGATCCGTTCCTTGCAAGAGATGGAGGCAAGGACTCTGCTCTTGTTGCTTCATCAAGCACAGCAGCATCTAAACCTGTGGGACCTCCTCCACAGCTAGAACATCTTCCCATGGATGTGGATCATAACGAGAATAAAAGCGTCTCCATTTGCTCCTCTCGGAAAAGCAACGAAGAATACCAATGGTGCCAAACCATTGAACTTCAGAGGTTTGCAGAGAATAAAGAGTTCAGGTTGAGAGGAGAGAGGAGCGATGATATCACTGCGTCAATGCTTCTGCGTATCGCTGACTCATCTGGTTCGTTCCTCTTTTAGAAACTACCGTCTTATCAAATTCATTCTGCTCGCCTTTATCATTTGCTTACTCAATTAAATGTTCTATAAATCAGGTAAAGGAAGAATCGTACACTTTGCATTCTTTCTCAACTCAGACACAGCAACAGCAATCGCTGAGGAAATGGTTGAGGAACTGCATCTAACAAGCCAAGAGGTGATTGTGATAGCTGATATGATAGATGACTTGATAATGCAACTTATCTCTGACCGGACCTCATCGCATCCAAATCAAAACTCTCCACCTCTAGCATCCCTTGAGGATCATGAAGCAGCAAATCAGCAAACTGTGAACTCGAAAGATGAAGAAGCTGCAGGAGAATCAATGAAGTCAGACATATCAGCAGACTATTACTTACCTTTCTCCTCACACGGAAGTGCTGCTGCCATGGAAGCTGGTCGAGAGGCAGAGTCGATGAGCTCGTATCTGGATTCTTGCTCAATGATGTCAACCATTTACTCTCTTTCCATTTCAGAAAACGATTACCCAGAAGACCTCAAGACAGAACTGAACCTGATCGAGTCACAGTTTAACCAGTCCTTTCAGGATCTGCTGAAGCTGAAAGAGGATGCTATACAGAACGCAAAACGGAAATGGATTACGAAAAAGCAAAAAGCTCCAATCATCTCTTGAGTCAAACGTTATTGGTTTTGGGTCTCTACAACGCTTATTTACACTTCTTCTTCGTATTCTTTGGTGCTCTCTCCCCCTTGAGATTTGTGTGTTGATACATTTGATGTTTGGGATAATTTGATTTGATGTAAGTAAAGAAAGATACTTAACTAGTGTTATTTGACAAAAACATAAGAAGCTAAAGTTTAAAAGGTAGACATATTTTGGAGATAATGGTCCCAAAGATCAGATGCAATCTCATCTCTTAACCTTAAACTATCATCAACTTCTTCTGGTCTAAACCCATGTTCATGTCCCTCTATCTCTCCTTGATCCTCCTCTAATGCCACTTCTTCTGTTTCCGCCATTGTATCTTCTTCAAACATCCTAAACACTAAATCATCAGGTTTCTCCGAGCGGATATAGTTGTGCAATGCACATGCCACAATCACCAGTTTCACTTGTGTTTGTAGAGGATACGGAGGAGCTGATAGCAGAATTGGGAATCGTTCTTTCAACGCTCCAAAAGCCCGGTCAAACGCTCGATGCAACAGCTTATGTCGCTCGTTGAATAACTCCTTTGGTTCTTCTCTCGAGTTGGTTGTAACACCGTGATACGGCGCGATAAATCCCGGAAGATTCAGGTATTTACTGTCCACAATGTAGTACTTTCCTGCATCAAACATGGTGTTACCGTGTTAGTTTACGTCGTCTCAAGTAAAGCAAACAAGAGGAAAACACAAGTATACCTTGAGGGACTAGTAACTTGCTACGCCGAGTCAAAGCTGCATTGAGAACTTGTTGATCAGAAGCAGAGCCTTCCCAACCAGCTAACACATAATGGAATCTGAGATCAAAAGAAGAAGCTACAAGAACATTCTGAGTAAGAAGTCCATTGCTGTTTCGGAATGGACCTTGCTCGTCAACTCCAACCATAACCGGTATGTGTATGCAGTCAACAACACCAAGACAGTCTTTGAAATAAGGAAAGAACCTAGGATCATCATCATCCTCTAAGGTTTCATTTGGATTGGAGTGAAAGAAATCCATAGAGATAGACATGACTGCATTCAAGACATTGTTGAAATGGCGACTGATTGTTTCTCCAGAGTATCTGAACAGTTCTTGAACAGCTCGAGTTCGAAGATTATGACCAATGATGAACAAGAAGATCGCTAGTTGTTCTTCAATCTTGATTCGATTCGTGTGGCGTAATAAGCCTCTGGTTTGCAAGATGTCACATAGTTTGTAAAAGACAGGTTTATCCATCCGGAAATTCTCGAGGCAGTGTTCGTTTGGACCATTGAGAATTTGGTATACGAACTTGTCAGAATCTGAGATTGAGACATTGCTTACTTCTTTGGGCATAGAACTCGTAACAGGTTCTTCTTCACCACCGGAGATCTCCATTGACGAACGGAGTCTGTAGAAGAAGCTTGATGAGAAGAGACAAGTAGGTTTCGTCGCAGGTACACAATCACGATCTGTGTTGAGCAATGATCATATATTTCGCATAGCGCCCACCATTTGTTCGACAGAATGTCTCGTTGAAACAATTACAATATTACCTTGTATATAATTGTGACATGTTTCAGAGCTAGGTATTTTGCAGAAATATTGTTTCATTGTGTGTAATGGTTTCAACTTTCATTATCATTAACACATCTTTGTGTTGCGTTACAATGAACTAACATTTCGACCAGAACTATTGAAATTAAAATTCAAAAATATATTTAAGATTGTTAAGATATGATTCCGTTCAAGAAATTATGAAAATGGTCACTCAAATGAAAACAGAGATTGTAGAAAATAGATTAAGCAATGTTAAACTCTCTTTCTGATGGGGATAATGATTCTACTGGTACCGAGCTGGTGCTGATTCAGAGAGTAAGAGCAGTTCGAGCCATGGATAGAGCGCCCTCGTAGGACTGGTTTCCGCCGATGAAGCCGCTCATGTGGACAAAGACACAACCAGGTATCTCAGCAACTTTAGAGAGTTCCTCATCTCTAAGGCCTCTCCATTGTTCAGGAAGAGCCTTTCTGTTCTCAAACCTGTCTGGTGCAACCGCAACTGCTTGAACTCTCCACTGCTTTGCTCGCTCGTCCTGTTTTACATTTCATACAATTATTAGAGATATATCTTTTGCACTAATTATCAAAAGAAACTGATCTTTCTACTCCACTAACACTAGTTTACATTCAAATCACTTATACAGAACCGTTGTTTGAACAATTGACTATCCTTTTGTAGACTATTTAACCCTACACGCATATCTTAATATGGAGCTTAAAGGTTACCTGGTAGATGACGTATTTGATGAGGGGTTCAATCTTCATCTCTTGCTCAAGCTCGAACAAGTGAAGCTTCCACTGCTCATCAGAGTTTAAAATGTTAGAATAGGACTACTACTACTACCATTGATAAGAGGAACAGAGTGTGGAAGAACTTACAGGGCAAAAGTTTTTTAATTCCATGATCTCACCACTTGGGTCAGTCTTGAATCTTTCTTCAAGACACTGCACTACAATTGATCTAGCCGGTAACCACGACCTTGTATGAAATCTAACACTCTACAACACAATGAATTTGAAGCTAACATTAGCATATATTTGTTTACTCTTGTAGCACATATATTTTCTGTTGACATAGAACAACTAGAAAACTCACTTCGAGGAACTCTTTTCCAGCCAGAGCCATTGCACGTTGAAAAGCCTCGTTCTCCTTCTCTTGTGACTGATCAGGATCAATCCAATCCAAATTCAATCGTCCAACCCTCGAAGACAGATGTGTGTTGTTCACATATTTTGGAGGCATATCAGTATCATACCGATTTATCCCGTTGTCCACAGCATCAATTGCCTGTCAAAATAAAAATGATAACGTCACTGAAACAAGTCATTCTGTGCATATGCCTTGCCTAGAGTGCAACTGATAGAAAGAAACTATAATTGAGTTTGACAATGGATAATCTGCAATTTACGTACCTCCATGAAGCTCTTGTAGACAGCTAAAAACAATCGAAGAACATCCGGGTGATCTTGGTCGACGTTTAGTTCCTTAGCTATAATCTCCTTGCCAAAATGCTGAATCAAGTAAACAAACACTTTATCACTAATATCACTCAGAGAAATGAAATCAAAGTGAGAATTACAACAACCACTTTACCTTGTAAACAAGACCAGCACTACTGAGTTTGGTGTTGAAACCATGTCCAAAGACCTCTTCAAAGCCTTTCTGGTGATGATCATAACGATCAGAAGCAGGATCATAAACACCACCAACATCAAGCACTGCATCAAGCTCTGCCAATACCTGAGCCAGATTTACAATCAAATCCCTAATTCCAGTCAATTTCTCGCAACTAAACAACCGAAAAGCAAGACCTACTTCAAGGAGTCCAGAGAAGAAAGTCGAGTTCTGTTACCTTAGGGTCACGAGTACGAACGATGTCGGCGCCGGAGAATTTATCGGCGAGGCGAATCATGAAGCAACCGAGAGCTTCGTCGCAGTGAAAGCTTCCATTATGAGTACCGACTTGCTTGACGGAAGAAGGAGAGGTAGGAGTAGTAGAGTAAACCCTAACGACACCAGAAGGAGCCATTGCTGCTGCTGCGAGAGGAAGAGGAAGACGAAACGAACACAAGCTTCTGCTTATTAAACCTCTCGTTACCGGAAACATGTCGAAAATGATCCTGTAATGGGCCTCCTCTTCTTACTCTTTTTATACCATGCTAAAATACTAGGCCCATGGGCCTCATGTTCCAACATTCTACGTTTTGCTTTAGAACTTGCTATTCGTTTGGGTGTTGCGGTAATGGAGTATATGGTTTGTTTCAACGAGATTTGTTTATTCTAAATTTCTAATGAAGGTCTGTTATTACAAAACTACTGTATTCATCTTCATTTCATCTAAACCTCGTTTGTTGCTCTCTTCGTGTCTTTGAGGATCTCTTAATTTCGATCGTCACTGTCTTTCTCCTTATGTGAAAACAAATAGAAGAAGTAAAAAAATCCGATTATAAATGGGGATGTTTGTTTTTACTCAAGTAGAGACAAAGATCATAATAAGCAAGTACCTTGGAAGAGCCATGATGTTTGTCAAAACGGATTCTTTTATTTGATGAAAAGTCTTGGTCCTCAGATGTGTTACTGAACAACCCAAGCGTCTGAATGTCACCATTTGCAATGCTTGCTTCAAGCTACCAACAAAAAGTGGTAGAATCAGAGTTTCATAAGCAATAGAATTGTTAGTGACTGAAGAAAGAAAGATAGAATCAGAACCTGAACATGAATGATGCCCAAAACAATGCTTGTAATGGGTAACCAGCTCTCTTCCGGGGAAATCGAAAGATTCGAGCTGCAATGTTTGAATATGAGCCATGAACAACATTCAAATTGAGTAACCAACCACAGAGATCAAATGACCAAACAATTTGCTTGCTACCGATTTTGAAAACAACCAATCGAATCTACAAAGATGAATATTAAAAACAACGTACTTATTATGTTCATAAATCACTAACTAAGAAGAGATTCGATTAATATATAGAATTACCTCAAGTAGGGAAGAAGATAAACAAGAGCATAAACAGCGTAACGAGATTTTCCAGTGTCAAGCCAAGCAAAGATCCAGCTCTAATGATCAGAGAGAATAAATGAGAAAATGTATGATTAGGATTTTAGGATTTTAAGGTGGGGGGGGGGGGAAACGAACCAGCCAATTGAAGTAAGGGATGAAGCTAATGATTCCCATGGCGGCTAATCTCATATCCGTTGACACAATCGCAGAATTCTCCTCCTCCTCCTCATCGTCCACTCGCTTCGCCACCGGAAACACAAACGAGCTCAGAATACAACCACCGATGGCGGTCGCGAGTGGCGCGTCCTGTAAAAACTCCACTCTGCAAATCACTCGCTCAGATTTCCTACACAGCAGCTAAAAGGAGGAGGAAGAAGAAGAAGAAAGTGAATAATATGTAAAGGCAAATCAAACAGAAACATTAACTCTGATAGGATAGAAACACCCTACCTTGTTACGGTTGTTGTTGCGAAGAAGGGGCTGATAGGCTAGAGGAAACGAAGAAGAAGAAGAAGAGAGTAATCGGGACTTGGTATAGAAAGAACCGGAGAAGGAAAGCAAGCAAGTCGAAGACGCCATGGATTGAGACTTGAGAGAGCTCGAGCTCGGTAGTGGATTACACGCGCCTCCTTCGATCCGGAAAGTGACAGCGACTACCCCACACAGATAGAGAGATAATCAATGGGCCGTAATGGGCCCATAAACCGTGTAATCCAGATATTTATTATTTTGATAATGAACCGGCTTGAACCAGACCTGGTTAGCCAAACACTATTATTAAACTGTTAACTACAAGACATTACGACGATATTTGCATAATTTGTCGAACGTGGGTCCATAATTAAACTGTAATTTCCAGAAAAAACGAAATACTGTATGTTCCAAAATGCAACTCGTGAAAATATAAACTCCTTAGCCGTACAAGGACAAGAATAAAACATTCCGCTATGGTCATTCATACATCACATTAGCTAAGAATTAAAACAAAAGAAGCAAAGAAGAAAATAGTGTGAACTGGAGGTAGTATTTATTAACCGGTGATAATACCAGCTAATACATCACTCTTCCCTCTTGCATATATTGTGTACACCAAACGAATCGCATCTAGCCATCCATCTAAAGATTCCCATGAATCTGCAACCTGTTGTTTTGCATTTCAAATTTTTCATGTGGTTTTAGTTTCACCATATCCTACCCACGAATCTTTAGAAGCTTAGAAAACATTAACTTTTCAAGTGAGATACTTACCAAGTAAACTGGGCCTTGAATGGTATCAATGCAGAGACCAGCACCTGGAGGTAGAGTGAGGTCAGCACAAGGCGTTACTGAAACAATCTCCGTAATATTCACTTTCACCGTCTTCTTCTCTACGTTTGTACTCATTGTCTCTGATTTTCCAGAGAGGTTCCTCCCCATTTCTCTTGGTTCAGGCTTCAACACCTACACCCCACAGGTTATACACTAGCTTAAATTCAACGTTTACAATGATGGATCTCAAGAGACTAAGAGAGTTCTGAGGAAACTCAAATTGAGAGTGTACCTGTAGAAGCCTTTCATGATTGAGCTCAAACTCTGTGCGTTTCCAATCACTGTGAGGAGCGAGTGAATTGCCCACGGGTGGTGCCGTCAGATATCCAACTTTAAGATGCGGTAGAGGTAGCTGCCAAAATAAATTGAGTCTTTACTTTTTGTCATTTCCAGAACCAAATCAACTTGTTTGTGTGAAGTGATGGGTCATCGAAAGGTACCATGGAACGAACGAGCCTCAAAGCGCTGCTGTAAACCTGGACCATGAAAAGGATCAGCCTAACCGAAAGGAGTTGAAGCAATGAATCTAAGTTATGGCATTCAATCTTATTTAATAGAAATATGACTCAAACAACTTTGATCTTAGCACCAAGTGGAGATAGCAGGCTTACCGAATAACTTGGCTTCAACGAATGAGCTGCAGCAATGTAGATGGCAGATTGGCTGTATAATTCACCGGGAGGCATGTCTTTCCCATTGCCTGAACCCCCGGTTCTAAGTGTATCTTCTGCTAATCCATACTGTAAGCATCCACAGCGGTTAATTAGCTAGATTAAAATTGTAATCCTGCATGTGAAGAGTTTTGTGAAACGATTGTCAAACATAACTGACCAAAACGGTTCCAAGGTTGTAAATGGCTCGATGGAAATCAAATTGCAATCTGATTGCTGCCCGAAACTGTGGTAAAACACGTGAAAAAGGACAACAAGAAATCAATCATCAAATGCAAAGTTTACATTAGTTAAAAGACGAATACACACCTTGCTAATGGCAGTTCTGACAACTTTTTCCTTCTCCCTAGCAGGAACAATTTGACTGAGTTCCTATAGAAAAATCCAGGGAATATTCTAAGTTATTGGCATTATAATACTCTCATACTATCTCAGAACATATCATGGAGATAAACACACGTCACTCAGTTACCTGCAGTGCCAGTCCCCAGTTGTTTAATGCCTGCAGATGATTGATAATTTAAATCATAAGTTAGATAATCAAAAGACTACAATGTAGACCTATCCAGTCAGTGACACATGTTTATAAAAGAGCATCATATAGCTGACTAAGATTTGATTTCGAACAGACGATATGTGAAGTTTGAACTTTAGATGAAGGGCCACACCTGGGAACTATTCCAGTTGAGTTGGACAGCCTTTTCATAGTTATTAGTCGCCTGGAATCAGAATTTCGAATTAGTATTAGAATTTGAATTCAAACCACAATAATTTCCGTTTTCACAATTCTCAGGATAAGGTCCTGTCAATTCTGATATGAGATGCAATATTACTTGCCTGTTCCCATAGTTCTTCAGCCTCCTTTGTGCGACCACGCATCTTTGCCCTATCAGAGATTGCGATAGCCCAGTTGTAGTAAGCCTGTCAAAGATTCACACACGTCATATATCAAAGTTGAAGCCATTATGAACTGAAAATAACAATATGATTGTGAAAGCCAACATACTGCATTTTACATAAATCAGAAAACAAGACTAACAGATCTAGAATCCTATAAATACATACATCATAAAGCGTCGGGCAGAGACGGGTTGCCTCATCGTACTTCTTACAAGCTTCCTCGAGCAAGTCATCTTTAGAAGGTGAAACAGAATCTGGGCTGACATTATCAGCACTTTCCTGTGAAGAAAATAAGGCAGGAGATGAATTCAGCATTATTTCCACTAAAAGCATGTCAAAGAATAAAGCTTGTGGCCCTAAAGACAGACATGTCTAAGCTCTTACAGAAAACATTTTGATCTAGTGCCCAGTGTCTTATGAATTTTGGAGGCATATTTCAGCTACTAATTTCAGTTTACCTTTCGATTAATTTCTTCCAACACTTTACACAAAACTTGCAAGAAAGTTCTACGGCTAATCAAATTCACCAACTTAATCACTTCCAAATGAATATATCCAACAAAAGCAAATCACAAAAAAGAGAAAGAATTAAGGACCAAAGAAAGACAGAGAAAGAGATAACTAATCAATATTCTAAGCTAAAAGAAACCAAACCTGAAGAATAAGTGCCCAGTTGTATAATGCATCATGATCATCTGGATTTCTCTCTATGGCACCAGCATACCTACAAAGTTGCAGAATGACTGATAACATGAAACATCAAGCCTTCCAATGAGCAATGAAACTATTTGACTAAATCTCTTTCAAGCCTGCGTTTCAGGGCATAAGTTCCAACCAGGTATTACAATCTAATTCATTGCTCAATCAATCAACTAACTTTCAAAGCAAGCAAAAACTTTCCATGAACCATTAACTAAAGCATGATTCCACGAGATGATAAAGTGTAACTTACTTGCGAGCAGCAAACACAAGAACACGTTGGCGAGATCGGCCTTCTTCGTCGTTAACTTGGATCCTGTTGATCAGATCCATTGCAGGATTGTTCTCCGCTGGTTGAGATGCACTTTCTCGACTACACAAAAGAGGAAAAATGAGAGATCAACAACAAGTGAACCAAATTCCAAAGAGAAAGAGAGAAACCTAAAGGGAGAAGCAGAGCTGTGTGGAGTCCCGTCTCCTTCCTCGCTTTTCAATTCGCTGAGAAGCTCTCTCATGGTAAATGTCTTGTTGCCTTCGTCTTCTTTCTTCAGAATGGTGAGATGTTGGTGATCACTAGTAGTAGATTCCTCCGTCTTCCGGATCGGGATCTCTTCGGATCCTCCCGGCGACAGATCCACATCGTTTACCTCCAGCTTCGCATCTGTTACCTCAGATTGTATTTCCTCAGGCTTCGCATCTATTACCTCAGATTGTACTTCCTCCGGCTTCGCATCGGTTAGCTCCGATTGTACTTCCTCAGGCTTCGATTCCGTTTCTGTTACCAGAATATCCTCGGTAAGTTTGGGATCGTGGTCGGTTTGTGGTTCTGGAGTCGGATGCTGCTCGGTTCCGGAGTCACCATTATGCAATTGAGGCTCTTCTTCAACAGTATCAGCCATAAGAGATGATCAAGTATCTTTCAGCTCGAGACGGAGACTGATCAGAAATTCCCAAGAGGAGGAAGAAGAAGAGATCTGATTTACAAAATGGAAACCAAAAATGGTTTGGTTTGGTTTGGTTAGGTTATACCTCTATCATAATTAGAGGCTCCTCAAACCAAATAAAGTCAAACTCCAGTGCTTGTTTCAGCAATTGCGCAAAATCTTTACTTATTTCCGATCTTCGTATATTACCAATTTAAGCTTATCGAACGGGTGACGCTTTTCAAATGTTTTATGTTTCACATTTTCAAGTAACAATAACAAAGAGAGTGCATGCAACAAGTATAACGTGATAAAAGCAAAACTGAGATTTATAAGTCTCTCAGATCTTGTCGTGAAGATTAACGACCAAGTCATGAGCATCGTCTAGAAGTTTCCAAACATCAAGATGACCAGCCATGCTGTTACACTCCTTCATTATCTCATCCATCCCGCTGTATTTCTCTATGATCGTCTTTCTCCTCTGCAACACGCTCGCTGCTATCGCGTAAAGCAACAAATCTTCCGTAGGTGGTGCTCGTAATCGAATTCTCCCCCAAGTTGCCTTTGCTATCCCAGTTCGTATCGCGGCTTGATCCGCCCACATTACTTCCCATAGACAAAGCGTCTGCTCAAAGGTTAGTTCTCGTCTGAATAGAACCACCACCATACGGTATACAAAGAAGCAGTCGTGAGCTTCAAGGTTCTCCAAGTGTCGGTATAAGCGAATGTCTTTGAATTTTATGATTTTCGATACCATTGAGAGCTGTCGCCTGATTCCAACCTCGTCTAGTCGGAAATTATGCCTTGCTTTACTCATGAACCCAACAAAGCACCAGAATGCTAGGACGTCGTCTTCGATCACTGCGAGTAGAGGAGATAGTAAATCGCTCATTCCTTGACAGTAACCGATTTCTGGGTCATAGACTGCGTAGGCTTCAAGTATCCCTACCAGGCGGGCTGCGTGGAAGATTCTGCAGGGCTCCAAGTGGTCGTAGTCATTGAGACCAACCTGTATGGCTAGTCCCCGAGCTTTTGTCTCAGATACAGCAGCTTGTGATGGTGAGTAGGGCACCCATTCATCATTTGCTCTCACTGCATCGAGGCGGATAATTCTCTGCGATGTTGTGTAGAACTCCTCGTCTGCCTGAGCTTTTGACTTTAATAATGAAGGCCGAGCATCTTTTTCTTGGTTGACGGTATCATGGCTTTTTACTTCTTCTTTGGCTAGAAGAGGCAAAGTCTCGGCTTCTTCAGAGTTGCTTGGGTCTGAGATAATGCTATTGTGGCTTTCTGCTTCTTTGTTATTTAGAAGAGGTGAAGTCTCGGCTTCTGCAGAGTTGGTCGAGTCTGAATTAATGGTATTGTGGCTTTCTGCTTCTTCTTTAGCTAGAAGAGGTGAAGTCTCGGTTTCTTCAGAGTTGGTGGGGTCTGAGATAATGCTATTGTGGCTTTCTGCTTCTTCGTTATATAGAAGAGGTGAAGTCTCGGTTTCTTCAGTGTTGGTTGAGTCCGAGTCATTACCAGCAGCAGCATTCTCAGTTGTGACATTGCTCTCTTCACAGTCCCCATCCTGCAGAATGGATTCTGACTTAAAATCCTCTGATTCTTCCACGAGGATGGATCGTGTGGAACTATCGACTTCTTCTATATCAGGGGAATCAATAACCTGACTGCCCTCACTGTTGCTGCTCTGAGCTGTTTGCTTTGAGTCACAACCATTTTCATTGCGTTCATGAATGTCACGACACTGTCTCCGCAGGTTTTCATATTCCTTCCTGCATGATTTACAGATATATAAGAGGCTACTTACAAACTTATATGAAATCTAACTAATATTAGGAGTTCCACAACTACTACTTCTATTTCCTAGTTTTATCGACACATTGAGCAAGTCACTAACCAGGTGCCACCTAAAGGGAACAGAGAAAAATGGGAAACGTAATATTGGGAGAAAGTTGAGAAGCCATGAAACTCTCCATAAGTATAAGCAAACATACTGTTTCTGCTGTCGAATAGAATCTCTTTCTTCTTTGTTGCTGTTTAAGTCATACCTGTGAGATGTAAGTGAATAGATTAGAATGTGTCGGGATGATAAAGCGTATCAATAGCTTATACAGGGTTCATTACCAAAGTAAACAAAACTAGGACTAATCTTATAAATCTCTAACATAAAGGCGACTATCCCATTTAAAGCTCTTCACTCATAGTTAATGAATGATTACTGTTGTGCTATTTATTCTACCTTAAACCTATCTTACATCAATAATCAATCCCAAAGAAAAATCTACAGTTCAACATCTAGAACATGTCTGAGTAAGGAACCTAAGGCTGAACAGAAAAATCCCCATGGTGGCCACAAAATATAAAATTGGGTCAAATCCTACTTCAGCATTAGATATGTGAGAGAAGGAACAGTGACAAAGATGCTGATTCTTACATTCCAAGGAGGAACGGCCAAACTTCTGGTCTGATGCTCGGATCCACACCCTGAAATAAAGATCGGAATTAATATATCCAGGCATAATGGGAAAATTTTCGTTATAATCAGTGTGTGAAAGGTTATCAAAACGCAGCAACATTTATTGCAGCATAAACTTGTCTTATTTAGCAACATACCCCACTGCGAACTTTCTTCAGAAATTTGACACCTCCATCACTGAGTCGCCCTTCCTCTGTGAAAAACTTATTCCATTGTTTGGGTTGAAGAGCATGCTTTCTTCTCCTCAGTGACCAAGGTGATCCAATGCTTCCTCTGAAAAAGTGGATGAGCAGAAAATGAGTAACAATGCAAAGGGTTTTCCAGGTTCGATGGTAAGAGACTTATAATGAAAAGCAGGTGTGTCTAATAAAACTCAAAAAGAATAAACACAAATACAAAGCTTGGGGAGTTTACTATCGAGAGTTCCATGGAAGTTCCAAACTATCACCCTACGAACACAAAAACCAAGCTTCTTTCCTAAAGAAACACCCTGCTTGTTCTTTATAGACCAAGAGAGCATAGCAACCAACAAGCCATCCAAAAGACAACCCAATAAACAACCTAAAACTAAACATTAAACATGACAAGTAGTGAACAAAGCTTTACAATCAGATCTTTGGTGTATTTACCTACGGGAGTAGACGACGGTGAAAGCGACGGCGAGACCGGCCATGACGGTGACTGCAACAGCTAAACCGACATTGGAAGGAGCAACAGCCGATGACCATAATCCACCGGAGTAACCGTTCCTTGAGGCACCACCGCTGCTTCCGTCGGCGAAGACGATCCATTTCTCGCCGAAGATCATCGAGAAGAAGACCACGAATGATGCGACGGAGCGAGTAGCCGTCAGATTGTCGGTCTTCGTCAATCGAAAGATGATGATCATCTTCCCCAAACCCAAACTAGGGATTTGCTACAAGATTTCTCATTCTCATACCAATTTGCTATTAAGCTTTTTCTTCGCCACACCCACAAAATTACAATGAAATTTATTACGAAAATGTCGAACATGGTTTATGCGAATTCGGCCCACGTTTTAATTGGGCCTGAATACTGTGTGAAACTCTCTCTTTTTTTTCTTTTTTTTTCTGAACAGAATATATTGATAATAAGATAACAATAAATACAAAAACCGTAAAAAAAAGAGAAAATCCAAAAAATACAATCAATGAGCCAAAAGGTTAGCTAAGGTAAAAGGGATGACCTTCACTTCCAAAGAGGCTACTAAGCCAAGAAAGAGGGGATGTATAATTGTAAGTGATTTTCCCAAGTCACACTCTCTGCGATCTTGATAGCACCTAAGTTTGCATGCTTGAGTTGAAGAAGCATTTTGTCGAAGGAGAGACAAAAGTTTAGCCGAGTGAAACTTGAAAGATGGCCACGCTTGAGGTCTTAAGACGGCTATAATGATATTATGATCCTCAGCTGCAAACATCAGACCACGCTTGTAAACATATCTGCAACTAAACCAAACAGAACTAACTTTAGTAAAAGAAAATTACAATTATACTTGAGTCGACCTAACCAAATTAACAACAAAAACATTCAATATCAATCATTTATAGATAAACTTAAAAACAAAATTTGATTGTATACCAAATCTTATTAGAAATTTGAAAGGAACGCCAACCATCTCAAAAGCACCTTTCTTTTTGTATTAAAGTGACATTTTAACCTTTATTTTATCAATTATAATTTAGGTTTTTTTAAAAATGATTTGCTTTTTAAATTTTGAGCAATTTAAATTAGAATTCTTAAAACTAATAAGTAATCCAATAATGCAAAATAAATAATATGTTTCTCTATTATTCTAAATAAAATTACAAACTTATATTTTCTTACAAACTAAAATTACTAATTGATTTTAATTACTTATATAATTTACATTTTAATTAATATATATATATAATAATAATATATAAAGTCAATAAACCTAAATATTAAGTCAATGGTTTAAACAAGTCTACAAAATAAAATATCAATCAAACAGTGGTGGATTCACGTAGAGGAAATTGTACCACCTTAAAACAATATTCTCCCTCTGGTTTTTTATGATTGATGTTCCAAAAAAAAATTGTTTTATAAAAGATTGTTTTTTCCCTATTTTCTATGCATTTTTTATGAAGTAGTAATGATGAATTGTAAACTTCAAGGCATATTAA
This sequence comes from Arabis alpina, assembly GCA_900128785.1. Lineage (NCBI taxonomy): Eukaryota > Viridiplantae > Streptophyta > Magnoliopsida > Brassicales > Brassicaceae > Arabis > Arabis alpina. The sequence continues at coordinate 33,287,955 of LT669793.1, read as the reverse complement.
TTGATTTTATTGAATTACTATTGGGTAAAACTTATGGAAAATTGTTTAGTGTAAAAAATAAGACATTTATATCTAAGCTTTAATGTGTTTTCTTAATATATGTAAAAACCTAGAACATCAAACATAAAAGAACGGAGGGAATATAATATAATGTTTACCCTGTTTACGTAAAAATTTAACAGCTCAATTGGTTAAAGTCTCCGTACTTGACCCACTTAGCCCAAGTTCTACTTTTATTTGGGCCTAAAGTCCATTAAAATAGATGATTAATTTTTTTTGACCTAGGTAAATTTGGTTTCTTGGTCCGCCACCATTAGCGTCTCTGTGCTATTTGTCTATAAAAGGTTGATTGCAAAGAGAGATAAGATCAACCTTCGTGTCCATTGATACAGAGATAAGATGTTTTAGCGAGAGAAAGCTTCGAGAGATCAATTAGAATGACATTTGAACGGTGGCTTGTGGTTGATTTCCATATGTGATTTCAACCCCGATCTCTACGTCGAATCCATGCCAAATTGATTAAGGTATGTGTTTTCTGTTTAGCTCTTCCGCATATAAGCTTAACGAGAGCAGATCTCGATTTTATGGAATAAAAACATAAGATCTTAATATAATAATGATTTCAACCCCGATTTCAACGTCGAATCCATGCCAAATTCTTCACCAAATTGATTAAGGTATGTGTTTTCTATTTAGTTCTTCCGCATATAAGCTTAATGAGAGTAGATCTCGATTTTATGGAATAAAAACATAAGATCTTAATATAATAATTATTTTATTTTTTTTAAATATTCTTTAAATATTTTAAGTTTCATGCGCCGCACAAGATAATGCGCTGCGCAATAATAATTTACAAAATATCTTAAAATTTACAATTTATCATTATGATTTAAAAATATATAAAAAGATAAAACATCAATCTTTTAAAAGAAATGAAGGGAGTATTAGGGGTGAATCACTACTTTCTCATATATTGTCATATTGAAATGGAATAATAAGAATTCAATACCCTATGTCAGAAAGCTTAAGATAAAATTAACACAATCACGCATAAGATGAAATCAACACAATTCATGGGGGGGGGGGGTAATAAGATGAAAAATTACACAATCTTATCTCGCAAAAATCATTACATTCGTTTTCCCCTACCACTTTCGTTATTCTTATGAAATAATACAAATGTAAGAATAAAAATAAACATGGAATTAATAAAAAAATAATAATAATCAATCTAACGGCTGAGATTGCCAAGCAGAAGCAGTCAAAAGCGATAGATCTTTCCAACCAAGACGAAGGGTCCCACTATCTTCGACCAACGTGTACCCATTCCACGGTAACATACCCAACAACAAACCCGCTTGCGTGGCCGGGTTACCCCTTAACGAAACAGATCTAAACCCGACCCGACTCAGCTCTTCTCTCCACCTCATCATCTTCCTCCTTCCTCCTCCGACTACAATATTCCTTATCTCCGTCGCAAGCACAATCTGCTCCACCGTAAATCTCTCTCCACTCTCTTCACCTAATCCATCTCCAATCGCATCAAACAACGCACTGTAATAATGCAACGCCTCCACAAATCTCCCTAAAAACCTACTTCCTCCACCACCACCATCGTCATCACTCAATTCCTGTTCCACCATCGTAATCAGATTCGGTTTCAACTTCCGTAGAATCTCCAACGTCTCTGAATCGTTTCCAGTCACGTCGTATAACCGATGATGCATCCAGTGAACAACCACAGCCTCATCGTGTCTAATACCGAGTTGACTCGGATTGATGTTTCCGATTTTACCTTCGATTGGATGAAATTCGAAAGGGAGAGACAAAGAAGCTGCGAAATCAGCGAGTCTCCGTCCGGTGGAAGCGAGTAGATCGGAGGAAGAACCGAATCCGGTTATTCGAATCGATCGGAGTTTACGAGGACGAGAGGCGAGGATGTTGAAGAGTCCAGGCCATTGAAGACCTTGCATAACATCGAGATCGATTATATGAACGGAATCTTCTCCGTCTAGAGCTTGATAAATCGCTTGATTCGCCGTGAAATGAGAGAATTTAATCAGAGGAGTCACGGAGTTGAATGTCTGCAAGGCGGAGAAGATTTTCTGAGATTGGAAAACGGTGAGGAGATTATCGGAGAGTGGTGAACACGTGGCGGCGAGGTATGAGCTGATTACACGTGTCTGTAACGCTTGAGAGAAGTAAGCGACGACTCTCTCTGGTGAGGAACCGAAAGGAGAACATATCTCGGAGATTTCGGATAAGAGTGTTGAAGCTTCGTTGAGATGATTTGTAGCGACGTATTCAGCGCATTGTAGAAGTAAGCTGAGGAGTTTTATTGCTCCATTGTCTTCTTCTTCTTCATCTTCGAGGTCTCTACGGCGTTTTACGACGGTGGAAGATGGGAAATCTCTTTCGATACGTTTTGTGGCCATGGGAGAAGAGATTGGAAGAGGAGAATCATTGAAGAGAGAAGAAGAAGGAGAAGGAAAAAGGAGAGATTCGAAAAGCGAAAGGGTTTAAGAGAGTAATGACAGGAATTTTGCAGAGACAAAGACAAAGACAAGATAGTATTTTGGATTCAAGAAAAAATAAGATTCATTGCTATAATCAAGTGTTTGTTTGTGAACATAACAGCTTGATTACTCTTTTTTGTCTTCTTCTTGTAACCATTAAGTCTCTTTTTTTCTTCATGATCCATCATGAAGTACTATCATCACCTAGGGATGGAAGAAATGAATTATTTGTTTACTAGAAACTTAAAATTTGATTAAAATTACCAAAATCAGTGCTTTGTGAACTATAACCATAACTTAGAGTAGCTAAACAAAATGTAATTACTTAATTACATGATTCTCTTTGGTTGTTCTAAGTATTCCAACCCCCACGGCAGTGTTTCCTTCGGACAATTTAACAATGTGGATCGATCACCACAAGCGATCGTGAAGTTGGCCAGAAAAGAGGCAATGGAATGGTTTTTGGCTAACGGCTATGTGGGGGTGCATTTCCAGACCCAGGGACATGCAACTCTGGAGGATGACTTGCAGGCGGTGTTCCGATGTTTTGTGGATGGTTCGTGGAAAGAGGACGAGAATACGAGTGGGGTGAGGTGGATTTTGCAGCTCCAAAATGGGACCACATATTTACTGGGAACAAGGGGTATGCGGAGAGTTCTATTACCGTTACATGCATAATTGTATATCCTTCTATGGGCTATGTCAAGTGTTTGCAAACACGACCGGTATTGTTCGACGTTTCTCACTGACTCACAAGAGTTAGTGAACATGGTAGCAGACCCAGAGAGTTGGCCGCGCTTCCGATCAGAACTTCCGATCACAACCAATCGATTTTTTCATGCATATGTTAGCACTGCTATGCCACTTTGGTTCAACGATGCTCATGTATTTTTGTAATCAAGAAGGATAAGGGCGTTCGTGACAAAAAAAAAGTTGACAAAAACAAAATTCAATAAGAATCCAACATAAATACAAAAATTGATGGAAAAACAGAAAACGATATTAACATCTTATACAGAATGTAAGTTCCACATGGAAAAATTATTTGAATAAACAAAATCTATACTTATAAAATGCGAAGTGACTTTTCCTACGTGGCGACCTCACAACGAGTTTGAGACTTGATTTTCCAAAAATGCCATTGCCCGCCCATTATTTTCTCTCAAAAAGTTTTGACTAAACGAGCAAAAAGGAAAGAAATCCAAAATTTGGATAACTTACCATAGAAAATAACGCTCCTCTTGCTAAGATCAATGATAAAAACCAAACGATTGTAATAAGAAGATAAACTCATATACAACCTCACAAATCTCATTTTGCGAATATCATTTTATTCTTAACTCTTATGCTTTTTTTTATTATGACGGTGGTGAGCAATGAACAAGACGTGCAAGCACCTAATCTTGATGTTACAGCTGCTGCTTAACAAGGGATCGATGAGTCCACCGGTCTAAAGACTTGTCACCAGGTTCGCAATTTTGATATCCATATGTTCAGATATGCGAACCTGGTGACAAGTTTTTAAACCGGTGGACTCATCGATCCCTTGTTTAGCAGCAACTGTAACATCAAGATTAGGTGCTTGCCCGTCTTGTTCATTGCTCACCACCGCCATAATCAGAAAAAGCATAAGAGTTAAGAATAAAATGATTTTTGCAAAATGAGATTTGTGAGGTTGTATCTGAGTTTATCTTCTTATTACAATCGTTTGGTTTTTTATCATTGATCTTTGCAAGAGGAGCGTTATTTTCTATGGTAAGTTATCCAAATTTTGGATTTCATATCGCATTTAAACATATTATGACCAACCACAAGACAATTTCTTGAAAATATATTATGAATGTTCATATACTTCTATTAGCAATAAATGCGTATCTCTAAACATTAAAGACATATTATTTGTGTATATACACGTAGACAAAAAAAAAGTTGACAAAAACAAAATTCAATAAGAATCCAACATAAATACAAAAATTGATGGAAAAACAGAAAACGAAATTAAAATCATATACAGAATGTAAGTTCCACATGGAAAAATTATTTGAATAAACAAAATCTATACTTATAAAATGCGAAGTGACTTTTCCTACGTGGCGACCTCACAACGAGTTTGAGACTTGATTTTCCAAAAATGCCATTGCCCGCCCATTATTTTCTCTCAAAAAGTTTTGACTAAACGAGCAAAAAGGAAAGAAATCCAAAATTTGGATAACTTACCATAGAAAATAACGCTCCTCTTGCTAAGATCAATGATAAAAACCAAACGATTGTAATAAGAAGATAAACTCATATACAACCTCACAAATCTCATTTTGCGAATATCATTTTATTCTTAACTCTTATGCTTTTTTTTATTATGACGGTGGTGAGCAATGAACAAGACGTGCAAGCACCTAATCTTGATGTTACAGCTGCTGCTTAACAAGGGATCAATGAGTCCACCGGTCTAAAGACTTGTCACCAGGTTCGCAATTTTGATATCCATATGTTCAGATATGCGAACCTGGTGACAAGTTTTTAAACCGGTGGACTCATCGATCCCTTGTTTAGCAGCAACTGTAACATCAAGATTAGGTGTTTGCCCGTCTTGTTCATTGCTCACCACCGCCATAATCAGAAAAAGCATAAGAGTTAAGAATAAAATGATTTTTGCAAAATGAGATTTGTGAGGTTGTATCTGAGTTTATCTTCTTATTACAATCGTTTGGTTTTTTATCATTGATCTTTGCAAGAGGAGCGTTATTTTCTATGGTAAGTTATCCAAATTTTGGATTTCATATCGCATTTAAACATATTATGACCAACCACAAGACAATTTCTTGAAAATATATTATGAATGTTCATATACTTCTATTAGCAATAAATGCGTATCTCTAAACATTAAAGACATATTATTTGTGTATATACACGTAGACAAAAAAAAAGTTGACAAAAACAAAATTCAATAAGAATCCAACATAAATACAAAAATTAATGGAAAAACAGAAAACGAAATTAAAATCATATACAAAATGTAAGTTCCACATGGAAAAATTATTTGAATAAACAAAATCTATACTTATAAAATGCGAAGTGAGTTTTCCTACGTGGCGGCCTCACAACGAGTTTGAGACTTGATTTTCCAAAAATGCCATTGCCCCCCCATTATTCCCTCTCAAAAACTTTTGACTAAACGAGCAAAAGGGAAAGAAATCCAAAATTTGGATAACTTACCATATAAAATAATGCTCCTCTTGCTAAGATCAATGATAAAAACCAAACGATGGTAATAAGAAGATAAACTCATATACAACCTCACAAATCTCATTTTGCGAATATCATTTTATTCTTAACCCTTAAGCTTCTTCTGATTATGATGGTGGTGAGCAATGAACAAGACGTGCAAGCACCTAATCCTGATGTTACAACTGCTGCTTAACAAAGGATCGATGAGTCCACCGGTCTAAAAACTTGTCACCAGGTTCGCAATTTTGATATCCATATGCTCATATATGCGAACCTGGTGACAAGTTTTTAAACCGGTGGACTCTTCGATCCCTTGTTTAGCAGCAACCGTAACATCAGGATTATGTGCTTGCCCGTCTTGTTCATTCCTCACCACCGCCATAATCAGAAAAAGCATAAGAGTTAAGAATAAAATGATTTTTGCAAAATGAGATTTGTGAGGTTGTATCTGAGTTTATCTTCTTATTACAATCGTTTGAATTTTTATCATTGATCTTTGCAAGAGGAGCGTTATTTTCTATGGTAAGTTATCCAAATTTTGGATTTCATATCGCATTTAAACATATTACGACAAACCACAAGACAATTTCTTGAAAATATATTATGAATGTTCATATACTTCTATTAGCAACAAATTCGTTCTCTAAACATTAGAGACATATTATTTGTGTATATACATGTAGACAAAAAAAAAGTTGACAAAAACAAAATTCAATAAGAATCCAACATAAATACAAAAATTGATGGAAAAACAGAAAACGAAATTAAAATCATATACTAAATGTAAGTTCCACATGGAAAAATTATTTGAATAAACAAAATCTATACTTATAAAATGCAAAGTGAGTTTTCCTACGTGGCGGCCTCACAACGAGTTTGAGACTTGATTTTCCAAAAATGCCATTGCCCCCCCATTATTCCCTCTCAAAAACTTTTGACTAAACGAGTAAAAAGGAAAGAAATCCAAAATTTGGATAACTGACCATAGAAAATAACGCTCCTCTTGCTAAGATCAATGATAAAAACCAAACGATTGTAATAAGAAGATAAACTCATATACAACCTCACAAATCTCATTTTGCGAATATCATTTTATTCTTAACTCTTATGCTTTTTTTTATTATGACGGTGGTGAGCAATGAACAAGACGTGCAAGCACCTAATCTTGATGTTACAGCTGCTGCTTAACAAGGGATCGATGAGTCCACCGGTCTAAAGACTTGTCACCAGGTTCGCAATTTTGATATCCATATGTTCAGATATGCGAACCTGGTGACAAGTTTTTAAACCGGTGGACTCTTCGATCCCTTGTTTAGCAGCAACCGTAACATCAGGATTATGTGCTTGCCCGTCTTGTTCATTCCTCACCACTGCCATAATCAGAAAAAGCATAAGAGTTAAGAATAAAATGATTTTTGCAAAATGAGATTTGTGAGGTTGTATCTGAGTTTATCTTCTTATTACAATTGTTTGAATTTTTATCATTGATCTTTGCAAGAAGAGCGTTATTTTCTATGGTAAGTTATCCAAATTTTGGATTTCATATCGCATTTAAACATATTACGACCAACCACAAGACAATTTCTTGAAAATATATTATGAATGTTCATATACTTCTATTAGCAACAAATTCGTTCTCTAAACATTAGAGACATATTATTTGTGTATATACATGTAGACAAAAAAAAAGTTGACAAAAACAAAATTCAATAAGAATCCAACATAAATACAAAAATTGATGGAAAAACAGAAAACGAAATTAAAATCATATACTAAATGTAAGTTCCACATGGAAAAATTATTTGAATAAACAAAATCTATACTTATAAAATGCAAAGTGAGTTTTCCTACGTGGCGGCCTCACAACGAGTTTGAGACTTGATTTTCCAAAAATGCCATTGCCCGCCCATTATTCCCTCTCAAAAACTTTTGACTAAACGAGCAAAAAGGAAAGAAATCCAAAATTTGGATAACTTACCATAGAAAATAACGCTCCTCTTGCTAAGATCAATGATAAAAACCAAACGATTGTAATAAGAAGATAAACTCATATACAACCTCACAAATCTCATTTTGCGAATATCATTTTATTCTTAACTCTTAAGCTTCTTCTGATTATGACGGTGGTGAGCAATGAACAAGACGTGCAGGCACCTAATCCTGATGTTATAGTTGCTGCTTAACAAGGGATCGATGAGTCCACCGGTCTAAAGACTTGTCACCAAGTTCGCAATTTTGATATCCATATGTTCAGATATGCGAACCTGGTGACAAGTTTTTAAACCGGTGGACTCTTCGATCCCTTGTTTAGCAGCAACCGTAACATCAGGATTATGTGCTTGCCCGTCTTGTTCATTCCTCACCACTGCCATAATCAGAAAAAGCATAAGAGTTAAGAATAAAATGATTTTTGCAAAATGAGATTTGTGAGGTTGTGTCTGAGTTTATCTTCTTATTACAATCGTTTGAATTTTTATCATTGATCTTTGCAAGAGGAGCGTTATTTTCTATGGTAAGTTATCCAAATTTTGGATTTCATATCGCATTTAAACATATTACGACCAACCACAAGACAATTTCTTGAAAATATATTATGAATGTTCATATACTTCTATTAGCAACAAATTCGTCCTCTAAACATTAGAGACATATTATTTGTGTATATACATGTAGACAAAAAAAAAGTTGACAAAAACAAAATTCAATAAGAATCCAACATAAATACAAAAATTGATGGAAAAACAGAAAACAAAATTAAAATCATATACAAAATGTAAGTTCCACATGGAAAAATTATTTGAATAAACAAAATATATACTTATAAAATGCGAAGCGGGTTTTCCTATGTGGCGGCCTCACAACGAGTTTGAGACTTGATTTTCCAAAAATGCCATTGCCCGCCCATTATTCTCTCTCAAAAAGTTTTGACTAAACGAGCAAAAAGGAAAGAAATCCAAAATTTGGATAACTTACTATAGAAAATAACGCTCCTCTTGCTAAGATCAATGATAAAAACCAAACGATGGTAATAAGAAGATAAACTCATATACAACCTCACAAATCTCATTTTGCGAATATCATTTTATTCTTAACTCTTAAGCTTCTTCTGATTATGACGGTGGTGAGCAATGAACAAGACGTGCAAGCACCTAATCCTGATGTTACAGTTGCTGCTTAACAATGGATCGATGAGTCCACCGGTCTAAAAACTTGTCACCAGGTTCGCAATTTTGATATCCATATGTTCAGATATGCGAACCTGGTGACAAGTTTTTAAACCGGTGGACTCTTCGATCCCTTGTTTAGCAGCAACCGTAACATCAAGATTATGTGCTTGCCCGTCTTGTTCATTGCTCACCACCGCCATAATCAGAAAAAGCATAAAAGTTAAGAATAAAATGATTTTTGCAAAATGAGATTTGTGAGGTTGTATATGAGTTTATCTTCTTATTTCAATCGTTTGTTTTTTATCATTGATCTTTGCAAGAGGAGCGTTATTTTCTATGGTAAGTTATCCAAATTTTGGATTTCATATCGCATTTAAACATATTATGACCAACCACAAGACAATTTCTTGAAAATATATTATGATTGTTCATATACTTCTATTAGCAATAAATTCGTTCTCTAAACATTAGAGACATATTATTTGTGTATATACATATAGACTATATACTAGGGTCGAACCCAAAAAAAATGAGCTACATGGTTGGAGTTGGGACCAATTATCCGCAAAGGCCACACCATAAAAGAGTCTCTATAGTGTCAATAAAAAAAGAATAGCGCTCATGGGCGTGCTCTGAAGGGTTCAACCAATGGTTTAACAATCCAACACCAAACCCTAACGTTATGGCCGGAGCAGTCGTAGGTGGACCCGATGAGAACGATGCTTATGGAGATCAAAGGACTGATTTCCAGCATAGTGAGCCAGCGCCAGTCATCGTTGCTCCAGTTGTTGGAGTCTTGGCCGCCATTGCTTGATCATATACATACTCTCTTAAATTTTGTAAAATTTTACATCAGGCCCTCGGTTTTTCATCATTATAGTTTGAAACTATCGAGAGGTCTAAATGTTACTCCCTATGTTCCTAAAAGATAAAAATATTGTTCGAGAAAGATAGAGTTTTTACTGTTTTCTATGCACTTTTACAAATTCTAAAACAAATACTGAAATACTATTGGTTAAACTTTATTGGAAACTGTAAATCGTAAAAATTAATGCGTTTTCTTAATAAATGTGTCTAATGTTAAACATCTATATTTTTGGAACGGAAGGAGTATATGGCTTGAACATAATAAAACAAAAAAATTGGTTCCTTTAATCGTATTCTTCTCTATAAAAGCCCAAAGGCCCATTAACGACTTGACAATCTTCAATTGCCAAATTTCTGCATCTTCTCTGCGATTTTGCTTCCACTCTCTGCGATTCAACAATTTCTTCATCGTAGGGTTTCCTCGTTGTTGAAATCGCATACCGAATTCGAATTCGAATTGTTTCCCTTTGCTTTGTGCGTAATCTGAATCGGGTTTTGTAGTTTGTTTGGGAATGGATCAATCACAGAACACAGGAGCAGCGATAGGAGGGAGCAATGGTACGATAAACGAGGAATCGAAGGAGAATCTGAACGGAGTGATCAATTCGATTCAGAAAACGTTGGGGCTACTTCATCAGTTACATCTCACTGTCTCTTCTTTCACTCCTGCTTCTCAGCACCATCTCCTCCTCCGCATGTACTCTATTCTAACCTCTTCTTTTGGGATTCAGTTTCTTTATTGTTTTCTGGAATGAGATTTGTGTCTCTTTTATGCAGCAATTCTCTTGTGTCTGAGCTAGATACCATGGCTAAGTTGTCTGAGAAATGCAACATTCAAGTCCCCATGGAAGTTCTCAAGTAAGGAGACTAAGTACTTTTACAAGATAGATAGTTTTTTTGGTTTGTTTCTTATGGTAGTGGTGTTGTTTCATTAGCTTGATTGATGATGGGAAGAACCCAGACGAGTTTACAAGGGATGTTCTTAATAGCTGCATTGCCAGAAACCAAGTCACTAAGGGCAAAACTGATGCTTTTAAGGTCATTTTAAGCTTTGTGTATATGATTTTATCTCTTTTAGTATCCATGTTTCTGCTTATTTACTACTCTCAACATTTGGTTTTAACAGGATTTGAGGAAGCATATTCTGGAGGACCTTGAAGAGACTTTTCCTGAAGAAGTCGATATGTATAGAGAGATCCGTGCTACTTCTGCCGCTGTAAGTTGTTGTTACTAACATATGGCTTTCTTTTCTTTTTGTCTATCTGAGATCAGAATTCAGGAATTTCCTTTCGAATTCAGGAAGTGAAACGGTTGGCGCAATCACAGAGTGTGTTACCAAATGGGGATGCTAAAGTCAAGAGTGAGCTCTAAGAGCGTGTGGATCTTCTTACGTTTTACTATAAAATTTCCGAGTAGATGAATGCGGATGTAAACATACAAGCTCACTTGGTGGAATTTCTGTAATATCTGTTTGTTTTTTTTATCGAAGCTCTGCTTAGACATCTGTGGTCTCTAGATGGGTAAGGTAGATGGTTTCATGAGTCACACGTAGATGGAATCATCTCTTTAGTTCTTCTATCCATGGGTTTTGTGGGTAGTGTTATGTGGTAGATAATTCCTATTGGAGACATAAGATTTGCCTTTTCCTAGGATGAGTAATCTCGGGCTCTGCAGAAAAAAGTTAGTAACATCAAAACAGATAGAAAAGCAAATGGTATTATAACTTCTAATATCATAAGTTAGTAACATTAAAACAGATAGAAAAGCAAACAACGAAACATCTTCAAAATAATATACAAACACACAAAACATATAGATTAGTCAGATTATTAATTTTGTTGAACGTTAAAGTTTCATAAACTTTACAACTGTTACTAAACTAAACTTTTTATAAAAAAATAGAGAGTGAATATTGAGACATTAAAATGAATCTAAAGCTTTGCCTTCTTTGTTTATCACTTAGTAATGGTAAAATATGTCTCATCTTGAACATCAAAATAATCATATCATAATCTCCTTTTTCCATAAAATTGAACTCCCCTTCAAATCATCCATTTAGTGATCTCTCTTTGAAATGGACATAATCTTGCAATTTTATGTATTCCAACATGACTATTCCACAAGTTTTAACTAAGCATCGCAAGCACTATTTGTTCTCTAATTCATACATTTTGTTTCATAATAATAGTATCATACACTATCAATTTCATAAAAAAAATTATACATAAATATATCACAAATCTTTGTGTATATATATTACAAATTGCAATCACAAATTTCAATTCTAATACTAAACTTTACATTTCTTATCTAACTAGATGGTTGAACTGTTCATGTACGCGATAACATTTTGAAGTTTTAATTAATTTGTAACATTAATATATGTTAATAAAAAAAGTCTCATCAAAATATAAAATGAAAGTTTAGATGGATCTATTCAAGATCAAATCTACCATGATCTATTCAAGATCAAATCTACCATGATCTTTGTTAAACGCATGCAATACATGATTTGATGAGCTCTAACCGGTCTATTTCATTACGATACTCTTGTGTTGTTTCCTTTGTATATTTTGAGTGTTTTGAGAAACTCAAGTGTGATTAAATAAACCTTTGAAGGAAAAATTTGTTTCAGACGGGAAAAAGGAAGTGGATCCAATAGTAGATCCAATCATATATTATGATGATGAACCGCATAAGGTTTGACATATTGGATGAACTCCCTCTTGACTTGCGTATACTTCTGAAATTGAATGTGTCAGAGTTTATCGACTACGCATGCGCAAAGAATATTCTGGGTGAAACAAGATTTGAGCATGTATTGCAAACGAAACCATTGGGAGACTTAGAAGACTACGAATAGAAGTTCAAGGCTGTGTGTAATCTAATATCAAGACTGCTTATCAAAGGTGAAATCTTGATAAAGATGTAGTCTTCGAATCCAATGACCAAGGAAACTGTATTACACATTCATCTGTTGGTTTGACTGACTCTGAGGCGGTTGTTAATCAAGATAAAATGATAATCACAAACGAAAATAGAAAATGTTTTTTTTTTTTGTTTTTCAACAAATAGAAAATGTTTATCTCAATCATTTGCAGTTTATTAAATAGAAAATAAAACTTGTACCTTGTAAATGTATAATATAATTTTTTTGAACTGTTTGAAAAACTAAAACCTCATTCAAAATTTTAAAATGGCAAAGTAGTATACAAATATTGAAAATACCTTAAATGCATGCGGGAGAAAGAGAAATGAGAGGCATGTGAATGTCACATGAAGTAAATGAGAATGGTGAAATAATCTCTCTCTCTCTCTCTCTCTCTCTCTCAAGCCATCTTCATCAAATTCAACCTAATCATCTCCTAATTATTCACCCATCTTCTTTCCCAACTAATCTTTTGACTTTCTCACTACATACTTTGACTTTAATCATCCATTCTTTTAGTATCATTAAAAATTCCTTCCGTGTTTGTGTTAAAATCAAAGAAATTGAAGAACAAAAGAAATTTCGACCAAAAAAATAAAAAGTACAAAAGAAATAGTGTGAATGGATAATTACAAGTCCTAAAAACATTTTCAATATGAGCTTTTCATATCATAATTCAATTATGAAAATAGATATAGAAATATTTCAGCTCACTCTACAAATATGGACTATATGTCTTTTTTTTTTTTTTTTGATCAACAAACTATGTCTATAACTATAGAATCTTAACAATCCATCCACACATTAAAATATTTGACTTCTCTCTTAAGATGAAATATTGTATACATACACATGTGAAAGCATTATTAGGTTTAATTGTTTATAAGAAGGAGAGATAAGTCGTGAAAATTTGCTAATTATGACTTTATTATGTTTTGTGCTTTTCGACTTTTCTATCTTTTTCGAAATGCCTTTTATTTGGCTTTTCTTATTCTAAAATTCCACAATCTTTTCCTAATAATATCTCCCTCTTCTTTTCATCATTGCTTTCTTGTCTCCCTCTCTTTCACTTTTCTTTTGTTTATAAATTAAGTTTGATGCACATCTCTCTGTTAAAAGCTAGGGTTTTCTTGTATGGACTCCATGTTCTTCACTGAAGCTTTTTTCTTTTGAGGGGATTGTTGTCTGGCACGAGGCCCTTAACTCAGATCTACATTTCACTCTTCTTCATTATTAATATTACTCTATATATATCAATATATGTGTGTGTATATTACACATACATGATTAATGATCGGTTTAATGGTTAATGACTTCGGACCAGGCTTCATTCCCCTCAATTACATCGCTTCGATCGGTCCACCACTCCACACCTTCTGGTCATTTCCAGGTTATAAGTTTCTTTCATCTTTGTTTTTCTGAATTTGAGTCAACAGTTTCTATATATGGATGGTTTCATAAGTTAGTTCATTCAGTTAGCTTCAGTTTCGATATATGGATACGGATAATAAGTTAGTTTCATTCATCTTCGTTTCTCTGAATTTCCATCAACTTTAATTTCTATAAAGGGATGATTCCATATAAAACAATGGGGGTGATTTGTTTGGAGTTACCAAATCTTAAGTGATGAGTTAGTGAAACGGTTAATTACAAGTTGAAGTTGCAAGTTTATTACGCCTTCATTATCTAGAAGATAGAGCAAGAGTAGATTGTATATGAAGTATGAAGATGGTTTGAGATTTTGGTTCTCTATTACCTAATATCAAATGATATATTCCCAAGATTAAAACTGGTTGGATAGTGTAAAAACGTTTATTTTTCTTTTGAATATAATTTTTATCATTTTATTCAAAAAAGAGAGTAGATTATATATATATATGAATATATATATATAACTTGTATCTATCAACGTGTATATATAGTTCAACTAGAAAATAAACTAGTTAAAACAAAATTCAAGATCAATTTATATATTAGGTGTGACTGGTAGTGGTAACCTTTGACCGTGCAGTAAAGAACGTACCGCTTCTATGATTACCAATCTATTTGTGCCTCGATATCTCTGACCACTCTTCTTATCTTTTAACCATTATGTTACCATTTACCGTTTTCTCCGACCGTTAATATTGTTTACTGCTTTGTATTACTAATCGGATCTATTATAGTAGTAACTAGTTTGTTGGCTTTGAATAATTATTTTCGTTTTTTCTCTTCATTTAATTATTACATATTTATTTTTCATAAAAACTTGTGTATGTGGAAAGAATAAGAAAAAAGGAGGACAAGTGGGATAGATAAGAGAAGCAGAGGCTTTGCTTTAGCCTTTAGGTGATGCTTACAAAAATGGCTTTTAATACAATGAGTGATGAATCAGAGAATGAATTCTATGGAAACGTATGATTCACAAAGGTGAAACTACAGAATCAATCCTATAATTCAAAAAAAAAAAAAAAAAAAAAAGCCTATAATTCACTCACTCTATAAAGTTACTTATTTTGTAAAAGTTGTTTTGATCGTTTCAACTTTATAAATATAGCTCAAGATGCTCAAAATTTTCTTTTACATAAAACATTTTTTCTGGTTTTAGATTTTCTCAACTCTGATGCATACCTAATAGTATATAAACGTAATTGTTATGTTTTCATACAAAGTTTATTCTCTTTTCTGACCTATCACCTTTTTTTGCTAAGAATGTGAATTTAGATGCGACAAATGTGGTTCATTCATGCATGTGAATGCAATGGGATATTGTGGAGTGGAATCATATTCGATTTTTTTACTTTGTCCCCAAGAACATTTATTTTGTTGGCTAGAAAAAAAAACTTATCACTTTAGCGCTTCAACGTCTAACAAAGGTACTCACAATGGAAAAATAGAGTTCCGAATACGAATATTTTTGCAAAAAAAAATTTCCGATCTTTAGGTTCATGCACCAAATTATTGTAGAAAATTTTCGAATCCCATAAATAAATCTAGAAAATATTGTAGGTAAAGTGTTTCTTAATTAATATTTTCATGAGTATGACATGAAGTTATTCGCCAATTGTATATGTATATAGCTTGAAATTATTTAAATACAATAAAAAATAATCTATAATTCCTTTACAATGTTTTAATTTTTACAAATATCTTTTAATTATCATATGGCAATCATAAAAAAATGCATATGCATTATTGTATGTTTCCAACGCAAACCTAATTGATAATTCGTGAAGACATCTATATTTTCTATACAAATGTTGAATTATATGCATTTTCAATATAGGATATTATCATATGTCTTCTCCAAATGATGGTTATTTTAATTTATCACTTTCTTGGGATCAGTTAACATCTATCTTCTTGTAACAGGTTTCAAAAACATTTACCTAGCAATGTCTCTTGTTTTTGTCTTCTATAATTATGACTTTCTTGTACAAAATATCTAATCCCCATATTTTTGAAGAAAATTCTAGTTCCACACATCTGTCAACAATGTATTTGATACTTTCTTTGAGGAAGAATAATGCTTTTAAATGTGGTAAGAATAATAATTCAATGTGGTCCGGATCATGAAGCCAAAACAAAGAAGAACGCATAAGTTTGGTGAACCACTACCACTCTTATAACTTCTCTAATACTATAATCTCATAATAATATCACATGCATCCCATTCAAGTAAAAAGCATTACAAATGCAATATATATGGTTAAACATAGAAAGAGATATGAGCTTCTAATTTTCCTTTTAACATAAGATATGAGTTTCTAATTAGGTCTCTAATATTTAATATTATTTATTTTATTTTCTAAATCAATGATTTTATGCTACTGTCATGTTGTGTCACCATTCAAATTTACATAAATTTATGTTGTTGAAGACAGAATATATTAGCAAACAAAAATATCTTATCCCTTAAAAACTCTATTTTCAAGTGTTTAGACAATAGTGAAGAGGTTTAACCCAAAAAAAGAAAAAGAAGACAATAGTGAATTCCCAAGGAGGCTTCATGACAATATATATAGCGTTGATATTTGTTTGGTTTTTTTATTTTGATTTTTCTTCATACTATAATGATGGTCTATTGTATTGTATACGGTTGGACGAATACTTCTTTGTATAATAAACGCATCACAAAAAGAATCATAACAAACAACTTCACGGATAACTTCACTGTGGTCGACCTTTTAATGTACAAATATTTTTGATTAACCACTAAACTTTTTTTTTCTTTGAAATTTATTAACCACTAAACTATTTCTAAGTAGTTTTGAAAAGGTTTTTAGTTTACGCGTATTTGATCAACATGCTATTCAATTTATGAAATAGAGAAGGTATTTTTTGGTGAATGCAATTAATTCCTCTCATAGTCGACTGTCGACAGAGACAAGTTGGGGGAGTAAACTAAGCACACGTATTAGAATTTCCACCAATATAAGACAATATGGTCGGTCCATTTCATTTAATTCCCTCTCTTATCCCTCTAATCTTTTTTTCCTTTTTGACATCCTTTGTTTTTTCATTTAAAAAAAAAATAATCGTTTTGTTAAATTCTATATTGATTAATATTTGAATTTATAGATGTGAGATGATTATCACAATTATAAAAAGTACATCTAAGGAGAAATGGTTCTTACAACTGATTACTAGAATCGGAACTACATTTCACACCTTGGTTGTGTATTAACTACATACATAATACATTACATGTTTCACTCAAATCTGATTAAGAAAACAAAACAAATTTGAGTATTATATTTTTCTCTTAGTCACCGAATTTGTTCGACAAATAGACTATTACATTACACAAAACCACTGATTATTTTTCTTTTCCATTTTGTTCAACGAAATATATACTATTTCAAGTGGTTCTACTTCTACGTACTTCTACAAAACGCTGCACTCTTACACATTTTTTGAGTCTTTACAACTTTTCTTCGCGAAAATAAAAACAAAATTTAATTGAATATAAAACGAAAATATATCTAATTTTTATTAGAAAAAGGAGGTTTATGTACTCATCAAGTTTTTAAACTCATAAAATGAACAAAATTACACATAAATGCAAAAATACTAGTTTAAGAATTAAACATCATTTGATTTTTGAATCTAAATGGAAAATCCATATATAACTTATTTCTCTTTTCTTAATTTGGTATAAGAGAAACTTATATATCATTTGACACGATTTTACAAGAGGCTACGCACACTCTTAAATTCTTTTTTAAAAAGAAAAAAAATTAGAGTCTTGACATTTTTACTTTGAACAAAGAAAATAAAACAAAATATATCTTTAAAAAAAAGTATTATATACTTAGTAAAAAAAAGCTTTCACTTTCATCATATATATATTCACTTAATAATACAATTAGTTTTAGAAGATCTTTGCCAAATGAGCTCAAGCTCTCGAGCAAATTCTTTTTGTCGGCCGACGACAATGGTGATGTGGTCTTTGTCGGGAATGACGTGGACAGTGGCACGTGGCACTTTGGTCTGAACACTGTAGCTACACTCCACGGGGATGACCTCGTCCTTGCCACCGTGGAAGATGGTGACGTCACAGTGGACGTGGTCACGGACATGGTCAAGATACGACTCGAGCTTGGCTCCTGCTCCGAAGATGATGTTGTGTAATGTGTGCCACGACCCATTGTGCGTGTGACATAAAAACCCTTCTATCAAATACGTTCGCATCCTGCATAAAAAAATTATTTGAATTATTTAAAATAATCTTCTATTATAGTCATTTGTATCACTAGATTGATTAAAATGGTTTTATCTGAATATTGTATATCTTTATAAGACCCAAGCTATTTTTGTAAATTGAAAATGGTTTTATTCTTGTATCTCACTTTACATGGCATGGAGCTAATGAAAATGATGCATATTAAGTTATGATATAAAATGCCAAAATGGAATTCAATGGGGTCGGTCAAATAATGGAGGAGACACGGTCGATATAAGTCCCTTTCGGTGTTTAAATACATTAATTTATTTATTTCTATTACATAAAGTTATTAGATTGCATTCTCCTATTCATTTCCTAAAATGGGATCACATATACTTTTACGTAAAACTTACTAAAGTGAACCAATCAACATCTTATTATTAAAGATTTGTATAGCAATTGCGACACGTCAAGTTCGAGCTACATATTGAAGAAGACGAGTGGTTGGTTCATTAAAACGTTTAGACTTTTAGACTTTTAGACATTTAGGTGTTCCCAGGACCTCATGCACCGTAAAATTTCGGGTCATTTTTGCTTAGTATTTAATATTCCACCAAAAACCAATTGTGTGGATATAAGGGACGATCGATCTATGCTCCGATCAAACTGAAATGTGATTGTTTGTTCTGTTATAATGATTCGAATACTACAATATGAAAACATAAAAACAAAGAAACAATCGTCACATCGCAAATGATTCCAAAACGTTTTAAAAAATTCGTAGACCTTGTTCCAAAATTTCTAAAAGAATGTATTAAAGTGGTAAAATATTCTTTCTTAAATTTTAGGCTTGTTTCTTAAAAGTTTCTTATGATATGTCTTCCGTTTTTTTAAATCGAACTATGTTCGACTACTCTACTTATACAGTTATACGTAATTAAAAAACCGCTAATGCCTGATTTTGTATGATATTTTAAAATATGTACCTGTTTAGGGTAAGTAGACGAGTGACGGTTTCAAGCAAGTGATGATTTTTGCAGAGGACAAGGCAAACGGTGCGGCCAAGGTGCTCGTACAAGCTAATCAGCGATGCACCAAACTGCATCGGTGGCCAAACGTTCTTAGGAGCCACTTTCTTCATCACGTATTGTGCCGCTTGTACTCCCTTTGGCACCTTGTAATATGGCTGCAATATTATAACTCAATTTGTTAGAAATCTTATATCGAAAGTGAATAAATAGCATTACTAGTATATAAAATATATAGACCTCTCAACACATTACCAATTGGTTTAGAATAAAAAGTCTATAGTATAGATAACAAATGTTTAGAGGGAATGCATTATTGACTTACAGGAGCCAATAGAGTGAGGGATTTGATAGCTCCTGGATGTTTAACGGCGAGTGCAAGAGCCAAAACGCAGCCTAAGGAGTGAGCTACTATGTGGAACGTTTTGAGTTTGAACCGAGAGATTACCGATTTCTCAATCATCTCTAAATGTTCTCTTAATGTATATAACGAGTCGTTTGGCTTGGGACTTTTTCCGTAGCCCAAAAGATCGACCGCGATGAGCCTATAATTCGATTTGGCTGAATCAGAGAAGTTTGGGAAGAGAGACTCCGTCCAAAACGCAGACGATGATAAGAAACCATGTATAAACACAACGTTCTCTCGTGCCTTCTTGTTATCTGCACATATACATATTCAGTTATTTTACCTTAATTAATAATATATTCCCCAAGATAAGAAATTTTTTAGTGTACAAATTAATGTGCTTAATGACGTTGTTAAGTGGATTTTGTGTGTGTGTAAAATACTCATATTAATTGATGTTTTAGTCATCTAGAAAAAAAATACTTTTAATGAAGTACTCTTACAATAAAGTAGCTGTTTATTGTTGTTTTGATAGCTAATAATTAGCTAAAAAATAAGGTTGAAAAATAGACCGCTCACAGTTTTTCTTAATTTACGTCGATTAAGTGAAAACATCACTTAACATTAAATAATGTAGTATGACTTTGATGTAAACGGTGACTTTTATTTTCTTAAGCTCATGATACTATTTTTGTAACAACCAACTTTCATCAACTTGCTTCCCAAGTTATCTCCCACACTTTCATCTCACAAGAATTTAATGTAACTGAATTATCTGAATGTGTATGTACATAGAGAATAAAAGTAAATGTAGGGATTTGGAAATAGTGCATTTAATTTTTACCTTTAGGTTGTTGAACTCTGACAAAGAGAGAATCTTTGTTGGAAGAAGAAAGCCAGGAAGTGCAAAAGCTACAATGACAATCTGACCATCTTGGTGTTGT
The DNA here is from genome assembly GCA_900128785.1 of Arabis alpina. Classification (NCBI taxonomy): domain Eukaryota; kingdom Viridiplantae; phylum Streptophyta; class Magnoliopsida; order Brassicales; family Brassicaceae; genus Arabis; species Arabis alpina. The sequence continues at coordinate 33,267,286 of LT669793.1, read as the reverse complement.
CGGAGATTTCTCGACGACCGTAGAATTCAAAGTCATTAATCTCTTTTTACAAATCTTCTTCTTAGACTTAGACTCATGATCATGATGATGATGATCACAAGATTCAACCGCATTGCGTCTCATGATCAAACCCTTATAATTGAAGCATTTCACGGACCTCACGAGCTTAGAGAGCCTCATTAGAAGCGAAGGACCACGTGAATAAAGCGTGTCCGAGATCTCATCGAAATGTATCTTTGTTCTTGTCATAGACACAACCTTTGAGTACTCTCCTCGTTCCGACACTATGATCTTCTCGGTCTTGGCTTGAGCCTCTGGTGGAGAAGAACAATAACAAGGTCTCCATTCGGATTCGTAGAAGTAATCTATAGTCTTGTAAGTATAACAAAGCAAGAAATCTAAAATGTCGAGGAAAAAGAAGACGAGGAAGCCCACGGTGCGGTTTAGCCACCGTGCAATGGCCATGATGTGTGGTGCTGAAATGTGAATGATGGAGAAGTGGTTTTTGATTTGATTTTTTTGAGGATGAGTATGTGAGAGAGAGTGTTATATAAATTGATGAAGTATGTGGCAGAGAGAGGGTAGTTTATAGTAGATGACAGATATATGAATTTATTGTTTCATTTAACATAATTTGCTGTCCAAAGTGACCAAATTGGGTGGAGGTTGTATCATTTTCCTTCTTTTAATTTGCAAACCCTAAATTAACAATTTAGTGTTCATGATTATATATAGTTGTTCATAACATGTATATAATTTGGAATGTACTATATTAATTTATGCTTTGAGAGACTTTTGACTTGAGGGTCTAAGAGTATTGAAGAACCTGTAACTAGCTAGTATATATTTTTGTTATTGTGTTTTTTTATATCTATACTAAAAGCCTACAAATAAAATGTTGAAAATGCTATTAAATTAGATTCAGTTATATACACTTATTTTTAATTTTTATAATAAGTGTATAATTAAGTGTTTTATATCAAATAAGTTTAGTGGATATAAAATACAAAAAATTTGTGGTGTATTTTTTTTAAAAAGCAAAACAATAATAGTTGTAGGGTACATAATACTCCCTTTGTTTTTTTTAATTGAAGTTTAAAAAAAAACAAAAAAACAAAATCTCTAAAACGTCAATAAAATATAACATAGGGAGTATTTCTTATTTTTTTATTTAATTTGATACCAAAAAAAATCATTGCATTTATAAATTCTGTTTTCTTGTATTTTGCTTATATCACGACATAAATGAATATTATACTACATAATAATTTATTAGATAAACTGAACAATAGGTATAATTTTTTTCTTAATTTAGTGTGTTTTATTCTTTGGGACTTCAAATTCTATAGTTCTGTTAGAAACCTACATAAGAAAATATGAAGTGTGGTCGATGTGTCACATGCATGTACAATACTTAAGCCATATCATGTCACTGTCTTTGAATAAGTCCATCTAAAATTAAAGCTTAGCCTGAGGTAGTTATATATATATAATTACCCACAACAGACCAACTTAAATTGTTTTTCGAGTATCTACAATTACTATGTGAAATTCCAAACCTGCAAGTATATATACACTCGAGAGAAAAACAAATTTTTATGTTACTCGACCAACGAAAGTAATAGTGTACGTAAAAGAATCATGTGCTATAGCTTTTGAACAAGTCCTAGTGTATTAATATAACATACGTAAGCAAAAGGAATGGTTCAAAAGTTTTAATGTAGTCACGAACCTTAACTTTATTTAACCAAACATTGCATCTCTTTCTACTGGCAAAGATTCGGCAAAGTAAAAAAAATGGAGCTCACATATAGATCTTCTCTCAAGCCTTTCAGTTTCACATTTCTTCTTCTTCTTCTTTGGCTACCACATTTTCAAGCTGCTCAATCTTTCACAAATTTCATATTTGGAGACTCCTTGGTAGATGTTGGAAACAACAACTATCTCTTTACATTGTCCAAAGCTGATTCTTCTCCTTACGGCATCGACTTTGGACCTTCCAATGGCCAACCCACCGGAAGATTTACCAATGGTCGGACCATTTCTGATATCGTTGGTAATCATTCCATATTATTCAATATATTTTAATACAAGTGTCGTTTGATATTTTTACGATAAAAGAAAAAAATAATGTTTCTTAAAATTATACTTTCAAAAATTATACTTCTAAAAATTATATTGTGATTTTTTTGTTTTATCTGATATCTTTATCAGTGTTAAGAAGGGACAAGTAGATATTTTGTAATAAAAGCAACATTTAAATCATTAAACGATAAAAAAACAAAAATTAAACAATAGATAGCGTGAAATAACATTTATTGTGAAATGGAGAAATATATTAAAAGTGGTTACTACATAATTAGATGAAAATGTTAGTTACATCGATTTAATATAGAACCAGGACCCTTAGAAGTAAACTTTTGTGAAGCTGACTTGTCTTAAAGCATTCAAAGTCAGAATTGGGTTGGACCGACAAATTACAGAAAATTGCAATATGGAGAAGTCAAAAGGCTAATTCCATAAATGCAACATTTCATAGAGTTTGGTAAGGATGTTTATTAAACCCTTCTGAATTGGTCGTCTCTATGAAAGTTTACGATTATGATGCCACTCTGTGATTAATTGTCCAACACATGATATGCAATTATGCATTAGTCATAAATTATACTAATGTATAGTTTTAAACTTTTAATGGAATAAAATAAAAACAGGTGAAGCTTTAGGAGCAAAATCAGCACCACCTCCATATCTTGAACCAAACACTGAGCCTAACACAATTCACAATGGAATCAATTATGCTTCTGGTTCGGCTGGAATCTTGGACGACACTGGACTTTTGTTCGTAAGCTCCATTTCGTATTTTACTTTGTTTTAAAAAAAAAAAAAATACTACATTTTCAGCTTCAACATAAACATCATTTTCAAAATGCATGTTGTTGACAAAAAAAAAACGATTTTGTTAAAAAGTAGTAGATATTTAAAACAATTTTATTATGAACCAAAACGTGTAATCTTGTGGTTTATGGCATAAATCTAATACAATATTCCTTTTGCAATAACATATATTATGCGAGTTTGAATTCAAGCGTGCATGTATTAGATTTTCATATATTGTGAAACAAAAGGAATAATGTATTAGTTCTAGTGAAGTTTTAAAAATTTGATATTTTTGAAAGGTAGATTGGAAGAGTTCCTTTGAGAGAACAAGTGAGTAATTTCGAGAAGAGTAGAGATTATATGGTAAGAGTAATTGGTGAAAATGGTACAAAAGAGATGTTGAAGAAAGCAATGTTCACAATCACAATTGGATCAAATGATATATTGAATTATATCCAACCATCTATACCTTTCTTCTCCCAAGACAAGCTCCCCATTGATGTCTTACAAGATTCCATGGTCTTCTATTTAACCACATACCTTAAGGTAATCAACATAAATGAGAAAGTTCATCAAGGACACAAAAATCTATACTAATTTAAAGTTCATGTTTATAGCGTTTGCATCAACTAGGAGGTAGAAAGTTCGTGGTGGTCGGAGTAGGGCCACTTGGTTGCATACCGTTTGCTCGAGCCCTTAATCTAATACCAGCGGGAAAATGCTCCGACCAAGTCAACCAAATCGTCCGAGGCTATAACATGAAGCTCAGACACTCTCTTAGGTCACTGAACAGTGAGTTAAGCGCTGAAGATCACAACACTACATTTGTTTACGCCAACTCCTACGACCTATTCTTGAAACTGGTTTTAAACTATCGTCAATTTGGTAAGATTTAGTGTTATAAGTCACCTGATAACTGATTTTATTTGTTAGAAGAGTCTAATGAAACATTTCTCTTTGGGGTTTTGTAACTTGGAAGGGTTGGAGAATGCAGACAAGCCGTGTTGTGGCGGCTACTTTCCACCATTTACTTGCTTCAAAGCACCGAACCAGAACTCGAGCCAAGCGGCTTGTGAGGATAGGTCCAAGTTTGTTTTCTGGGACGCGTATCACCCAACCGAAGCTGCCAATCTCATTCTTGCCAAAGCACTTCTTGATGGTGACCAAACTGTGGCTACACCTTTTAACATTCGTTACCTTAGCGATCTTTGATTATTCACGTAATCTTTTGTGTAATAACCATAAAAACATCCTCAATTAAATGTCATGCGCATCAATCACTCGCTGATAAACATCGCAACAAGATATAGACTACTCTAATGAATGATAGATCATAAAGCTTGGTGAAGATTGTACATTACAAACTGAAATTGAAACTAAGACTGAATAACTAGACTGTAAACCGACTTAAACTCATAACCTTAATCACCAGCTCAATGAATCCTTAGACTTCTCAATCTTGGCTTTGTAGGAACTTTCTATTTCTTCCTGCAGACATTTCATTAACATATCATCACTTTTCCAAGAATTGCATCAGAGCCTTTTTTACATAATTTTCGATATGATCATTCATCGATTCAAAAACCTTTGGGGGCAAAGTAGAGCAATGAGAGGTTTACCTTGCAGGATTTTAGCAACGGTTCTAGGAAGGAGGATCTGAAGAACTTGATTGATTTCCCAAGTAAAGTTCTATCTAAATCTGCAAGTGTTAACTAATTGAAATCAATTTTATGCTAGTAAGTACTCCGAAACATTTCAACATTGATTTGAATTCAAGAACGTACCATCATCATCCTCCTCCATTCTGTCACCTCCTGAGTTGATTTCTTCTATTAGCTGAAAATCGTTACAATATGAAGTATAAGCTTAAGAAACAATATCTTTGTGATGAATTAATAAAGATCCACATTCTAATGTATCATGTTGTCTATTGTCTTACCTGTGAAAGCGTTGGAACAGCCAATGGATCAAACTCATCACAGTTATTCGGGTCGATAGGAACACAAACACGACCTGAAAACATTTCTAAGAAATTTAAGCTCACACACATATACTAACTTAAGTATGAACATGATTTTTATCAACTGGTGATATATTCAAGAATCAACAAAAGGGACCTGTTTTGGGATGGACACAGAAAGGTGCCTTCAGCAAATGGTTCATTTGTTTTGAGACCTGTAATAAAAGAAGGAACCCTACAACTCGTCAGTTGCTGTAAGATCTTACATGGCGAAGAAATATCTTCCATAGTAGCACAACAAGTTTAATAAGATCGTGACATGGATTAAAACAAACCTCCAAATCAATTCGAGGATACGTAAAGGTGAAGACAATTTCTTCTACACACATCCGCAGTGCTGGAGCCTGAAACATTGGATAAATTGAAGATGATGTGGGATTCAAGTTTATCAAGCTAAAAGCTGAGTGAAAGAAAAACAAGCTTTCCACAACACTTAAGTACATCACACACCTTCTGTTTCTTTGATTGGAGCGTGTTTTTAAGCTGCTCCCACCTTGTACGGCTAATGGCTTCTTCTGATAGAGATGATCTTGCAGAATTCTCCCACTTTTCTCTGAGCTCTGATTGAATACCTGTTATGAAGATGTAGATCATTGTAAGTGACCAAACTGAGATTAGGACCTCGCGTAGGCAGGAAAAATACATTTATCACATTTCCATACCTTCATCTGAAATCATGTCAAGTATCTTCTCATACTTTTCTTTGCTTGAGAATATACTTTGAGTTGCTTGTAACTCACCCTCAAAGAAATCCTTAAGATAATCCACATACGATCTCCTGAAAGGTCCAGATGATATTAGTAGCAGAGATGGTGATTTTGAAATATGAAAGGCAAAAAGTGATGGAGAAAACCCGTACGCAAGAAATGGATGAAGAGAAAAACCCATAAGAGCAACTTTTCTTGCATTGTTTTCATTTCCCTGTGTCACATAACGATAATTAAACTTAGCGAATTCCAAAATGCCAGAAATCAACAAAATAAATCACAACTTAGCTCTTGAGAACACCACCTTATAAACACGGAAGTATTCAGCAACTGCTGATCTTTGTTCATTAGTCAACCTGCAGGATTTGATCAAACAGTTTCATTTCATAATGCAGGATATGAAATGCAGAAACTGATTCTTACACCAAGCGCAATGAGAAAAAGTGTAAATAGTCATTCAGTGATTGTTTTACCTTCGAGCTTTAGCATCACAAACCCAACAGTGAACTCCACGACGTCCGCTGAAGACCCAAAGAATGTGTTTGAAACCAAAATCCTCTGCAATTGGCAAAACCAAAATAAGTTACTACCTGTACTTTCTATGATAAGACCAAAACTCTCCTACATGATCACAACCAACTCTTATAATATCTTTGTGGTACCTCTTAAGGAAGTATCAATGACTTTGATAGCAACAGTCATTAAAGGCCAACAGTTGGAGCAAACATCAGCTCCCGAGCAACAATATCTAACATCGTCATAATCTGTTATATCCTGAGAAAACAATTCAATCCAAGCAACAAAACAGAACACATGAGACTAAGCATCAAAACCAATTCCAAGAAAACTCTCTATAAGATACTAAACTCACAATATCAAAGACCAACTCCCTCTCCACTGGAACAAACACATTGGAACCACTTTCTGAATAGGCTTTTCTCTTACTTGGCTGTAAAAAGCATTCATAAAACTCAAATGAGTCTTATCTAATAGACAATAAATCAATCCGAGGACTCAGAAAACAGATTTCCCGGAGCTTACATCTACGCTATACACAGCACCAATATCAATCTTGTATGGACATTTCTCTTTGATATCGTTTTCCATAGCTGAAGCATTCTTGAAAGACCTATACCGTGTATAAACATCGTTTTGGAGCGTAAAAGAGAATTCTCTTCGATTAAAGTAGGATTCATCGCAACCAGGATGTTTCCCATCTACACATTACAAACACACAAAGATTCAAAGATTCATTGATAGTTATCTTTCCATGGATGAAACAAAACAGATAAAGACACACAAGTAAGTACCGTGTCCGTAGGAAAGCCATTTGTGAAACTCAATGTAAGGAAAAAGCTTTCCTGCAATATGAAGAACCCATATAATTACTTGAAGCCATATAGTCGAAATGTAATAATGATGGTTAAAAACTTGCCGTAGTAAAGTTGGAGGTAATGAACATTGAATTCGTCGGGATTTTCGATTTTGGGTTTTGGGTTTGTGGTTTCGATCATCATATCATCTCCTCTGTTACCAATCTCCTCTTTCGTCATCTTCCTCGCACAAACCAAAAAGGGTTCTTTACTATCTGCGAAAACAAACCCAATTAGAGATTCAGGAACATTTTGGGAGTGACGACTGTGGGAAAAGAGCGGGAAAGAAGAAAGCAATTAGGGTAAATTTGGCGGGAAATGATGGGCCAAACCGATAATACGGGCTTGCTTATTTAGGCCCATTAGGATTTTGTAGCTTTTTTCTCGACAACAGTAAATGGTGACAATACGTAATCCTCGTGCAAAAATTGTTCAGCCACAAAGGAAGATGAATACAGTTTGAGAACACAATTTTCATCATCAGGATTATTTTTCTTGCTAAATGTGTAGAAGGCTCATTCATCATGATTCTATAGGCTAGTTGAAATTTCGTTTTATGAATGTGAAATCATAGTCGCATAAAAAAACCCCACATCTATTAACATTTGTAACAGACGGAGGTGGTATCCCCAGGGCCGGTGTTGGCATGGTGCAAAAAGTGCATTTGCACAATGTGAATATGATTTTTGCAATTTTTTATTGGGTTTTAAAGCTATTTTTACAATTTTTATAAGATATAAGAGATTTTTTTATAATTTTTGCACTATGTTTCTTTTTAATTTGGACCGGGCCTGGGTATCCCATGAGAAGAAAATTGGAAGTACTATGGCCCCTAACTATGGCTATAGATTTGAGGGTCCAACAAACTATAAAGAGTCACCAATTTGACATGTTCACGTCGAACTAGTTGTGCAAATCTCTTCGATACATGACGCGTTGCGTTATCTAGAATTTCAGCTATTCGGAGTATCATTATTGATTTTTGAACCAGATTATTCTTTAACCAAAAAGATAGTTAAATTTATAATATTGTAGAGAAAGAAAGGTTAATACAATTACTTTTATACCAACGATCAATATTGATATCTATCACTTGCTATTTTTTTGCTTTTTAATTTATTTATTTTAAGAGGTTTACGAAGGGCCTCAATATCTAAAATCTCAGTATAAGTGTCTCTTTACAGTCTCCACTAATGGTATTTACGAGGAAGGTGGAGAAACAATTGCGCTCGTGAAATCTTCTCATAGTGTAAATGCATGAGATGAAAGTTATTCGAATATCCGTAAAACCAATAATTTTTTTGTTAGGCTTATGATGCAATAATTTTTTTTTACCATACGTACACATATAATAGTATATGACTTTTTTTTCTTCTAATGAGTTGTTATTCTAATGAGTTGGAAGCTCCATTGATGTATATCAAGAGGTACGACGTACTAAGAAAGGACCCGAAAAAAAGAAGTTTGATTGTTGTGTGCCACGCCCAAATGAGGAGGAGGAGAAATGTGTCATGTAACAGAGGTATACATGTACAGAACGATACAAGAAGCACTAGTTCGTCTCAAAACGAACCCGGTTGTTGCCGGACTAGTTTGTTTCGAAGGGTGGAGTGACCTCGGTAATTATCATGGTTCATATTTCCTTGACAAAAACAAAGCTTGAATCTTGCTGCATAAAAGGTAGCAGCTTGAATCTTCAAGTTTTCGTGATGAAGATGATAACTTACTTGAAATGGGAGGGGAACACAGAAAAGTGAGCATACACATTTACGTATTAAACCATTCCCAACCAATGGTCTTTTTTGAACAAAAAAATTACAAGTTTAAGATTGTAAATTGACCTTCTTCTTTTTTTATCACAAATGCACTAAACTCCGTTTGATTGTAAATTGACATTTTACGTTTTTACACAAAACAATTTTTTTATTTAATTTGGGTAATGAACATACATATCAGTAAGTTTTGATTATTATACATCTCTAACAGTCAATGAAATATAATTGAAAAATCCATCTAAACTTTCATTTTATATTTTGATGAGACTTTTTTCATCTTAACATACATTAATAATATAAATTAATTAAAACTTCAGAATGTTATCGCGTACATGAAGAGTTCAACCATCTACTTAAATAAGAAATGTAAAGTTTAATATTAGAATTGAAATTTATGTTTGCAATTTGTAGTCTATATACACCGAGATTTGCAATTTGCTCTCTATCATCGTTTCTCTCTATCAATGGTGTTTCTTTCTTCCGTAGAAGATGCCATCATTAGGAGGAGATTGGGTGTTGCCTCTGGATAGGCCTTCTTGTGGTTTATCTAAGATTGAATTTTTCGTTAGGATTATAGCAGATGGGAGATTTGTGCTAGTTCAAGCATCTATGAATAACACAGTGAGGTATTTACTCAACCGATTGAAAACGAAGTTGTATTCAGAGCATTGTTTATTATACCTTGTAGAGCTTATCAAATCATATATAACATACGGCTAACAAAGGTCATGGTAAATTTGATCTCGAATAGCTCCATCCAAACCTTTCATTTTATATTTTGATGAGACTTTTTTTCATCTTAACATACGTTACTGATATAAATTAATTAAAACTTTAAAATGTTATCGCGTACATGAAGAGATCAACCATTTAGTTAAATCAGAAATGTGAAGTTTAGTATTAGAATTGAAATTTATGATTGCAATTTATAGACTATATACACCAAAATTTGTGATATATTTATGTATAATTTTTGTATGAAATTGATACTCTTATTATGACATAAAATGTATGAATAAGAGAACAAATAGTGCTTGCAATGCTTGGTTAAAACAAAAACAACATCGTATAAGGGACGTGCTTCTTGTTGGGCTTCAACTTTCAAAACCAAAAGCATCGATATTAAAACCCAACCAAACAAAATCGAAACCTAAGACCATTTAAGATAGGGAAGGTCAAAAGAGTAATTTATCTGTCCCCTCTGCAATTTTTGGGCTTTCTTCCTTGTCATTACTGTTTTAACTCGTCTCTCAAACATTCATTCGTTTTTGCTTCTCTCTTCAGATCCACTGTACACAAATTCCGACGACGGATATATCATCTCTGCGATTTTATCTTACTCTCTTGTTTAATCGTTATCTCACAGTCTCGTTGTTCTAGAACCAGCCATGAGAATTACGATCTCTGTTTTCCTACTCTTCTTCTTACTCTCTGTTGTTCTCTCACTCGGAGATCCGATTGTTACGTGTTCGGGGATAGTTCCGAGGAAACACCGGAGCAAGATGTTATCGATTTCGGATTTTGGAGCTGTCGGTGACGGCAAAACCTTGAACACCAATGCGTTTAACTCAGCGATTGATTGGATACGGAAGACTAACACTAGCGATGGTACGCTTCTCTACGTGCCTCGTGGTGTCTATTTGACTGAGAGCTTCAAACTTACGAGCCACATGACTCTATATCTCGCTAATGGTGTGGTTATCAAAGCTGTTCAGGTGATTGATGATTCGAATTGATTCTGTATTGATTACTTCCTCCGTTTCAAAAAGATAGATGTTTAAGGTTATGCACATTTATTAAAAAAAACGCATTGATTTCTACGATTTACTGTTTTCAATAAAGTTTGAACAATAGTATTTTAGTATTTGTTTTGAAATTTGTAAATTTGCATAGAAAACAGTAAAAATTCTATTTGTCTAGAACAAATTTTTTTTGTAAATTTGCAGAAAACAGTAAAAATTTAAGCTTTCTACATTAAGATTTGTGAGTTATGTTCTCTATGTATTATCACCTTATGCAAAAATGCTTGTTTGATTGTTCAGGATACGAAGAAATGGCCTTTGATTGATCCTTTGCCGTCTTATGGCAGAGGACGCGAGCGTCCTGGACAAAGGTATATTAGCTTTATTCATGGAGATGGACTCACTGACGTCGTTATTACAGGTGAGGTTGGTTCGTTGTTTTTGCCTGCAATCTGATTGTATTGTTGCTGGAAGTGAGAAACCATTTGTGTTGTTAATGCGTTTGCTAGGCAAAAATGGGACGATTGATGGACAAGGAGAACCTTGGTGGAACATGTGGAGACATGGAACTTTAAAGTTTACCAGACCGAATCTCATCGAGTTCAAAAACTCAAGTAACATCGTCGTTTCTCACGTTGTTCTTCAGAATTCCCCGTTCTGGACAGTTCATCCAGTTTATTGCAGGTTAATCATCTCTCACTTTGTATCCATCTCATGAACCTAGTAATTAGCACTTGGTGATTAGTAATTTACCATCTCTTTTCTTGCAGTAATGTTGTAGTTCATCACGTTACCATCCTCGCTCCAACTGATTCTCCAAACACCGATGGAATCGATCCAGGTTTCATCAATTTCCCTTACACTTAGACCTGATTGTTTGTTTGCGTTTACATTTTCAAGTTATAGTGTTCTATTCATCATAACATGGGAACGTAAAAGCAAAGAAAGAATCGGGATCTTAATTACGTCTGTTATGTATCAAATCATGACTGGTGTGTGTGCTTACTCATTGTCACAGATTCATGCTCAAACGTATGTATAGAAGATGCCTACATATCCACTGGGGATGATCTTGTTGCAGTGAAGAGCGGTTGGGACGAGTATGGCATTGCCTACAACCGTCCAAGCCGTGACATCACCATCCGTCGCATAACTGGATCATCCCCATTTGCCGGAATAGCCATCGGTAGCGAAACCTCTGGTGGAGTCCAAAATATAACAGTCGAAAACATCACTTTGTACAATTCCGGGATTGGCATACACATCAAAACAAACATTGGAAGAGGAGGAAGCATCCAAGGGATCAAAATCTCAGGGGTTCACATGGAAAAAGTTCGAACTGGGATTAAAATCTCTGGCGACACCGGAGATCACCCGGATGATAAATTCAACCCATCTGCGCTTCCGGTCGTCAGAGGCATAACGATCAAGAACATCTGGGGCATCAAGGTCGAGCGCGCAGGCACAGTTCAAGGATTAAAAGACTCACCATTCACCAATCTTTGCTTCTCCAATGTTACACTCACCGGAACAAAAGGTTCTCCAATATGGAAATGCTCAGATGTCGTCGGATCCACCGTGAAAGTCAATCCCACACCTTGCCCTGAGCTAACCGCAACCGCCCAACAAGGTGGTACCTGCGAAAACCAAACCTAATACTCTCCAACATGTAGTATAATGTAAGTTTTTGTAACCCTTTGTCATCTTCATATTTTCTGCAATAAAAATCTATATCGACTATATAATAAAATTATAGAAATAAGTTTTACAAAATCACATCTTCTACTAATTTTTTTTTATATATAGACAATCATCTTCACCATTTTTACACATCTAATTAGTTTACCAGAAGAACCATATAGATTAAGAAGGCTTTATTTATCGTATCTTAAGATCCTATAACACAAACCATAGTCTTCTTCTTCTTAATTGTTCTTCTTCAGACCAAATGGTTGAGAAACTTGCGAATCTTTCTACCCAACGTATTCTCTTTTTCACCTTGTCTTTCTTCTTTGCGTTTCATCAATTTCACTCGAGTCACTGTAATCTTCATGGATCCATCATCCTCGCCGGAATTGTCAATTTCACGGTCAGGATGGTCCATAATCTCCTCCAGTGCGAATGGACCGACTAACATATTGATATCCGTGACGACGACGTCGTCTGACAAAGGATCTGTAGTCTTCTCTTCGTCCGAGTAGATCATGTCGTTGCCGTAAGGTATCTGACGGTGGTGATGGTGACACGGACGGTGGTTGAAATGAGTCGTCGTCAATGGACGTCTAGGGAAATGACGATTGATCGGATGGAAATTCACGAAATTCATCGGTACAATGACTTCATCGGAAGAAGCTAATTCGGGTACTGATCCGGATCCGGAAAGTGTCGGGTTTGTAGTATCTGGATCAGGTTCAGCTGTTAAAGTAGGAGGAAGGTGATCAGCGATGATGTCATTTTCCGACTTGGAGGAAGCGACGGAGATAGCTAATGAGAACAAGAGAACGGTGATGATAACGGTGAGCTTGGCCATTGTTGAGAAATGAGTCTGAAAATAGCGTTGGTGATAATTTATAAACGGTGTTTGTTTACTATCATTGACGTTTTCTTCGGGACCCAATTTTCAAGGCTAATTACTTTCTATAATATCGATAAAAATAGTTTTGTTTTGTGTGTAAAATTCAATCTAATATAGTCCGTCCATGTGAATGAGAGGGATTGTTTAGTTAATTAAAGAAAAGATTAGTACTAGAAGAAATAGTTGCGTACTGAAATCTAAATTTTCTTTTTATGAAATGTTAACCAAAACCAAAAGTTAGTGATTACGGCCACACAAAAAAAAGTCTACTAATATCTAGTCGAGTTTGGGCCTATTTATTTTCTAAGAGCCCAAGCTTTCGTGAATTTATTGGCCCAAATCGCTTAATTTTGGCGCGAAAGTTCTTTCTTAGGGTTTTTGATTGTTGTTGTCTGAGATTTTCAGAAATGGAAGCGAAGAGAAGAAGAAAGAATAATGACGATACAGAGATTCAATCTTCACCGGTAATCGTATTTGCTCACGGTGCCGGAGCTCCTTCATCTTCAGACTGGATGATTCGGTACTAATCAGTCACTTCCACTTAATGTTTTTTTTAGTAATGTTGGCAACAGAATTGTCTGATTCTTCTCTTATTGTTTTTTGTTTGATGGGTTTGGTTTAGATGGAAGGATATGATTAAGAAGAAATTAGCAGCTATTGAAGTTGTCACATTTGATTACCCTTGTGAGTCAATTTTGGAGTTTTATCATAAGTATTATTTTGGTTGTTACGTATATATTTTGATGGTGAAATTTTCTTGAGTAGATATTGCTGGAAAGAAAAGAAAAGTTCCTCCAAAAGCTGAAAAATTGATAGAGTTTCATTTGGATGTTGTTAAAGAAACTTGTGCTAAATACCCTGGTCATCCTTTGATTTTAGTTGGCAAATCAATGGGTTCTAGGTACACTTACTAATACTATCTCTTCGTATCGTAAATGTTGTTCTGTTTTGTATCATTCGACGTTGAAATGTTACGTTTTTCGATCTCTTCTTCTTCTTTTGCAGAGTAAGTTGTATGGTAGCTGTGAATGAAGATATTACAGTTTCAGCTGTTACATGTTTAGGATATCCACTTAAGGTTATGTTTCTGCTTCATGACCCGAACAAAGCTTTTTCGTTTTGCTGTGATGTATGAATGAGACACATCGTTTGGTTTGGTTAATCTTCAGGGCACGAAAGGTGCGATAAGAGATGAGACTTTGTTGGAAATGGGAGTCCCTGTGATGTTTGTGCAGGTAACTCTAGGTTTGTACATGATTAAGGTGGTAATGGTTTTTGATGATTGTCAATATTGTGTTTTTTGTTTAAAAGGGTAGCAAAGATCCTATGTGTCCTTTGGGTAAGCTGGAAGCTGTTTGCAACAAAATGAAAGCTGTGACTGAAATTCATGTGATTGATGGTGGAGATCACTCTTTCAAGATTGGGAAGAAACACCTCGAAACAGAGGAGTTAACACAAGATGATGTTGAAGATGTCGCAATGCAAGCAGTAGCTGATTTCGTCACCAAGTCTCTCGCAGAAAGATCATAATATAGTAAGCGTTTAAACAAGTTTTGTGATATTGGCTTGGCTCATTTGTTGTTTTGTCATCTCTTGATAAACTACATTTTCTTGGTTTGCTCTGTACATAGCTTCTTTCAACTCTTAAAGACTTCAGAATCAATATCTCTGCTTAATTTCAATCTATAAGTATGCCAAAAACACGATATATGATTATATTTTACACCTTCATAGTACATGATTATAGATAAATATCATATCTTAGTTTTTTCTAATGAGTTTTTGGTAACGGGTCTTTGTCCTTGCGTTAGCTTTTAAATAACCCAAGTCCCCAACCTGAAATACTGAAAATGAGTACTAAATTTAAAATGAAGATTCATGTGTATGTATATGTATTTGCTAAAATTGCATGAGTGATCTTTCAATATCATCCCTTACTTTGTGTTTATTTTATTCCTACAATATGATGCATCCTCCTCTTTCCGATACTTCATCTTCGTTTTTCTCGGTTGTAGTTGGTTTTTTCGCCTGCAAAAATAAATAAACAGAGCTCATGAGACTAAAGTTGATTGGTCTAGTGACCTAATCTTTGATGTCATCAAGTTTTTGCATTCGAATGTATCATATACAAGATGGTCTAAACACAAATATTAAAAGTGGATCTTAAGAAATAGAAGATGTAGAGATCAAGAGAGAAACACACATATAACAAATTATATCCAATCAAAAACAAATCTAGTCTCACATGTCTGTTTGGTCTTGAATTCAAATTAATCATGACACTTAATAAAAGGGAGTACTAGTAGTAGACTTATGGATTTTGAAACTATATACACGAGATAAGGGAAAAAAAGTTTGAGAAATCTAAAAGGAAAAAGATACCTTGCCCTTTTCAACCGGCTTATGGTCATGGTAAAATCCGTTATTGTATGTGTTCGACTGTGCTGTTGGTCCTTTCTGATCAGCCGGATTCTCATGATCGACCTCAGGACCACCAGAAAATAACTCCCATCGTCCGTTTGCTTCGTCGTCTAAGGTTTCCTCTAAGTTTGTCTCTTTCACACGAGGTGATTCGATGATCTCTCGTCCTTCTTCTTCTTTTTTGGAGGACATTTTGTAGCTACTATATGACTAACTAGCTACTATGATTGTTACTTTACTGATTATGGAAGGAGATGTATCATGTATGCGTTTATATGCATACTTAAAGACAAGGTAAACCTGAAATGTTTTAAGAACAAGTGGAGATATATAATATATCCCATCTATACCGAATCAAATATAATTGGCTTTCGAATAAGATTCCTGTATGTAAAATTTATATTCGAGATATAAACTACTCAACTAATGATGTAGAATAAATTGTAGTGATCAGTTACGGTCTTCATCGAATATATTTATGAAAGGGTGATACATGTTAAAAAAAAAACACGTACAGAGACTTTTTGAACTTATTCTTTCAAAATAAACATTTTACAAAGGGTAGACACTCTTTCGATTGTACAAAATATTTTAATACCATAGTGTCCTTCTACAAAGGCAACTTAAAAGTTAAGAGAACCAAATAAGAGGAGATCTAGTTATACATGAAGAAAGAATGAAAGATATGAACAATTCATTGACGAAGAGTGTGTGGAGAGCATGAATATCGGGAGTTCTTAATGAGGGTTTATTTGTATTAAAGAGTTTAATAATGTCAGTTATGGCTTGTATAACAAAGAATCGGATCATTTGAGTAACCAAAATGAATCGGTTCTTTTGTTGCCACGTGTCCTAAACGATTGGACCGGTCCAATTTGCGGTGTGCGAAACCAAACCCGTAACCTCATTTGACAAAAAAAATGTTTTCTTTTCCTCGAGTTCCTCTCTGAAGCGATTCTCATGGCGATTTCGACGGCGAGTCTACAGTCTTCGTCGCCGTGTTCTCGCCGTCGTCGTCTTCACTGAGGATTTTGCTCTTGTTTTTGCTGATTTTTGTTCTTGTGAGGATTTTGGGTTTTGCAGAAATCGAAAGATGTTGGATTCGATTCTTGTACTTTGGTTCATGGTTTCGTATGGAATTGGTTTGTAATTTGGTTGTTACTGAAAATCTCTATTCGTATGTGTGATTGATAAACTTCTCCTATAGGTGCATAGAAACTTTTTGTTAAAATGTCTATGAGAGAATTAAACTCTTAAGCTGTATGATTCGTTTTGGTACTGTATGTGTTTTCTAGTCTTAGTTTATCAAGGTTCTTAATTTGATTGATTGCGAAAAAGAAAACACTATGATGCTACTGATTTGTTTTGTGTTATATGATGATGTTGTTTTGTTACTTGGATCTTCATATCTTTGTTGCTTGTCTGTGATGAGATGTTTGATTAAGTGTAATGAATAGCTATAAAATGTGTATATACATGAGATATTTGATTATGGAATATATGCCAATTGCTTTAGTGAGCTGATGAATATGAGTTAGGATATAGTACTCAATGTGACTAAGTTAATTGAGAAAGACCATTTTTCCGGGAAAGCGGTATAGTGAAGTTGGGGATGCAAGGAGCTTGTAATGGTTGTCCAAGCTCATCCGTTACATTGAAATCATGGATAAAAAAATATGATGATGCATTATATATCTGAGGTAACATAGATCCAATTACCTCAACAAAACCTATTCATTTCTGTAGTTTTGGTTGTTTGATACAAGTATGCTTATTGTGTATCATCTCTGCTCAGTGTCTTAAGCAATCCATTTTGCTTAATCAGTTTTTAAATTAAAAAGGGTCAGTTTTGTTTTGATCCAAACATGGTTTGGAAGTGAAATAAGGTTGAAGTAGTACTAAGTAGAATCATTACATTGTCTATGCAACCTTTTGTTTTGATGAAGAATGGAGACTCATTGATGTTTTGTGTTTATGATGTTACATGTTTTTTAACTGAAATGATAAAATTTTCAGGAGAATGCACCAAAGCTTGAACAGGCTCCTCGCCCAGCTAGTGGTGCACATGCTGCTCCTTGTACTTGAAGACGGCAACAAACTGGCAATCCAAATTGTCATTATATCTAAGGTTTTCCCCCATAATTACATAAAAAATTGTACAAGTATTATAAGAGGAGGCAGGAGCTAGTTGCTCAAGTAGTATACATGATTTTGAAACTTTGAAACATTCTGCAAATTAGACATTTTGTTATGTACCTTTAATCTTATTTATAAATTAGTGTTTTTTTATAAAATCTTGTATATTTACATATAGTAATTTGATTTCTTCATTTTTGTTTTTATAAAAAAAATTATTTTTTTTTTGAACCCTAATTGAGTGTTACCAATAATCATACAAAAACTACAAAATTCATATTAAGTGTCAAAGATTCAACTACTAATAAAAATACTACAATTTTAATGTCTATAACTCTTTTACTTGGTCATTGATATTCATGCGACTGAAATGATCTAATTAGAATCTAATCATCGAGATAAATTCCAACGTTGGAGACATATCTCGTAAAAAAACATCTACGTTATTGAAGTCTGAAGACGTTGCAATGCATTAAATTAAGAGAAACCAAGGTGTGTATGTAACTATGTATCTACCTTGCATTTATTAAGAAACATTTAATTGACTTATCCTATATGGCCTACTTCGTGTCGTCCATACATCACCAAATTTATTAACGAACGTATATTTTAACTTTTTGTTTACATGGAGTACTTAGAAATTCAATAAAATGCCCACACATAATGTGAGTCCAAACCTAATTTTCCATCATCATCCTCAAAATGAAAATGACTCATTAGATACTAATATTTTAGCATATATAACTCCAACACGTGATTTCCTTATAATCATACTATTGTTACAAATCATATTGATGGTAGATAAATCTAAAAAATAAACGGTTATGATATGTACGTTACACCATAAATGCATTAATTAAGTCTCTACACTTGCATATGTCCAACACGATCATTCATTCCAAAAATATATGTTTTTTTTTTAAAGTCTAATCAAGTTCAACTTGTAATTCTTTTGAAACAAATTATGCGGACATCAAAATGACTAATCATCCATCAAAGTGGCCAAACTTTTTTATAGAACTTCTCTAATCTCACAATGTAAGTATATTATTAATACATAATATCAAAATATACGATTTCAATAAATATTATATTTATCATGCACATGAAATACCAACGACTCGACTCGCCGGGAATCTTTCGGACACGGTTTTCCTAACAAGAGAGTTCATCTCAGGGCCCACTTCCTTCTCCGTTGACTCTGGTATCGTAGTCAACGATCCCGATTTGTCATAAACGACGTAGTATCTATCTTTATCGCCTCCTCCGTGACTAGCCGCCTTGTAGACCGGTGAAGAAGGAGTGCTTGATGAGGACACACTTTGATGATGTTTTGGTCTAAAAACTGACTTCAAGAATCTCTGAAGAGAACGAGAGATCTTGTTCGAATGTTTCTTGTTGCCGGAGGAGGTAGAAGAAGAAGTCTCTTGACGTGGTGGAGGAGGAGGAGGAGGAAGAGTCTCTGGGATACGGCGGTCAGGGAGGTGAGACATGGACATGGTTCTTGCTGAAGCAGAGATTGCTGAGTCGAGTTGACGTTTGAAAGAGTTGAGCTCGAACGAGTCGTAGAGAGTGCTTCCACAGTCCCATACGTGTGAGGTCGTCTTCTTGTGTTTCATCATATTAGAAAGATTAGTATTATTCTCTTTCTTCTTCTCTTCTTCCTTTTTGGTGTTTACTTCGTTTTGACTCGAATTTTTATCTGCAAAATTTGTAGAGTCGGAAAATTTATATTTAGTAAGTAGTATAGCACACACACATATATGTATCTTGCATCAGTGAAGACTAATTTTGGATTTTTCTATGTTCTCACAAGAGTGCTTTTAGCTAATTCTCACAAAGAGTGTTACTTAAGAGGTTAAATGAAACAAATGAAAACACACAAAAATCGAAGACACTCCAATTTTTTCTTTCCACAAACCTCTTGCTATTGATAAATAAATATATAAGAAATATTTGTAAGGTATTTTTTTCTATCTAAAATTATGTATATATCTAACTTAGTTGGTTCCATATGTAGCATAATGAATAAAAATACCAGTTATTTTCCCCCAAATATCAAGATTTGATAAACAAATGTAAGAGAGAGATCAAAGGTTTTCATATTTTTGTCTAAAATCGTTATATATGAATAGGTTCCATTTATAGAATTAGACAAACATAAAAAACAAAACAAAGAAGAAGGCAATATATATATATATATATTTTGTTAAAGTAGGCAATATATATATTCAACATCACAACAAATGGAAAGATCGGAAACTTACCATTTTCCGACTTCTTCATCATCTCAACTGATGATGATGATGAGGATGATGCTGATGATGATCTTGATTCATTTTTAGAATCATCTTGTTTTGTTTCATCTGAGTTTTTTCTTAAACCCTCCAAGATCTTCATAGTTTCTGGTCCTTTAGTACTAATTTCTTCTTCGGTCTCTTGACCAATCACCACACACTCTTTCATCTTCTTCTCATCTTCCTCTTTAGTTGCTAAAATCGTCGACTCTATGGCTTTTGGTTTGACTTTTATCTCCATCTTTCCTAGTGCCTTTGTTTTCGGACCAAACACAAGAAAATGAACGTAGATCGAGCTATCCCCAACAATCTTTTTTGTTTACAATAACTATAGAAAGTGGAAACCTGTGAATTGTAATCTTTAGGTGGTTGTTACGTATTGATAAGAGATATGTGTATAATATAGTAAACGTAAGAAGAAATAATTATATAGCGATAGAGAGAGAAAGAAAAAAGTGGGTGCGTGGTGGTGAATAATGGAACGCGGGTAGTGAATACATTTCTCTACCACCTTTTTTATAATCGAAATTCAACTAATTTTCATGACATGAAAAGTTGGATATTTTTTTTATTTAAAATATTTACATTGGTGAAATATTTTTTTGAAATAATAGTAATACATGAAGATCTTACATTTTTTTTTTTTTTTTTTTGGTCAAAAGAAGATCTTACAATTAAAGTTTAATTCATTGATCAAGACTGACCAAAGATTGTTTAGCAAAATCAAGAAGACTAACCAAAGCCCACGATATCACGTTAGTTTATCTATGTTTTTGTTTTTTGGTATGAATTTTCGATTTTACCTCTATAATCTTCTTTTCTCTCCTTTTTTGGGGTTAATGGCTCTAATTTTATAGTCTTGAAGTTAGTGATAAATTACGGTTTGATGTGTTACAAATTTAGATGAATTAATGCTTAGTATTTCCCAACTGACTGTAACTAATTTGTATGTCAGAAACTTTAATCCATTTTTAACTATAGTTAAGAATGATTAAAATCATGAAATGATCTCGACAGTAAGAACGAGATCATATATTTGTACGCGTGTCCGAGCTTGGTGGAATTTTCACGTGGATATAATGCAATCGACTATCACTATGGAGTATATATTAAATTAATAAGAGATCCAATTATCCATCGGGGTGCTTTAAACTGATTTTAATCTAGTAGTATGAACTTCTTGATTTAAATGATTTAACAACGAAAATGCATTAAATAAACGGGTTAGTTAAAGTTATTAAACTCTTACCTAGATATATATATCATATATCTAACAAACAAACGAAAAACGAGTTAGGTACTTAGTTGTTGACTATTCGTGGTCGTTCCCAATCCCATCACGTAAACCTTATTCATACTATAGTAGTAAATACTAAAATATCACATAATAAATCATTTATTTGATCGTTGTCCCCACATATATTTAATTTTCATTTATGATGAAGATCCTAAATCGTATCTTAATATATATATAAATTTCTCACACAAAACTGCCCAAAGATATGTGAATGACGAATTGACGCTAATTAAATAAACATACGTAGATGTAAGTACATACATACCTAGATATCGCTAATTGACCCTCACTCGTTCCCTAGTTTAAGCAACATTTCAGGAAACATTTCAATTAATACGATTGCCAAACTTTTACAAGGATTATAGAGATTGTTGTTAAAGCATATTTAATGTAAGAAAACAAAATGTAATATATATATGATCTATTCTTAGTGACTTGACCGTCTTGGAAGGGAAAAATGGAAAAATTACCGTAGAACATCAAAAACTTTTGAACGACAAAAAATATTGCCTAATATCACTCATGAAAAATATTGCCTAATAGTATCACCCAAAAAAAATGCATGTACAAACCAAAAAAAAAAGGTTACGTCTATGTATTATCATACTATATCATATAAGCATCTATACATTAATCCACAACTTCACTACTAAACAACTTGAACTTATTAGCATCAAGAACAAGTTTCCTCACGGAGGAGAATGCTCCCATGAGTCCCGCACAGCTAAACACAACCATTATCGTCATGTTTATCCAATACGTGAAGCTTTTCTTCGTCGGCTTGTAGGTCATGTTGTATAGAAGCATTGGCAGCACAAAATCGAGTGGTATAAACCCAAACGCTCCTACCACCGCGTTTATATCCCCAAAGAACGGCAGCATCGCTGCCATGAACCCGCAAAACGTCATGTAGAGCGTTCTTAGTATCAAACGTGGTACAAGGTTACGTTTTGAGAACATTCCTTTAGTTGTGTCCGCTGAATTCTTCTCCAATATCTCATACGCAACTTGAGAATACACCTACAAATAAGACACATCTCTAATTAATCCTTTAGTTACTTGGCCAGTTGGCCTACATGTTGTGTTATTTTGATTTCCAAGTAACCTGCGATACGGTCACTAGTTTAAACTTACGAGGCCAATGGCGAAAAGCTGAAGAAGAATGAAGATGACAGCAAGGCCAATGACCACGATAGGAGCCAGAGTCGGTCCCTCGTCAGGCATAAGGTTCTTGAGAATATTAGAGCTCGAACTGTTACCGAATACCCAATACCCCGAAAATGCAGCAGAGTAAAACGTAAAGAAGATCACACTATAACATAACAATAGTCCTTTCAACATCTTCCCAGTAGCCGGTGGAGCAAGAGTTGCCTGCATTATATATAATCATCACATCAATCCAAAGCTCACAACAACATATATACTATAATGTTTGGATGATTTTCCGACATATTTCACCTGTATTTCGGGTAAAATTCCATTTCCGAAAATAGCAGCTATGATCGAAATCGATGTGAAGGCACTAAAAACTTTCCCTGAATCCGAATGCTCTAGAGAATAGTCACGTTTAGGAGCGTTTTTAGACAACCCTACATAGACAAACCAAGAGCAATTAATATCGAATTTCAACATTAGATGTTCTTTTTTTGGCTAACGTAATTAATCGTCGTACCTAGATTGATACAAGCACCAACGACAAGGAAAGTGTAGCCTAAGCTGAGAAGCAGAGACACAAAATTAATGTGTCTAAGAGAGTGAAAACTTGGTAGCTGTGAAAGAACAATCATCACAGCTGTAACCATAGCGATGAACTCGTAAAGCTTCAAGCTTCCTTGTGGGTAAAGACTCGAGTACATTATCTGTATAAACAAAAAGCAAAATCAATAACGATCCATACAGTTTTTAGTGTGCCTTGTTTCACAAGTAATTAGGGTTTTTGGTTTTTACTTACATCAAGACATTGCCCTGCGAGTAAAATGGCGCCAATACCAATCCCAGTGTTGATTGCTGTTTGAATGAATATCACTACATAAAACATCCATCCTGATCCTGTACCACCACATCACAATAACCGGTTTTGACACCGGTATAACCCAAACCAGTCAGCTACATTACATCACTGGAACTCCCTAATCAGCTATTAAACCGATTGGTACATTATTTCAAAAACCAACAAACTGAACCGAAATCAAATCAAATAAAATCCAGTTGAACCCAACTAAACCAAAGAACTTTGATGTCTAAAACCAATCTTGAAGCTTTAACAAAATTCAACTAGCATAGGTTAAGAATTCTCTGAACCGGTATAAACCGAACCAAACCGGAGTCAGGTTTCGCACGTGCGAGCAAAGAAGTCAAAGCATCTTACATAGAAACTCGATCCAAGCTTTACGGATATTACCAAAAAAACAAAATATTTGCAGAGATTGTTACCGACCGAGAACATCGGCGGCGAGTTCACGGAATCTGATGTGACGGCGACCGGATTTTTCACAGTGATCAAGAACTTTAGACATGAGATAGTAAGCATAGAAAGTGACGAGTCCCATCGTCGTTAAACAAACAAACCCTAACCACCATCCTAATCCTCTAAATGCGTACGGTAACGTCAATATCGTCGGTCCAACAATCGCCGTCGTTAGATGAAATCCAGCGTGCCACCACTCGCCTGAAAGAGTTTAATTCCGATTATTAATCCCAAAATTCGATTTATGTTCAGAGATGGTGATTGATTTTACCTTTGGATTCGAGGACGAAGAGAGCTCCGGCGTCGGAATCGAGACGGGTTTGAGGAAACGGGTCGGATCTTGGAGGATCCGTCATTGATGTTTGATGGGGTTTTCTTTATCAGTGAAAGAAGATTATGGAAATCAGAAGAAAGCGGGTTTTTGTCGGAGGAAGAAGAAGAAGATCAACGGCGTATGTTAGCTGGTGATAGTTGTTATTTGCTAAAGTGTTTTTTTCTCTTTAAAGAAAACAAACAACCTGTCATAGCAGTGGAGAAAGAAATCATAATTTTTACATTGTCCCTCTTTATTCGGCTGATTTTCTCAAGTATTTGTTTTTCTTTTTCACATTCTTTATCTTTTTTTTTTTTTTTTTTGCTAAAGTTTCTTTATCTTTTTTATTTATTAAATCTTTTTTTTTTTTCATGCTTCATACTTATTTCTTTTACTTGGAAAGAATTAGAGTTTAAAAATCTAGATTCATTTATTAAATTATGGAAATTTGGTTTTTTAATGACAACTAAACGGTTATGGGAAAATATTAAAATATTTATACTAGGGATAAAGACTGTAACATATAGATATAAATTTAATATGGAAAAAGTTTGATTTTTGATCAAACAGTGCAGTTGGAACTTGGAAGCACGATTATCTAGGGAAGCACGATTATGGGAAGCACGATTATGTGTTAGGGAAGAATAATTAAATAATAGTAATATTTAGAAAGAAATTTCTTATGGAGCGGTTCAATGTAAATAACTGAAAAGAAACGGTTCATTCTAGTTATAGTAGGACACATATCAGTTTTTTTTTTGAATTATCAAGAAGTTCGAGGTCGAATTTCGTAATCTTCCAATGTTCAAGACCACAACATGTAATATTAGTTTCGTCCCAAACGTCATTCGAATCAACGACGTCTAAGTTTTGCTTGAGATTTTTACCGGTTGAGCTATTGACCCTTGGTCACATGTTAGTTTTTTATTGGACCTATTAATTTGTGGTGATCCAAAGTAAAACGAAAATTCATTTTATGGTAATCGATTTTATGTTTAAGTTTGTTTTTACGGATTGATAATTGTCTACAATTTTATGAAACATATTAGATTAGTGTTTTTAAATCTTGTATATTAATATATAGTAATTTGATTTATTTCATTTTTGCTTTTATAAAAAATAAATTATTTTATTATTTTTTTAAACCTGAGTGATTAAATGTTACCAATAAACATACAAAAACTACAAAAAATCATATTAAATATCAAAAGTTAAATTAATAATAAAATAATATTACTTTAATGTAAATATCACTATTATTTGCTCATGGATAATCATGCTGTCAGTATCAATTGTTACTCATTTCTATTTATGTAATAACGTTACCGTAGCATCATCACCTGGCTGACTTTTGCTAGCGACACCGAAGAAGTAATATTATTATATTAAGTGAGGAAAGTGATTGCGAAAAAAAATAGAGCAAAAGTATGTTTTCACATTAGCACATTAGAGAAACGTAATCTGAATCATCTGATACAATACGACTTTTGAATCAAAAATAGAATTTGTTTTGCCGGTTTACACAAAAAAAAAGCTATATACACATGTATGTGAAGTAATTTTCTACTGATTTGTGTTATTGTTTTTGTATACGTCACTCACAGGTGCAAATCACATCATAGATTTTGCAAGTTGCATGAGTTTTAAATATGTGCAATTTCCAATCGGATAACCCTATTAGATACGTACCCAACCCGAATAATCTGAAACATATGTGGATTTACTCTCTAATTAAAGTAAATATTCTCTCTTCCACATTTGTATTGCATTGCATCTCTCTTATGGAGGATCTGGAGATAAATAAAACGATACGGAAGATTCAAAGGAACAAAAATATACCAAACAAACAAAAAATACTATACCAACAACAACATTTAATCGGTCTATACAATCCCACCCACCAAAAATGAAAAAAACAAATGATCAAATCCATTTGAGCGATTCCCTTTATTCCCCCATTAAAATCCACCACCAAACTTTGCCCACAATAAACCAATTTGACTTGAAAACAACAAAAATACACACAAGAAAAATGCAACAAAATTGACCAAACCTAAGAAACAGAAATATATGTTGTTTGCATCGATGTGGAGGTGAGAAAGGAAAGCAACGTACCATACGTACTGTATCCGAATCTGGTACACGAGCGCTTATGCGCGTTGGGACACTCTTTGGCCTCGAGTCACAACGGTCTTTGACAAAATCTCTTCAAGATACTCACAACGACTTCTATGGTGATCAATCCAAACACATAATTGCCTTATTGCTTCTCTTTTCTCTTCACCAAGTCCCATCACATTCTCTTTCATTATCTCCTTCTCTTTTACATCTTCTCTTACTTTATCTCCAAGCTTCTTTATTTCTTCCTCTTTCTTCTCCATCTCTTTCTTCGTCTTCTCTTTCTCGTGATTCCTCTCTATCACCCAATTCGTCGCTGTCCACAGTATCTTCGATGCCTCCATTATTGTTTTCTCGTACTTTCCTTGCTTTTCCGTGACTTTTTCCGACATGGATTGAAACCCATCTAGTGTTATGTTCACTTTCTCTCCTATCTCTCTGATCATACCTCGATAAGTCTCATGTGTTACCGTGAGATTTTTCTCAAGCAATGCTAATTCCTCTAAGTGCTTAGCTTCTACTTTCCTGAAAGCTTCTTCTTTCTCCGCTAGTACCTGTTCGGTTACTCTTAGTTTCTGGTTTGATAATCGTAGCTTAACCTCGATGTTACTGATCTTCTCCATGAGAGTTTCAATCTCGTCTCCTTTCATTTCCAGCTCGTTACGTAAACTCTCCATCGTCTCTTCAAGATTACCGATTGCAGAGTCTCTGGATATTACATGCTTACTTGTCTCCTCCAACAATCTATGGGCTTCTTTGTGATCCAGTGTTATCTTATCGAGTATTGTCTCACGTTCTTTGTACATTTCATTGATCTGGTTGTGTTCATCTTTCAGTGTATTGTAAGCAGATTCTTGCTCTATCAATGCTTTCTGAACATCGATGATCTTATTAGACAGTTCTGATTTCTCTTGCTTCTCTCTATCAAGCTCTGCTTCAGTTTCGCTCTTCTGCTCTACAAGAGAATCAAGTTCATGCTGCAGATTGTTGATCTGTTCTGTTAAAGCCGTTGTTTCAGCGGATGCTTCATTGATCTTATTGCTCATTTGAACGTTCTCCTCTGTTTTAGTTCCAAGCTCTTCTTCAAGCTCACTTCTCTGCTTCTGAACAGTCTCTAGCTCAACTTCAAGACCCTTTATCTTCTCAGATAAACCATTTCTTTCTTCCAGAATAGTCTCGTGATCTTTGACCTTCTTTGCTATCTCCTCTTTTAGATTTGTAACCTGACTCAAATATTCAGAAATCTCCTCGGACTTCTTCTCAAGTTGGATCTCGAGTTCTGCTTTCTGGCTCTCAAGTGAGACAATCTTTTGGCCCAGACCATTGATCTCATCTTTCAAACTCTTAATCTGCATTGAAGCTTCATCGCCTTTGCTCGCCATTAGTTTCTCCAACTCTTCCTTTTGAGAAGTCATTGAATCTAGTCCTGCTTGTAGGCCTTCGATCTCAGCTGTCAAACTCTCAATTGAAGATGATGATTGCTTCTCGTTATCCTCGAGTTTTTGGGTTAAAGCAGAGAGTTCAGTTCCTCTCTCGTCTATTGTCTTCTCAAGTTCCGAGATTCTAGCAACCATTTCTCTGTTTTGTACTTCCAGTTGCTCAACTTCAGTGGTCTTGCTTGCAGTCTCTGCTTCAAGATCTATTTTACGGGCGCGTATTGACTCTAGTTCCAGCTCAAGGGTCGCTACTGTTGCCTCAAGTTCTTTTATTTGCACCTGTGATTTGCTTTCCTTCTCTGTCAGAAGTAAAACTTCGCCTTCTTTCTCGGTAAGCTGCTCTTTCAGTTTGCTTGACTCAGCTGTGAGTTCCTGTAACATGATCTGTACCCTTTCGAGTTCGCCTGAAGTATCTGAGATTTTAGTGGACATGTTTTGGTTCTCTTCCTCTGCAATCTTCAGACTTTCGCTCAATTCCGAAACCCGTTGTTCAGATGACTTCAGTTGCGCTTCTAAATCACTTAAATGAGTGGATGATTCTTTCTGATGAGTCTCATGGATATCCCTCAAACTGAAAAGTTCTCTCTCTTTCACAGTGTGGCTTTCTTTTAACTGTCCAGACTCGGACATTAGATCTTGTATGGTGCTCTCCGCCTCCTTGATCTCAATCGACATTTCTGAAATTTGCTGAGATAACGTTTTTTTCTCTTCCTCTGCACTGTTCAGGCTCTGGTTCAAATCTTTAACTCGTTGCTCTGCTGATTCCACCAGTGCTTCTAATTCTTTCACCTGACTCGATGAGTCTCTCTTATGTGTCTCGTGTACCTCCACCAAACTAGAAAGCTCACTCTCTTTCTGTATGTGTTTATCTTTCGACTCTGCCAATTCAGCCATAAGTTTTTTTACCTTGTTCTGCTCCAGTTTGAGCTCATCCGTAGTTTCCAAGATTTTCGAGGACAGAGACTTTTTTTCTTCCTCTGCAGCATTCAGACTCGCACTCAAATCTGAGACTTGTTGTTCCGCTGATTTCAGTTGAGCTTCTAACTCACTCGAGCGAGTGGATGATTCTCTCTGATGAGTCTCGTGGATGTCCCTCAAACCGGAAAATTCTCTTTCTTTCACAGTGTGGCTCTCTTTCAACTGTCCACACTCAGACGTGAGTTCTTGTATGGTGTTCTGCGCCTGTTGAAACTCACTAGTGATTTCTGAGATTCTTTGAGAGAGCAGATTTTTCTCTTCCTCTGCATTGTTCAGGCTTTGCTTCAAATCTGCAACCAATTTCTCTGATGATCCCACTTGTGCTTCTAATTCTTTCACACAACTCGATGAATCTCTCTGATGTGCCTCATGTACCTCCACCAAACTAGAAAGCTCACTCTCTTTCTCTTTGTGTCGGTCTTTCAACACTTCCAGTTCAGCCATGAGTTCCTGTATCTTGTTCTGCGCCTCTTCAAGCTTGTTCAGAGTTTCCACATTTTTCGAAGAGATGGCTTTGTTTTCTTCCTCTGCAGCCTTCAGGCTCACACTCAAATCTGAGACTTGTAGTTCCGCTGATTTCAGTTGAGCTTCTAACTCACTCGAGCGAGTGGTTGATTCTCTCTGATGAGTCTCGTGGATGTCCCTCAAACCGAAAAATTCTCTCTCTTTCACAGTGTGGCTCTCTTTTAACTGTCCACACTCAGACGTGAGTTCTTGTATGGTGTTCTGCGCCTGTTGAAACTCACTAGTGATTTCTGAGATTCTTTGAGAGAGCAGTTTTTTCTCTTCCTCTGCCTTATCCAGGCTTTGCTTCAAATCTGCAACCAATGTCTCTGATGATTCCACTTGTGCTTCTAATTCTTTGACACGACTCGATGAATCTCTCTGATGTACCTCATGTACCTCCACCAAACTAGAAAGCTCACTCTCTTTCTCTTTGTGTCGGTCTTTCAACTCTTCCAGTTCAGCCATGAGTTCCTGTATCTTGTTCTGCGCCTCTTCAAGCTTGTCCAGAGTTTCCACATTTTTCGAGGAGATGGCTTTGTTTTCTTCCTCTGCAGCCTTCAGGCTCACACCCAAAACTGAGACCTGCTTTTCTGAGGATTCCAGTTGAGCTTCTAATTCACTCGTTCGGGTGGATGATTCTCTCTGGTGAGTCTCGTGGATGTCCCTCAGGCCGAAAAGTTCTCTCTCTTTCACACTGTGGCTCTCTTTCAACTGTCCAGACTCAGACATGAGTTCTTGTATGGTGTTCTGCGCCTGTTGAATCTCATTAGAGATTTCTGAGATTCTCTGAGAGAGCTGTTTTTTCTCTTCCTCAGCATTGTTCAGGCTTTGCTTCAAGTCTGCAACCAATTTCTCTGATGATTCCACTTGTGCTTCTAGTTCTTTGACACGACTCGATGATTCTCTCTCATGAGCCTCATGTAACTCCACCAAAGTAGAATGCTCACTCTCTTCTTCCTTGTATTTTTCTTCCATCTCTCCCAGTTTGGAAGTGAGTTCTTGTATGGTGTTCTGTGACTGTTGGATCTCATCTGAAATCTCTGAAACTTTCAAGGTTAGAGATTTATTCTCTTCCTCTGCACTATTCATACCGCTGGTAAGATCTGAAACTCGCTTCTCTGATGCTTCTAGCTGCTGCTTGAAATTAGAAGCTTCATCTTTAAGCTGGTCACTCATTGTTTTCCAGTCTTCTGCAATTTTTTCAGCTTCTTGAAATCTTTTGATGCCATTGTCTTTCTCAGCTTGCAGTTCATCTCTCTCTTTTTTCACATCTTCTAAATTCTGGTTCAGATCAGCTTCTGTTTTACCAGCAGCTTCCAATTTCTGAAGTAGTTCTTTGTTATCACTCAGAGCTGCTGTCCTTTCAGCCTCTAACTTCTCAGTTTCAAGTTTCAAATTACTGCAAATCTCTTCTGAATCTTTTAACTTCTCCAAAGCTACTTCAAACTCAGAGTCCACTGCTGATTTTTCTTCAACACTTGTTGTCAACTTCTTTTTCAGATCAGCAATTTCAAGATTTGCAGCTTCGATTTGTTGCTTCAAGCCATCTGTTACCGACTCTACATCTTTCTCTACGTTTCCATTTCTCTTGGTCTTTTTCTTCGAAGAATGATCAGAATCCGAGTCTGAGCTCGATGAAGAAGAGCTTTCTCCTTTCCCGTGGACCTTTTTCCTAATCTCTCCTGTTAGATCATCATACTGGCGATACAGAGACTGGTACTCGTTGTAGAATTCATTCACTAAGTCTGAAACCACTTGTCTTTTAGATTCATCCTCGTCGATGTCTCCACTCTCAACCATTCCCAAGATTTTCTTCACCTTTTCATCTATTTCTGTATCATACGATGAGAGTAGTTTCCATGTAAGCAGTTATTACACCAAGAGCTATGGATTTCATTGGACAAGTGAAACAAAAACTAAGAAGTGTAAAAAGATTTACCAGATTTTGTTCCTTTAAGCATTTCACCTTTCTCATGATCAAAATGAGGCTCAAAGAAAGACTTCAAGGTCTCTCTAAACCGATGCTTCTTCATGTCTTTTTTCTTCAGTTTCTCCAACCAAATATCATCAATCAAGGCAGCAACTTAACAATAAGAGGTTTTCAGAACCTGAGAGAAGAAACATACCAGAAGAAAAAAAAACGTTAAGAGTAGCAAAACCAACTTGTGCAATATTAAATGTCATTATTAATTAGAAAAGAGGTACCATCCTTTTCACATTCATGCTCTTAAATAAACATATAATAACAAATTAGTAAACTAATCACAGTTTGGCTTTTACAGAATCCAAATCATAGGTTATAGCATCTTGATATTCAACAGAAAGAGAGTATAATAATAGAAGTAGATCCTGCAATTGCACTCCGACAAGGTATACAGACAATAATAGAATTTATGGGTCCCAAAAAGAACAAAGATTGATAGATCATAGATCCAAATTCTTTAACAAAATGATAAAATTCACTTATTATACAATGAAGTTACAAAAAGCAAATGAAATTTAATAGTATAAGAATTTAGTATACTTTAGATTATTAACGCTAATCCCATTTAGTGCCGGGTCTAAATTTGGAAGCTAATGGTATTGACTAAGATAAAGAAATCTCATCTCATATCATGTCATGTGGAGCCACCTCAGCAAAATTGGAAAAGCACCAGAAAGCACATACCACTAGACAGCTATCATTCATATTCATTACCTCAGAAAAATTGTGAGTTGTTTCTTTTTGTTCTTATGTTACAGTGTCAAACTCAAACAAACCTCGATCCCATCATCCACAATAAACTTAAATTAGCATTTCTTTACTAACAAAACTGTAATTCTACAGGGAGGAGTTTCTTACCTTTTATCTCAAAACTATCTTTAAGCTCCACGGAAGATCCAGAGTCGATTTATAGGGGTTTTTTCTGTAAAAGATGAGAGAAAAAGATAACTATAATTCATCTGCGTAATCTAGTAACAAAATCTACTAAAATGAGAAATTAAAGTTGAATTGATTGTAAAACCCTAAGGTAATCAGCTACTGTGTTCTAACCATCAAAATTCTTATAGGAAGATGAACAAAATCTGTGTCACAAACAAGTTTGTAAACCGAAGCTCATGATCTTTGGTTTAGCTGTATCTTCACTACTTGATTGAAACAAGAGAAGCAAATCAACGATAATCAAATCAGATTTATATATGATCAAAACCTAAACGAGAGACATATATGATCAAGTAAACAAAGCATCATCGACCACAAAACAACCTAATCAATATAACAATCCGATGTTCTGTTCATGATCCATAGATCATCTAACACTATACAACCAAAGCGTAAATCAAATCAATAATCGAACCAAGCGGAGAAATCGAAGCAGCTACATAACCATTTCTAATCTGTTCGTAACCGAGAGAATTTTACCTCGAAACGGAAGCTCCAGAGATTCCAAAACGAAGAAACTCTCTCTGTGTTTACGAAATTGAAATCGAGAGAGAGATTGAGGAAGAAGATTTGTGGTTTTGGAGTTTATGAGCAGAAATTTGTTTTTTCAACTTTCAGGAGACGACTACTGATAGAGAAAGAGAGAAAAGAATCTTTTCGAAACAAATTTGTCTTTTCCATAAACGCACCTCTTTTTAACAGATTATTACGTTTTTTGCCACTCAAATTCTCGTCAAGTCGGTCAAAATATCATTTGACTGTAGTGATTATTTACGATTTTGCCACTGACAGTGATGTTTTTGATTTTTGATTTGGCATGTATATTGCCGTAATATTATTATTGGTGCGTTTCCCGCCTTTTATTTTTGGAAAGAAATATGCCTTAGTTTGACCATACTTTGATTTAGGAAACAATAGAAGACAGCATGTCTTTCATGGATTTTTTAATTTATTTAGAGAGTTTTTCTATTTTTAATTATAGAGGATTATTGATTCAAAGTTTTTAGTTGATTTTTTTCCTTCTATTTAATAAATTTGCCCTAAAATCAACAAAAATTTATTAATTAATTAATTAACCAATTACTCTAAAATTCCGAATGGTATCTTTTCCGCACCGCACTATGCGTATGAGTGTATTAAATAAAAATATATCCTTATATATGTGTATTTAATAGAAATCTATATTTATATATGTGTATATATTTTTGCTACTATTTATCCCGCCCTATACCGCACTGTCTCTATTCGGAGAACTTTCTGTAATGGGTTAATTTGCCATGTAATCAACAAAAACTAAATAATTAATTCACTAACAAATTACCCTAAATCTTATGGTTATAATTATGACGCATAGGACAATTTTGGCTAGTTGATTTATAACAAAAATTGGTTACAAATTAACCCTTTTGTGATCTCTTCCTAGATATAGGGTTTTTTCATGTCATGTCTATCTCATGCTTTGATCTACTATTTTGTTATATACATAATATCATTGATTCTCGAGTGAAACTAAGGTCAAATCTATGAAAAATATCGGATGTGTTTATTATTTAAAACATGTACAATGGCCAAACAATGTTAGCAATATTTTGGCAAACATGCATTAAAATAGTAATGGAAAAGATTCAAATCTGATTCCAAATTCTTAATAAACCCTATGTTAAAACCTAACAATTCGATAAAAAGAACATCTATCTTTCTGTTTTTGACTAATATTATTATCTCTTGAAATGCCAACATTATAAATTTCCGACAAAGAATAAAATTAAATGGATATTCACAATTTTCACCAGAGTTGAACCAGCTGACAATGTTGCGCGAGTTTCTATCCAAAATTTCATCTTGTTCATCAGACACATGACAAATATACAAATGTGGATTTGTTAGCAAAAACACACAATATACATTTCTATTTTTATTGGTTTAATGATACAAATCATGTATTTGGTAAACAAAATTGAATTGCGTTTGTAAAAATAATATTAATTGGATGAAGACCAGAGTAACAAAGTACAATATAACCATTTAAAAGTTTAAGATGTTCATTGTTAAAAATAAAGTTACAATATGTTATTTACAAAAACAAATGTAGTTACAACAACGAAAATACCATATCTTGCAACATAATATTTACAATTTTGTATCGATAATGATATGTAATATAGTGATTTATAAACCGTTGATGGATCATCACTCGGCTTCAAACCAGCATATACTACATGTTGCTGACAAAAAAATATATACAATTTTACACCAAAGAAGAAGAAGTGAAGGGAAGTTTTAAGCTTGAAGAGCAACCTTAAAAATGGAAGTTTTGAGATCATCATATCGACAACGTTGATAATCCACCAAAACACATAATTGTCTTATAGCTTCTCTCTTCTCCTCTCCTAAACTCATCAACTCAACATCTCTCTCCTTCACATTCATCTCAAGCTTCTTGATCCTTCTCATTGCCTTTTCTAGACTCAACTTCCCTGTTCCTTCCTCCCCTAGCTTCGCTTCTAGTTTCGATAACTTCTCCTTCAACAAACACTCTTGCGCTTCTCTGCATTCCAGCTTTGCCTCAAGTGTTTCCACCTCGTGTTTCGACTTGTCCTTCTTCTCTTGCACCCACTTTTTCGCTGAATCGATCTCTTTCGCTAATTTTGTGACTCTGGTTGTTAGTTCTTTGCCTTCTTCCAGCTTCTTTATCGCCATTTCTGGTCCTGCAAGCCCTTCTTCCACCATGTCTTTGATTTTCTTGAATTGTGTTTCAGAGACTGTGACATCTCCTTTGCTTTCACCACGCGTCTTGATATAGTCTTCTTTGCTCTCTAAGTGTATTTGTTCAGCTACATGGATCCTCCTGTACAGTAATCTGATTTGATCTTCCATTTTCATCCGAAAGTCTTCCGCTAATTCTTCCATTTTCCTCTCTAGAAGATTGGTGTTCAGTTTCGAACCAAATGACAAACGTTTCATTAGCTTCTGATCCTCTGATAACTTATCGATCGCGTCTTTCTGTTCTTTAAGAAGTTTCTTTTGATCCTTGCTCTCCATTGTTAGCTTCTGATTCTCTTCCTTAAGATGATCAATCTCAACAATCTTGCTCTTCATATCTAGTTCAAACTTTTGTACTTTATTACACAAATCTTCCTTTTCAGCTTTAGCTCGTTCCTCGGTTTCTTTCTCTAGACGCTTCAGTCGCGTCCGTGTCTCTAAAACTTCATTTGTTTTCTCCTCGAGCTTCAATTCCAACTCTTTTTTCTGGCTACGCAACAATGCAACTTCGTCTTTAGACATCATCAATCCCTTGAAAGGTTCTTTGTCCTCGTTTCTCTTACCTTCGAATTCAATATCTCCCGCCAACTCCATGTTTTGATCCGTTTCTTGTCTCAAATTGCTCACTTTACTCTTCAAATCTTCATTTGTTAACTCTGTCTCTTGTATCTTTCTAAGCATCACCGTATAATCCGAGCTGATATCTATCTCCTCTGAAGAATAGTAATCCAAATC
This sequence comes from Arabis alpina, assembly GCA_900128785.1. Lineage (NCBI taxonomy): Eukaryota > Viridiplantae > Streptophyta > Magnoliopsida > Brassicales > Brassicaceae > Arabis > Arabis alpina. The sequence goes on along the minus strand of LT669793.1, from coordinate 33,231,826 downwards.
CGAACTAGACCTCGATGAAGAATCCGATTTTCCTTTCTTTTCACTAATCCACGAATCTTGAAACACAGAGTAAAGCAAATGACAATGCTCGTGAAGATCCTTAACAATACCAACAAGCTCTTTCTTTGTAACCTTTGTGATTTTGCTTTTGCTTTGGTTTTGGATAAACTTTAAGAGATTAGAAACCTTCTTCTCTACTTCTGCAGATTTAACAACAAAACTAAACCAAAACCTTTACATAAAGACAATTTGTTTCACAAACTTAAAATAAATGAACATTTTAAACAATTCTTTACCCGCTTTCGCCTCCTCCATTTGCGACATTTTTGTCGCTTAAATCACACAAAGAGAACCAGCAATAGCTCAATGAAGCTCTGAAACCATAAGTAGAAACAAATTCAGTTCATAGCATACAAACCAAGTAACAATCTTTAACTATTTAACATGATCCATAAATCGAAAATCTTCATCATCAATTTCTTTAACCGCAAGAAATCTATCCACTTATTAGGGCTTAGAGTAGCAAATTTAGAAGGATACAAACAGTTTGTAACTTCCTTGTGTATCACGGAATCATTAGGGACCATACGTAGCTAGATATCATAAAGTAGAGAAATAAATGAAAGAAAATGACATTTATGTATCAGAATTTTTGTTTTCAGAGGATGAAAATAAAGCGAAGGTCATGATCATGAAATTAAAACGAGAGCCCACAACGAATATGACAATTAATACATGTAAATTCGTTCCTAAAGATGAAAAACAAAAAATTCCACCATTGATTTCATTCACACTTGACACTTGCCATAATTTTTTCTTGCATTTTTTCAGCGTATAAAAAAAAAACACAAAGCAATTTTACAGAGAATTAGATTTTACCGGGAAAATCTAGAGCAATTTTTCTTTCTCCTTTCACCTGAAAAAAATAATCTGATTTTGGTTTTTTCAAAAAAATTGAAAGAGATTAGCGTAATGGGATCAGAGTCAGATAAAACGTGAGGTTATGCGTACTTTATAATTTAAAAATGGTTAAAAACCAAAAAATAATAATAGACGTTTCTTCTTTTTGGGTTATGAGAGGGAATGCAAATTTTGTCATTATTTGATTACCTAAAAACGCCATTCAACTTTTGTAATAATTACGAAAATAACCAGTGCACTTCTAAATTCTCGTATCTCTTGATTGGTTCAATATTATCCACTCATCAAAGCTAAAGCCGTAATCTCGCCACGTGGCTACCTTCCACAATTTGTTGATAATTGCAAGCAAGGTCCCTTATCAATGGAGTTTGAAGAAGAAGAAAAGGAAACTCGAGAGAGAGATGCTGATGCTCCGTCAATTTCAGATCTCTTCGTTTCCGAAACAACAAGGTAATAAACAATCCCTCGAAGAAGACGATTCTTCGATTTAATCTACTCCCTCCGTTTCAAAAAGATACATGTTTAAGGTTATGCACACTTATTAAAAAAATGCATTGATTTCTACGATTTACAGTTTCCAATAAAATTTAACCAATGGTATTTCAGTATTTGTTTTGAAATTTGTAAAAGTGCATAGAAAACTGCTTAAAAACTCTATCTTTTTGGAACAAAATTTTTTTGTAAATTTTTTATCTTTTAGGAACCGAGGGAGTAATGATAATGTAATCTCAGGTTCAAAAGGAAGAAGAAGAAGAAGAAGTAGGGTTTACAGTAATCTGAGCATAGATATGAGTAACAATGGAGAAAAACTGTATCTAGGTATGGATTTTGGTACTTCAGGAGCTAGATTCACTGTTATTGATAAACATGGAGAGATTAGATCTCAAGGACAAAGACAATATACACCTTTCATGGTAAACAAAAGAAAAATCTATGGTTCTTTGAATATATCTATGGAGTTTGATGTTTAAGTTTTGTTCATCTAGATAGAGAGAAGAAAGCATTGATTGGGTAAGGTCATGGCAAGCAACACTTTATGCATTGCTTGATGATATTCCCATTACAGTTCGATCCTTGGTTTCATCAGTTTCTATTGATGGAACTTCTGCAACAACTCTGTTTATAAACAGTGAGAGTGGAGATGTTATGTGTCAGCCTTTTCTTTATAACCAGACTTGTCCTGATGCTTTGCCTGAGGTTAAGTCTATAGCACCACTGAACCATACAGTTTGCTCTGGTTCTTCTACATTGTGCAAACTTGTCTCATGGTGGAATCTTGAGATTCCCAATAGAGAATCTGTGGTTTTGATGCATCAGGCTGATTGGTTGTTGTGGTTACTTCATGGCAAGTTGGGAGTGTCTGATTACAATAATGCCTTGAAGGTGATGTATACTATCTTCCTTTGTGATATCTAATTCTAAGAACATGTAGCTCTGAAGTGCTTTTTGTATTTGGGATTCAAGTGCAGGTGGGTTATGATCCAGAAACTGAATCATATCCATCTTGGTTGCTAAGTCAACCGTATGCTCAGTTATTACCTGTGGTTCAAGCTCCTGGAACGTCAATTGGCAATCTAAAAGAAAGCATTAGAGAGCAATTTGGTAAATTTTCTTGCATCTAATATAAGACAAGGGCAACATGAAGTTTCAATTTGCCTTTTGGCTTGAACCAGGATTTCCGGATGATTGCATAGTCTGCACCGGTACCACTGATAGCATAGCTGCGTTTCTTGCCGCCCGTGCGACTCAACCTGGGAAAGCAGTGAGAACTCTGAATACTATTACACTCTTAACCCTTTCTAATATGAGATACATTTTGATGTTTGCATGTTCACATAAAACAATCACTTGTTTATAATTCAGGTAACTTCCTTGGGTTCGACCTTGGCCATCAAACTTCTCAGCACCACAAGGGTCGATGATGCGAGGTATGGAGTCTACAGTCATCGACTGGATGACAAATGGTTGGTTGGAGGAGCTTCCAACACTGGTGGAGCCATTCTCAGACAGCTCTTTAGTGACCAACAGTTAGAGAAACTGAGCCAAGAAATCAATCCTATGGTCGCATCTTCTCTAGATTACTATCCTCTACAGAGCACCGGTGAAAGATTTCCAGTAGCTGATCCTAACTTGGCTCCCAGGTTTGTCTACCTTTCTCATCTTCTCGCATTTCTCTCTGTTAATCAATCTTCCTTCAGAGCATGATGTAATACATATTGCAGATTACTTCCACGCCCCAAAAGCGACGTTGAATACTTGCATGGTATCCTGGAATCAATCGCACGTATTGAGGTACCAACTATCATTTCTAAATGGTTGCTACAGAGTTTCACATGACTCATGGCAACATCAGTATCGAATCTGAGCAAGCTTCTTATAGGGTAAAGGCTACAAGTTGTTGAAAGAGATGGGAGCAACGGAGGCCGAGGAAGTGTTGACAGCAGGAGGCGGGGCCAAGAACGACAAGTGGATACAGATAAGGCAGCGAGTTTTGAGTTTGCCTGTGAAAAAAGCAGTCCACACTGAAGCTTCTTACGGAGCCTCTCTTCTTGCGTTGAAAGGCGCAAAGCACAACATATGCTTGTGACAAGCACAACACTTTTTTAAGCCTTGCAAGAGGCTTGTGAAAAGATTACATTTTCAAGGCGAGAGGATGTTTCTGCTCTTGCAGATTGTTGTATGTATATATACTCAAGTGATTACTAAATATATTTAGAGTACTTTTGAAGATTAACCAAAAGTAAAAAATTTCATTACATTTGGATCATACTTACAAGTTACAACATAGAAATGGCCTAAATTTTGATTACTATAGTTGTAATAATTACAAGAGCAAAAATGAATTTCTCCCATGCAAATCAAGCTCCAAAAAATAAAAATTTCTATGATAATTATAACCATAACCATAACCTCGTTAATCGGCACGGTTTCAAAATTTCACAAACCGATATGTCAGAAACAAAAACCGGAATAGAGATTCTTAATTTGCTCCTAAATTTTCAAAACCAGAATACTCGAACCAAAAGCAAATACAAAGACAGATTAAAGTTTTGGTTGGATAACAAAAAGATTAATGCTAAATCGAACAGATCAGTGACGATGTACAGAGAAACTAATTGTAGGAATACAAAACAACTCACAATTTTGATAAAACTCAAGAAAGACTTTAATCGTAATCCTCAGAAGCAGTAACTTTCTGCTTCTTCCATTTCATGGCAGCTTCAAGAATCTTGAGATTCGTCGTCTGAGATTCTTCTGGAAATAGATAATCATTGTATTCTTCAAACCTGCCATTCAAATAAAAAATTTCACATTAATCTTTAGCAATCGATTGTCACATTCGAAATATAAACAAATCGAGAAATAATATATATGCAAAGCGTACTCTGTTGAACCATCATCTCTGGTGATTGGCTTTCTCTTCTTGAGCTTCTTCGGTTGTTTTGATTTAACAAGAGTAACATCCCCGAGCTTACCAAAGCTCTTCTCCATGTTCAGCCAATCCTCCAAGAGCGTAGCTCGTTCTTCCTTCAGCTCCGGCATGGAGTCTTTGTAGTATGTGTTAGCTCTATCAAAAATTTCTGAGTAAAAGAGAGAAAAATATGTTAAAATACGTCACAAACAAAGTATTAAAACTTAGATCGTGTAGTTAAAACTACCTCTGGCGCGTCTGATGCAATCTTTTTTGTGTTCAATAGCATCTTCTTCTTCTTGGTCTTCATCTTTCTCGTCTTCTTCTTCCGCAGCAGAAGCTTCAAACTTTGCAAAACTAACCCACACCTTGTAATGCTTTGTACGGTCCAATAGTCGCTCGTATAAAGCTCGTGTCCTCTCCAATTCTCCTTCTGATATCTCAAAATCAATGTAAGCCTGGCACAAACAACATAGAGAAATTAATAACCCAATAGTCTGAGAAATCTTCACTTCTTTAGATGTATTAGACTGAAAAAGTTACCTTCCATAGAAGCTCGGGCATGTCAAGAGCAGGCTGAGATATCGCAAGCTCAAAGATAGCTCTAGCTCGTTCGGTTTCAGCAAGAGACCTCTCCAATTCAGCATACTTGCTCCAGGCATAGCAATTCTCAGGGGACCACTCAAGATACCGCTCATATAGCTTTCTACACCTATCTATGTTTCCTAACTGGAGTTCGATCTCAATGTACTTCTTGAATATCTGTTTGCAGAAGAATAAAGAAATTCACCAAAAGTAAGTAAACCATGTGTGCTGTTAAATGAGAGCAATGAAACAAATAGTGTTCAAACAAACTTCATGCTTACCTTATCTTTTGGAGCTTTTCCAATCGCATTTCCTAATATCTGACGTGCACCAGTGAGATTCAATTGCCTGATCTCAAACTGTGCAGCAAGCAACCATATTTTGGCAAAAGAAAATTTGGAGTGGGGGATAAGCTTGAGGCATTCTCTGTAATTGTTTAGTAAGACAAATACAAATAGTCAGTCTACACTGCCTCAAGTGAAATGTAAATTACAAGTTTCAGAATAGGCTTTAGCTTACGTACCTGTAAACATCTCGTGTACGCTCCACATCTTCAGTTTCAATCTCTTCATACAATGCATAATTAATCCTACACCAATTAGTTACATAAGTGTCAGTGTATGACTAAATCGCAGAACCAAATATGCTAACAAAAGATAAACAAACCACAATAGCTGTCCACAGAATGCAAAAATCATTTCCAATAGATTTATTAGTGACCTGAATGTGCTAAACGCTCCACAAAGATGATTAACATACGAACTAATATCTGCCTAAACCAAACCTAAACAATTCAGTATAAAGGAAACTAACATTTAACCTTCTTATGCAAACCATGATCAACATGAGAACCTAGCATTCAATATGATCTCAAGCTCCACAAAGATGATCAACAAAAAACTAATATCTGCCTCAGACAACCGAACTCAAACAATTCAGTTACAGAAAACAATCACTAAAGCTTCTTATGCATTCCAATTCAAAACGATTATGTGTTATTGCCAAAATAAGTAAACCAAACTGAAAAAGAATAAAACTCACCAAAGATAGATGTATCTTTGCCAGTATCGTTTCTCTTCAGCAGGTGGAACATTAGCAATAGCCCTCTCATAGATTTCTCGAATCCTATCTTTATTCCCAACACTCTCCTCTAACCTAACATAATCAAACCAAGAATCATAGTTCAAAGGATTCTTCCTAACTTCATCTTCATACTGAAACCTCCTCTTCCCAACAATAGCATCCTCAATCCCTTCCTTATCACCATACTGTTTCTCAAACGCCACAAACTTCCTATACAAATCCTCAGCTCTACCTTTAGGTATATGATCAAGAGCAAACTTATATATAAACCTAGCACGTTCCGCCTCCTTACACCGTTCTTCAAACTCCGCAAACGCAACAAATAACGTCTCAGCTTCTTCATCATCTGCAAGCTTCTCAGTAGCTCGTTCATACACATTCCTAGCTCTACCAACTTCACCACCTTTCATCTCAAACTTAGCATATCGTATATAAGCACTAACTTTCGGATGACATAGCACAAATCTCTCGTATATCGACCTAGCACGTTCAATTTCATTATACCTAAGTTCGAATTTGATAAACGAAAGCCAACCTTGTTGATCCGGTGACCAATCCATCCACCGTTCAAATATCTGTCTAGCTCCAGCTATATTCCCAAGTATCTCCTCCATATGAATATACTTGTACCATAACTGATCTACTCGAGGAAGAAGCGTAACAGCTCGATCCCAAACGTTTCTCGCACTGTTTACAAACTTGTTCTTCATCTCGAACTCTGCATACTTGAGCCATAGTGTATGATTCCTATAATCACCTTCGATAGCTCGTTCCCAGACACTACGAGCACGAGCGTAATCCTTTTGTGACTCTTCCCATTGAGCATACTTCATCCAAACTTGGATATTCCATCTTGCACGACGGATCTGGTCTTCGAACTCCTTCCGACGTCGGAGTCTGTAATCGGAAAGTTCAGTAGAGTCAGTGATTTTCTGCTTAGGAGGACGGATCTCAGCTTCTTGTCTCTCTCGAGCTTCTCTGAGAATCTGCTCGGCGGTGATTTGAACCGGTGCTGGAGTCTTGTTCTTGACTCGAGTAGGACGTGGAAGCTTGACTTCGGTATCTTTACGAGTCATGTACCCTAAGGTACGATCGGAATCTTTGCCGGAGGCCATGACTGCTCTCGATTTCTGGGGTTTCTGGATTTAGGGGAAAACGATAGGAAGCAATAGGGATTAAAGACATGATTATATATTGGGTCATTAATGGGCCAACATAATACTTCAATCTTGGCCCAATATAAAGCCACTTCTAGTACACAGTCCATTTTTGCTTAGGTCTCTCACCAATTTTCTCAATTCTTTGTTTAATTCATTCATCATTTATATACACATTACCAAATACATTAGTGAAAGTGCATAAACTTCCTAGAACAATTATTCAAAGATAGTATCATTAAAATTGAACAAAAGATGAACATTCAATTGACAAAAATATATAATTTTTTTAAAAAAAGTCTATGAATATGTAGAAACATGTTTATGATTAGAACATTTGAAAAGAATCTATTCACAAACTATCCAATATGTAAACAAAGTAATAATGTTTTACTAATTTATTGTAAATTTGGTTACTTCAGTTCAGTTTCATATCATTTAAGTTTGGTTCGGATAATTTAGTTAGTATAGAAATTTGTATTCTTTTTTCATTATTATATAATTCATTTCGGGTTAGATTTTTTGAATTTTAATTCGGTTCGATTAAGTTTAAATATTCAGTCTATCTCCAATTAAATAATTTGAAAGTTAATTGGAGATATTACTTGAGTAATCATATAAGTACATTTCTACTCGGCAGAAGGGTACTTCCACTCAAGTGCAAGTATACTCTCGGTAGAAGATGGGTGGCACGTGTCCCCACTAAAAGCTTAACAGTAAATTTATTTTAAAAAATAAAATTTTAAAGAGTTGGGTATGCTTCCGGCGGGGCTCGAACCCGCGACCTTCGGCTCATAAAACCAACGCTCTAACCAACTGAGCTACGGGAGCTACTTGTAAATTTTGTACGTAAATTATGGGAATGAATTGATAACTTAGTGGTTTAATTTTTATTTTTTTTAATTGTATGTAAAATTTTATTCAAACAAAAAAACTAGTTTTTTATATCAAGTGTTACATATTTCTGAAATATTTTGAATCATTTGATCTAAATATTTGTCACCGGTTGTCACTATGTTGTTACCTTTGTCCCAAACCAAAGTTCCAATCTCTTGTTAAGGTCAGGTACTTTGCCGCAGAGCGAAGACAATCGATTTCGTTGGCTACCATGAATGCGATCATTTCGTTCTCGCCATAAACCGTGTCCCGAGCATGGAGTGCATATCGCAATAGGAAAATACGTAGTTTTTGCTGTCGCAAATTCGAGATTAATTCCATCGGTGGTATGGTTTGCTCTAACGTATATAATTCATGTTTTTTAAGTAAAATTTAAGAATATGATTAATTCGATTATGCCCTTCTTGATTGTTTGGTAACTTTTAAGTAAAAAATTACGTTTCTTGACTGTTTCTTCCTCCCAAAGAATAGATCATATTGAGAAGTCAATGGATTCAACATAAAGCTAAAAAAGTTAGGTGTTTTGACTAGCGAAATTCGTCATGAGGGGAAGGAGCAGTGGCGATCGTCGGTTAAAGAAGTTAAGGCAAAAAACTTAATAGTTTTTTTAACATAAATTCTAATTCAAAACTGATTAGCAATTATTAGCTGTGTTAATTTTAAAGACAACTAAACGTAACCATTTATAAATGTTGTTGAATTTTGCATTCGTGACAAAGTATTTCGCTTTTCACTTGTCATCCGTAAGACCGGTCGGGAAGAATTTAAAACCACAGTGATTCGTGAATCTATAAATTATTAGAGGATCCATAGAAGACCCAACAATGAATTCTCAAGAGACCCATTAGCCCATGAAAGTAGGGCAACCAAACAAGAAGATTCATATAAATATGTCTTTATGTTATTGTGGATTGTAACCTTTGAGAGTTGAAAAACAACAACTCTCCTCTTGAATCATCTTTGATAATCTAAAGTCTAAGTGTTCTTGGTGACAAACCAATCTCTTAAAGGCTTTGTTCTTGTTTGGTTGCCCTACTTTCATGGGCTAATGGGTCTCTTAAGAATTCATTGTTGGGCCTTCTATGGATCCTCTAATATAAATGACCCATTTAGCTTAGCTCAAAAGAAAGGGACGATACAATGCCTATTAGATTCAGTAAACCAAACTCGAATGAACTCTAAATTACCCAACCAAATCAAACTAGCCGGTTAAGAAGGAAATAAAATACAGTTTTATCTTTCGACCAAGAGCTCCGAGAGGTCTCTTTGCGAGCAAGATATTCAAGAAGATCTCATTTGATATTTGCTAGAAATTCATATTTATTATTGTGTTCAACGTTGTAATCCAAAAGCATACGCAAGAATAAAATATCTCTTCAAACGTCAATCCATTGAATTGTCTTAGTGATTTTTGCAAGAACAAAGATGGTTTGGCATCTAACAACATCTGTGAATCAGTTCCCTCAATCAATACCCCCAAGAAAATAAAAATACACATGAGCATAGTTTCTTAATTACCTACAGCTTCGTGAGAATTAACCTATAAAAAGTGTGAAACAAAATAGTGTCTCATACGTATAAGATTAAGTTTATTAATTGTTATAAATGCCGTGCGCATGAGGTAACAAGTGCATGTAGCATTCCGACAAAGAGCTACGGGAGGAATCATCAGCTTTCATTGATGTAATCCATAAAAATATGCATGAATATAAAGTATTTTTGATTTATGTGTTGATCCGTAGAGCTGTCTTAATGATTTTTGCTGAAGAACAAAGATGTTTTGGATACTAAAGAACATACTGTATGTGGATCATTCCAATGATATATCATATATGTATACGCAACTTCATGTTGCATGTGTACTCAATCACTACCCCGACAAAATAAAAATACACTGGAGCATGATTTCTTAGTTAACGTAACCTATGCAAACAGTGAAACAAAATAGTAGTTATCACATGTATAGTATAAGATTAAGTTATTAATTGTTATAAATGCCGTGCGCATGAGGTAACAATTGCATGTAGAGTAGAGAAACACACGATCCATATATACACACATACAAATTACTTATTTATTCATATAATAAACCGCATACATACATATGTACAAGAAACGAGATAATATAGATAACACATGTAAATATTTTTCTTTTTCACTCTTTCACCACCTAATACTTTATTTTAAATATGAAATTTATACGGTATAAGTTATAGTAAGATTACATGATATATATATATATATATATATATCTAGTGCTCTTTCTCCGACGACCAGAGAAAAGCTCCGATAGCAAACTTCCTCTTCTCGTAAGAATCTCCGATGATCGGCAAGCCATACTCTCTCAAGACCTGATCCAATTGCCACTCTGGCATTTTCTCATAATCACTCTTTGTATATTTTGGATAATGAAGAGGAATCTTGAAAGTACTAATCGATCCATTTTGTGACTTTGCATCATCACCTATCTTCGTCTTGATCTTCTGATCTTCAGAATCTTGATGATTGTTGTCGTGGATCGCTGAATTCAAATGGTCACTGCTAAAGTATATTCCCATTTTATATAGAAAAAGGATTGTGATTATTTGACAAGAAAAGTAGGGTTTTGGAGATTTTGATTAGGGTTTGAGGTTTCTTGTGTGGAAATGAGAGATGGGTTTATATAGGGAAATTTTGTGGATGAGGTGAAGAACTTCGTGGGATCATGTAGATGCACGCACGTACTAGAGTTTTTTGAATATTTCTCTTGTTTTTTTTTGTTATTTATTTCCATTTGCTACTATCTTTGTATATTTATATTTTTGTTTCTTTGTGTGTTAATGTTTTTTTTGTCTTTTGTTTCTTTAATTTATCTACATCGTCGACTACATCAAATGCGATAGAAAATTCAAACATCTTGCAAAACTGATTCTATATATATCTGTAATATTGGATTACTATAGAAGTCCATAAAAATATAGTTAGCTTTCACGAAGTAAATATTTTAGTTATCAACAAAATTCACTTTAACCCAAAAAGAGCTTAATTTTGTATATAATGGATGGAACTATAGACTTTCATAATGAGTAAAATACCATGACTCTTAGTGGGGGTTATTTGTTTATGGATTTTAATGGATTTGAGAATCTAAGTAAAATCTAGTGTTATTGGTTTTATGATTTTAAAATTCATATTAAATTCTAGTGTTATTAGTTATATGATTTATAAATCCTAATTAAAATCTATTAAATTCCAGTGTTATTACTTGTATGATTTATAAATCCTAATTAAAATCATGTGTTATTCAATCATACGGATTTACTTATGGATTTGATTTCACTTAGGATTTTAATGGATTTAAAAGGATTTCATGTCAAAAAAACAAAGGATCAAATCCTAGGGAAAACCTTCGGATTTACAAAGAATTCTAAATCTTATAAGATTTACAAATCAAATAACACAGATTTATAAATCCACAAATCAACTAAAACTCCGTCCCATTTTAGATGATCTTTGGGGATAAATTTTTTTGTTCCATTTTAGTTGATTGTTTCAATTTTCTATGCAATATTTATCGTGTTTTTGTTGTTTTTGAGTGTTTGAATTCTGTAAAATATTTTTTTATTGGTTGAATCATTTTGGAATTGGTGTTCTTTATTGAAAAGATAAACAATTAAGTGGTTTTTTAATTTGTGTGTAGAAACCTTAAAAATCATCTAATTGGGACGGAGGGAGTATATATTACTATTTGTTTTTATTGTAATCTTTTTTTACATGTACGGATGAATTGGTAGTACTAGTAAGTAAAGTGTCAAAATTAAAATATTTGATTTAGGTGATGCCTAGTGTATTCATTCACTTGGAATCGATTGTCATTGATGGGAGACAAATTGCTTTAATATGGTTAAGATGACGCAGCGAACCGCTAGGCCATATATATTCTAGTTAATCCTTGATTGTTACATACTCTCTCCGTTATTTTATAATCGATGTTTCAGAAAAAAAAATTGTTCGTACAAAATTGATTTTTCACATTTTCTATGCATTTTTAATGTAACCGTAATGATGAATGGTAAAGTTCAACACATATTAATTGACTTTACTGATTTACTATTGGTCAAAATTAATAGAAAATTGTTTAGTGCAAAAAATAAGACATTTATAACTAAGTATTAATGTGTTTTCTTAATATGTGTAAGAAATCCAAAACATCAAACAAATAAAAACGGAGGGAGTATTTAACAGTGGAGGCTGTTATATCATATCTTCGCATATTGAATGCATCGAGATACTAACTCTTTTGTGTGGATTGTACTATATCTCATTAATTGGCTTTGTTGAATTTTTTTCTAGTTTTCGTTTTCACAACAAGTGAGAATTGAATGCTTTTTTTTTTTTCATCTTAGCAACCGTAAGACTACGATCGAATTAAGTATTGGTGATGTAAACCAAAAACTCAATTCCCTAACTAAGAATTGTGCTTTAAACATGGTTGGAAATTTAACATAACTCGCGGTAAATCAAACTCGAACACAAGTTAATGCTACGTTTTGAATTGAAATGATCTCTTGCACTTGAGAGTATTATTGGATTAAAATTTATTGTTTGAATTTATGAATAGTGGAGGAATTTTGAGTTTGTGGAAAATTCTCGTTGGGGACAAATGGATATAAATGAAGAAGATGGACCCATTCTTAGATTCTTTGGAACCATCTAAATCTTTCTAGCTAGTTGCATGCATGCGACGACTACTAAACGTTTCTTTTTTAACGTTTATCGTTACGGATTAGGCTTATACCATTTCACTTTCGTCAAGTTGTAATAAATAAGCTATAACCAGTAGACTGACTCGCGGGGCATTGTCACATTAAGTTGTGATCCATAGCACCACAAAATTATTTTTATTTGGATATATAGAAATGATTGAATTGCACCACAAACTTATATGGCCATTTGCTTTGCTTAACCGGAAAAGAAGGAAGATAGATTGAGTAAACCAAACCCAAACCAACTCTAAAATACCCAACCAAATTAAATGAGCCGGTTAAGAAAGAAACACTCCTACATAGATAACATGAGCAAAAGGCTTCAACAATCGAATTTACTACTTTTGGGCAGCTCGATGTACATTTACAAAGAATAGAATCGGTACGTGAAGAAATTATCAGATCATTGAGCAAATGCTTTTCTATATAGATGAGTCTTTTGCAGAACTAACCGTTTCGTCCATTTGAATCAAGAATCTGTTTTTTCTTCTACGGTAACTTGCTTCAACGTCTTGGAATGAGCTTCGTTTGTCACGGGCAAGTCCACGAGCGTTTGTGGAGGAGCAAAGTACATGTGAAGTGACATGATACATATGATAATACCCAAGAAAAGCTGCATGATTGTTACATGAAAAGAAGACAATATGAGGCAAATACCGGTATGAGAGCACGAGAGGGTAAACCAATATTTATGTCCGAACCTGCACTGTTGGTTTGAAACTGAAGAGGTATATGGATGCAACCATAGTAAGTAGCATGGCCATTGATGTAGAATAAACCTTGAAGAAAATTGGGACGTGAGTTTAAGAACGATTTTTTTATTACTTATTTAAGCTTGATTATGAAGAAAAAAATTGAACCTCACCTTCACAATATTGTCTGCATACTTCATTAGCCACGAGACGAGTAAGCCGGTGGATCCGAGATTCAGAACTACCAACCAAGTGGTGATGCTATACCCATCAAAGATACGTTGCCACCAAAAACCCTTTTCAAACCCCAGTCTAAAATCATCTGCTATAAGTCGAGCTACGTTGAAAAGTGAACCAAACCTGATAAAACGTAAAGAAAGAAAGAATAAGATCTTTGAACCGAATACCATTGCACAATGAAGAGCATCAAAGTTGAATAAGCAGCGTGACATTAATACTTTTGGCACGAAAAGTTTGATATGAAGAAGGGATACCTACGTATACAACTGCAAGTTTTGCCAGTATAAACTGTCATTGTTTCTCTTCATCAAAAACTCTGTGTAGATTCCAGCTAAGGCGGACAAACCAGCTGAGAGAAAGCCCAACAAATACCCTTGTATTGGTGCAGTAAAAAGCGAATCACATGAAGCTTCTCCGCATCCCTTAACCTGAAAGGGCAAGACAAGTTGAATAAGTGCAATCATTTTGAATTACCAACATAAAACCCAAAAACTGCTAAGATGGGCAATAATTTGAGAAGCATACAATTTATAAGCGTATAAAGATTATTTTCCAATAATCAAACGCAATTCAATGAGTATGCATCACCTGGCTGGTAGTTGTTCCAACAGCTAAAAGACCAATTGCCATCCACTGAAGGTTTGATAATTTCCTCTTCAAAAATAACCTACAACAGCGATAAATTACAAATTTCTTACTCCATAGAGAGAGAGAGAACATAGAATCAAGTTTTTGTTGTTGTTCCTATTCTTCTTAAGCGCAAAAAGATAGTACAGAGAAAGAAGACACACGAAGCAGATACCTAAACAGTATGCCAGTGGTGACAATCTTCAGATTACCCATGATCTGATAAGTGGATGTGTCCACATAAGTCAATGTAGCAAACTGTACGTTGTTATGGATCAGATATATAAGAGAAGGAATAACAAATAAGCGCACGCTCTTCCAATCCTTAGTGATTCTTGCAGGTGTTGAGGTAGATGTCCGCATCTCTCTCCAGAGAAATATACCAGAAATGATCAGCTGCAGAACAAGTAAGAAAGCACTCAGCAGCAAAAGAAGACATGCAAAAACTATAAAATCGGTTTAGCAAACTGAAAGCAATAAAATACCTTGAAAACTTCGGCAAGAAATGGAACAGTTGCATAATCGTACTTATAACCTCCATCGCTTTGAGAAAGAGTTGTTAAAATTCCCTGAGAGATGAGTTTACATAGTGAGAGAAGGAAAAATATATCACCAACTTAGCTCTCATTATCGAATCTATCCGCAGCTGATATTGTTCAATTACTATCTCAAACATAAACCCAGAACACAAAGGATGTGATGATGACTTCTATAGACTAATGACTTTTGAAATTTCTAGTAGCTTATCGGTGACAACAAATTCTCACTCAACTTGTTAGCTATGCAAATCAAACAATCAACCAATCACGCAACCTCCTTTTCTGTACAAAATCACAAGCATAAAGTGAAATGTTCACAAGTATGAACTTGAAATAACTAGCCTCAATAGAATGAAACTTGGTCATAAATCAAGAAAGAGATAATCAAGTACTCGCAAAGAAACAACTGGAATATCACATCTCATGATCCATGATGACATAGCTCGAAGAAACGTGGAAATAGGATTAGCACACTCCAAAACCCACACGATCCCAGATAAATTTGGCGACAATACCACCAGCAATAGCTCAATCATAGATCCATAAACTCACGGAAATTTCCAAAAATTCAAGGATAAAGGAAACAAATCGAATAAAACCGCATGAAATCAGCCAGATTAAATTAAAACTAGCAAAAACATCTTAAGCAACACAAATGCGACCTTGCAGCAAAGGAGCAAGATAAGATTTCTAGAGACCATTCATCAATTCTCTTAAGTGTCATGATTACTCTTAAATCAGTATCATGGAAAATTTAGAAACGCTTCCTGTTTTCCATGAGATAAAACAGGAAACGTACCTCCTGACCATTTTCAAATACTTGATTGCTTAGTTAAGACTATCAAATTCTAAGGCTACACTACAGTCTCTAAGAAATTCTCATTGAAGTTGGAACAATCACCCAATCATGCAACAGAGAAACAATCAAGCACTCGCAAATTAACACCAGAATCCATTAGGAATTTCGCATCTCATGAATCCATCATGTTCATTGCTCGATACAGTGGAAATAGCATTATCACACTCTAAGCGACATGATCCAGATAGATTTGGCGACAATACACACCACCGATAACACAATATCAGATCGGAAATTCATGAAACAGAAGAAACAAATGGAAAGCGAATCGAGAGAAGAAAAAAAGAGGAAGTGGAGAATTAGGGTTGGAAATGGAACCTGAGAGCTTGTAAGAATGGTGAGAAGTAGAGCAACAAAGTACCAAGGTGTAGCCATTACTGCTCTTCGTCTTCTTCTTCTCCGATTATCTTCTTCACACCACCTATCTCACTCTTTCTTCATTCTCTTCCCATCACCGCCTTTCTCTCTCCGCATTAGAAAAAAAAAATTAAAATTAATGTGGAAGTTGATGTTTGGGCCTAATGGGCCTTTTAAAATCTATTTCCATTTTTCATTTTTAAAAGGTAATGTTATGACGAATATTGTATAGTATAATTTAATCATCTAAAAGACTATCATGAATGTGGCATATCTTAGATTGTAGCAGCATAAGTGGAAATGCAGTGATATGTTTTTGACTTGAATATTGTATAATCATTTCATCAAAAATACTATCATGAATGAATGTGGCATAGCTGATATTGTAGCAGCAGAAGTGGAAATAGTTAAGAAATTTGAAATCAGAGTAGAGCTTTTGTCTTCTTCTTCATCCCTAGACCAAGCTTCCTAAGGCCACTCAAAAACCCACCTGTCTGTTTAGTGCTTTCGACATTCTCAACTTGAGAGACCTCTACAGCTTCAGCTTTATCTGTTTGGTATCTGATGTTACATTGATCGTCTTCAAGCCAACATTCCTTTTTGGCACGTTTCTCATATTCCTTCTTGAAGATCCGTACACCACACTCGACAATCTTGTGGTTATCCGAACAGGTGAATTCAAACACAATCTCGGTTGTATTCATATCCACTTCGAGGTGTTTGGTTTGTTGATGTAACAAGTCACCACGGAATATAAAGAGATGCTCCGTTCGAATTTGAGGAGGCTGATCTGAAGTCAATGACAGATAGTTCATTTGGTTGATGAGGATACCTTCTTTGCTTCGTAGATAGCAAGTCACATGAAGAAGCGCGTTGTCCTTGATTGGCGATAGCAGGAGGCAAGCCTTGAATCTTGAGGAAGAAGCATCAGAGAAAGTCCCTGGAGAGATGGTTATGGAGTTTGACGTAGCTTTGTGAGTGAACTCCGCGGGGACTTGTTTACCGGGTAAGCATACATATTTGGCAAGCCTACGATTCATGATCACTCTTCTTGCAATTTCATTGAGTCTCAAACAGTTACTGAACATGAGTTCTCTGATTGGATCTTCGATAGGAAATGGAAATTTGACTCTCTCTAGTGAAACACAGTTGTCTGCATGTAGGGACTTAAGCGAAGAAGGAAGACCCTCCACTGATATGATTTTTGTACAGTTTTCGATGATAAGAGTTTGTAGCCGAAGTAGACCTCTGACGTACTCTGGAATCGTCTCTATATCACTACTGCTTAGGTCTAGCTTCCTTACACTTGATGGAACATGTGTTACTTTCTTGAGTTGTCTGCCAATTACTTCCTCATACCTTTTGGGATGGCTCCAAACACTTAATGGACCTACTATAGAGAGATTCTTGATGTTCCTAGAAATATCTGGAAAACTTCTCAATCGTGAGGAATGGTTTGTGTCGAATTTCTCAAGAGATGTCGAGTTGGTGTTGGTTGGAACAACTTGTAGCTTTTTGCAACCCCACATCCTCAACGTTTTTAGTTTGTAGAGATTCAAAATAGAGGAAGGAAACTTCACCAAACTCGTGCACTGGATAAGTGTCAGTGTCTCCAGATTAGTAGCTTTCGAAAGATTTGGGATCTCTTTCAACTTGAAAGAAAAGTTCAAGTTTACCTTCTTCAGATGTACTAGGGGCTGCATGTCAACAAATGAAGAAATAAGATCATCATAAGGTTGAATTCATTGTAGACATAATTACCATACCAACCTGGATTCCTTCCCATAGCTTCTCGAGTTTGCTTGATGGCATATGGAGCTCGACGAGAAATTCAGACCGAAATGGTACAGGAAGACTTGTTCCTGGGTATGATTCCCAATTTAGTAACCTTAGACGAGGTAGAAACTCCATGTCTTCTAGACGAGGCAGAAACTCCACGCCATCTAGTGTGCACAAGCTAACATTTGCATCGGGGTCACGTACTCTTAGAAATTGGAGGTTACGCATTCGTTCAAAGGCTCGCCTACTTATAACTAAGTCGCCAGTCTTGGACATATCAAAAGATATACC
This sequence comes from Arabis alpina, assembly GCA_900128785.1. NCBI lineage: Eukaryota > Viridiplantae > Streptophyta > Magnoliopsida > Brassicales > Brassicaceae > Arabis > Arabis alpina. The sequence continues at coordinate 33,213,642 of LT669793.1, read as the reverse complement.
TATGACAGATTCAGTACCCTAACATGCATCCAAAAGAAAATTTATTGATAAATTTGTGTTATCACAATAGGCAAGATGTATTGAGCAAAGTATAATGTAAGAACTTACCGTTCCATTTGCCAGTACATTGACAACATCTTGAGCTTCTACTAAAAACTGACGTTTCCCCGGCTCGTTCGATTGTTTTACAACTTCCTGTCTACCCAATTTTTGGAGTAGATAATGCATCACGATCTTGCCATCGGTAGATATATGCACGAGAGATTTATCAACTAGGATATTCAACCCATTTTTGACATCCAAGTTACTCTCCGCCAGCATTGATGTCACATGGTCAACATCCTCATTATTGAAGAAGCAAGCTATATGGAGAAAGAGAGCTTGATGTTTCTTCAACAATTTGTCATACCCCACTCTTAATACGTCTTCAATTTTTATATCAAGGCAAGTTTCTAGAGTATATAACTGAAGTTCCCATTCGATTTTGGTCTGACCACGCAAAGATGAACCAACAAGACGAAGGCCTAATGGAAGATTACCGCAAAGCTTTGCTACTTTCTTTGCAAGCTCTTCAAACCCATCAGATGGAGAAGTTTTCTTGAAAGCAGACAGACAAAAGATCGCAAGAGCTTCTTCTTTGGAAAGAAAACCCACCGGGTAAATATCATTAATCTCATGTGCCTTTAGAATTCTTTTATCTTCGGAGGTAACGATTATCCGACTTCCGGAACCAAACCAAGAAGGCTCTTTCGCCAAAACCTCTAATTGTTCTAGATCATCTACATCATCAAGAATGATAAGCACTCTTTGATCTTGTAGCCATTCTTTTATTGCACCTATATCATGTACCCTCATATCCCTTTGGTTCAAAATCTTAGACAGAAGTTGGTTTTGCAAAGACAAGTTTGAATCATAATCATCAACACCCATTGTACTCCTAAAACTTCCCTTGAGGTTCCCCATAAAACATTTAAGTCGAAAATCGCTAGAGAGCTGGTTGTACAAAGCTCTAGCGATGGTAGTCTTACCAATTCCCGCAGGACCCCAAATTCCAATCATCTTCACTTCATCGCACTCAAGGCATAATAGAGAGTCCAGTTTTCTCAAGTGAGCTTCCATCCCCACCATCCCCTCAAAATCCTTTGACCGTGTAACATTCAATCTGCTCGACACAGATATGACAATCTTTTCGATCATCTCCCCTTCATCATTCCTAACAAAGGAAAAACAAACTAGCGTTAGTGGATTTTAATAGTTTTCCCATGTCAATTTGATAAAACACAATTCTAGTTGAATTTACACGATCTACACCGTTAGAACATTGATTAAGAGAGTTCAACTATACTAATATATCGAGTACGAAAGAAGAACAAACCAATTTATAGAATGTTCTCCTGCTATTTCTGCTACATCAGTCAATGCTTTCTTCCACCTCTGCTTCACCTCCTCAGTTTTCCTTTCACATGTTCTCTCAAAAGCCTCTCCAAAACCACCACTCTGTTTCCGTACATGGGACGGATCGATGTCGTAAAAAACCGTCAACACAAAGTGCCCTGGAGATTCTTTACACTTCAAAATTTCAACCAATTCATCTAAACACCAGCTTGAAGTAGCATAATTCTTTGAGAGCAAAACGACTGAGACCCTCGATTCTCTAATCGCTTGTACAAGTTCATGTCCGATCGTATGGCCTCTCTCCATCTCTTGGTCTTTGAACACCGTGATCCCATAGCTTGAAAAGCGGTTGTGTAAGTGACTGAGAAAGGTTCTACGGACATCTGGACCATGGAAGCTCGGGAAGACATGGTATCTCTTCATGTTAGAAGAAGAAGAAGAAGAGGAAGAAGCCATGAGGGAGAGATTAGAGAGAAGTTGAAGGAGCAATCTATGGCTCTAATTGACGCAAAGCCTTAGAACCTAAGGATAGAAGAAATTTCAAAGAGATTAGAAATGCAGATTGTGTAGTACTATTTTGACTTGTTGCCTCCTCTTCGTTGAGGGACCGACCATGCCCATTATGCTACTTGTTTTTTTCTTCTATATATTTCTAATCTAAAATGTTAATCAATCATCACAATACTAAAAATGAAGTTTGCACATTGGGTTCCTAGTTCCATTTGCTTGAGAATGATGATTTACATCAAACAATGAAAATGTTATCACATTTGGCTAGGAAAGACTACCTTAAAAATGTTCATTTCCTCATCCGAATACAGTTTCCAACTGTAGATGTTAGTCCATTCAATCAAATTCAAGTGATGTGTAAATATGAAAATTAGATGCAAAACGAATTGCATCCAAAATAATTTAGATGCACTTGGTGCAATCCAAAAATAACAGAAGTCTATTTTTCGGTTTGTTTAATTTGTCAATGGAGTAAACGACCTTCTAAATGTAGACATGTGGTATTTCTTTAGTGTATTAAACAAAACTAAATGTTTGAAATAGTAGTAATGTTTACCGACGAGAACTATGTGGATAAAAAAAGACAGCTACATAGCAAACAAAAAGTATACTAAATTATTTAAACGAAAATTTATATAATCATAACAAAAATAATATTCCCTCCGTTATTTTTTATTTAATGTTTTAAAGTGATTTTTTTGTTTTGTTTTGATTGTTTTTTTAATTTTCTATGTAAAATTAATTGTGATTTTGAGTTTTTAACTGTTTAAATTCTGCACATTGTTTTTCTATTGGTTGAATTTTTTCGGAATGGATGATAAAACATGTTTTTTCGGAAAAAATAGAAAATTAATTAATTTCTTAATCTGTGTGTATAAACCTTAAACATCAAACAAAAAAGAACGGAAGGAGTAATAAATTTGTATCGAAATTTTGGAATCCATTTTTGAAAATCAACATTTCATTTAATGCTTGTTCGCGGACGTGTGGAACGTGGACACCATGACATAAACCAAAACCATAGAGAAATGCAATAAATAAATATTAAAGAAACTCGCGGGAACACATCGTGTGTATATGGATTCCAGAGAACTCGGACATGTTTTCAACGATCAATACACAAACGTCCGAATCAGAACATTCCCAACATTTTCCTCCAAATTTTCTTTCTTCATTTTCTCAGAAATCGTTACACAAAGAAAAACTAGGGATTTTCTCAGCAACCCACAAGAGAAAATAAGGGTTTTTTCTTGGCTTTTTAGGATTCATCGAGAAATTCTAGGTATATGAGGATTTTTTTTTGTTAATTTTTAAATTTGGAACCATCGATTTGAGATTCTTTTCGTATGTTCAGGTCGGATGATTTTGTGTGCTCGATTGATAGATCCTTGAACAATCAAAGGATCTTCATTTTCAGGTTTGGTCTCGAAAACCCTAATCTTTGCTTCTTCTACAAGATCTATGAATCTATAAACGTTCTTAGGTCTCATTTTGATCTTATCTACTATAGAAATGCCTAATGTAATAATTGAATCTCTCATTTTTTTTACAGAATTGATTTTGCTGTGTTTTGAGATAATTAAGAGATTAATCAACATTGTCTAATGGAACAATTCAGACAAATAGGGGAGGTTTTGGGAAGTCTAAATGCACTAATGGTATTACAAGATGATATCTTAATCAACCAAAGACAATGTTGTTTGTTATTAGACATTTTCAGCTTAGCTTTCACAACGGTGGCCGAAGAAATCAGACAAAATCTAAAACTCGAAGAGAAACACACTAAATGGAGAGCTCTTGAACAACCTTTAAGAGAGCTTTATAGAGTTTTTAAAGAAGGAGAGTTATATGTTAAGCATTGTATGGATAATAGTGATTGGTGGGGTAAAGTAATCAATCTTCATCAAAACAAAGATTGTGTTGAGTTTCATATACACAACTTGTTCTGTTATTTCCCCGCGGTTGTTGAAGCTATCGAGGCGGCTGGAGAGATTTCGGGACTAGATCCTTCGGAGATGGAGAGAAGGAGAGTTGTGTTCTCAAGAAAGTATGATAGAGAATGGAATGATCCTAAGCTTTTCCAATGGAGGTATGGGAAACAGTATTTGGTACCGAGGGATATTTGTATTCGGTTTGAGCATTCTTGGAGAGAAGATAGGTGGAATCTAGTGGAGGCGTTACAAGAGAAGAGGAAATCGGACAGCGATGATATTGGTAAGACAGAGAAGCGTTTAGCTGATTTGCTATTGAAGAAACTAACTGGTTTGGAGCAGTTTAACGGGAAGCTTTTCCCGAGTTCGATACTTCTTGGTTCTAAAGATTACCAAGTGAAAAAGAGGTTAGGTGCAGATGGGCAGTACAAGGAGATTCAATGGCTAGGTGATAGCTTTGCATTGAGGCACTTCTTTAGCGATCTTGAGCCGCTAAGTTCTGAAATCTCTTCTCTTTTAGCGCTTTGTCATTCAAATATACTTCAATACCTATGCGGATTCTATGATGAAGAAAGGAAAGAATGTTTCTTGGTTATGGAGTTAATGCATAAAGATTTGCAAAGCTACATGAAGGAGAATTGCGGACCAAGAAGAAGATATCTCTTCTCTGTTTCCGTCGTGATTGATATCATGCTACAGATTGCAAGAGGAATGGAGTATCTTCATGGGAATGATATCTTTCATGGAGATTTAAACCCTATGAACATTCTTTTGAAAGAAAGGAGTCACACCGAAGGCTATTTCCACGCGAAAATCTCTGGTTTTGGTTTATCTTCTGTCAACAAAACTCCTTCTTCTTCTCGGTCTAATTCCTCAGGACCTGATCCTGTGATATGGTATGCACCTGAAGTTCTAGCAGAGATGGAACATGGTACAACAACTCCGAAATCGAAGATGACGCATAAAGCTGATGTGTATAGCTTTGCAATGGTGTGTTTTGAGCTTATAACAGGTAAAGTTCCATTTGAAGACAGTCATTTAAACGGTGAGCAAATGGCTATCAACATTAGAATGGGAGAGAGACCTCTTTTCCCTTTCCCTTCACCGAAATACCTCGTTAGTCTGATTAAACGGTGTTGGCACTCAGAACCGAGCCAGCGTCCTAACTTCTCATCGATTTGTCGTATACTTCGTTACATCAAGAAGTTCCTAGTTGTGAATCCAGATCATGGTCACCCTCAAATGCAAACTCTACTAGTTGATTGTTGGGATTTAGAAGCAAGGTTCTTGAGAAAGTTTCCAGGTGACTCAGGTTCTCACACCGCGTCCGTGACTCAAATCCCTTTCCAGATTTACTCGTACCGGGCTTCGGAAAGAGAGAAGATGAATCCAAACTCGAAAGAAAGCGATAACTCAGAGGCGAGCGAATCAGAAAGCGTTTCAGTGGTTGAAGATCCACCAAATGGTACGATTGCAAGAGATACAAAGTCATTGTGTTTAGATACAATATCTGAATACTCAGATACAAGATCAGTCTACTCAGAAGCTCCTATCAAGAAAGTATCAGCTTTAAAGAAAAGCAGCGAAATGGGAAAGCTACGAAAAAGTCCAAGCTTAGGTTAGTGTTTTTCACCCTAATCTCTATTTAAGTCAGCAAAAAGACTATTACATTTTTGTTAATATGATCAATGCAGGTTCATCAAAGTTGAGATCTACAGGATCATCGCCGGTAAAAGCAAGATCATCGCCAAAACCTTCACCGTTGAGTCCATTCGGAAGAAGCATAAAATCGAGGAAAGATAATCGATTGCCATTGAGTCCAATGAGTCCTCTAAGTCCAGGAATACGTCGACTACAAACTGGTCATGCTTCAGACTCTGAGCTTACTTAGAATTCAGAAGAAGAAGAAGAAGATTTCTGAGCAGTTCATAGTTTCAAAGAGGTAGGGATCTTTACATACTTGGGACTTTTGCCTTGAAGAGTATGGTTTCATTTTTCTTCTTTTCTTTTGTATCTTTTGCTGCAAGTTACTTTTTTGTTTGGGTAATTTTTTTTGGCGTTGGGTTAAAAAATCAAGAACAAAATCTAATGTTGTAAAAACTTTTCATTTTGTACAAAACAGAAATTGGTCAGCTTTTTTGTAAGAGATTAAATTCATTTTTTGCTATTATTATGTGTTTTGTTTCTTTTAAATATTCAAGATTAGTTTGTTGGAAAACTCATTTTGTTATCTTTTTTGTTTTTAGTTTTTTACATCAACCCCATTTACCAATTCACTTTAAACTCACTTTATTGGCAATTTACCGATTCTCCTTTTTATTATTATCTTGATTCAACATTTTAGGAAAAAGATTTCTCCAATTATTATAGCAAAGCTAAAAATTATTTTTGCAAAAATTTCCTATTTCTTCACGGAGACTAAGACTTTAAATTTCACCAATATATAATCTCGAATTGGAATAATTGATATTTGAATAAAATAAAACTCAATATATATGACCATTTCTCCAAATAGTTTATGATTTTTATTTTATAAAAAATTAAAATATGTCTTTAATTTTCTTTTATTAAACATATTCGTTTCACTAAACATAAAAATCGAAAACTAACAAACTTATATTGGAAATCAAGTCTTCTACAATAGCTTAAAACTAAACAAATCATCATTCAAGTTTGAAAACAAATTCCAATAGCTAAAAAAGATCATTGATAAAAATCTATAATTGCCGAAAATCGACTTGTGCCTGGAAAAAAAAGGAAAAAACAAAAGATCTTAAAATCCAAAAATCGAAAAATGGAAATTAATAACTCCAAGAAGAAAAAGGAAATCTTATACCCCAAGTCTCCTAATACCTTATAAATACAAGAAATCTAATAACTCCATATTCCAGATTCAAATACAAAAAACTACAATAATCCTCTCTTGAACGATGATGAACGAAGACACGATTCTAGAGATCCTCTCTTATTGTCCATCGACGGAGATTGCAAAATTCCGACAACTAAATAAATCATGCAACAAAAGAAGCTACGAGTTCTGTTTCATCTCTAGTCATCTCCAAAGAACCAACTCTGTTTTCGGTTATTTCATTCAGTACTCTGAACGGTTTAAGTATCGTTCCGGATTTATCTCCGGCATCGAAGAAGAAGCTAATGAAAAAGCCGGAATCTCTCTCGACTTTCTCCCTTCGAAATACCTAAAAATAGAAGCTTGCGATACACGTAATGGGATTTTGCTCTGTGTTGATGAAGAGAAATACAAAGGAGGACGTATAATACCAGATTACATCGTTTGTAAACCAGCTACGAAAGAGTACCGGATCATACCTAACCCGAAAACCCGATATTTCACTGTTGTAACCGGTTTAATGATGATTCAGTCAAACCCTTTTCGGTATAAGATAGTTAGGGTTTCTGATCCAATGCCACATGCGAGAAGGAAGATGAAGGAAGGCTTCTATAATCTCAACTGCGAGGTTTTCGATTCTGATTCGTTTGCGTGGAGACGATTGAATGATTTGGAGCTACCTAGATACGAGTTTATCAAGGTATCAGTTAAACCGGTGTTTTCCTATGGTTTCTTGCATTGGTTAACAACAAAGAACAATGTGATCCGGTTCTGTATGCAAACCGAGATTTGGTCTCTCTTCCCGGTTCCGTTCGGTCTAGTTAGTGATAGGTCTCTAGCTTTAGCCAGCTACGAAGGAAAACTAGGATTAGTGACATCGAGAGAAGAAGAAGAAGAAGGTGATTTATGGGTATTGGAAAATAGTTTTGGAAAGTCATGGATAAATGTGAGTGATGTGAAAATTACAAGGTCATCATCACAAGGTGGATATGTTGAACCAATATGGTTCCTAAGTAACGACGTCGTATCAATGACGGGTTTTGATCAGGTCGGTCTATACAACATGAATAGCAAAAATACTCAATATTTGCATATGAAGAAGACTCAAGATTATGACTCGGCCAGAGATTGTTATATCCCTTTCTACTCTAACTACGACACTATTGGTTTGAATAAAGCTTCTACAACTGTGAACAATCAAGCAAAAGAAAAGAGACTAAGGCCAAATAAGTTCTTTATTTTGTTGTCTCTTCTTTTTTTATTACCTCTAGTATTTAATGTTTTGTTTTGATACGTTGTTATAAGATGGGAATCATTATTTTCTATATATTTTTTCATATCCGCAATCCTGTAATAGATTAATCTCGGTTAAAGTTTACTGAACTTGTAAAATATTATTATTAGTATTATGTACCTTTTTTCTTTGTAGCGTAATTGCTAAATAATCAATTTGCCTCTAAACATACATTTTATGATCATGGGGTATATTAAAATACATGTTCTAGTTGAGACATGAAATGATTCCCAAAATATATATATTAGGTAACTTAGTTTTGGGTATCAATCAACTGTTAGTCTTCTCCTCAAAAATAAATACAAGAAGATAGGCAAATGCATCCGCCTCAACAAAAATCTACATTTTAGCAGGTTAGCATATTTTACAAACAAAAATAGAACCAAAACAAATGTAAATTCAATAACCATCTTCATGGTTTAGCTCAAATTCAGTCTGATCCTCAAGCTTTGCGTTACTTTCTCGTTAAAATCAGAATAAAATAATAATAAAAAAAAATTAGCAAAAAAGAAGAATAACAAAGTATAAGTTAGTTGTAACCACCCATATTGTTTTTTCACGTGTGAATGCTTATTGGTCGAAAATTCAACGTTCAGTAGAAGACATGTCATTGTAGATAACTTAATTTAGTAAATCCGAATCTGATTTATCTAATCCGCTCACCAGTCTCTTTTATGCGAGTACCAGGCATGTGAACACTCCACGTGCCGTATTATGATTCGTGAAATGTATTTATTTTCCTTTAACCAATTAGAAACTTCTCACCTTTCTCGCTCTTGCGAGTATCAGAAAAAAGTTTGTTTTTGTGTGTTGGGGTTTATCTAATAGTTCTGTTTTTACAATTTTTTATATCATAAACAAAAATGAAACACAAAATAAAATTAATAATTGATTGGTGTATTTATTCGGTTTAATACTTGTAGAAATACATTTTGGTAGGGTAAAATCTGTTTTGATGTTACTGTACTAAATATGACCAAATACTAATTTATGCATTTAGGATTTAAAATTCCGTGAACAATTTTTGCTTCGTGAATGCTTTTAACTCCCTCCACTATATCCTTGTGAATACAAATAAACGGTAAAAAAACGTTAACTTAACTAGTAAATATCAAAACAAAAATTAAAAAGAAAAACAAAAATTATCAAAACTAACATGATAATTTGAATATATTTGAGGCATATATTGTTTTTGTCATTAGTTTGCTTATCTTTTCGGATTAGAAATATGACATATTTTATCAATAAAAAGAAAAACTTCATGATAGACATATCATTGAAAGTTGAAGACACAAAAAAAAAGACATATCATTGAATTATAACTCATATCTAAAATCCTTGAAATAATTACATTCATCTAACAATGCTTGTAGTATAGATTTCTTTATAAAAAAGCGTTATGTAATACAATCTCATTATAAAACTCTACTAACATTTATTATTATGCCTCAAACATTTTCAAATAGCCGCATTGCCTCCTAACACAACCACAAGACCACATAATATAAATAGGTTGATTAAAAAAATATTTTCTTATTCCCACTAGGCGATACCAACAACAAGATCTAACCAAGAGATCATTAGCAATATATTTATGTGTTTACTTGGACCTTCGATACAACAATGTCTTTCGATTATATTTTTTCCATCAAGATGAGCCGTAACAGTGGAAGGGGAAGAAGAGACAACGTCAACGTGTCGGATCTTCAACCACGGTTGGAGCGAGTTAGTGATGACTTGAAAGCCTCAGTTCTCTCGTTCATCAACACTTTCAACAGTACGGGACATGCAGGTGCTCCTAAGATCCCGATAATAGGATAACTATAACTATGGTTTAGATAATGGTGTATTTAGGTTAAGGTTTATCTCTTAGCTAGTTAACTTTTTTCCCAAGTTATTCTCTTATATATATATTCTTCTCTCATAATGTTAATAGACAAGCTTTTGATTCTACATACAAGTTATTTCATGGTATCAGAGCCTCAAAGATGTTTGACTTAGATTTTTTTTCTCCATCATCATGTTTTTGTAATTCTTTTCTTCTTCGATTTTTCTTCGCTTCCGCCTACTGCTAAAAATATTTCTACTACTAATCATCGTATTCTTCTTCTTCTCTAATTTGCTTCCGCTTACTACACAACAAAATTTTCTCTTTAATTCCTAAATTTCTACATCTTTCTTATGTTCCTAAAAGATCCAAAACAATTTTTTTCCTACAATTCTACTTCTTTCTTCTCCATCAAGCAATCACGTGGTGTGTCTTGATTTCAATTCTACTCATGCCGTCTAATACTCTTCTTACTACTATGACTCTACCATGACCAACGAATCCTCCAGTTCAATTGGTAACACACCACCGCCTCCATCTACTATCCCAACTCCACCTACTCCGCTCATCGGTTTTACTTAATTAATAGGTTTTCATAGTTTTATGTTTTCTATATTTTAATAATTTTTCTATTCTAAACTATTATTTTTTTAGTTTTTGATTAAACTTTTATTTGGGAAGTTTGTTTTGAAATTATTTCTAAGGGTTTATGGTATTTTGACGTCTTCATAATTCTATTTCTACTATCCTGAGATTTATTCTTAAGTTAAATATTTCTCTGATTTTGTTTTCTATATATCTTTTGGTTTCTTTTATTACGGGAGAGTCTAGATATGATTCTACTTTTACGGGAATTTCTACTGTTTGTAGAATTACATGATTTTCTCTCCTCGCCTCCACTTTTCTCTACAGGTTTTAAACATAGTTTGTTGACTAGACACTATGTCAACTACTCCTCTACAACTACTCCTACTACTTCTACAACTAACGAGAACATCTCTTCTACAACTACAACTACTACTTCTTCTACAACTCAAGAGAGCATCTCTTTACAACTACAACTACTACTACTTCTTCAAGGCAATTCTTTTCAAGACTAAAGTTTTTCAAGATTGTCAATGATCTCCAATTCTGCTCCATCTATCTACTTGGTTATCATCTATATTAGAGAGGAAGCATAAAAGGATAGAGAGAGGCCGAGAGTACACATCAAAAAGAGGCCGAACATCTCCAAATCAAGCTTCAGCCAAGTAGTCCATTCGAATGATCAAAGTGCATATTTCGGGTCGGATTGTACGGATTGTACGGACAAGTACACGTACACACCAAAGTACAATCCAGACTGTGAAGCAAGATGTGCATTCCCCGTGTTATGTACGGACGTACGGTTGGTACGGCCAAGTACACATTCGTACTGAAAGTACAAACCGTACCTGTGCATATAAAGATGCTTTAAGGATCATTTGAATGTGCAAAAGAAGGAAAAGAGATGTTTGAATCTATTAGAGCCGTTGGAACAAAAGAAGATAAGGCAGAATTGGACCACATGTGTTGGTACCACTATGGATGCATTAGAAATGTCACTATCTCTGCTGGACCACTTTGACCACATCTCCTCCTCATATCCATTTGAAAACCAACGGCTATATGGTTTACTTTTCCTATAAATATTGTAAACACATCTGATTTTTATCAATAAGAAGTGATATTTTCTCTCTTTAGTATTTTAGCTTAATCTCTCAATGTAGTGTTTAGTAGATCTTGTTTGTAGAAGGCTGCCCTTAAGGCAGCCTAATCACTTCACAAACACTCACTAAATTCTTTTTTATCTCTTCTTTAATCACTTTACTCTAGCTTAATGATCTTATAGATTCTGTTTCTCCATAGCACACAAACTACAAGTGTTGTGATGCTTATAACGAATCTAGCTTCATACTAGAGCTATTCTACTTGTTAGGATCTGTTTACTATCTAGTATTCATGGTTCTATCAAGCTCTAATGAGTGAATTCTATCACAAGTTGATGGTCTCCTCTTTATCTTGAGAATGAGTTATTTGTGTGGGTTTAAGAGGATTCAATCACAAGTTGATTGTATCCTTCATTCATGAGCTTAATCTCATGAATTCCAACATGGTATCATAGAGCAAGGTTCTCTTGGTTCCACCTAAAACTCAATTCTCATTCTGTTTTTGTGTTCTTCACTTTGGTCAATGACTCAAAGAAGAGGATAATAGTGAAGTTCTCTGTTTTTATTCTATTCTCTTCCATTTGTTGTGCAAGCTTGGATTTTGTTTGTTTCTGGTCTTGATTGGAGATCCTAGACCAAGCTTGAGGGAGGGAAATAGATCCTAGAAGCTCTATGGAAATCCTTGTCTATGGATTGTTCCATGAGTTGTTTTCGTTTCATTTGATTCAAACCATGAGAAACACTAACCTTTGTGTTATTTTCGTGGTCATTGTTAATTAAAGCTCATAGGAAACACCTTGACCATGTGTTAATCCGTGAATGCTTAAGTTTAATCGGTGGGGAAATCAATTTTCCATCGGTTTCATTATGTTCCAGCCATTGAAACATCATAGTCTTGTGATTATTGGTGTTCTTGGCTGCCATTTGCTTCCGCTAAACTCAAGAAAACAGAGCCAAGTCTCTGTCCATAAGAAATCTTGAGCAAAACTCGATAAAACACTCTCGATTGTTACTGGTTTTCTTCAAAGTTCATGATGAATATTTGAAGTTCCCAAAAATCAGAGATGTTGAAGGATAAACAATGAGTAAACTCTTGTCAATGTCCAAAATTTCTATTCTCTTATTCTCCATTCTCTTTAATTCTGCTTATACTCTAAATCTCCTATTGCAAACTCTCTAAATACTTCATATTCTCTATAATCTCTATAATTCTCTAAATTCTCTTTATTTTTCGTTTTTAAACTTTATACTCTAATCTCTCACCATCTCTTGTTTAGAAGCTGTCCAAAGTTTCAGTTTCAACCTTGAAGATGGTGTTGAGCTCGTGTGCTATCTCAAGAAGAAGTAACGAGTCCTAAGAAGGCACATCAACAAGCTTGGAGTTTGATCAAGATAACCATCAAGCTTTAGAGACCACAAGACAAGCCCAACCTAGTTTAACCGAGCTGACTTGAAGAGGCAGACCGAAGAGGCTGACCTGATGATAGCAGTTCGTAAGGTGGCTATGGTGGAAGTTCTAGTGAAGAGGTAAGATGGTGGTAGACTATGAATCAATCCAAAGCGTTTGTGGGAGCGTAAAGTTGCGGGGGAGTTGAAGATTCAAACTCTCAGCTTAATCAAAGCAACTCCAAACAAAATCAGGCTATTTCTATACCTTAATCTATTTCAATATGCTTAGATAATTGAAATTCACTTGGAACTGTTTTAGATTGCTAAAATCAATAGATTAGAAAGCCTAGGAGTGGTTAATAAATTGGATTGCAAATTGAAGTTCATATGCTTTAAATCAATTAGAAGTGAATTGCTAAAATCAGTAGCTTATCTTGGTTCAATTTGATTAAGCTATGAATAAGTGTTTAAAAGACCATTTTTCCCTTTGTTTAGCTAACTAACTTGTCATCTAAACTATACTTATCTCTCATTGTTTTCTGAAATCCCTTATAGGTGATTTAAGAAGAGAGGTCTTAGATGCAAAGAATGGTGCATAAAACAAGAAGGAGAATGCTGTCAAAGAAGGATGAAACAAGGCTGCAAATGGTGAGACTCAAAGAAGGCCATTTCAATCAAAGTTGTGACCGAAAGAGGAAGTCTCTATGGGTACACACATGAAGAATTGAAACCTCAAAAGAGCCACAACAAGCAAGCCTTGTTCACTAACAAAAAGGCTACTCTCTAAACTCTATCCCATTTTAAACTAGTTAAAATCATTATCTTAGTCCAATATTGTTTCTTAGGCTTTAAATCTCTCATTTGCAAACTCTATGATTTCGTTTATGTGTTTCTTAATCCCCACGACATATACTTTAAAATTTCTCTTTAAATCTCATGGTGAAGGTGAAAGGGAAGGAGGAATGCGTGGAAATACTCTAAAGAAGCACTAGATGAAACAAAGAGGTCCATAGAGAGAGAAATCAAGTCAAGAAAGGCTAAGAAATGAAATGAAGCACTTGGAAGAAGAGCGCCGGTTTTAAATCAGCTTATATTCAAACCGGGGTCAAGATACATCAATCCACTGTAAAGGCTATACTCTTTTTCCCTTAACAAGGTTTTATCCCATGAGGTTTTTCCTTGTTGAGGTTTTTTTTAATGAGGTAGTCATTTGCAGTTGGCAATCTTGGCCTTTGGTCCTTTGGCCGCTGGCCTTTAGCGTCTCGACGACCAAGCTTGCGGGGGAGTATTAGAGAGGAAGCATAAAAGGATAGAGAGAGGCCGAGAGTACACATCAAAAAGAGGCCGAACATCTCCAAATCAAGCTTCAGCCAAGTAGTCCATTCGAATGATCAAAGTGCATATTTCGGGTCGGGTTGTACGGATTGTACGGACAAGTACACGTACACACCAAAGTACAATCCAGACTGTGAAGCAAGATGTGCATTCCCCGTGTTATGTACGGACGTACGGTTGGTACGGCCAAGTACACATTCGTACTGAAAGTACAAACCGTACCTGTGCATATAAAGATGCTTTAAGGATCATTTGAATGTGCAAAAGAAGGAAAAGAGATGTTTGAATCTATTAGAGCCGTTGGAACAAAAGAAGATAAGGCAGAATTGGACCACATGTGTTGGTACCACTATGGATGCATTAGAAATGTCACTATCTCTGCTGGACCACTTTGACCACATCTCCTCCTCATATCCATTTGAAAACCAACGGCTATATGGTTTACTTTTCCTATAAATATTGTAAACACATCTGATTTTTATCAATAAGAAGTGATATTTTCTCTCTTTAGTATTTTAGCTTAATCTCTCAATGTAGTGTTTAGTAGATCTTGTTTGTAGAAGGCTGCCCTTAAGGCAGCCTAATCACTTCACAAACACTCACTAAATTCTTTTTTATCTCTTCTTTAATCACTTTACTCTAGCTTAATGATCTTATAGATTCTGTTTCTCCATAGCACACAAACTACAAGTGTTGTGATGCTTATAACGAATCTAGCTTCATACTAGAGCTATTCTACTTGTTAGGATCTGTTTACTATCTAGTATTCATGGTTCTATCAAGCTCTAATGAGTGAATTCTATCACAAGTTGATGGTCTCCTCTTTATCTTGAGAATGAGTTATTTGTGTGGGTTTAAGAGGATTCAATCACAAGTTGATTGTATCCTTCATTCATGAGCTTAATCTCATGAATTCCAACAATCTACAAGCATCTAGAGATATATGTTGAAATGTTTTGCCCGTTCTCGACATGTCCACGACATAAGTGTTTTTCGGCTGATGATTTTGTGTATCACTTTTGTCGTGCGGGGGAGTAATAGGATAACTACAACTATGGTTTAGATAATGGTGTATTTAGGTTAAGGTTTATCTCTTAGCTAGTTAACTTATTTCCCAAGTTATTCTCTTATATATATATTCCTCTCTCATAATGTTAATAGACAAGCTTTTGATTTTACATACAAGTTATTTCACCCGAAGCAACTCGGTAATGCTTTCATTCACTCCTTAGGAAACTACTACACTCGTTCTGAAATGAGGTTGTTCGTCAACGGAGTCATAGATGAAAAACTCCCCGGTCTCTCTATGGCTGAAGATGTGTTTATTGATTTGCTTGAACCGGCCGGCACCGCTGCAGCCTACCATGTGCAGACATTGATCATGTATGATGAGGAGGCGGAGCATACTCGTGGACGTGGTGGAAATTG
This sequence comes from Arabis alpina, assembly GCA_900128785.1. Taxonomy (NCBI): domain Eukaryota; kingdom Viridiplantae; phylum Streptophyta; class Magnoliopsida; order Brassicales; family Brassicaceae; genus Arabis; species Arabis alpina. Next base: position 33,197,996 of record LT669793.1, on the reverse strand, counting down.
AGAGGAGAATTTCATCTCGTTAATTATTAGCTTATCAGCTTTTAATTATAGTTTTATCAGCTTTAAATAAGGTTGCAACTTGCAAGTATTATTAGCTTATCGAGCATCTTTAATGGTAACACCTCTAGCTTAATTTATTTTAATATAATTTATTTAATTTAATTATTTTTAATTTATCAAAACAACAAAAAATGACAAGTGGCATGAAAGGGTCTTTAATTTCTGAGAAAAAGTTCCATGTAAAGAAACTAACGACTCTTTTTCTCATTCTCTTTCATGTTTTCTATTACTTTTTATTTTTTTATTGGAAAGATTTTTTGAAATAACTCACCATTAAATATGGTCTCAGGTTTTAATTATGGTTCTATATTGGTATTGGGTCGCACGTGTGTGCGTTTATCCCTTTTTTATATTCCGTCTAAGTAGCTCTTTATGGTTATGATTTGATCTTATGTACTCCCTCCGTTCCTAATTAATAGATGTTTAAGGTAATGCACGGTTATTAAGAAAACGCATTGATTTCTACGATTTACAGTTTTCAATAAAGTTTAACCAATAGTATTTCAGTATTTGTTTTGGAATTTATAAAAGTGCATAGAAAACTGTAAAAACTCTATCTTTTTGGAACAAATTTTTTTTGTAAAAAATTCATCTTTTAGGAACAGAGGGAGTTTGACGAAGAGAATGGTTTAATGAAATAAAAGTGCTTTTAAGAAATATGAATATTTAAGTCCTTATCTCAATCAAGTAGTACAATTTCTTGTTAAATTAAAAGGTGAATATGAATATGGCAACTATTTTAAACCACAACAAACACTAAAGCTCTCGCAATAGATCCTCGATACGGCAAAATTGATAAATTAAAACCTCATGAAGATGTTGTATTTCTCTAGGCTACCGTTACTGCCCGAAATGTGATTTTTTTCAACTTTGTTATCACTACATGTATATGTTCACTCCTTTCAGAGTCATCAGATAAGATTGGAGTAAAATGTTGATGAACCCGAAAGTCCAAGGGACACACATACTTTGATAATAAATGTACGATACTGTTAATCGAGGGAGGGAGAGAGAGAGAGAGCTAGTTGTCACATTCTTGATACGATTTAGTATTTGATTACACAGACAAGTCTTAGTAGTATTCTTCTACCTATTGGTTTTCCCTTGACGGCTTGTGTAACTTGAACCCAAACACTCTAGGAACGTAGCTTTGCGCTGCTTTCTGTGGCTTCAAATAATGGTAGGTCATCAGGAACAGATGTGGAAATGTTGTCCCAAAGTAAGCTCCATCTACATCTGTTTTTTCATATGTTTAAAGAAGAACAAATACCCAAAGATAGAAAAAAATATCAAATGCACGAATCAACAAAGGATACTTTTATGGTGTTTTGATGCAGGCGGGTCATAAACGTCTTCACATTGAGGACAATATATCTTGACGGTACTTGCTCGTGGGATATCGGAAAGACCAATAGGTAAACAAGGTTGTTCACGACAATAAACTCTTGGACAAGTTCCAAAATCAGACGTCTCGAATTTTTGTGACATAGAACGGAATCCTTTGAATGTCAATAAGTAACGAGCATGAATCATTCCGTATAACAACTCGGCTGCTGACTCGATCAATTCCTCTGTAATCATTTCACCGGTTAACCTCGTCGTCAATGCCAAATCCCAAAAACAAACATATTCATCACTATATAGTAAAAGAGTTACCATGAGAATAAGAAGATTCTTGATCGAGAATCAAACCGAGAGCGTGGTCGTAGTGAGGAACTTGTTTGCTGAGTCCACACAAGTTGAAATCATCTAGGATGTAATGTTCATCGACTTCACATAAGAATTTGTTCTTAGGTTGGTTACAGAACCTCGCAATCCATGACTTGTCTTCTTCGTCCGAACCAATTACCTCTGATGCATCTAGAGCTAAGAAATGGCCACCAAAATAATTAAGAAAGATTTGCTCGAATCATTAGCTGCGTTTAACGATCAAGTTTCTAGCATTTATACGTTTGAATACATGAAACCATTGCTTGAGCACTTGAACAACAACAGGTCAAAGATCTCACCGTCGCCGTCGCCGTAGGAAATGTTGGTCGCAGCAGCACAAGTAGACTCATGCATCACCACGGTTTTTTCTCCGTCCTGGTTCCAAATTTCGTTCATCTGGTCCCAACTCTCGACCACCTCGGCTTTGGATCCAACAGTTCCTGTGCATTGGTTCCAAATTTCGAACATCTGTTCCCAATTCTCGACCACCCTGGCTTTGGATCCAACAATTCCTTTGCCCTCGGACTGATTACCATCGTAAGCTTCATTAATCCGTTCACAATCATCAACCACCTCGGCTTTGGATCCAACAGGTGCTCTCTCACTAAACATGATCTAATATATTATCCCTCTCCTCCCAAAATTTCAAAAACGAATCACGACATGAGAACAGTTTCTAGGGTTTTGAAATGGAACGGAGCTTAAGTAGTCACTCTGATAAGTGGTAGGTAGCTTCGGATAGTTTACTTACTTCATGTATTGGTACTAAAACGACGTGGTTTTGAGTGAATTGGTACGGGAAAAGAATTTTGGGTTATAAATGGGCCTTATGATTAAAAAGCCCAAATAAATGGTTGCAACCTTTAAAACTCATAGCTCCCTGCTTGACTTGAAGGTTTTCCAAATGAGTCATCAGATGGTTGCTACCTTACTGGATGGAGAAAATGACACACGATGCCTCGGGCAAGCAGCAAATAGGTTTACATGGAATCCAGTTGCATGTGCTGTCATTTTCTCAAACCAGTCAGGTAGCCACCTTCTGAATGACATAGAAAGCCGGAAGATATCCTTTCTGTTCTTGATGCTGCTACATCAGAAAATGGTGGGATGACAATAAAGAGTTTTGGTGTTTCTCACAGTGAAGTTCGTGTTTAAGCTGTTTTCACGCTTCTTGATAACCTTGGGCAATGGTGAAACAGCTTGAAGACAATCTTCACTCTGACCTACACCAGTTTGAGTGAAATTCGTGTTCAAGCTGATATGATTATCTGATCCACATTGTCACAACTAAGTTAGTCGTACTAACTAGTTGATTATATGGTTACTAGTAAATCTATGTACTGATCAGTAAACAATACAATGTTATAAAACCCTACAACAATTCAAGTATTTCTACACAATCTGTTATTCCTTCTTCAACTCTACGCGCTTCTTCCTCGCTGATTCATCCCGCAGTGACACTAATGTCACTAGCCGGACACCTTCTAGGAGGACACAGTATTGGAAATACGGAAGCCTCCGGCCAATCAGAAACTCTTGGAAGCTGATTAAAATCAGCTGCATAACCTTCAAGACAATTTTTTATACTGTAGTAGTCATTTACATACTGCAAATGGTCAAAATTTAGCTTCCTGCAAACAGCTAAAAGGTGAGAACATGGATACTTGAAAAGTTGCCATATCCCACACGTGCAAACCCGATCCCTGAGCTGAACAATAAACCTCTTCTTTCCAACTTGCATCACTTCAGTAACCTGAAACTGTTTACCAGTTTGGTCTAGTGGCACTAAATTGTGTGTTCTAGAGGCTACTTTGTATTCTTCAAGCTTTGTCATAACACGCTTAACGTACTTGTCTCCTCTTTTCACCGATTCACTGATTAGACCACGACGAGATTTGAAAAGCTCTGCTAGATGATCAAAGATTAGCAAGACACATGTTGTAATAGGAAGATCATGAGCTTTGTTTATGAAACTGTAAATCGTAAAGATTAAGTTTGTTTCCATGATTCCGAATCTTATACCGCCATCATCATAAGCAAGAACCCATTGATGCAGAGGTATTTGGTCTAACCATTTCCTAGCCTCGGGGTTCATCTTCTCGATTTTCTTCAAGTAGTAATCGAAACTTGATATGTACCTTGAAGATCCAGCCTTGCAAACAAGCTCTGTCATGAGATTGCTATGGAAAACGTCATAAAACTTCAAGCACAGATGTCTAAGACAGAACCGGTGTTGCGCCCACTGAAACTCAGGTTCGTTAACAACTATGCCAAGACTCGGACTTGTTATTAGACAAATGCCTTCTCTTTGTGTTACTTTCTTTCTGATGCACGCAAAGAACCAACGCCAAGAATCAGCTGACAAACTTTCTTCGGTAACAATCGCAAACGCAAGTGGGAAAAGCCTATTTCCGCCATCGAATCCCGCAGCAACCAACATTTTCCCAGGGTATTTACTGCTCAAGTCTACTGTATCCACAATGAGCAAAGGTCTTAAGTGAGAAAACCCTTCAATCGACTGGTGAAACGCCCAAAACAGAGAACGAAAGGATGCGTCGTTGGGATCATATTGCCAATCCATTACCGTCTTATTAGATGAGCAAAGAGTAGCCATGAACTTGGGCAAGATGCTAAAACTCTTGTCCAAATCTCCCAAGATTGAACTGATGGCTTTCTTTTTAGCATTCCACATATCTTCAACAGAGACTGTGTAGCTAAACTCTTCTTTCACCCAAATGATCAGCTCCGCAATTGAGAGCGAAGGCTGAGCCTTTATTAGACCTTCGAGCTCACCTGCTAGAAAATCTGAGTCCACATCTGCTGGCTTACAAGTATGAGGACCGTTATATTCCGTTATCTTAAAGCCAGTTCCCTTCGTTTCCGCTGCCTTGAGAATCCATCCGCAGCCTTTCTTGCACTCAAAAGTAGCGGAAGATTCATGTGCATTGTACTTTCGTTGCCTTCTACCAGAGTACAACTTCACTGCATTATCCAGCTCCTCTTTGTCTCTAAAAACCATCCCAATATGCAACTCGCTTTCTTCGATCCATGAACCAGTCAAAATTAACTGCTTAGCTTTTGTTAGACCCGGCTTTTTCATATTCAAACCTTTCTCTGCATCCCCATTACAGCCACCATTTCCACAGTTCCGAGCATCCGTATTCTCCTCATCTTCGATCCACCCGTTATTGTTATCTATCACATTGGCATTTAAACCTGCATCAACATTAGTATCTTCTTCCCGAGAACGCTTTCGGGTCACCTGATTGACTAAGGAACTACTGTTATTTGCCAATGGTGGTGACTGATCAGAAACCGGTTTAAGCTCTAAATAAAACTCCACATTGGTGATAGAAGGGTACAAGGTTGGAACCTCAAGCATGGTCTCAAGACTACAATCATCCACAATGGGTAAACGCATATACTTCACTGTAGATTGTTGAACATTGGAAGGGTACCTACCAATCAATTCAATATGAATTTTTCCCTTTTCAAATCCAGTGACTCGATGCAGATCATCCAACAATGTTGGTAATTTGATTCTACTCTCAACTCTAATCACTCTTGGAATTGATCCTTTATAAAATGGACCATCAGGACCATCTTTGATACAACCATTCCAATAACAGAACACTGGAACCTTTCTTGTATCCATGAGTACCACAAACCTTCAACAAAGAAATTACAGGATAAATTATGGGTTTGAATCGAAATACCCAAAGAAATATTTGTGAATTGAGTAACCCCTAAAGCTCAATTTCAAAAGATAACAATACATTAAATAAAAGAGAAAACTTTCTAAAGCTCAGATTCCAAACAATGAAAGACAACAATAAAGGAGAAACCTTTCGAAAAGAGAAACCCTAATTCTTAAAAAAAAATTGATTACTTGGGTCACTTGGAGAAGAAATGTGTTCTTCAGTGATTTCTTGAGCGAAGAAAAAAAAACACTAGCTTTTGTTATTACACCCTTAGTAATAAATTTCACATCTGTCTCACAAGTCACAATGTGTTCCATTTTGAGTCTCCCTCTAAATTTTAGTAAAGCTTGTAATCTAACTAATTTTGGTATGTAGATTTAACACTAAACCCAAAAAACAAAAACACTAACACTACTAGTAGTAGTTGGGGTTTAACTATCAGTGTATTTTTCAACTGATTTTGGTTCCATCTCAAGGACTTGTTCACATGTAGGAAAAACTTGTGCCCAATTACACACTTCACTGCCCTTGAGCTGGAAAAATCGAAGACTGAAGCTTAAATGTGCGTAAATGAAGGTATAAGAACACCCAAATAAGTGAATCGAGCCCAGTACGGTTAACTTCACTAATCTCTGTTAAGTAAAAAGCCATTCACTTCTTATCTAAACCCAGCTACACTTGGAAGGTACTTGGCTCTAAACTAGATATTATTTGTTATCACTAGGTATAGCAGAACCATAAAAAGCTTCAAATTTCAGATAAAGATGATGATAATAAACCCATAAACATATCACACAGCAGAAAAAATCCAGTATACATATTTCAACTTTTTATTTAAAGTTAAAACAAGTTGAAGAAGAAGAAACAGATATTAAAAACATAATTTGTTGCTGAAGCAGACAAATGTTAGCCCATGGCATACTTCTGAGTCCAGTTTCTTGCAGTGCCTTCGTACTTGGCTCTGTCGGTTTTGTACATGTGTGCAATCTCTGGTACCAAAGGGTCATCTGGATTTGGATCCGTTAACAGCGAACAGATCGAGAGCAAGACCTACCAAATAGCATAACCATTCCATGGAAAGTTAGAGCAGCTAAAAAACTGTAAATGATTAACATACATTCAAGAACGAGTGCAAGATCTAGCAATTGCATATTCATTCCATTAGAGCAGGCTTAAAATGCAGATGATACTCTTGCTATAACTTTTGGAACATAAACAAACATTCAAGAACCAATATTTGCGAGTAAGACCAAGCAAGTGCCATGGATATTACAAGTTAGATCGGCTAAAAAATGTAAGAAGATCTTCCTCTATTACCGATGTTTGTGATAGATAAGACTTTACCTTGGAAATGGTGAGAGCAGGGCTCCATTGTTCTTTCAAAATGTCAAGGCAAATGCTTCCGTTGCTGTTGATATTAGGGTGAAACACCTTCGTCCTGAATGCAACCTACAATTATATAACAACACCAACAAAAGGTGCCAAGTTAAAGGAAACGAAAAGAAAGGGTTTTAGTTCCAAAACCTTTACAATTACCAACCCTTGCTAAACTTTTAGGAACCCTTAGTAAAGCTAAAGTTATGCGGTATTTTCAGAATTCTTAGATTGCCTACTAATACATACCTTTGGTGGCTTGAAAGGATAATCCGGAGGGAAGTGAATGGTAACGAGAAACACACCGCCTGAATACGGACTCTCTGCAGGCCCCATAATTGTAGCTTGCCAATGAAACATGTCTTCAGCAACTGGACCTGTAATACACTCAATATGTTCATAAAACCCCATATGAGTTATCTGCCTCAACTAAGGAACTGAAAGAATCACAGTTTAACAAGCCAAATCTAAGCAACAACACCACAAAACAAAGCAGGCTAATTCCAAGCAACAACAGTAAGAAGAAGAATTTGCAATTCCGATTGAACAACTTACACTTCTCATACAAGTTCAATCTCCACCTCAACTACTAAACAAAGCCAAACCTAAGCAAGCTAATCACAACACAAAACAAAGAAGGATTCTAAATTTTCTCAACTTACTAATGATATCCTCTAAATCTGACAAGTCAGATACAGTATTTAGACAACACAATACATACATGGAACAAGCTCTTTTACCGAAGAAACTTGAAAAATCTCAGATTTTTGAGCTACTAAAAGGATCAAAGAATATACGAAGAAGACGAAGAATCTACGATTGTGCAACTAACCAGCACTGCAGGAGGTTGGAGGGTCTTTCTGGAGATCTTTCAGCTCCTTCAAGATCCGTTTCGAAGCCATTTTCTCACTGAAAAAAACCCCTAAAACAAAAACAAACCCAAGTTAACCTAAGATCGATCTACCTCAAACTGATTCGAACCCAGAAACTTTGTTGAATCAAACTTTTCTCTTCTTCTATGGGTTGATCTAAAGGAGAAAGCTTTACCTCAAAAAGATCCTCCAAAGTTGGTTTACGATTCACTCCTCCTGCAGATGCTTTTAGGAGAAAGAAAAACGAAAGAGAAAGTTTGGGTTTTTATGCTTCAAAGAGAGAGAATATTTATTTTTAATTGGATTAAAATACGTTTTATTTCTTTGATTTTAATAATGGCTGCTTAGGAAAATATCTGTAAAATAAAAATTTATTTAGTATAAAAATGTTTTTTTTTCTTTTAAGAAAATGAAATATATAAAGGGATGGGCTATATTTTGTTTGACCCCACTTTAGATTCTAATGATTCTGAATCATTTTAAATTGTAAAAATTGTCGTTGGTACATATTCTTTTTTGTTTTTCCTGATTAAAAAGTAGCCAATTGTAGAGGTATAAACGGCTGAATGTATTTTGTAAAAGATAAACACTGTAAACAATAATAAGTTAATGAATATCTAGTTTTGTGTCACATTATTGTTTGATTTTATGTATCTTTAAACGTTATAATCACGAAAATTTAATGTCATATTGCGGTCATCATGTCGTCATAGTTAGGTTATATTACTTGCAATTATGCAAACTCTACCATCCTCACTAATGTTTCATTGTATCAAGGATTACAGACATATATTTTATAAATATTTGTAGATATGTCATAAACTCATAATAATGAGTTTTCATGTCACAAGCCACTTTATATCGTTTTAATGTCTTAATACGTGTATTGTTTTTCTCTTTTGGTTGTCGCAATTTGTAGAAAAATCGAGAGTCGAAAAATGCCGAACGGTAATCTTTCCATTAAAAAATAAAATTAAGTGCAGTAAATATTTGTTTTTTTCATATCAATTGAATGAAAAAGGTGGTTCAAAAATTAAATTTAATATTATTACGTTTTAAAGTGAAAAATCACCTAGTTTAACATTAATTACAAACAATTTTAGTCTAAAGAATGGAGATATCTTTATCTTACTAAAGTCAAAACATTTAATTGTGTCTCTTGGTCTTGGGTTCTCTTTCAAAAGAGTTGGTTGATCTTTCGCCATCTACTATAAAATATGTGATTCCTGAAATCGTTGGAGCACTTAAACCTTTTTAGGTGATGTTTCTTTATGAGCTAGTTGTGGAGAATAGAGATAACCTAGAGGAGTACCTCTGCTTACCTCTTTCAAAAAAATTGGACGAAAAACATGTATCAATGAGCGTAAAAAATCAGCTGTTATTTGTAAAATGTATGAAACATGAAGATCTGGAATCTGGAATTTGGACTTATCGAGTCCCTATCGATGAAAGTTTTTTGCTATGGCCATCAAGAAACTCATATAGACGAGCATCACTGAGGGGACATCACTAAAAGATTTCTAAATCATAAATTATACACTTCATGAACTAGAAAATATTAAATACATTAGTGAAAACATATTAGGGATATTTTAGATTTTGATGTTATTTTTTTATTATTTAGTTAATAAGATCTTGATGTTATTTTTTAATATTTAGTTAATAAAATTTTCATTAAGACGTGAGGATCAAACTCACTTTTTCAATACCAAATAATATTAGATCTACTTCTTTTGAATATTTTAATCTATATAACACTTTTCTTTCTTTTTGTATACAAGAGAAATTTTTTTCTAAATTTGTTTTCGAAAATTTTATCTGTTCTCTTAAAAATTCAGCAACCGCACCACAAATTCTAATGTCACATTAACCAAGAAAACAATTTTAAAAAACTGCCACATTGGAGTCATCTCTTTCAAACAATATTTGGATAAATAGTTTTACCGTAAATTATAGAAAAAATTATGCTCATTTATTTATTAGTTTTGTAGTAGCAAAACCAAATATTTGGTTAGTTTTGCAAATTATAAACCCTTTTTTGATCATATCTGCTAATTCCTTTACAAAATAAGCAAACAAAAAATCTAAGTTTAAAACCCTCTGTATTGTCCAGAGACTTCAAATCTAACTTTAAAGAGTGCTTTAGGGTTTTTTTGGCTTCGATCTTAAAAAAATCTCCGCACCCTAATCGGACCTTTCTAGACGACGACTGATACATAGCGAAGAAGAAGAGAAACTACCATGGAATCTACCATCTCGTTGAAGCCTAAAGGCAAAGGCAAAGGATCCAAAGGAGCTTCTTCTTCAGATGACAAATCCAAGTATCAGCTCTTCAAAGAATGGAGCAACTGGTCCATTAAGAAAACCAAAGTCGCAGTTCACTACGGATTCATCCCTCTCGTCATCATCATCGGCATGAATTCCGATGCTAAACCTCATCTCTTTCAGCTCCTTAGCCCTGTCTGATCAATCCACTCAGTTCTCCTCCGGTTTGGCTTCGTTTCTCATTAGCTAGTTTCTCTATGGATCTGTATCGAATCAGTTTGGTTTATGATAATGTGAAATCGAATTTTATGTTTTGAATCTGGAAATTTCTTATTCAGAGTTTGTTTGTTCGTATACAATTTAATAATTGAAATAATTGCTTATGATTTGGAGAATTGCTTATGATCTATGGAATGTTTTGTATCAAATTTACAATCTCTGTTATATGAGGTCGATCTTGAGGCTTTAAAGCAACACAAGCCAAACCTATTTGCAACATTTCAACCATTTCTTCCTCTATACCAATTTGTTTCATTAGCTCGATATCGAATACTTCTCCGGTCCATTCTTTCGACACTACTGACCTTATCCAGCTCGCTAAATCCATGTTTTCGTTGTCCTGTGATAACGGACTCGCTGGAGATTTCCCTGTTAGAAGCTCGAGTAGTACCACGCCGAAGCTGTATACGTCGGAGAACTGTGTGCACTTTCTTGTGTTTGTTATTTCAGGGGCGTGGTAACCCGAAGATATAATTGTAGTTTGCGGGAGAGATTTCATGACGGGTGTTAAGCCGAGATCGCAGATGCTGCTGTTGCATTGCGAGTCAATGAAGATGTTGGAAGATTTGATGTTCCCATGGATAAACTTCCCGTTATCTGCTTCATGGATTATAGCCAAGCCTCTTGCTGCACCGATGGCGATTCTCAACCGGGACTCCCAATTCAGAGGTACTCGGTTGTCTTCTTTGTTCCCTGCAAAAGTAGAGCTCTCGGTATTAGGTTCAGACCACAAAGGAATATATAGACGAAATGAATAGCGTAGATAACTCACCGTGCAGCATTTCAAAGAGGTTTCCTTGACTGTAATAGCTATAAACAGCGAGCTTATCGTTTTTGGAATAGTAGTAAGCTTTTAGCTCAGCTACATTATCATGCCTGATTCCACCAACGATCTCCATTGTTTGCTCAAACTCTCTTCTTCCCACAACCACTTCCTCCAATCTCTTTACTACTACTGTGGTCGTGTCCTCCACAGCTACTTTGTAGGTTGTAACGAAAGTACTTTTCCCCAAAATTTCTGCAGATGAAGCTAACAAATCATCCAAATCAAAAGTATAGTTACTTCCTCCAAAGAAGACGATTTTGCCTTCATCATCATCATCTTCAACTTCTGGACCAGAAGGAAATGATGAGTCTCTCTTCTTTTTCTTCTTCCATGACAGTCTTGCTTTCATGCTCCGTTTCTTTCGCAAGCAACAAGCCATCATCGTATCCAGAATCAACAAGAATGCATTCAACTTCCACAGGTGGTTTACGCCTAAGAGGCTTAAGACTATGAGTTCGAAATCAGATGTTCCCAAGGCTCTAACCTTAGTCAAACCCGGTAGAGAGCTTGGGATGCCTTCATTGAATCCATTGTTCCACAGATCAAGAACATGAGGATCGTTTGAATAAGAGAAATCCGCAAGCAATGGACCGAGAGCTGATTATGGAGAGATTTGACAACACTTTTTCTGCTATGATCCGGTCTCGGGTTTTTCGCTGTAGATCATTCTGTTCCAAATAGAGAAGGAGAAAACTCAAATCTTGTCTAGAAAAGGGTTCAAGAAGCTCTCTCTATTTCGACCATTTAGAGAATTAGAACGAAGTCGATAAAGAAATCTCCGATAGAAATAAAAGTCTAGTCTCTATCTAAACCAAAATTTGTTGTCTCTATTAGTCACAGAGAATCTTTTTTAACAGAAGAAATTTATATTTTAGTGAAGAATAATGACATAAAAATGGGAATAAAATTGATACACCAGTTGGTAAGCCGGCAAAGATCTTTGTAATAGTATTATCTTAAGCTCACAAATAAGCATGGTAGTCGCATAAGATTTCCTACCCATTTTCACTTTATAGTTACTTTATATATATCATATGTAGATACATTAACAAAATAGCAGAGTGGCGCAGCGGAAGCGTGGTGGGCCCATAACCCACAGGTCCCAGGATCGAAACCTGGCTCTGCTATATTTCTGGTTTTTTTTAAAGTTTTTTTTATATTTATTTTTATAAAGAAATATGCTAAATAACGCTGATTGGTTACCACCGTATTAACATCTCTCGTTCACGTGGTTTCTCATTTGACTATGGTTTTTTGTGTTGAGAAATTAAATTGGTGAGAAACTCTTGTAATAATTGTATGTCATCAGAATTTCTTTACAAACTGATTGAAAATGTGAATTTTTTTTGAATTTTTTTAGGAATGTGGTTAATTAATTAATCTGCAACTATGATATATGTCCTTAGTGTTTGAGATTTTTGTTTAATATCTTATGACTATAACTTTTGGATTCAATTAGTGTAACAACTGTAGTAGGAGTGCGGCAACAAGAATCACAACAGTAGCAATAATGGCTATACCTTTGAGGAAGCCACTTCCTCTGAGTAGTCTTCTTGAGATTTCTTTGCAGTTCTCGTCAGCTTCTTTGTAAAGAAAACCATTGGTTCCTCCTTTAGTGATGTGTTTTTTGTTCTAAAAACATTACAAGGTTAGGTCAGAGATGAAATTAAAACTGAGTGGAGTACGAGGCATTTACCTTTAGCATGAAGCTCTTCATAGTTCGATTGAGAGTGCGAGTATCTCTCCATGATGAAGATAGTTTGAAGGAATGATCCTTCCATTCGTATACGAGCTTTTTAAGAAAAGCAACACTAGCTTCAAGATTTTTCTTATAGACTTTGTCCCAGTGATTGCAGCAATCAACGTTCTTGGTCACACACCAGATAGCGACTGATGTAGCTTCCCACGCTAAAACACGATTTCCTGTAACGACGGTGACACATTACAACTCTATTCAGAGGGAAGCAGGGATTCAGGATTGCGTTTGTTACTAATACCTTCGCCAGCTAATTTGAGAGAAATCTTGAACATCTTTTTGGTGAGTTTTTTCGTTGCCTCCCTTCCTAGTGCATCGGCAAGAGCCAACTCCTTCAACAAGGGATAAATTCTCTCAAACCTTTATGTATCCTGTGTGCATAAAAAGACAGCGAGACCATGCTTGCTTGTGATCAGACACTTACGCATCAATAAGGTTTTGTTTTGTCATATTCAATACTTACCTTTGCTTTGTTGAATGAAGCAGGGAATGTAAGCCGCAGCAAGATCTCAAACTGAGCAGGTGAAATCAGTCTCGCCATTCCCTCATGAACAGAGTCAGCTACAAGTATGGTCCGAGCATTTGGATAGGACACAATGCTGATAACATAAACAAGATCAAATGATTGTGTTATATATGTTGGAACCAATTTATTGCTTAAACAAATGAGCCTTGTATTGGGCATTTGTCTAACCCAATTTTGGTAGTAAAGTGAATGAGAAAAGCCTTTTGGCTTAAGTGAGTGATATGCAAAAATCCCACATCTAAAGTTTGGGAACTTTTCAAGTGGTATATAAGGAGCCACATATATACCTTTGTTCAAAACATAGCAAAGGCTATATACCATAAAAGAGAGGAGGGAATCCCCACACGCGCGACCGACCGACCGAACCGAACCGAGCCGGTTACAAACAATTCTATCAAACAGATTACAAACAATCTCTCTTTCGTTTACAGTAAGTCTCGAGAGTATCGTAGATATTAGTTCGTTAGAATCGGTATTCGAGTGTTTGCGAATTCGATTATCAGTGGTTTTATCCTGGGACTCGTGAATCTATCAAAACCCGTCACACTGCGGGAGATTCTTAGAGTTAAGGAAAGAGATTTCGTATCTCGACTCCACTCTCTGTCTGATCTCTTCCCTTAACGCTTTTCTTATCGCGATTCATCTCCAATCACGTAGTGTGCCATATTCTGGTCCTACAATCTTAACTCTAAGACAATCCTCACGGATTGGATTGCGATAATAGAAACGTTTTTAACAGAAACCTTGTATCGCGATCGTGTTAAAGCGTTCTCGCTGATTGGTTTCTGTCGGGATAGAATCGTTTATCGTTTGCGAACGATTAAACATATCTGGTTTTGATAATAGTGTCTGAATTTAATTCTACATTGTTATCGAACGTTTTGCTGATTTATTTGTGTTTACACACTAAATCGATCCTAACATTTTTTTTTGTTTTCTCTGTCTTTTTGGTTTTTCAGGAATGGAAACCGAAAACGAAAACACCAATGTCAACGTTGATGCTGCGGCTAACGTAACCCTCGGGGCTGAATCTTCTGAGACGCCTACTGCTCAAGTGCAGTTTGGGAATCAACCGCCTGTTACGGTTGCAATTCCGGTTGCCACACAATCTGAAACTGTGACCACTGCTCAGTTTCCACAAGTGCAGATGCCATCTGCAACCTCTGTTGGATTGCTTCCTGATAAGTTTGATGGAAGATCCTTCAAGATGTGGCAAAAGAAGATGCACTTCTATCTGACCACGCTCAATCTGGAAAAGTACATCCGTGAGGACTGTCCTACACTCCCAGCGGACAACACTGATTTCCATGCACTCGCAAGTGTTGATGCGTGGAGACACGGTGACTTTCTGTGTAAGGGTTACATCCAGAGTCGTCTGGTTGACCAGTTGTTCAACGTCTTCAGTAACGCTGCGACGTCTAAGGAACTGTGGGACTCTCTGGATAAGAAGTACCGTTCAGAAGATGCTGGATCCCAGAAGAATGCTGTGGCACAGTTCGAGAACTACAAGATGGTGGATTCTCGTCCCCTGATGGAACAAGTTGACGAGGTGCATAACCTTCTCCATGAGATTCATGCCGAGGGCATGAGGCTGTGTGAAACCTATCAGGTTGCGTGTATGATCGAGAAGCTTCCGCCAGGATTCACAGATTTCAAAAACTACCTCAAGTTGAAGAGGAAGTGGATGAGCATGGAGAACCTGATCATGCGACTACGGATTGAATCCACAAACCGCATGAACCTCGAAGCTGCAAGTGCTCAGAATCGTGAGAACAATGCGAATTTGGCTGAGCACCAGACTGCTAAGAAAGGAAAGTGGCAGAACAAAGGGAACCCAGACAAAGGCAAGGGTAAGGTTGGTCCTCAGAACACTCAGAAGTTCAAGAAGAAGGCTGGTGGAGAACCTTCAAAGCCGAGATTTTCTGGAACCTGTAACTACTGTCACAAGGTGGGACATAAGGCCTCTGAGTGTCGCAGTAAGAAGGCGGACCAAAAAAATGCTAAGTTTGAAGCCAATCTCACTTCCACCATCACTGATGCTGACATGTGTGCGGTGGTCACCGAGGCAAACGTTGCTGAAAGCCACCCAAAGACTTGGTGGTTTGACACCGGTGCAACCAGGCACATTTGCATGGATAGGGAAATGTTCTCCACCTACAAGAAGAACAAAGGGAATGAGAAGCTCTGCATGGGTAATTCTGCTACGTCGAAGATCGCTGGATATGGAAAGGTTGTTCTGAAACTTACCTCGGCACGTGAGCTGAGCTTGACCAACGTGGTCCACGTGCCGGACATGCGTAAGAATCTGATTTCGGGATCTCTCCTGAGCAAGCACGGATTCACTGTCAAGCTGGATGCTGATAAGCTTGTGCTGTCCAAGAATGGAATGTTTCTGGGTAAGGGATTTGTTTGTGATGGTTTATTCAAAATGTCTGTTGAAAATGTTATTCGTTCTGCTGACGTTGGTGTCAGTATTGTAACCGAGGCTTCCACCTCGAAGAACAAGTTTAATGCTAATCCTGTTGCTTATGTTGCGGAGTCTTTTAATTTATGGCACGAACGTTTAGGACATGTTAACTTTAAATCTATGAGTAGATTAATGAACATGAACCTGATTCCAAAACAGAAAATAAGCAAAGATAAATGTGAAATTTGTGTTCAAGCGAAACTCACAAAAACTCCATCACCAAGCGTTGAAAGAACAACCGAACCTCTCGGATTAATTCACACAGACTTGTGTGATTTAAAATTTCTTCAATCTAGAGGCGGAAAGAAATATTTTGTAACTTTCATTGATGATTGTACAAGATTTTGCTATGTATATCTGTTACATAGTAAAGATGAAGCTTTGGAGAAATTCAAAGAATACAAGTTGGAAGTCGAAAATCAACTTGGAAAAACAATAAAGATGATCCGCAGCGATAGAGGAGGAGAATATGGTGAACCGTTCAATTCATTTTGTCGAGAACACGGAATTATTCACCAGACAACTGCTCCTTATTCACCGGAATCTAATGGAGTTGCGGAACGAAAAAACCGAACTCTTAAAGAAATGATGAATGCAATGTTGCAGGAATCTGGGTTAGCCCAGAACATGTGGGGGGAAGCTTTGCTTACCACAAATTATATCCTCAACAAAATACCTCATAAAGTAACCGGGAAAACTCCATATGAACTTTGGAAAGGTAATGTACCTTCGTACAAATACCTGAAAGTGTGGGGGTGCTTGGCAAAAGTAGCAGTACCACTTCCAAAGAAGGTTACCATAGGCCCAAAGACGGTAGATTGCATTTTTATCGGATACGCGCATAATAGTAATGCCTATCGGTTTCTTGTTCATAAGTCTGATATTTCAACTATCAAGGTCAACACTATAATGGAGTCACGAAATGCTTCATTCTTTGAAAATGTGTTTCCATGTAAAGATAGACAATGTAATAAACGGACTCGTGAACAACGTGATGCGGATATCCCTGGAAACGACGCAAGTAGCTCAGGCACTGCTCTCAATGACGAAATTGAAGTAGCAGAAGAACCTAGACGCAGCAAAAGAGCTCGTAAAGAGAAAGATTTTGGCTCCGAATTCTTGGTAGTGTTTCTAGCAGAAAACGAGCCAAAAACATATATGGAAGCAATGTCCACTCCAGATGCGCCTTCTTGGAAAGAAGCAGTCAATAGTGAGATGGATTCCATCATGCAAAACAATACTTATGAAATCACTGATCTGCCACAAGGGTGCAAAGCTCTTGGAAACAGATGGATTTTTCGAACAAACATGAAATATGATGGAGCAATAGACAAGTACAAAGCTCGACTTGTAGTTCAAGGATTCC
This sequence comes from Arabis alpina, assembly GCA_900128785.1. Taxonomy (NCBI): domain Eukaryota; kingdom Viridiplantae; phylum Streptophyta; class Magnoliopsida; order Brassicales; family Brassicaceae; genus Arabis; species Arabis alpina. The sequence continues at coordinate 33,180,794 of LT669793.1, read as the reverse complement.
GGCAAAAAGAAGGCTTGGATTTCTTTGACACGTATTCTCCAGTCACGAGAATAACCTCTATCAGAATGATCATAAGTATTGCTGCATTACGAGATCTTGAAATTCACCAAATGGATGTAAAAACTGCTTTTCTAAACGGTGAGTTAGAAGAAGAAATTTACATGAAGCAACCAGACGGGTTCATTATCCCCGGACAAGAACACAAAGTGTGTCGACTTGTAAAATCTCTATATGGTCTTAAACAAGCTCCTAAGCAATGGCATGAAAAGTTTGACAACGTAATGATGTCAGATGGCTTCAGCATAAATGAATGTGATAAATGCATATATTACAAGAGTACTCAGACAGAGTATATCTTGCTGTGCTTATATGTAGATGATATGCTTATCGTTGGAAGCAACAAAGATATCATCACTAGAACAAAAAACATGCTCAAAGGGAAATTTGACATGAAAGATATGGGATTGGCAGAGGTAATTCTAGGAATACGAATCATAAGAACTTCTGAAAGAATTACATTATCCCAAGATCATTATGCTGCAAAGATTCTAGAAAGGTTCAAGACTTACTCAACTGGAACTGCAAAAACTCCAATGGACTCTCAAATTCATCTGACCAAGAATTCAGGTGAACCAGTGTCCCAAGTGGAGTATGCAAGAATAATTGGAAGTCTAATGTACTTGACAAACTGTACTAGACCCGATTTAGCACACTCTATAAACGTCCTCAGTCGTTATACGAGTAATCCCGGCCATAATCATTGGAAGGCTATAACGAGGGTATTGAATTACCTTCGATACACCAAAACTTACGGCATACACTATGGTAAAGAACCAGCGATTCTAGAAGGCTATAGTGATGCCAATTGGATTTCGGATTCTCGAAACTCGAAATCAACAAGCGGATATATCTTTACGCTTGGTGGTGGAGCCGTATCCTGGAAATCTTCCAAACAAACTCTACTGGCTAGATCAACCATGGAGTCTGAGTTCATAGCTTTAGACAAAGCTGGAGAAGAAGCAGAGTGGCTTCGCAACTTCTTGGAAGATATCCCAATGTGGGAAAAACCAGTGCCAGCATTACGTGTACACTGTGATAGTCAATCCGCGATATCAAGGGCACTGAATAACTTATACAATGGTAAATCTCGTCACATCAGAAGGCGACACAAAACCATTCGGCAACTGATCTCAACTGGAGTACTCACGATAGACTATATCAAATCGGCAGAAAACTTAGCTGATCCGTTCACCAAAAGTTGGCCTCGAGATCAAGTTGTTAAATTATCAAAAGGAATGGGTTTAAAGCCTATAACTTAAGATGACGTTTGATGGATACCTCACCTATGTGGCTGGAGATCCCAAGCTCTAGGTTCAAAAGGGACAACAAAATCAAACTGCTTCAGAATTGTACACTGTAAGACTATGTCTATACCCAGTTCCTAAGATAATATACAGTGTTCAGCGTGTGTAATAAGGTTAAGCTGTGGCTTTTAATGATTCATTAACTTTGAGATATCTGTGGAATGATACAGCAAAACATCTTAGAAAAAAGTTAATGACAGATCACCTAGTGAGTGTGAAATGGGGCCGTTTCTAGGAGAATGAAGTTCAGGCTATATTCTCCAAGTTCACTCATGATAACCAGGACATGTTCAAGGCCAAAATGAACACAATAGAGAACTGAGCTCTACGAGAAAATGTCGCTATGCGATTTCTGTTGTCTAGGTTTACATTAAAATCCGGTTGGTTCAAGACACCATGTTCACCAACTGGCCAAGTAAACCCGACAGATATCAAAGATGGTTGGTTCAAAGCTGGAAAACGCTACCTCTCAGATATAGTTGCATTTTCGCATACTCTCGAATGTCTGTCTAGTCTAGTCCAGTCAAGTCTAGTCTAGTCCAGTCATGTCTAGTTAAGTTAAGTCGAGTCTTCATTTGTATAGAGTCATTTCTATTCATGTGGGGGATTGTTGGAACCAATTTATTGCTTAAACAAATGAGCCTTGTATTGGGCATTTGTCTAACCCAATTTTGGTAGTAAAGTGAATGAGAAAAGCCTTTTGGCTTAAGTGAGTGATATGCAAAAATCCCACATCTAAAGTTTGGGAACTTTTCAAGTGGTATATAAGGAGCCACATATATACCTTTGTTCAAAACATAGCAAAGGCTATATACCATAAAAGAGAGGAGGGAATCCCCACACGCGCGACCGACCGACCGAACCGAACCGAGCCGGGCCGGGCTCGGGCTCGGGCGTGGGCGTGGGCGTGGGCGTGGGCGTGGGCTTTGGCTTTGGCTTTGGCTTTGGCTTTGGCTTTGGCTTTGGCTTTGGCTTTGGCTAAAGGGCCGTTGCCGGCCCAATTAAATATCTTTTTGGACCATCTAAATGGGCTGAAAAAAGCCTTTCATTTTGGGCCCAAAACGCATAAAGCCCATCTCGTTTTCGACCCAAAACGCTGCGTCGGTTCGTCTGCGGTTTCGCTAAACCGGAAACCGACGACAGTTTGAAAACAAACCGGAGATAACCTCTTTACGGTTTTCAAACCGCCTCTCCGTCAGTTTTTTATAAACTGAGTCGTCTTCTTCCTTTCTCTTTACGTTCAGAGAAACAGAAACATTCCGATACACCGGAAAACTCACAGAAATTTCACAAAAAATTCTATCAAACAGATTACAAACAATCTCTCTTCGTTTACAGTAAGTCTCGAGAGTATCGTAGATATTAGTTCGTTAGAATCGGTATTCGAGTGTTTGCGAATTCGATTATCAGTGGTTTTATCCTGGGACTCGTGAATCTATCAAAACCCGTCACACTGCGGGAGATTCTTAGAGTTAAGGAAAGAGATTTCGTATCTCGACTCCACTCTCTGTCTGATCTCTTCCCTTAACGCTTTTCTTATCGCGATTCATCTCCAATCACGTAGTGTGCCATATTCTGGTCCTACAATATATATATAATGGTACTCGATAGGCAATATATATCATAGATCATTTGTCGATCGTCGTAAAAAGGTCCGTTATAAACCCATGGTATATTCAATTTGTAATCTTATTAGGCCCGTAGCAAAATTCCACAAGGAGTACTCTAAATAGGCATAACGAGTGAGAATTAATCATAGATTTTGTTTACAATTCTATCGGTGTAAATCATCATCTGACGTTACGGTGAGTATTAGGCCCTTAGAATAGCCTATTGTAATACATTGACCTAGCACTACAATTAGGTTATGATGTAATATCTATATAAGGCTGAGTCCTAACAACTCAATGAATAACAATAATCTTTACACTACTAAGGTTTTGTGTCATGACATCAGAAGCCTAAAAACCTAATCTCTTTTAGTTTTTTTTTTTTTTATCGATCCTTTTTCTTTTTGACCTAATTTTGTCACCTCATCTATCAACAAAACTTTATTCATGGCGATAGGGGATGACGAATCAGCTATTTCCGCTGCCAGAACTCAATCAGCCACGAATCAAACTCGAGTTGAGATCACAAGAAGAACAATATCACCGTATGATCTTACTTCTGGTGATAACCCCGGAACCATAATCTCACGACCTAGTTTGCGCGGCCCTAACTACGATGAGTGGTCTGCAAGTATTAAGTTGGCCCTAAAGGCACGAAAGAAGTTCGGTTTCGCGGATGGATCAATACCTAAACCACCGTTGGAATCGATCGATTATGAGGATTGGAGTGCTAATAATGCTCTAGTTATCTCATGGATAAAACTTACCATCGATGAATCACTATGCTCCACGCTCGCATATAGTGACGATGCTTCAGTTCTTTGGAAACAAATCAACACAAGGTTTGCTTTGAAGAACGGTCAGAGAGTACAAAGACTTAAAACATAACTTGCCAATTGTCGACAACAAGGATCAGCAATAGAAACTTACTACGGCAAACTTACAAAGATTTGGACGAGCTTGTCTGATTATCAACAAGGGCAAACCCTAGAAGACATAGCGCGTGAAAGAGAGGAAGATAAGCTTCATCAGTTTCTCATGGGACTCGATGAATCTCTATATGGAGCCGTGAAATCATCACTACTCTCACGTACTCCTTTGCCATCTTTAGATGAAGCCTATAATGTTCTCACACAAGACGAGGAATCAAAGTCTCTATCACGCTTGCATGAAGAAAAGGAAGGAGGCGTCAGCTTTGCTGTTCAAACTCAACCCAAACCACAACAAGAAAGTCGACCTGTCCAAACCGGTTTCTTGAGTTGCACTCTATGCGGTCGTCAAGGTCATCTTGTTGAATATTGCTTCAAGAAGGTGGGATATTGCTTCAAGAAGGTGGGATCTCGTAGTAAACCTGGTTCGAGCTCACAAGGAGGGTTCTCTCAAAATTCGAACACCGGAAATAGAACATCCTATCCACCCTCACGCGGAAAAAGTAACCCTATTGCTCGAGCTAACCATGTTCTTTCTACACTACACAACGGAGGCACGATCACTGACTCAGACCGGATCGACTTCACGGGTTTAAGTGATCAACAATGGTATACTCTAATGAATATGCTTAATGAACGCGAGACGTCCTCCAAGTCAAACACCTCGGGTACGTTTTTTTTCGAATCTTGGATTATTGATACAGGTGCTTCAAATCATATGACAGGGAGTCTAGATTATTTGGTTGATGTTTGTGATATGGCTCCAATCTTGATTAAACTTCCGGATGGTAGATTCACAACATCAAACAAACACGGCAAAGTACATATGGGATCATCTCTTATACTTCAGAATGTGTTTTTTGTTGATGGTTTACATTGTCATTTGATATCAGTCTCGCAATTGACTAGAGATAGAGGCTGCATGTTTCAGATATCTGATCGCCTTTGTGTTGTTCAGGAGCGCATCACACAGATGCTGATTGGGGCGGGTGAGCAGCTGAATGGATTGTATTTCTTTCGAGGAGTTGATGCAATTTCGGCGGTCCAGAGTTCTAATAATACGTTGGAGTTATGGCACAATCGTCTTGGACATCCGTCTTCGAAAGCTTTGGAATTATTACATTTATCTAATTTGTCAGCTGGTGTTTTTGATTCTACAAGTTGTGACGTTTGTATTCGTGCTAAACAAACGCGAGACTCTTTTTCTCTAAGCATTAATAAAACAACTAAGGTTTTTGAGTTGATTCATTGTGACGTATGGGGACCATATCGCACTACATCCATATGTGGCTCTAAGTATTTTTTAACCATTGTCGATGACTTCTCCCGTGCCGTTTGGATATATTTATTATCATCAAAGCGAGAGGCACCTTGTCATCTTAAAAATTTTGTTTCTCTCGTGGAAAGACAATTTGAAACACAAGTCAAATATCTTCGCAGTGATAATGGAACTGAGTTCACTTGTCTCACTGATTTTTTTCATGAAAAAGGAATAATTCATGAAACATCTTGCGTTGGCACTCCACAACAGAACGGAAGAGTAGAGAGAAAACATCGTCATATACTGAATATTGCTCGTGCACTTTGATTTCATGCTTCACTTCCTATAGAATTTTGGAGTTATTGTGCACTTACAGCTTGTTATCTGATCAATCGAACTCCTTCAAAGCTGCTAAATGGTAAAACACCATACGACTTGTTATACAATAAAGCTCCTCCAACAAATCATTTGAGAGTTTTTGGTTGTTTGTGTTATGCTTGTAGGGGTTGGATTTCACCTCTATGAGATCGATATAACGACAAGATCAATTCAACTTCAAAGCGACATAATCGAAGCGAGCCTACAAAGGCCCAGTTGAAATCTAGGCCCAAAATGACATTAAACCTATACGTAAAATGGGCTTAATAAGAATATGGGCCTAAATTTAATATATTGCTTAACGGGCCTGGCCCATTCTTTTAGTTGACCTAGGTCACTTAGGGAGACTATATATAGTTCATTGTATTCACCAAGAAAAGGGATCACAACTTTTAGCAGAGAAACTCTCTTGTAATAACGCTTAAGCCATAACAGCAATAAAGAGAACTCTTTTTATACATCTGTCTTGTGCTAAGTGTTTTCGGAGAACTTTCTTTACAATCTGTTGTGTTTTAGGTGACTCCGCTTACTAGAGATCTCCGCCTCTTCAACAACCCTTGACAAATCTAACTGTGCAGGTTCACGCCCCCACAGTTTGGCGCCGACTAAGGGGAAGGAGAATTCTCTGACACTTAGGAATCACTACACGCATCAAACCCAACGCAATGACTAACAGCAACAAGAGCTCCTCAGCATCGCACCCTGACATGGACACCGCCGCAACAGCTTCAACAGACATGGCCGAGGTGAAGAACATGCTGAATACGCTCCTCGAGAAGACTGCAAAGCAGGACAAGCTGAACACTACCTTCAAGGGCAAGCTAAAGGTTCTCACGACGGCACGCAAGAAGGGAGGACCACGAGGATCGATCAGACGGTTCAAGCCACAAGCCCTCAGCTTCTCGACACCGCGCACAGCACGAAGAGTCAGAAATGACCTACCACCACCCCCGCAGACAATGGATGCCGCTCCAGAACAAGTTGACGATGCAGCGCATGTCAATCCACCAGCTTCAGGAGCAACGCATGCCGACCTCCGCGGGACTCGCATTGAAAACCGCAACCTACCTATAGGTAGGAGCCGTACACAAACTCAGCGAAGCGGCGAAAACGTGAGACCTACACACGACTTCGCCAACGAAGAAGAAGATCCTTATTGGATCGAGCATGACAGACTCGAGCAGGAGCTTAGAGCGCAACACCAAGCTCAACAAGAAGAGATGGCGAAGCTACGAGCAGAGATGGAACGAGCCACCTCTAACTTAAAGATGGTGCAATCCCAGGTACACCGTGTCACCAGTAGAGCTCCCGAAATCGAACGTGTACTCGAGGAGGCGCAAAACACTCCTTTCACTGAACGGATCTCTAGGACAAAATTTACTGACCCTGGAAGAATCAAGATCCAGCCCTACGAAGGAAAAACTGACCCAAAGGATCACCTCTTGTCATTTTAAGTAGCACTTGACAGAGCTAATTTCACAGAAGAAGAAAGAGAGGCCGGATATTGTAAAATATTTGTTGAACACCTCAAAGGACCTGCCCTCCAATGGTTCTACAGGCTTGAAAAGAATTCGATCGATGACTTCAGACAGCTCTCCGAAATCTTCGTGAAACACTATGGCATTTTCATGGAGCGAAAGATTTTTGACGGCGATCTATGGAATATACGGCAGGAAGAAAACGAGAGTCTAAGAACCTTCATGGAAAAATTCAAAACAGTACTTTCCAAGGTGGAAGGAATTAGCAACGCTTCCGCGATGGACGCTTTGAGAAGGGCTTTATTGTGCCCCTCTCCCTTTCGACACGAAATGACTGTGAACGAACCAACAACCATCCAGGACGCCCTTCATCGCTCTACAGACTTTGCCAAAAGTGAAGACGAGATTCGTGCCTCTAAAAAAACTGGAAAGCCCAAGAAAACAAATAACCCACCACAGACCACTAACCCTCATGCTGCCAAAAAGAACAACACTAGTTCCGGCTCCGCCCATCACGAAGGCGACTTCGAGGAAGCTCACAACTACCAAGTAGAGCTGGAAAGCTACAACCCGTGTACCGGAGGACAAAGCACCTACGATGAAACATCTTATTTGTGAATACCACCGTGGCTCCGGACATTCCACAGCAAACTGCCCTACCTTGGGACAAAAACTTGCTTCCAAGCTCGTAGCAGGAACACTCAAAGGTGACTTTAGTCTCGAAGATTTCGAGATAGAGGAAAGCTCTGAGTAACTCTAGCTCCAAAAAAAAAAAAACATGAACTACGAGGCGACTTGATCCCTGCAATGGGTACGTAGGCAGCTCATCTCCGGATGAGTTCAGTTGTCCTCCTCCATAAAAAGGGGGGGAGTGGGTACGTATACTCATATACTCCCATTTTTTGTAACAAACTCTACGATTATTTAAGATCAAAGATTTGTTCACATTTCTCTTACATCCTTCACGGATTACTCAAGTCAAAAACAAAAAAGACTTGACGTCACTGCTGGCCACAGTGATGAAACCAAATCTGACTATTACACCCACTGCGGTAAACAGCGCGCTATACAAATAAATGAATAATCATTATCGAGCGGAGGTGTTCAAAGAGTAACACTTGCGTCATCCGAAATGATCATTCTAAACCCAGTTAACCATAACACTGGTACCATCGCAAAGTGTTCATTATAGGAACGGCTGCGTTTTTGAATACAAAGCTGTAAACCGAAATGTTCACTCAAAAAACCCAACTACACTTAATCGTTGGTCATTACGCGATACCGTGGTCATTTTTGGAGCGGGCGTGTCAATAAAAACTTGCCTGTAAACCAAGATGATCATCAGAAAACCCAGTTAACTCAACACTGGTCTTAAACAATATAACATGTTCACTCTTGGAACGGGCGTGTTAATGCGAACTCGCCCGTAAACAGAGAAGATCATCAGAAAATCCAGTTAACTCAACACTGATCTCAAACAACATGCAATGATCACTCTTGGCAACCCGGATTCGCCCGGAAGCCTAGAGGATCATCAGCGAACGCAGCTTACGCATCGTTAGTCGCAACAACATAACATGCTCGTCTTTAGGAGCAAAACAATCAGAAACGATAGTCTCGCAAACTAAGACAACCATTGTTAAAATCTAAAGCGAGAACATAGCTCGAACAAGCTTGCCACGAGCCGTTTGCCACATAATGTGAGAACTCAGTAAAAGAGAAACTGGTCGCAACACCTCTTGAGCAAAACACAAGACACACATCGTCTCCGGCGCATCAACGTCGAGTTAAGGCATAACCAAGAATCCAAAGAGTCATTCTCTACCACGTTGGTTGTCAAGCTTTACTTCAATCAGGCACCAAATCAAACTTGGTGACCCCATCTCACCAAAATGACTTTGCTCGTACATGCAAGACTTCTCTCGATCGTGACAAGGCTTCACTCGATCCTGACAAGGCTTCACTTGATCATGACCAGGCTTCCCTAAGAGAACTTCACTCGCGCCTGCAAGGCTTCAGTAAAACGACATCATTCATGCTGTTGTATCACGATCTCTTCTCCAAAGTTTCGCCTCATCATGGAGTCACCGGCCTCGAAACTGTATATCACCTCACCATAGAAGATATCTTCGTTTCTGCTTCGCAGTTGATCGAGATTCAGCACATCACCATGTACTGCGAACCAAAGCTCTCTGAGTTTTCTTCACCACCATGATCTTTTCTCCAACAACACCTCGTCAGCTACAACCAAAGTACTGCAAGAAGCCGATCTCGTCGAACTAACTCTGAAGAAAGAATCATTCTCCATGCGAAGAGTGAAGGGTCAGCAGTCATCTCTCGTTTGTCTTGGTCCGACCTGCCGATTCCGTGGTTCCGCGTACTTGTCCTCATGGGTCATCTCTCCAAAATTGCCGAAGTCCGAAACAGTCTTTGAGTCATCCTCGTCTTGCTTGCGATCGAGCCACGAATCCGCGGAGCTAGGAGTCATCGTCGCCAGTCAACTTTCTCCGCTGCGATGAGAATTCAAAACTTGGTCACACTCGCGGTCAAACTCAGTCCCAGTCAACTCCGCTAGTCAAATCTGGTCGAACCAGTCAAATTTGGTCAAACCAAATCAAACCAGGTCAAACTAGATCAGACCAGGTCAAACCGGGTCAGACCGGTCAAACCCGAGTTGACCGAGTTGACCCGGTTCAACCGAGTTGACCGAGTTGACTCGGTCCAACTCGGATCCAACCGGTTTTCCTCGCCGTTCGTCCCTCTCCGCACCGTTTTCACCTCGTTTCGATCTGATCCGCTCACTTGCTGCGCCGCCACATCACCGCCTCACTCACGAACGCTTGCTTCTTCACCACGAGGCTCGATCTATGCTTCGTCTTCAACACGAACGCTTCGTCTTCAACACGAACATACAAGACACGAACCGAGGTCTTGTATTAAGATTTCATCGATCCAACAAGACATCACGAACCACCAATAACGCAGGTTGACGGCGACGTCGCAGATCGGAGAAGAGGAGGATCGAAAGCTCAACAATGGTGAAGAAGAAGAACAAAAAAAAAAAAAAAAAAACGCAAGAGAAAAGAGAAAGCAGAATTTTTACCTTGTACTATGGGACAGAGATGTGAATCGATGAAAATCAATGGGAATGAAGCTGCTTATTTATACCCGGAGGATTTCCTAAAATCAAACAGATGTTTAGGAAAAGTTCCAAAAACTAAACAGGTGTTTGGGAAAAGTTCCAAAAAATTAAACAGGTGTTTAGGAAAAGTTCAAAAAACTTCTTAGCAGGCCGCAAGCCTATTAACCAAAAAGAGTCATCAACTCCATCAGAGTCCACTAAGTGAAAAGAAACAGAAAACAACAACACACACAAGTCCAAGAAAACGCGGTGACATTAGCTCGACATGGAACAACTGAAACTTCCCGAGTGTGGTGACAAAACGTTCACTCATGGCAAAGGCGCAGTCCATCATATCAATCTCAGTCTTCAGCAGCGACTACCTTGGCATCATCATCACTCGATAATACCAAGCTGGGGGGGCTAACTGTAGGGGTTGGATTTCACCTCTATGAGATCGATATAACGACAAGATCAATTCAACTTCAAAGCGACATAATCGAAGCGAGCCTACAAAGGCCCAGTTGAAATCTAGGCCCAAAATGACATTAAACCTATACGTAAAATGGGCTTAATAAGAATATGGGCCTAAATTTAATATATTGCTTAACGGGCCTGGCCCATTCTCTTAGTTGACCTAGGTCACTTAGGGAGACTATATATAGTTCATTGTATTCACCAAGAAAAGGGATCACAACTTTTAGCAGAGAAACTCTCTTGTAATAACGCTTAAGCCATAACAGCAATAAAGAGAACTCTTTTTATACATCTGTCTTGTGCTAAGTGTTTTCGGAGAACTTTCTTTACAATCTGTTGTGTTTTAGGTGACTCCGCTTACTAGAGATCTCCGCCTCTTCAACAACCCTTGACAAATCTAACTGTGCAGGTTCACGCCCCCACAATGCTCATAACCAAAAACATGGCGGTGACAAGTTCAAAACAAGATCCAATAAATCTGTGTTTATTGGATATCCTTTTGGCAAAAAGGGGTGGCGTGTATACAACATCGAAACAAAGAAAATATCAGTTTCTAGAGATGTTATATTTTTTGAAACTAAGTTTCCTTTGACCGAGCCTACAACATCCAAGCTTGATCGTGAAATCACTCCTTCACACAATTGTGTTGATATCGAAGATGAAGATATTTGGGCCTCTCCTAGGCCCAACCAGCAGCCCACACCATCCACTCCTCCTCTAAACAACACGGTCATCACTCCAATTATAAATGACTCGTCCTCTGTTTCTACAATTGAAAAACATAGCACGTTAGAACAAGAAACAGAGACTTTGATAATTGATAGTGGGGATACTACACCTACTCCACCGATCACACGTCAAATCTCTCCGGAACCAACCGTTTCTCCAATTTCTTCTCCTCCGATTATACCATCATCATCACCACTAGAATTTGAAACTGAGCCTACAGCTGAACCTAAAGCTCTAGGTCGGGGATTACGCCAAAAGAAACAACCAATAAAACTTGCTGATTATATCACAACTCTACTTCATCAGCCTTACCCATCGGCCACTCCATATCCGATTGATAATTATCTCTCAAGCTCACAATTCTCTACCACATATCAGTCTTTCTTATTAGCTATCACAACTGGCATAGAACCAAAGTCCTATAAAGAAGCCATTCAAGACGAGAATTGGGGGTTTGCGATTGACGACGAGATGCTTGCATTACAAGACTTAGGTACATGGACAATTGTGGATTTACCTCCAGGAAAGAAAGCCCTTGGATGCAAATGGGTGTTTCGACTTAAGTTTCACTCTGATGGAGAACTTGAGCGACATAAAGCAAGACTTGTTGTTTTGGGAAATTATCAAACTGAAGGCGAAGACTACAACGAAACTTTCGCACCGGTTGCTAAAATGGTAACGATTCGAGCATTTCTTCAACAGGCTGCCTCCAATGATTGGGAAGTACATCAGATGGATGTGCATAATGCATTTCTTCACGGTGATCTAGATGAAGAAGTGTATATGCAATTGCCTCCGGGTTTCCGTACTGCAGATAAAACAAAGGTGTGTTTGCTTCACAAATCATTATATGGACTAAAACAGGCACCTCGTTGTTGGTTCGCTAAGCTTGCATCGGCCCTTACGAATTATGGATTTGAACAAAACTATTCAGACTATTCGCTTTTCACACTAGAAAAGTCGGGTATTAGACTTCATGTTCTAGTTTATGTTGACGACCTCATCATCACCGGCAATACATTATCTGTCATTGAGGAATTCAAGAGCTATTTGAGCGAATGTTTTCGTATGAAAGATTTGGGTGTTCTACGGTACTTCTTGGGTCTCGAAGTTGCTCGCAATCCAACGGGGATTTACCTATGCCAACGGAAACATGCTCTCGACATTATAACTGAAACAGGCCTGCTTGGAGTTAAACCTGTGGTTTTTCCTTTGGAACAGAATCATAAACTCGCTCTAGCCGATGGTGATACTATGAATAATCCCTCTCAATATCGTCGTCTGGTGGGTAGACTAATTTACCTCGGTACTACAAGGCCGGAAATGTCTTATGCAATTCATATTCTTTCGCAATTCATGAGCAATCCAAAACAGGCACATTGGGATGCGGCCCTTCGAGTTGTGCGATATCTAAAACATAGTCCTGGTCAAGGTATACTTCTTCGTGCAAATACTCCTTTAACACTTTCGGCTTGGTGTGATTCCGACTATGCAGCGTGTCCCTTGACAAGCCGCTCTCTCACAGGATGGTTTATTCAACTGGGTGGCTCCCCTTTATCATGGAAAACGAAAAAGCAAGATGCCGTCTCTCGTTCTTCATGTGAAGCAGAATATAGAGCTATGGCTGATACGGTACAAGAACTTCTTTGGCTGTGTGAACTCCTCCCAACACTCGGTATTGAAGTTAACGAGCCTATTACAATACACTCAGATAGTCTGTCCGCCATTGGTCTTGCTAAGAATCTAGTATTTCATGCTAGAACGAAACATGTTCGCACAGATTGTCATTTCATTCGCGATGAAATACTACGAGGTGTTATCATTTCTAAACATGTTTCAACGAATTCACAACTAGCAGACATCATGACAAAGGCATTAGGACGCAAAGAGTTTGAAGTTTTTCTTCACAAGCTGGGTGTTTGTAACCTCCACACTCCACCTTGAAGGGGGGTATTAGGCCCTTAGAATAGCCCATTGTAATACATTGACCTAGCACTACAATTAGGTTATGATGTAATATCTATATAAGGCTGAGTCCTAACAACTCAATGAATAACAATAATATTTACACTACTAAGGTTTTGTGTCAGTGAGAGACATCAGATTTTGACTATTTTCCATGAAACGGAAAAAAAATAAAAAAATATAGTAATGAATTATTTGTTGCTGCAATAATTACAAACAAGCAAAAGATTCCTGGAGAATATGGCCCATTTGGTTATGGATTAGACAAATGAAATAACACAAAGGTGTTGATTGGACAAACAATTGGCAATAATCATAATTCAACTACAAAAATTCTTCGTTTATAATGATAGATTTGAAGAAGAAAAGAAAAACACAGACTACTACTCTATGAACTTACTCGAACCAATAGTAACTTAGCCTTAACCGGCTCAAAATCTAGATTTTAACCAGCCATTTAACTTTAGCCTTGCTTAGAAAATATCAGCATAATTCGATTGATAGAGGTATCAACCATGCATGCATACATTATCTACTCAATGAACAATCATATATCGAAATAATGCATTTGGACATCAATGTGCCATGTCTTTTCGTGATGCACGTTATAGCTCTTTGAGAGAACTAGAGTGATTTTTGAATAGTAAACACTTCTAAAACAATCTTGTTCAAAATCAAACTCACTGCATAACTCTTTTAACCATACAACTTTTTTACCAAAAAAAGACCATATAACTTTTTCCGTTGATTCTGTAAAAATCATGTGTATTGATTTGGTGGTTAATAGTCTAATCTTGGCATTTGATAAGTGCGATTGCCATTTTTCACATTAAAGCTAAAAAGTGTCATTTTGTAAAAAAAAAATTACATTAATTCTAAATTTTATTAACGTGAGAAATCTAATTTAAATCAAATTAATTTAAATCAAATTAATTTAAAACGTATTAAATAAAAATAGCCTATATTTTTACGTATTTTTTTTTGCTAAACATTATATTTTTAAGTATTGTTAAAAAGTTATAAAACATTAAAGTATATTGAAATTATTTTTGTTATTTGCCAAGTGCCATCATAAAATTATTGGATGCCTGCCCCACGCTATATTGTCTCCCTGCCTCATAATAATAAACTCTTTTCCTTGAATATAAGAATTTATTCTATAATTAATTCATTAAATTGTGCCGAAATCATTTGGTAAATATAACATTTTCATTGCCGACATTTGGTAAATAATAGTTTAATAATAGAAAACCTTTAATTATGCTAAATGGAATTTATTCTTCTGATGTGATATAATTGAATATCCAATCATTTATGAAAACTCTTCCAATCCCAAAATTTTGAAGTCTCGTCATTTTAAATTGATTCTGTTTTCAATAATTTTCAAGATATACATCTTTTTACATTTAACTCAACGAATTTTCTATGATTCTTTTCCCATTCTTTAGTAATTTTTGGAGAGACATGAGATGATGATAACCATGTTACCACTTCCAGAATTTACACTTTACGGGACACGATTCAATGTTTTTGTACTTGTTAAAGTTCAATGTACATAAGATGTCATTTAAACCTATAATATATAGATTCTTATGACTTCTTTTCATAAAGATAACAACAACTAATCATATATATAATTAGGGAGTCCTCTCTCCATCTAAGGTGTCCACATAGGCAAAAAAATTTTTTTAACAATTAGTTTTAGTTTTAAGTTCATTTAATTCATGTTTATGTATATTTATTGTTACTTATACCTACTAATTTTTAAATTAAATTAAAAAACGAAAAAGAAGTCAATAAATTACTAAAAGTAGAAATTAATATTTGAATATTTACTATGTTTTTTTAACAATTAGTTTTAGTTTTAAGTTCATTTAATTCATGTTTATGTATATTTATTGTTACTTATACCTACTAATTTTTAAATTAAATTAAAAAACGAAAAAGAAGTCAATAAATTACTAAAAGTAGAAATTAATATTTGAATATTTACTATGAATTTATAATAACGATAAAATTTTATATATTCAATTTTAAAAATTGGAAATATGTAAAATGAATATACATATAAGAAAAAGTGAATAAAGATATTAGCGACATCAAAGAAAAAGAATCTTGAGTGTCAGAAAATTGTTAAGAGGCTATTGGTTTTTTTTTTATCATGAACGCACTTACACCTATTCGTTAAAGAAATACATGAAAATTGAAAATATGTAAAATGAATATACATATAAGAAAAAGTGAATAACGATATTAGCGACATCAAAGAAAAAGAATCTTGAGTGTCAGAAAATTGTTAAGAGGCTATTGGTTTTTTTTTGTCATGAACGCAGTTACACCTATTCGTTACAGAAATACATGAACATATTTGAACCAATGAGGGATGAACGTGTTAATATAAGAAATTGTTGATCTAAAGATAAAGAATATATATTATTTCACTAAAAGGATATTGAACCATCTAATTAAAGATGAGATAATAAGATGAAAATTTAGGATATACGATTTTATTTATAATGTTATATGATTTTATGGAAGTATGAAAGAAAAATATGAAAGTGTTATAATACTATTATTTTAAAGATATAAGGTATAAATTGGTGGAAGACAAAAAAATCACGCATTACTTGAGTTATGTTCTACTAAAAATAAGTAAACAAAGTAACATAAAATTGTAAATAGTTAAATCAAATTTTGTCGTTAAGTTTAATAAATTCATCATACGAACCATATTTCAGGATTATTTGAGTATTTATGTTCGAATTAAAAATTACATTAATGAATTACATTTATTTATATGGTCATTAGAAAATAATCAAAATATTACAAATTTATATATAAGAGCGCTGTATAGAAATGTTAATAAAAAATAATCAAAGAAAAAATAGATTCAATGATGTTAATTATTGAACTATCGTAATTGAGATTTAGCCGATTGTTAAGAGACTGAAGGCTTTAAAAAAGAGGATGTATGATTTCACTAAAGGATATTGAACGATTTCAGTAAAATAAGAAAATAAGATGAAACTTTAGAATATAATATTTTATTCAAAATGTTATTTTCAGGTTTTGGAAGTAGAAAAGAAAAAAAATTGAAAACGTTGTAATATCGTAATTTAAAATAAATAGATAAATCTTAAATTTGATATATATATATATATATAAAGTATAAAATTAATGGTCACATTATTCATAAATTGTACAGCAAAATATACCGAGAATAATTTATGATCTTTATGTAAAAATGTATGTAGTTCTACAAAAAGGCATTCCCCGGCGAGCTTCTGTAATTCAATATTTGAATCAATGATTTTAAAAATCTAGAGAAACAAAAACTATTTTCGAAATGTTTAAGAAAACGTAAGAAAAAAATTATGTATAAATTAACTTTCTATAATTATATTAATGTTTTGTGAAAAAATGACAAAAGTAAATATATTGATTATATTTAGAATTTTTTTGAAGATTGGATGAATTTATTATGCAATAATAGATAAAATAATAAGTTTTCAAAAACTAAACAGCTATTTATTTAAAATCAAATACCAAATCGAAAGAATTTCAAAAAAAAGAATTAAAAAGAATTAATAATTGAAAATATGGTATTATAATGTGTAAATAAATTTAAAATATATATACTAACATAAAATACTTACTAATTCATGTTATACATGATATTGATAAAAAACATAGGAAAATAACACAAAAATATCAAAAGAAGTCAAACTCGCGTAATGCGCGAGTCCAACCCTAGTAATTGATAATTGAAAAGACTAAATTTCCTTTGTTTATGTCCCTATATGTATTAGTTTTATGCCATGGTTTTTTTTTTTTTTTGAAAATACCATGGTTTTCTTCTTATGATTTTTCTTCGGAAACAGTATATGTAAGAAATATTTTAAAGTCGAAATCTTAGAGGTTGACAGGTAATGACTAGTATATCAGCTCAATAGTAGAATACATAATAGAATCGACTAGCGAGAAGAATTGATTTGGACTTAGGTACATATGGCCAAGTGATTTTTCTCTTTGATGGTTTACGGATTGATTTATGTGATACATTTGCTTACCATTGTGTTTAATTTTTAAAATTTTATACAAAACAATCCGATTAAAAAATGATAGAGCTGAAAAAATAAACTTAAATTCCCGAATTAAAATATATAACTCCTGCTTTAAAACCTTAACTGGAGTACTACATAAGATTTAAACTAAACTTTGCATGTTCTAGACAAACGACTGCTCAATTTGGAACATCAAAGTACAAGTTTAAATGCTAAAATATTACTATAATTTAATATAAAGATGCATCTTAGCAAGTTGGTCATTACATAATGCTACTTTATGTCATCGATATTCTCCTTCTCTCTTTACAGATATATTCATAAGTATAATTTGGTTATATTATATGCATCAGTAGATATATATTGCTTTGTATACGTTTATACATACATGAGCCTAGTAATAAAGAAAAGGCTATGGAAGAAAGGCTATGTGTGACAAAGATTTTGTAGGTACTTATCTTGAATCTTTGAACTTCATAAGAAGCAAAACAAGTACACATTTAAATCTTCTATAAGATTTAGGTTATAAACAAGTATGCATACTCTAAATTTTTAATTTCTTAAGTTTCAATCTTTGATAAATTTGATAGTGTTGTAGATAAATAATTCTTCTTACCACAACTTCAGTTATTTTTCTAAGTACATAGAGTGTATATTTTACTAGTATATGGTCCGTACTACGTTACGGGTAGGATACATGATCAAGATAATTATTTTTAAAAAATCTTTAGAATTGTAAAAAATGGATATTGTTCCTTTTAAACAGGTGAAACGGTTTATTTTGGATGAGTGGGAGAGTGAGAAAAAGAATTTTGTCTTTATTATTGAAAAACAGTTTCATAGATTCATGTTTTTTTAATAAAAGTTAATGATGTTAGATGATGTGTCACATTTCTATTTGTGTAGTGACTTGTATTTTAGTAGATAAGGATTCGTCTTCTCATCAACGGGCAGAATATCCACGTGTACTAATAGGTTCATCGTAGACAAAATTTAGATCCCTTTAAATATTTTTAGTATTCAATTTTAAAAATAATATTCTTAGGTACTCAGTATATCAAAAAGCGAGTTTCCCGGGAACAAGGTCCGGCCGCTCGAGTGTAAAGCAAACAATAATTATGTAACATAAAGCAAATTTCGACATTTTAATTGATTACACAAAAGAAAAAAGCAAAAAAAATTGCAGATTGAAGGAGAGGACTCATGTTTGTTTGAGTTTAAATCGATTGGTGTCTTCTTCTTCTTTTTTAACACCAAGTATATTTAAGATTTTGATACACGCTAGAATAAGAATTGATGATTATTGGTGAAAAACAAATCTTTGATAATGTAAACATTTAAAATTGGATCATGTCCACTAGTTTTTGTCTGCCTAAAAGATTAACATAGATCTGTGAAGATTGATGAAGCTAGCAAGGAAAAATAAAAACTTACATGTTATAAGTCTCACATTCGAAATAATATATAAAATATAGTATTCTTAATCGATTTTGAGCTAAAATATGATGGATTTCTTAAATATAGGATACAAAATTATTATCAACACAACTTGTATTTTACATATTATTTCGAATGTGAGACTTCTAACATATAAATTTTTATTTTTGAAAACTCAGTCAAATAGAAAAAGACTAAACATCAAGTGAAAAGTATAGACAATTGATCCTAATATCTTTATAAATTGACAAAAACAAATAGAAACCAAGCAAAAACGTGGAGAAACTATTAACCACCCACTTATTCGAAATAGAATTTCAAATTGTTAGTGTAAAAACCAAAAAAAGAAGAAGCATAAAACATTGTGGGTTATGCCGGTTTATGTTTACCTATGTTTTTGCTATATAAAGCCATTAATCGTTCATGCTCTATACACATCTCCCACCTCTCATCTCTCTTCTTTTCTCTCTTTTTCTCACATACTCTTTCTTATATAAATCCATATGGTACCTCAAAGCAATATATGGTCATCTAGGGCTTATCTTGAAGATCTGGGTGGATTCTAGCACACCCATATAGGAAGATTCTTGCATCAAGATAATAAAAATAGGGGATATCTAACTCTCTTTCTTTTGTTGTTGTTTTATGCTATATATAGTATTATCAAATTCTTTACATAGTAATTGAAATGTTTATATTGTTATGGCCGATGGATTGGTGGAGGAAGAGAGCTTTCTTCGGTCCACTCATGGAGTAACATGTGAGATTTAATTGACTCTTGACTCATTCATCCAAATACCAAATGAAAAAACATATTCACATCTGGTAAATGAATGAATGATGCCAGAGACAAATTGAATCTTCACTTCTCTATGCTTGGACTGAAGGGAGCTCCCTTTCTTTGTTTTTTTGGGTATTACCACATTTCATATATATACAAGCATTGGATTTATGTGTGTAACTCCAGGTCAAGTTCAACATTGATATGAAATAAGTCTCACACTGGAACTAATATGAGTGTTTATGGTGTTGTTTTGCAGGAATCAGTCATGGACCTCCCTGAGCATCTTCAAGTCCAATCTATGACGATTTTATCTCGTTATATTGTAATGAAATAAAATTTCACTACTAGCTAGAATCAATAACAATCTTCCAAGACAAAGTTTTACTAGTTCATCAAATAATGTAATTTGTTTTCTTAATTTTTGTATTTCATGTAAATTATTATGTATCTAGTTTTTGCTTAATTATTAGACAATTGGACTTACTTGCAAATGGTTTAAGCTATCATAAGCACTACACACAACTGCAAGATCAGAATTGATCTTCCTTTATTGATCCATAAAATCAGATACATAAAACTAAGAAAAATGATATGAAATATTCGAAAACAGTTTCCTTACATGTGTTCGAATAATTAGGGTTTTGACAATAAACCCTAAGAAAGGCTGTAAAGTACTATCAAATTCACACAAAAGAGAGAGAGAAAGAGAGACAGAGAGATCTCTCTGTTCAACGACAGCATCACCTCGGGTCTTGATCTCTTTTCACTGCAACAAGTTCCTAGATATGTCTTCTTCATAGTTGGAAAAAAAGTTCCATAAATGACTAAATTACCCTCGGCTACAAATCTTCTAAGGAGTGTAAAACTGTAATTAAGATACGTCATTTGACGAGTGTCAACATCATCATCATGCATTGATCTGCAATATTTGATCTCATGTACTCCCTATGTTCCTAATTAATGAATTTTTTACAAAAAATTTTTGTTCCAAAATAATAGAGTTTTTACAGTTTTCTATGCACTTTTACAAATTCCAAAACAAATACTGAAATACTATTGGTTAAACTTTATTGAAAACTGTAAATCGTATAAATCAATGCGTTTTCTTAATAACCGTGCATTACCTTAAACATCTATTAATTAGGAACGGAGGGAGTACTAATTTACAACTTTAAATTTGTTTTTGTGTGAAAAGGATCCATCTTTAAATTTGTGTTAGTGAGAAATTTATTAATAATCTGAACTAGTCATCTAATCGAAGTTATAATAATCCATGGAGCATGACTAAATATATGCTAAGATTCTTATAATGATGCCTACATCTCCACCGAATACAGAAAAGGTTTTAATTAGCTAAAGTTAGTAAATGTTTACATGTATGTGTGTACTCTTAGGTAAGAACAAGATACCATTTTTCTATTAATTAAGAACTATCATCATAATTATGCTATTTTAAACCATACAATTGTATGCCAAATATAGGTTACAATCTTTTTCCAATCCTATATATATCTTAATTGTTTGGCCGTTCTAAGTAACATATGTGGATTTAATTTTTTGCCTTTTACACGTGGCGTAGTCCTGCGAAATTGTAAAGTGAGGTTGACACATATGTTAATAACTTAATATCGATATATTTATAGATTATGAAACTTACCATATGGTTTAGGCTTCCAATATGGTGAAGTCCGGGACGAGGATAGCTAAGTATTAGGCCTAGTAAGTATGGTTCTTTGTGGAACGAGATAAAACACGTAATTTTGATATTATTGCGTTTGTTAAGTTTGTCCCGTCTGTTCCGTACCATTTTTCTTTCGAAACCAATTAAAAACATCTCAAAATTATATATTCTGTTAGAGCATACACAAGAAATTAAACTCATTATTGTGTCTTACTTCAAGCCTAAAACTCATGTAATTAGGGTTCTTAGCAAGTAGAAATTCACATATTTTTTGTGATATCACTAAAAGATGTAATTTTGGGAGTTGCCAGAAAATAACTGTCTTTCTTTTTTTATTTCGTGATATCAGTCTAAAATATTTTGATCTTGGTGTTCTTAATCTAAACTTTTCTCTTTTCTTTTTCTTGTACATGATAAAGTTTTTATGTGTTATTTTATTTTTCTATCTTGTTTACTATCTTTCTTTCTTTTTTGATCAAAAGTTTATCTATCTTATTAAGCTCTTAATTAATGAATTTAAATAAACTTGCTTTGGGGTTTCCTAACAGATTCAAACGATAAAAATGACATATATGATTAAATTTTTATATTACATGATTATTTATTAAATTTGGTTGTGTATGTGTGATTAGTAGATGAAAAATAATTACGAGTATTTGAGGTTTTGACTTCAAGTATGAAATAATCTTGATATTAGTGAATCTATTAGACGGAAATCAAATGCACACTCGAAAGATTAATATATTAGACGGAAATCAAATGCACACTCAAATGCACAATCAAATGCACACTTGAATTCAATGATTTATACGAATTTAGGGGTTAATTACAATACACCATTTAGCAACCATGATGAGACAAAGAATATTGTTGGTGGATTATGGCATTTGACTTTACTCCCATTGGCACACTGAAAAGAGACAATGGGATCAGGAGAAGAATGTAGGTCTCATTATATTATACAAGTTTGCAGTATATATTATATGCAATTATACTTATATGTGCGAGACGATGTGACATCACAAAATCTCTCTGATAAACTACAATAAACTGTAACGAAAAGCAACACCTGAGAATGTGAAATTGTTAATTGCTTAGTTGAGTACACTTGACAAATCTTTCAAGTGTGTTTTTCTTTCTTTTAATTCTTGTAAGATAATTGTCACTAAGTTTCTATTATATATGTACATAACATATGTATTCACAAATCATGTGTGCCACTTAACTTCTTTCTCTCTTAGTTATATAAACAATACAGATTATCAATTGTAAAGTATCATCAGTCGTGACATTCATTATTCTTCAGAGTGTCTACACATGATTTGTTTTACGAATGTTTGGACCGACTCTACAAAAGTTCAAACATCGATGGTTAAACCTACCTCCATTTGGTATCAATTATCACTTGAGCATCTGAAAACAAATTCATACTAGCAGGTAAAGACATACCACTGCTCATAGTCTAGGCCACCTAATGACTCTCTTTACTCTATAAGATTCAATTTAAGTATACATGTTAATTTACTATATATATATATATATGTGTGTCCAATTCAGTTTTCAAATATCCAATCCTACTAACAAATGCTTGTATATTATAGTGCAATTAATTTAAATATATATTTTGTTAAAGTGCTATTTTAATTGTTATTGTCCCGACATTAAATGAGGAAATGTTTAAATCTAAAAGTACCCAATTTGGTCACCTAGTATTTTGTCATATTTGAGAGGAGTGATTCCATTCTTGCGTGGTGAATTTTCAAAGTTTAATCAATGGGATTTCAAAAATAATAGTATAACGGATTTCCAATTATTACAAAGATATACTTTATTTGTAAGAATTTTTTTAAATAGCAAAATATCTTAAGTAATTAAGCACTAGATCAAAGTGCATTGGTAATGTACAACATTTAGGACTCGGTGCGTAATTTTTGTTCTACAGTATTTGTTTGTAACCAACTACAAACATAATGGTCCCCAACTTGTCATCATCTTGACAAGATCTTTGAACAATCAACCCACTTCATAAAAATAAATTTTTAACCATGGGGATAAAATAGAAATGCTCCAAAGATCAAGGGCAGTTCTGTAAAATGCGGACCAACAACATAGTCAACCCTTCAACAACTACAAAAGCACTAAACTCCATTATGTCCACTTCAATGGATCTTGTCAATTTTAAACGATTGTGTGGATATGAATCTGTCATTTTCAGGATGTTTATATGTGATTGCAAGGGAAAATTGACTTGAGAGAAGCTTGTTTTAGAACAATGCAAATTAATCATGAGTGATAAGATAAACAGAAAACGTAAGAACAAAACATTAAAATCGATTTATTATTGGGCAAAATAGTTTTTCATAATATTATGCGAAAATTTGTGAACAAAAATATTCCAAACCTTAATATTAAGCCTAGATTGATTTGGGTCATAACTCTAGTTAGAACGCATATAAGAACTCCAAATCCAATTTGTGACCTGATATAGAAATACATCAAAGTATCATGGCAAATGCATCTCCCCTTCTTGACCCGTAAGTCAGGGGTACATTACCCCTAGACTCCGGGTTCTTTTTTCTTTGTTTTGGGTAATCCCGGACTCCGATTTGTTGATCGAACAACAAAACTTTCATACCATCGCAATGACGAGTGATCACATTCAACTCATATCATTAACATGAATCAATATGATCAACTGATCAAGTGCTCAAGTCTCCATTCTTTGGCACAAAAGAACAAGTAGAGTAGATGTAAGAGTTACCTATTAATGTCTTTATTGACATGTGAAAGACAGTAGGCCCAATACAGATTATTAGGCTTCTTTGGGGCTCGAGACTTAACTTCGCCGTCTAATTTCCATCTCTAATGAAAAAATCGTTTGATGTTGTGAATAAGAGAAGAGAAGAGAAGAGAATAGGAATTGGTGTTGTGTTGTGTATTATTCCATGAGAAGTATAGAGTATATATAGGGATACAATACTTGGAGAGGAATTAGGGTTTAAGGATATTCTAGAACATGGGCCTCTAATGGACATCCACTAAATGGGTTTATAACACTCCCCCTTGGATGCCATTAGAGTAAAAATAATCCTAGTACGCATAAGATGTTGCCTCATTAAAACCTTACCAGGAAAACCCAATTGGGACAAAACCATGGTTAAGGAAAAAGAGTGCAACGCGCTTTTACTCCCCCTGATGAGTGCATAACTTGAGATCTTCTTGATGCTGCAAACTTGTTTCTTGAAAGTAGTAGTTGGAAGTGTCTTGAAAATAAATCTGTCAAAGTTTCGCTTGAACAACCTTTAGAACATGTACACCACCATTCTTCTGCAACTCATCGGTCTTCTAGATGATTCATCTGGATCATTCTCTTTGTTTCTCTAGATATCATTCATGGATGACATGCTTATGGGAGATTGATAGACTTTCATATATCATTATAATGATAACATTCCTCTATAAGTGTCTATCATTTGCGTGTTCTTTGATGTCTCGTTAAAAACCTTTCATAGAAAACTCCTATGGGATAAAAACTATGATAAGGGAAAAAGAGTACATCCACGCACATCATTATATTTCTCCCCCTCGGAAACATCTTCTTCAAGAGATGAATTCCGATCATATATGCTATCTTTTTCGAATTATTATAAGAATAGCCCTAATGAACAAACTCATATGATATCTCATATCATTGGACTTCTGGTCCATAACATCTTTTCTTTATAGAAGACATATTTTGGTATATTTGGACTTTAAGCGAAAATCTCATATATGTACAAGTCTCTAAACATTTCTCTTGTACATAATATTCATGCTCTTCTAAAAGCTATGATATTTGACTTTCCCTTTTGTCAAACACATATTTCAATCATGAAATAAATCACAGAATTGCTCTAATCTCATTTTATGTATGGTACTTCAAGACCAAATATATATGAGCATTTTTCTGTAATATCCTTCAAGGAACTTTGAACATAACATCTTTTTGCTAAATTAATTTGGGATAACTCTGCCGGAGTTTCGATGATTTTCAATTAAGAATTACTTTATCAAAAACTTTTGATAAGTCTACATGGGTAAACATGTACATGATTATACCCCATGTTACATCTTTCATTCGATCGACTAAAATTTCCCAGGAACATACTTAATTCTACATGGATATATCCTTCATGGATTTTCATATAAATTTCATTATCCAATGGGTTGTATAAATAAGATATGGACTATATCCTTTAAACATAAATCAAGTCATTCTTTTTCTTGCCATATTGATAAAGAACTTAAAACTAGTTGCATCCACCACAAGAGAGCAAATATCTTCATAATAAGTTCAAGATCTTGTGAAATTTTCACTATTTTTTTTTTTTTTTTTTTTTTTTTTTTTTTTTGGTGTTGTATGCTAAAGTGAGAGAGATTCACTTACCTTAATGAAAAATAAAGTGGAACTGAAGCAAAGTGCAAGATGTTAGAAAACTTTAGGATTTTACTCAAGTGGCTAGGGTTTTACTTTAGTGGCTAGGGTTTTACTCAGTGGTTAGGTTATCGTGCTGATAACGTGTTGTGAATAAGAGAAGAGAAGAGAAGAGAATAGGAATTGGTGTTGTGTTGTGTATTATTCCATGAGAAGTATAGAGTATATATAGGGATACAATACTTGGAGAGGAATTAGGGTTTAAGGATATTCTAGAACATGGACCTCTAATGGACATCCACTAAATGGGTTTATAACCTTTGATTCATTTTGCTTCCTATGTTTAGTTGTTTAGTTGTTTACAATGTCTCAAAATTCAAGGGGTGAATTGGATAAGTACCTAAATTTGTTTGAAAATTTGAAAACTATACCAAATTTATTAATATTTGAAAACTACCCTATTTTTAGTTTGAAATGATGTTTTTACTATTAGACTATTAGTTAATCATTAATCTATCTAGTTTTTTTAAAACAAAATAATTTGATTTTTTAGTTTTAAATAAAAATTAAAAATAATTTTTAAAATTAATAAATATTTAAAATAAATCGATAGTGTAAAATAAATCGATGAATACAAGTAATTAAGTCGACGAACATAAAAACAATAAGTCAATGGTTATATAAGTCGACAAAGAAAAAAGTCAACCAAAACAAATATAAATCAACAGTTGAAAAGAAGTCGACAAATCTAAAAATTAAGTCGACGAACACAAAAACAATAAGTCAATGGTTATATAAGTCGACAAAGGAAAAAGTCAACCAAAATACAAATATAAATCCATAGTTGAAAATAAATCGATGAATCTAATGATTAAGTCGACGAACATAAAAAAATAAGTCAATGGTTATATAAGTCGACAAAGGAAAAAATCAAGCAATACAAATATAAATCCATAGTTGAAAATAAGTCGACCAAGCTGAAAATTAAGTCGACGAACATAAAAAAAAAAGTCAGTAGTTTAAATAAATCAGTAGAGCAAACAATCAACGAAAAAAATATAAATCAACTGTGTAAAATAAATCAACTTACTTAATTATAATTTTAGTTGGAAAAATTATGATTAATTAACCAAATAGTTTTTTTGTTTTAAAACATAAATATGAGTTGATAATAAATTGAACTCAATTTTAAAATTTACACTAAACAATTTTTAATTATCAACATATTTTATATGATAATTTGTTCAATATTAAAGGTAATTTTCCAATTTTGTAAAATTTGGTATATTTTTCCGATGTTCAACAAGTTTTATGGTATACAATCCAATTTTCTCAAATTAATTCAAGAGTCCAAAAATTCATAGAATATGCGTCCGATTTACAGAACCAACTGAAAATGAAACTCAAGAATCTGTGTGTGTGATGTATCTCCAACAAGAACTCTCAATATCCGAACCAAATTAGCCTTTGAATAACCGAAAACGCGACCTTGAACTCTTTGCGAGCTTAGCTTTCAAAGTATTATCTTTTATTACTCCTTGAGCTATCCCAGACGAGCCAAGAAGATCAGGTGAGATGATTCTTGAAGTCCATTGTCGTATTGGACTCGCTTGTCTTCGAGAAGATGGATAACTACAAGAAGCTTGATCAGTTTCACGTGTTTCAGACAATAATCTTCTGTGTGTCCTAATCATTTCCCCCATCACATCATTCTTGTTTGTACTAGTAGTACCACACTGATCAATTTCATTATCCTTTGGTTTGTTACTAATACTTATCTCAGGCTCTGCATCTTCTTCGATTCCTCGGGTTTTCTTTACTCCGTTACTCGACATTGCCAACGTCATTTGATCGCGTAAACCGTCTTTGTTCGGTTGGTTTGGTTTCTCAGTTTTATCTCCATGAGTCTCTGTAGGTTTCTTGAGCTCAAAGCAATTTGAATCGCTTCCCGCAGAGTCTTCCTCGCACTCTACATCCCGTGGTGGTGCACTCAAGGCGTTAAACGGGACTGATTCAAGTGAACTCTTACGGTTCTTCGCTTGAAGGAATGTCTCTATCTCAACCTCGAGTCTATCCAACACTGAGCTATTGTTACCTTGCAATCTTTCATCAAGCCATGATTCGGCGATATGAAGAACCATTTGATCTCCTTTAGCTTGACTAGTCCAATCCTTATCAAGATTCTTCTGCTTTAAACCGCGAAGTTCCTCTTCGTAACTCTTAATCCCTTTCGCAAACTCATCGCATAATATCTCCATAGTCATCTTTGACTTACTACCTTTCTCAATCTCCTTGACACTTTTAGACAACTTAGACTTCACTTCAGAGAGTTCTCTTGCTAATTTCCTATGCAAACTTTCAGAACGTTTTCGAAGTTTCCGCTCTTCGTCTAACTCTTTCCGCGCTGCCTGTACCGCAGAGCTTATCCGTTCAACATCTTTACTCTTCCTGGAAAGTTTCTCCTCAGCTAGTTGCTTCACCACACCGTCTAACTCATGCCTATCGTCTTGCTGGTACCTAAGAAGCTCTTTGATTCGTACGCGTGAATGAGCTAGCTCGGTTTTTAGAGCTTTGATTAAGGAGATATTAGTGGCGTGCTGCTCCTCGAGGCTCCAAATACGGTTCAAAACTTTAAGAAGCTCGGTCGATGTTTTGAGATTGTAGTTAGGTTCTCTAGACAGTCTTCCTTGGAATTCTAATGAACTACTTGGAGTTACTGGTTTGTTGTATGTTGCAACCTGCAAAAGGTAATGCATGTGTGAATACTAAATCACATAAAACACACAGAATCAAATGCTATTGACTTAAGTTTAACCTCGAGGGAACTTCCGTAGCTAGCAGGAGATACAGGTTGAAGCGCGTGATTGTTTCTATCGATTGATTGATGATGCTTCATCAACATTTGACCAATCTGCCTCCTTAGACTTCCTGCACTCACTGGCTGAGACAATGTAGTAAGACCATATCAGAAATTTGAACAACAGAGAGATCCAAATCCAAAAACTAAACCGAGTCATACATCAATCACATTGTCTAAATAACAAGTTAAACAAAACTACTCAAAACAACTAAAGGTTCGTAGATATATAATCACTTCTCAGCTCACAAGTGTTTACTATAATGACCTGATTAGTAATGTCTTAAAGCTTAACAAAATGTTCTTTTAAATTTATTTGTCATTTCTCACTTGAATCCTAACTAGATCCAATACCAATCACTTGCAATTACATAGCTAAAGAGCCAAGAACATAGTAAATCTAAACTAATCACTTGTAGTTTTACAAAGCCAAAAACAGAGTAAATCTCTATACTAAACTCATTACCATAAACCGATTGATTCTAGTTAAGAAGCTAAGATCCTAGACAGAGAGAGAGAGAGAGAGAGAGAGACCTGATGATGATGATCAGGAGAAGGGTCACGAAGGAACTGAGAGAAGTCAAGACCATTTTCCTTAACAGTTGCTTTGCCGTGTCTTTGTCGGCGGTTAGTATTTCCGGCGAAACTATTTGAACCACGGTGCATTTTAGCAGCATAAGAAGAGAAGGAGCGATTTTCTTGGTAGTAGTAGTGATGAAACTCCCAGAAAGCAGCAGCTAGCTTTCTAGTGGAAGAAGAAGAAGAAGAAAGGTTGTTGTTATTAGTGACAAAGCTAACGTGCACTGGAGTTAAAGGTTGATTATTAATATTTCTATTATGATTCTTCAATTTTTCCACCAATCTTTCTACTTTCTCTCCATCTTCTTCTTCTCTTGTTACTTTACTTTCCATCTTTTTAGGCCAAAAAGCAATAAAGTTTCTACTTTTTGTTTTCCCTTTTTTCCTCTCTTACAAATTTTCTCAAATCTGTCTTGTGAATTTGTTTCATCTCTAAAGAAGGTTAGAGACATTGGATACTAAAGTTTTGATGTGGGGTTTGTTTGAGTTTTTTGAGTTCTTTGCATCAATGGCTACAATTAGTTTGTTTGAGTCACATCATTGTCACATTAACTATGTCAGTCCCTCTTTTAAAAAAAAATCTGGGATCGTGGGATCTTGTATTATTCCGACAGTAGTACCGTAACTTGGTCGTGTTCTTGGTTCGTGTGTTTGTACTACTCCTTGTGAAAACCAGTCCCAAGTAGCTTTGTGGTTGATTTTAGAGATTTATTTTTCAAATGTTAAAAGTGTAAAGTTACAAAACGAAAATAATTATTTTTTTGTGGTTCCATAGCTAAACTTTAGTTTATGTGCAATATTAATTCTAAGAAAACGATGATTTCATATACAGTTTCCATTCCCCAATGTACTGATATAACAAGTTCCAACACTGTATAAACTTGTAAAAAATATCACAATTAACATGGTTTTGTCCAAATCGACGATTTTTTTTTCACTACAAAAAAAAAATAAAAAATTTTTTGGATTTATGCAAGTCAAAACCATGTCTGACTGTCGGCTGACGTGACACACTTGGCTAATAAAGACACACATTCACATGAACATTTCGTCTATATTTTGGCACGTGCGAGTCAAATGGTGGAAAATAAAATAGAAATGGCCATATGGAGTTTCCCATTGCAACAAGGGTGTTTTGGAATATGTAGTTAACCCAAATCCCTTTCAGGCTTTTATTAAACCACGTTACGGGCTTCATAAGTTAATTATACTATCACCACCATTCATCGTTCACGTCTTTTTTACATCAACTCCAATTTGCTCTAAAAGAATTGAGGCTCAAAACAAGGTTAGATTCAAAGTTCTAAGAAAATTATTAAAATGAAAACGAAATTCTTAAAATAGTTTGATGGATGTTCATTATATTATATATATATATATATATATATATTATAAACGACTTGTTAGAAACCTAATTACATACCTATGAACATGGGGTTAAGAAAGACTTGCTATAAACTTAATTACATAGGCTATAAAAATAGAGTTGTGGTTTTGTCATTGAACTTGTCATTGTGTATTTTAATACAAATATATGTTAATGTTTCTCAAAATCCAAGTTAGGGACCACCACCAATAATTTGTGGGAGATAAGCATACTTTTTGGCAAGTCTACTGCGAACTAAGCAATTCGGTTGAAATTAATAAATTTAAATGGTTTAGAAATTGTTTTAAATTAGATATGTTTTTTAAATTATGATTCCATAAATTATTTGAGAGTTAAAAGTGAAAAGAGTGTATTTACATCACATGACCAAGGATTATAGTGAGATTAGGAAACTAATCAACCAAAGTATGTGGTTTTCCAGCAATAGATTTCCAAAGGAATCGCAAAGCTTTTAGTTAGTTTCTTAATTTTACTATAGTTTTTAGTTTTCTAGCTAATGAACTATAATTTTTTTTTAAATCATATTTCTGATTTACCGTATTCAAAAAGAATTATAAAATGATTATGCATGTTAAATATATTTTACAAAAAATCAAGACTCGTAACATAGTGGTCCGTGTTATTTTCGTAGCTGTCTTACGACCCGATTTCAAATCCGACATGATTCAGATTGTATTGCGTAGACAATCTAGTAAAGCATAGGAGATTAGTTATCATGTATTAATCATTAGGTAAAACTGCAAGACTTTGCATTATCAAGAAAGACTTTGTATAACTATAAAACCATAAGTTTGGTTCACTAATTAGCTGGAGAATCGGAGACAAAGTCCGATTCATGAATTATTGGATCATAGATATTTCATACAGATTTTTTTAATATATGTTCAATGACATGGTCTTTACTCTTAGCTAGTAGGAGTATTCTGCATTTTATCAAAATAATTGTGGTCCCAATTTTCTACCGTGATATCATGAAGATGCAATATAACAATGACTATTCGATGATTCAATACACATTTTGTGTGTAGATTCACCCAAACCTCCATGACCGGCGCAGCATATTCTCCGGGGCAAACGTAGTCATACACACAGCACAATTATTATAAAGTATCTATTATATTGTCATGCATTTCTATTGGATCATACAATCATAGGTTTGACATAGTAAAATATGGAAAACATCACTTGTTCATAGTTTTTGCATTACATCATTGACATTAGGGAATATCATTTTCAAATTCTATAATAATGAGCTCGTCCGGCTGCAAAAAAAAAACATAATTACTTTGAACTAGTGTTCTAATTTACCTTGATATACAAATTTAAAATATGATACTATTTCAACCTGCAAAACGAAAATAAAAGATTTCATATGGGAATTAAAAAAAAAAAAAACGAATATTGTCCTTGTATCTTTTATCACAATACCATTTAATTAAACTTTTTCAAAAAAAAAAACCATTTAATTAAATATTTATATCTTGTCATATTTGTTTGAGATAAATTATCTCTTAGTTTAACCAAGTCTTTTACGCGATTACATTTCCATCAATCACGGTCCCATTTTATTTAATTCTTTTGATTTTGCTGGTTCATCGAACTTTTTTAATCCGGTTTAAAGCTAATGTCCGACCCAATTCATATGCTCTACAAATTGGGATGCGTCCACAAACTATCCCATACTAGTATTTCACCCGTACTACGTACGGTAAAAGAAATTAGACAATATGCAGTATAACTATATGATGATAATAATTTTATCAAAAGATTGAATGCAATCTAATTAGACATTTTCTTAATACTTTTTTGGGATTTAAAAGAAGTACGTAAATACATACATATATATATATATATCAATGATGAACTATATAAAATTCTATGAAGTAGGGATTTGAAAAATGAATTAAAGCTTATTAATTTCGTTTTTAAGTAACTAACGGTGAAGTTTGTTGCGTACAATTTTGTGTCTTAGAGACGCTACAGATTTGGTAAAAGTAATTAAGAAACAACAAAAGCAAGGTATATATATTGATACATTTCTAGAGCATAACAAAAAGAAAGGGAAGATTAATCTTAGATTAACCTTGATCTTAATCTAGAGATGGGATCCTTTCGCAGTTCCCTACCATCTAATTAAGCATTTTAGGTCCATGTTCGGGTCTTCTAGTTTCACCATATTTTACTTCTTTGTTCTTCTTCTTCTTGTGCTTTTTAAGTTTCTTTGGATATTTTACTTGTGCTCGACGTGAACCTCTTACCCTAGTTCTCTGCAGAATCACCACCAAAGAGTAGAAAATGTTCATGACAATTAATTCAGTTTAAGGAATAGGAGACTATTTTGTAAATGTGATAGATGTACTTCATATACCTTTACTTCTTTGCTCACTATATATATGTAACTTTTGCTGATATATATCTTGAAGAGCAATGCTGCAAAAAATAGAATAAAAGATAAACAAAATTTAAGTTGATACGGAAAAAGGGTTCGGTAAATCAAAATTCGCAAATTAGGATTTGAGCATTATAATCTCACTAACCTGGAGATTAACGTTCGTCTTCTCGGAACGCTCCTCACCATTCATAGCCAATGTGTTTTCTCTTTTGTTCTCAGTTCAACGAACAGAATTGCTCTGAAGACGATATTTGCCACCGTTTGGACTATCTAGTTAGAGATCGAAATTTTTAGTTTATGAGAGAGATAATATAATTTAAGGATTTACAATTTCTCATGCAAATAGGTGAATATAAGGGTATCGTTCGTGATTTAAATTGTAAGAAAATAACAGTTTCAAAGATCATGAGATCGTGTGGTTAGTGTGAGTAAATTTAGGGATTTTTAGCAGTGTAATTATGAATTTTAAATTAAAAATGAGTTGATAAGATGAAACTGTTTCTTGCGTTTTATTTTGGTGCATTTGTTTGTTGTTTTTTTAAAACAAAAATATGATACACTTGCCACTTGTCAACTTTTGATGGCTCAAGTGACTTGTGATTTAGTAGTAAAAGATCTGAACTGAATTTGATAAATTGTTATTAGAGATTTCGAGTAGCCGAAATCTAGCCGAAATCTAATGCCAACAATCACTCTTTTGGAACTATTACGGGTTCAAAATCCGATGCCAATAATTTTCAACTTTGATATCATGAAAATGCAATTTGACAATGAATATTTGATGTATCCGTTCACATTTTGTGTGTAGATTCATCCAAACCTCCATGACCGGCGCACCATATTCTCCGGGGCAAACGTAGTCATACACATTACAATTATTATAGAGTATCTATCATGTTGATGTGCTTTTTATTGAGTTATATAATCATAGGTTTGACATAAACAACATCGTTTGTATATAGATTTTGCATTGACATTAGTAGTAGTTAAAAAATAATACAATAATGAGCTCTTTCGGAAATGCCACATAGGAGAGTTTTAGCTATTTAACTAATTTTTTTTTTTTTGATGTTATTTGATATCTGGCACATAATTTCGATAAAAAAAAAAAAAAATCGAATTTTCTACTTCAAATAAATTCACTATATCAATGGTAAAATTGAAAAAAATAGCTGGCACATAGTTTCCATAATAAAAAAATATAAATCAAAGTTTATACTTATAGATAAAATCATATATATCAATTATAAAATAGAAAAATATCTGACACCTAGTTTCCATACAAAAAAAAAATTGAATTTTCTACTTTTAAATAAATCATGATAAGATCAATTGTAAAATAGAAAAAAAAAAATCTAGCACCTAGTTTCCAAAAAAATATAAATCGAATTTTTCTACTAAAAAACAAAAATCATATCTGGCACCTAGTTTTCATGTAAAACCTCCAACAACAGAAACAAAATATTACATATCCCCACAAAGAATAATTAAATTCAGTCACCAACAAAAGTTGACTTTTCAGATTCTT
Organism: Arabis alpina; assembly: GCA_900128785.1. Taxonomy (NCBI): domain Eukaryota; kingdom Viridiplantae; phylum Streptophyta; class Magnoliopsida; order Brassicales; family Brassicaceae; genus Arabis; species Arabis alpina. Next base: position 33,146,359 of record LT669793.1, on the reverse strand, counting down.
TACTTCCTTTTCGGCTAAGCTTTGTTACACATCAAAATTTAACATTACAACTAAAGTTGATAGTATATCCATCAAAATAAATATTCCAATAGTGTTTTAATAATTATCTTAAAATTTGTAAAAATGTATAGAAAACATTAAAATTTTTATTTTTTTGAAACAAATTTTTTTTTGTAATTTTTTTATTTTTTAACAACAGAAGGAGTACACGTTACAACCAGCAAAGGGTCCTTTATTACAAAAAAAAAGAAAGATTATAAAGCAATTTAGGTAACTCAAAAAAGGAGTGACTAAGCATTAAGAATCTGATAAGAGAGATTAACAATCACTAATCCTCTCTCTATTTAAGTCGGCATCTTCAAGTCAAATTCGATTTGTCTTCTTTCACACTTTTGTGTTTTTGTCGTCTTCTTCGTCTGCATAACAATTTCTCAGTAAAGTGTAGAATCTGAATCACTCGAATTCTTCAGGTAATACTCTCTCTCTCTTGCGTTGAGTTTCTTCACAATGTTGTTAATTTCTAGGGTTTAGTTAATGCTATTTTGATCAGTTACTTAATTTCTAGTGTAATTAGGAATTTAGGAATCTAATTTTCGCGCTCTGGATCGTATCTACTATATATCTTGGTGCAACTATATATATGCATGTTGGAATTTTCTCTGTAAAAAGTCGCTTTCAAAAATCTGTGTTAATCTAATTGATTAAGAACTTTACGATTTATAATATAATTTGGATAATTGATTTTTTTTATTTGATTTGGAGATTCTGATTCTTAATTGAGATTTTACAGAGTATTGTAATTTCTGCAGATTTTTTTGGTACTAATATATGATTAAAAGCTTGATTGGTTTTTTTTATTAGGATTTTTTTGAAGAATTTGTGTGCAAGAATGGCTACAAATGTTACAAAAGTATGTCCAGCTCCAATGAAAGCAACCTCTAATGGAGTTTTTCAAGGAGATAATCCGATAGATTTCGCGTTACCTCTTGCGATTTTGCAGATTATCATTGTTGTTGTTCTTACTCGTGTTCTTGCTTATCTTTTAAGACCTCTTAGACAACCTCGTGTTATTGCTGAAGTCATTGTAAGTCTACTTCTTGAATCTTGATCAGAATATATATAGAGAACCGGTTTTTTTCGGTGAATGAATGATTAATTGTTGTTTTTGCAGGGCGGTATTATGCTTGGACCGTCTCTTCTTGGTCGTTCCAAGGTTTTTCTAGACGCTGTGTTCCCAAAGAAGAGTCTTACTGTTCTTGAAACTTTGGCTAATCTCGGGCTTCTCTTCTTCCTTTTCCTCGCGGGTTTAGAGATTGATACCAAAGCTCTTAAACACACCGGGAAAAAGGCTTTAGGAATTGCCTTGGCTGGGATCTCTCTCCCGTTTGCTCTTGGTATTGGTACTTCGTTTGTTTTAAGAGCAACGATCTCTAAAGGAGTAGACAGTACTGCGTTTCTCATCTTCATGGGTGTGGCACTTTCAATCACTGCGTTCCCTGTGTTGGCTCGTATTTTGGCTGAGCTTAAGCTTCTAACTACTGAGATAGGACGACTTGCTATGTCAGCAGCTGCTGTTAACGACGTGGCAGCTTGGATTCTCCTTGCTCTAGCCATTGCTCTCTCGGGGTCTAAGACCACCTCCCCTCTTGTTTCTCTCTGGGTTTTCCTTTCCGGATGCGCTTTTGTTATCGGTGCTATACTCATTATTCCACCAATCTTTAAGTGGATTTCACGGAGGTGCCACGAGGGAGAACCCATCGAAGAAACCTACATTTGCGTCACTTTGTCAGTCGTTCTTGTTTGCGGATTCATAACCGATGCTATTGGAATCCATTCCATGTTTGGTGCTTTTGTGGTTGGTGTGTTGATCCCAAAAGAAGGACCTTTTGCTGGTGCTCTCATTGAGAAGGTGGAGGATCTTGTATCTGGTCTCTTCTTGCCTCTTTACTTTGTGGCGAGTGGTCTGAAAACTAACGTGGCCACAATCCAAGGAGGTCAGTCTTGGGGTCTTCTGGTTTTAGTCATTACAACCGCCTGTTTCGGCAAGATTGTTGGTACTCTCGGTGTTTCCCTCGCCTTCAAGATACCTATGCGAGAAGCTCTTGCATTAGGATTCCTCATGAACACTAAAGGACTGGTCGAACTCATCGTCCTTAACATCGGGAAAGATCGAAAGGTACAAATATTCAACATATTTTCACTACAAAAGATGTAGAGGTTATAACTTTTCTCTGTTTTCGGTTTCCCTCAGGTTCTCAATGATCAAACATTTGCCATAATGGTTCTAATGGCACTCTTCACAACATTCATCACCACACCAATCGTAATGGCAGTATACAAACCGGCAAGACGAGCAAAGAAAGAAGGAGAATACAAACACAGGACAGTAGAACGAGACACCACAAACTCACAGCTTCGAATTCTCACATGTTTCCACGGAGCCGGAAGCATTCCTTCAATGATAAACCTCCTCGAAGCCTCAAGAGGCATCGAGAAAGGCGAAGGACTCTGCGTCTACGCTCTCCACTTACGCGAACTCTCAGAACGATCTTCCGCTATCCTAATGGTTCATAAAGTCCGCAAAAACGGAATGCCATTCTGGAACCGAAGAGGAGTCAATGCAGGATCAGACGCAGATCAAGTAGTAGTAGCATTCCAAGCATTTCAACAACTAAGTAGAGTCAATGTACGACCAATGACAGCAATCTCATCAATGTCTGATATACACGAAGACATTTGCACAACTGCAGCTAGAAAAAAAGCAGCCATTGTGATTCTACCGTTTCACAAACATCAACAGCTCGATGGTTCGTTAGAGACTACACGTGGCGATTACCGTTGGGTTAACCGGAGGGTTTTAGTCGAAGCTCCTTGTTCCGTTGGTATATTCGTTGACCGTGGACTCGGTGGCTCGTCCCAAGTCTCTGCTCAAGATGTTGCTTACTCAGTAGTGGTTCTCTTCTTTGGTGGTCGTGATGATCATGAAGCTTTAGCTTATGGGTTACGTATGGCGGAGCATCCAGGGATCTCATTGACGGTTTTCCGATTTGTTGTATCACCGGAAAGAGTCGGAGAGATTGCTCGTGTAGAGGTTGATGACAACAACAACAACAACAAGAATGAGAACAATGTGAAGTCGGACGAGGAGGCTATGTCTGAAATAAGGAAGAAGTCATCTGTTGATGAATCGGTTAAGTTTGTTGAGAAGAGAGTGGAGAACGCCGCCGTGGATGTTAGATCGGTGATTGAGGAAATGCGGCGGAGTAATTTGTTCTTGGTTGGTAGAATGCCAGGTGGAGAGATTGCATTGGCTATTAGGGAGAACAGTGAGTGTCCTGAGCTTGGACCTGTCGGAAGTTTGTTGATTTCGTCTGAATCTCCGACAAAAGCTTCGGTTTTGGTGATTCAGCAGTATAATGGAACCGGTACGGCGTCGGATTTGGCGACGGAGTTGTTGACTTCTTCGCCGGAGAAAGACTCTGAATAAACCGGTGGTTTGGTTTGGTTTGGTTCGGTTCTGGGATTGGGTTTACGATAGATTTTGAGTTTTGTCTTTGGCTTTTAAAAACTAAATGTTTAAATTTATTTTTGATATGGGTTATTGGGTTTAATAACCAACAAAAAAAACTATAATCTATAATCTAACCAATTTCCCCCTTTTTCTCTCTATATATCTTCCTATATCTCTCTAACCAATTGGTTAGATTATACATTATAACTTTTTTGTTGGTTATTAACCAAATTAGTCCTTTTGATATTGGATTAACAATTAATTAAAAAAATTTGTCTATATGAATAAACTTTCTTTGAAGGTAGTATGGGTTAAGCCGACCCCGTTTGATTTAGCCATCAATTTATGGAGGTTTAGTTGATGGTTACTCTGTTTTCATGTTTTCTAAATTTTGTACTTTTCTAAATTTTGTATTTTGTAACACTCATATTATCAAATGCAAATGATGATATTCATTTTGAAATTGCAATTGTGATTTCTCTTTTAAATTTTTAATGTTTCACTAGGAATTAATGCTTTAGCCATCAATTAATGATGTTTCAATTTGCAATTGCAGTTCGGAACCGACTAACAACGATTCGAAATAGTGGGGACACGAGATTGGAAAATGGCATGGAGCTTTGGTTTGGTTCACGATGATCACAACCTCTTGATTTAAAAATCCCTTCCAACTCTTTTTAAATTATGACGCACTCGTTGTAAAAACGATTTTTTGGTTTGAATAAAATTTGACATTCAATTCAAAAAAAAAAAAAATCCTTTATAAAAAAACAGTATTACATTTTTATAGTTTATATTTACAAATATATTTGTTATAAGGGCAGTCATTCTCTGCTATTTATAATGTTTATGAAATTTTAAAAACATAAATATAGATAAAACATAACAATAACAACATTTATACTTTATTTTTGTAACGTTGTTTATTAATCGCTGTCAAATCTCAAATCGTTTTCAGAACACATTCAAAAATAAAATGTGCATCACACTTCCATTTGCAATCGTAGCTGAACCCAATGTATAATATGTTTTTAATACGTCATTTCACTTTCTCCCCCCACCCCTCATTTAGAACCCTAGAAATTGAAATGAGAGAGTTTATGGCCTCCGACGAAGATTAAGATTATGCAGTATTTTCAACATTGTCATTTCAAAAGAATTCATAGAATTCTAATGAAAAATTGTGTTATTATGATATTGTTAAATGTAAATGATGATATTCATTTTGAAATTATAATTATGATTTCTCTTTTAAAATTTTAATGTTTGACTACGAAAATCCTTTATAAAAAACAATATTACATTTGTATAGTTTATATTTACAAATATATTTTTTATAAAGTAATTACTAAGATAGCGAAGAGCCCAGAGCTTGATGTCACCCGACTTGAAGTTATTGTGAGCTATAATCATCCTTCCACCGTTACCAAATTAACAAACTAATAGGTAATGTTAATGCTTCATGAAGGGAAAAATTAAAAAATGTGAGAAAACTCTTATATGAACTGATATGCAGCTAAGGTCAATCTTAGAAGCAGAAGCTACTATTATCTTATATATTATGTATTGACATTTTGGATCTTAAATAGATTTGATTCAAGTCATTAGTATTTCTGAAGACTAGCCGAGACTTCTAATGCTTGTTCACTAGATTTTGTACTCTTTTTGTCCATTTTGTAATAGTATAACTTTTGGCTCCATCGGACCATGGTAAGTTTGAACCGGACCTGGTATATTATATAAAATAAAAATAAAAATATATAAGATTTTTATTTTTTAAGATTAATGGTGGCATTACAGTTTGGACTACAAAGCTTCATACTGACTTTACCAGATTACCAGTTCTCTTTGTAAAAAAAAATATGGTACTTGATGTTTTTATATAGTGTTTCATATGCCAATTAAAATTATAGTATTATCAATTATGCATTTTTCAGTGCATGCTTATTTGTCTAATTTTATTGAACATGATGATAACTATACTTTTTGTCAACATTTAATTCTATTTTTCAAAATATACTAAGATTTGATTTTTAAAATAAATAATATAAAAGAGGAAATTTTTACTTAACACATATTAGCATATATCACATTCTAAACTAATAATGACACTTGTCATGATCTCGTGAGTTACGATATGGTGCGCATCCATTATATAAGATAACATTAAGAAGTAACAAAGCCACAAAGGTCTAGGGTTAAGTTTTTAAATTATGGCAGAAGCCGAGCGTCCTCAGAAAATCCAAAGGAGAGTTTGCGAGGACATAATCAGTTCATTGTCCGACGATCTACTCATACAGATATTACTACGTGTTCCGACCAAAGATGCAGTGGCAACAACGTTTTTGTCTAAACGATGGCGATTTGTCTGGACCAAGCTGCCTAGACTAACCTACATAGAAACCAAACACAGTGATGAAAAAACAAGCAAGAGCGTTTGGTGGTTTCTTGAACAGTCGATGCGATTATACGATGCACCTATATTAAAACGCTTGCGTATTCAACTCGGTCCACAATGTCCTGTTGATGTTGATGTTGTGAACTGGGTTGCAAAAGCAATTGATCATCGCATGCGTTGGCTAATTTTCAACCTCACGTGGAATAGCGAGCCTACCAGAATGCCTAAGAGTCTTTACACGTGCAAAACCCTTGTGATATTGACTCTTTCCAACAAGATTCTCGTGGACGTTCCTTCTCCAGTGTCTCTCCCATTGCTTGTAAAACTTCACCTTCTCTATGTTATGTACAAAGACGAAGATTCTCATGTGAGACTTTTATCAGGTTGCCCCATTCTCAAGCATCTGATGGTGGTTCGCCGTCATGGTGTGGATGATAATGTGAGAAAGTTCACTGTGAAAGTGCCTTCTTTACTGAGTTTAAAGTATTGGAATTTGGTATTTCAAGAAGATGAAGAGGGTACTGATGAGTCTTTGGTTATAGACACCCCGGCTTTAGTGAAGTTACTGATCATTGACTTTATGCCACCCTCTTGCTCGATTGAGTATATGCCTCGTCTTGTTAAAGCAGAGTTTGGTTATGGTTTCTACCCTAGTGCCAACTTTCGGAGATCTCTCTCTTCGATCAAGCGTCTGTGGCTAGCTTCAAACAATACAAATGAACCGTTGTGTAACGTCGTTAACTACTCTCAGCTTATAGAGTGTGGTATATATCTATGTGACACAAACTTGTGTGACTCACTTGTGGTTTTGCTCTCTAATTGTCCTCAACTAAAAGTTTTTATGGTCGACAATAGTTATGAGATTGATGATGATGAGAATCATGATCCTGTTTTGTGGAACGAACCGAGTTCTGTTCCCAAATGCTTGTCGTCTCATCTTGAGATCTTTGAATGGTATGATTATGCAGGAAGAGAAGATGAAAAAGAACTCATAAGATACATTGTACAAAACTCCAAGTGTTTAAAGACGGTCGAAATATCGTTGAAGTCAACCTTGAGTGTTGAAGAGAAAAAGAACATGATTGCAGAGTTAGAATCCATGCATAGGGTTTCAACGTCTGTGCTTCTATTCTTATCTTGAATGTGTTGTGTACAAAGACGAAGGTTCTCATCTTAGGCTTTTATCAGGTTGCCCCGTTCTCAAGCGTTTTGCTGATGTGGATCTCGATGATAATGTTAGAAACTTTACTGTGAAAGTGCCATCTTTACTGAGTTTAATTTATACGTTAGGTCAAGTACACAAAGATGATACTGATAGGTCTTTGGTTATGATACTGATAAATGCTTTAATGTTTTTAGACATCTCTGATTGTTTGGGACACTCTTGTTCCATTGAGTGTATTGTATATATGCTCACTATGTTTGCTTCCTTAATCGATTTAAAACCAAATCCTCCCTCTGACTTTGGCCTACAAACACACGCCACGCAATTTTAGACTTCTTTGCATTCGAGTTAGGGCCCAAAGAAAATCAGAGCATAGCTTTTCAATTTTCTTAATATACAACTATTCGATAATCGAAATGATGACATCTAAAATTTTGTGATGCTATATATAACTGATGCAAGGAGTTGCATCCTCCCAACATTTGATAAATGTCTAGATGTCCATGGATTCATCTTAGATCGAATCTTTTCAAAATGATAGAAATCCGAAAGTACGCGGTCATTTGAAATAACCATAAAAATGGTTTTATTGAAAAGACTGGATCCTATAATATACTAACAACTACAAACAATTATTTTTAAAGATAGAACCTTCAAATATTTTTCTTAGGATTGTTGTTATTACTTTTTTTAATAATATAATATTATAACATGAAAAGAGACGACTCTTCAAAAAGCTATAAACGATTTTATCGAAAACTAAACCAATTATAGAATATACTCATATCCACCAAACGGTTATTTTCGAAAAAGTACAAATCGGAAAAAATATGACCTCCATAAAACGGTTTTATTAAAAAGATGTGATCCAATAATATACTAACAACTACAAAAGGATGATTTTCGAAAGGACTTTCAAATATTTTTTTACGATTGTTATTATTAATAGATTGTTTGATCACACGAATGCGATCACACCAATCTGAGCCTAATGGTAGTGAAGAAGAGTTTTGGGTCAAATATCCTTATTTGAAGAATCGTTTGGTCACCTTATTTGCTGATTATTCGTTGCCTGAAAGCTCTTTAGACATGACAAAGCCAAAAAAAGATAGAATGATATAGGCAAGGCTTTGTTTGATATGGAGATGGAGTAATTACTTATTACGCAAGCAGATGTTTAATACTTACTATAGCATTAAAATGCTGTAAGTGGAGAAAGCGCCGAGGAAAAGATTCTCAAACAGAGATTGAGAATGTCTTGGACATGGTCGGAGAAGAAAGGAGGAGTGATGAAATCGGAAAGGAGGTAAGGATTCGGACTCCATTGGATCATAAACTCAGTGAGCGATTAAATCAGGACCGTTGGATTGGGGTTATTGGGAGCTGGATTTTTATAATATTGATTGATTTATAAACTCAAAAAATTTACTAAATTTGTAAAGAGTTTTGTGTATTTTAAAAGTTTTGTTGTAAGAATTTTAAGAATCCAATGGTTTTCCAAGATATTCCTAAAATCTTGTTTAATGAACAAAATTACAAGAAATCCATCTACCAATAACCATGGATTTTAATTGATTCTTACAATCCACAAAAACTAAACTATTTGAATAACAATGGATTTTGAATAGAATTTAACAATCCTCAAACCAATAACAAGAGATTTCATTTAGAATGTAATAATCTACCAACCAATAACAATGGATTCTTAAAATTCTAAAAATCTTAAAAAATCCATCAACCAATAATACCTACCCCTTAAGTTTTTCAAAGTAACATCTTAATTTCCTTTTTAGGAATACAATTCCTTGGATTTTATGGCTTATATAAAAGAATAAAACGTATTTGGTGTTTGAAAGAAAAAAAATTTGGACACTAGATACAATGAATGAGTAAAATCAGTAAAATTTTGCTACTGAAGATTCATAATTGGTTGGTGTTTCTCTTAGACCCGAGCAATAGCATGGCATTTCTTCAAGGGCCAAGGGTTAATCGGCCGTTTAAGCCGGTTAATTACTTTTATTTATTTATTTATTTATATTCAATCTTTCTTTTGAAAAAATATGTAAAGTTTGTGTTAATTAAATATTTCAAGAGATTTTGGAAAAACAACAAACTTTTTTCAAGAAAAGGTATTCTACTATTTTAAGGAAGGTAGTGGCTCACGCAACAATCTTCCATATATGGAAACAACGAAACAATGTACTCGATAACAGTCAATTCCTTGATACATCCACCATCTTCAGGAAAATAGATCAAGAAATTCGTAACACCATTACGTCACGTCGTCAGACGACGTAAACGATGGCGAGGCTTAATGAATTTTTGGCTTCGGTGATTACACGGAAATTTAACCCAACTCAATTGTAACTTTGTTTTAGTTTTTGCCAAAGTTACTTAAATTATCCAAGGTAAAACATTTGCAATGCCTAACATTTCATTTTAATGTTATTTACTATTTAGCAAAAAAAAAAAAGTATTCTATTGTTGAAAAACACTTTAAAAGAAGAATTTGTATATATTTTTTTTAAAAGAGTAGTAAATAGGAACAACAGTAGCATTTTCTTTCCTTTCTAAATTAAAATATATAAAAAGTAAATATATACAAGTTCTCTTTCCTTTTTTAATAAGGCGGTTCTTATTTCCTTTTTTCCTAATCCTAAGTGAAAGTGGAAACTCTAATGAACGTCTTATAAATAAAGAGAGAAACATCGATCATAAGAACACGAGAGAGACAAAAACAGTTCTGTTCTTACAGCCTTTTGCCATAAACTAATCACTAAGGCTTTTTCGTTTCACGATATGGAGAGCCGCCAGGAGACATGGACTCTAAACAATGAATCCGACCTTCATGCGACATATATTGTAAACTATGAATCAAAGACTCACTCGATCAACAATTCTGAAGCTTCAGGATCTTTCAATTTCTTACTAAGGATTCAAGCAATTGATCGAATTCTTATCAGGAGTCGTAGCGGTCACGAAACTCTGCTTAAACAAAGAAACCTAGGTGATGAGGAAGATGCAGAAGTAAAAGCAATCTTATCTGATATCCCACGTGCTTTCCTTGATGAAGAAGAAACATGCAATAGATACGTTACTAACGTGTTGTCCAAGGCAAATATCAACGAGTGGATTCAGGAACGCGTGGTTTCTAACATCTCCAAAGACGCGATGAAACGCCTTCATGGAGAAGAAGAAGAAAAAAAAGGTTTCATTGTTGAAGTTGTAATTGAAATTGTTAAAGAAACATCGATGGGTGATGACTTAGACGGTCGAAACATACCAATAGAACAAGATTGTGCCATATGTTTAAAAGAGTTATCATCAACGAAGAAAAAGATCATGATGTTACCTTGTTCACATAGTTTTCATAGGGATTGTGTTCTCTCGTGGCTGCGTCGCAAACCTTCTTGTCCATATTGTCGTGACGATATCAATAATCCCCGACCCAAGAGAAAGCTCCCAATTAATGAGCTGATGTTTTTGTAAAAAGAAGAAAACGATAGGGGAGATTTGAGCCTAGGGTTACCTTGGAGAAGATGAAGTTAGAGGAAGAACGAATCGAGTCCACAGAGAACGAGCCAGTGGGGAATAGTGAAGACGAAGAAGATTTCTAGGGTTTTTCTGCATATAAACCAATCCTTCGACAAATTCAATATTTTCCTGTTTCTTTGTTTTGAGTCGACTTAGGACAACATAAAATATCTGCTTTTAATTCTTATTTTGTGATTGAATTGACTCTGATTATCTAACTAAATTGTCATTGGTGAATATGATGGGGTGGATGAGAGAGGTTGACCATGAACTTCTAAAGTCAATCTAGATACAAACAGTTGTAAAATTATCAGCTTGATTGGCTAAGATATTTAAACAACTCACGAAAATATGATTTATTATAATAAACCATAAACATGTTAAAGACTCTTCAAATTCTTAAAACTCTAGTATTTGATTAAAAATTAAATAAAGAAAGTCATCGTAACAAAAGTAAAAACCAAAAAAGAGTGCAATATCAATTTACGAGCTCTTCAAACTTTGCTCGTACCAGCTTCTGTTTTCTTTCTACACTTATCCCACATCCTTCCTAAAAAATAGGCTAGAATCCCCGTGAGTCCTACACCTGCGACTATGAAAGCTGCTCCAATATAATTCATCGTTTTTGGTTAATTTCTTCTCGATGATTGTATTAAAAAGAGAGAGACTTGGAAATTTGGTGAAGAGATGTTGGTATATATATAGGCGGAAACTATTGGAAAGAGTTGGAAATTTACCATTTTTATAAAAACGTGCTTGACAATAATAATTAGATGATTTTCCAAATTTTGTTGGCATCTTTTGAATCAATAAATGGTAATATTCTTTTTTTCAAAATTTCATAAACTAGATAAACAGAAAATTTCCTAAATTAATACTCCTCTCTAAATATATGTTACTTCCTCTCTTTTGCTTTTCCTTTCTTCTTAAACCTTGATCGAAAAAAGTAATTTTCATATTGACGTGACGATATCAATAATCCCCGACCCAAGAGAAAGCTCCCAATTAATGAGCTGCTGTTTTTGTAAAAAGAAGAAAACAAAATTAACTATTTTAGTTTTTATTTCTTTTAGATTGTTGTCTTTCAAACAAATCACTTGTATCAAAAGATCACATGTAATAACTTTGGTTAATGGTTAGTATGATGTTGAGCCAAAAAAAAAAAAAAAATCTCAAAATATTTATGTTGTTGATACTGGATTTATGATTAACTAATAACTTGTTTGCAAAGCTTTACAAGAAAATATTTGTGCAATTCTGATTATTCTTTGTTTCATCGGTTTTTACTTTTTTTGTTTATAATGTTTGTTAATTTTATCGTTTTTTGTATGTGGTGTTTACGTAAGTGATTGTATTTCAATGGTTTTGTATGATGTTCATGTTAACTCCATTGAAACATTAATTGATTAAATTTGGAAATTGCTATCTTGGACATCAAAGAGTGGCTTGATTCACAACATTACGTCATTACGTCATTACCTATAATTAATAATTAACTGTTTACAAAAATATTTATAAAAAATGAAATTGTCAGAAGTGGGGTTTGAACCCACGCCCTCGTTAGAGGACCAGAACTTGAGTCTGGCGCCTTAGACCACTCGGCCATCCTGACTTTTGTTAATATCTTCTCCCGTTTTGTTATAAGTACTTGCTTAACAAAACGCATGAAAATAATATACTTTCCTTTGTATACTCTACTTTGACACTGAAATCACGAATATCATCATTGAGAATTGAGAAACCACACAATATAGTCCTAATTTAGTTTTGGGATGAGAAATTATTTTTAACTAAATATAATAACCAATCCAACAACAATATTTAACATTAATCAGACTTATCTCATAGACTAATAAATTTTGGTTAAACCCCATATTACACAGAACTAAAGGGGGTTCATCAACCAACAGCTTCTAAAATAAAACATGTTTTATAGCATCATTACATTACATTACATTACTTAATCCATCTTCTTGTTCAGAGAACCTCTTGGAATCTTGCTCATGATCTTACTCAACACCTTCTCATCCAGTACTGCGTATTGCTTCTTGATCTCCTTCATGGCTTTCTCGCCATAGGCATCTATTTTATCTTCGTACTTTTCGTAAATCACGGGAATGGTGAAGAGAAGAACAGTAGCTGGAAACAAATAGAGTAAAAGGTATCAATCAAATGCAAGTGTGTTGTTTACTGTCAATTGTGAATCCAGTAAGAGACGGATTGAATTGTTACCAGTATAGAACAATGTCAAGAAGTTGCAGCAGCTACCAATAATGGATAAAATCCACAAGCCAGCAATAACCTATACGATATCCGAGCAAGCGTTAGCGCTTACTATGAATTTAAACACAAAAACAAAGCATTTTGCATTGAGGTGGATGACAGGAAACATACCAAGATAAATTTCTTGATATCTTTCCCCGATGCAATGTTCCTAAGAACAGTCAAGGCACGATTGGTTTCAATCCTTAATCCAGAAGCAAGTTGAAGAACAGGGTCCTCAGGGATGTGAACTTCCGGTATATGAGGACTTGCCCTGAAAACATGCTATGCATCATTACCTCACACTCAACAATGTCAACATGTATGTAAGAGATGTTTTTATAAAAAAAACTCACTTGTGAATGAATGTACAAGCATTAGACCACAAGAACAATGCAGCAAGAGCAAGAATCGCAAAGTGACAGAGAAACGTAAGGAAATGGTATTCGATTAACTCGAACACGATCCAACACGCAGTCACAGCACCAAAGACTCCCCCAGATACCTTCTTGTTCCTCCAAAGAAATATATCAGCAGCTACATGCAACAACAAACACAGTAGAACTCGATTCAACCAATGAACAAAACTGAAACGTTCCACATAATCTCTCTCAGATAGTCAGATTCAACAAGATTACGAATCTAAGCATAAAACTAAGCCTAAGAGCATGAGTTTTCAACTCAAAATCAGCAAAATCCACATCACTACAAGCTTCAAATCACTACAGAGCTAAGTTTCCTCTCAGATTCGAGAAGATTAAGCAGGAAACTAAGTCTCATAGATTGAAATTTCGACCTAAATCAGCAATACCACTAACATCACCGAGAACGAAATCTAAATCTACTACAGAGCTCGGAAAATTCAATCGAGCAAAATTGAAGAGATAGAATATTAGATCTATACGTTTTCCACCACCGAGAACCTTATGAACAGGTTTCTCCCTTCCGAAAAGTCGATAAATCTTCGATTTGAAAGACGAAGAAGAAGACGATGATGTCGATTTCTTATCGTCATCGGAATCGTGAGAAGAAGATGAGTCACCATGGCCATGAATCTTCTCAGCGATCTTCTCCAAGAGCGATTCCTCGTGCTTGTGATCTTCCACCATTGTTGTTGTTGTTGATTCTGGAAACTTCTCACAAAAACCCTACAACGAAGAGACTGGACAGTGACGACATCGTTTTTAAAGAAGAGCGAGTGTACTTCAAGATTTGATCTCAACCGTTGAAATTTTTAAATCGATCTAGTCCGTTGGTTAGATTAGGATCCGGGCCCTCGAATAGGTAACCGTCCACGGTGGAATTTAGTTTTTTAATTATGTAACATTTTCAGTCATGAATACAAATTATTATATTTTGTTTGTAACTAAAACATATCATAATCCTCAAGGAAGGTTATTGAAAATGTGTTTTAGTTTATTGTAGAAGTTTTCGCAAAAGTGATCTAAAATTCGAATAGTAGTACATAATGTTTAAGAAAATAGCTTAAACAATTATCTAATTGATTTTTTAATAGTTTCTACGCAGGAAATAAATTCTAAAAAGTGACTGAGAGTTTCTGGTCATGGATCGTTATTTGTTTAGCATCAATTTTTCTTTCTTGATCGATGATTATGTATAATAAATTTATGGATTTTTTTTAATATATATAGTTCTCTATTATCTAATCGTGTAGAATAAAAATCATTTACCTAACCAGCTTTTTAGAAGAAAAAGATTCACTAAGTATACATTTCTTGATGACGGTTTGCCCCTAAAGGTGAAATTGAACCAGAACAGGCCAAGAGAACCCGACTGTACCATATGCTTACGAGAATTATCATCAAGGAGAAAGATCATGTGGTTTCGTGTCCAACTTGTCGCGCCGACTTCAACAATTTTTGAAGATAAATTTCAAAAATAAATCTTTTGTATACACAAAGAAATAAGAGTGTAGATTGAAATATTCAAAAGAAATAGATATTTTTATTGAATATGATGAAAAAATGAATTTGATGGTCAATGTAGCCAGTTAATAAAAAAATTCTTGACTAAATACTAAAAAACAACATCAAGATCTAAACTATTCCTAAGATGTTTTCACTAATGTATTTGACATTTATCTAGTGCACGAAGAGTTCAATATCTGATTTAGAAATCTCTATACAAGTGACATTCTGAATTTCACGAAAGAAATCTTAATATCTTATCATTTGTTTGTTATAGGGTTCTATACAATTTTAGTTTTAGTCAACTTTTGCAACATCCCTTGTTTTGGGAGCGGATTGACTAAGGGACAAAAAATTCTTTTAACTTTTTATAAAATAAAATTCTAGCTATTTAATATGTGAATAAAAAAATCAAGAAATATAATGTAATCAAAATATGTATAACTTCATATAAACAAAAAATATGGACATAACCAACAGCGAAAGACATCAGCAAGATTTAATGCTATACTTTTTCATCTAATCTTTTTTTTTTTCATTTAGAAATTTATTAAAACTTGTATCGACACGAGTTCACAAATACCGAAAGCACATGAATCACTAGCTTACAGATTTTGACTAACGACTAAGCTTAATATCTCATAAACCAAAGAGTGGAAACACTAGAAAGTAAAAACACAAGTTATTAATCGAGATGAAAACTAACTTGCAAAGATGAAATTAAACTAACAGAAATACTCAGACTATTCCATCGATTTAACCCGACAAAAAATTGAATAGAGTAAAATTAGAATAAAAACAGAACTACATTGTGAAGTTATTCTATTTTTAAATAAAAAATAGTATTATGAATTGGAAATGCTCTTAGTTCATCAAAATATACAGTAATTTTGGAAATGTCTTACGTTTAGTATCCTGGATTATGTGGATACAATACATAAGGAGTCTTTAGAGTAGTTTTCAGCTAATTGCTTGAAAAATAAGATATAGAAAATTCTACCGTTTCATAATCTATCTAATCCTAAATAGTACAATAGATATTTTGGGGATCTAAGGTGCTTGACAAGGTTTACCACATTTCAATGTCCTGTTGTTATGAACCATAACTACATTTAAAAATAAAAAAATTTGTTTTGTTTGTTACAGATTCTATGGAGTTTATTCTTCGTGTTAAACTCTGAAGATCAGCTAGGTTTTTAATAAGAATTACGTAAATTAGAAGAATTATGATTTTCGTTCATAGAGTTTGTTTTTGTTCATCAACTACACCGTGACAAGAATACTAAAACCAATTTGCTAGCACGACATGCACATCTTAGTAAATTTCTCATAGATATATGCTTTGGTTCTTTACTATATTGAAACAGAAATTCAAATATCTAATCGGTTAGACAAATTTTGGCATCATATATTTTTCTAAAGTATTTGCTTAAACAATACAAAATTATATTTTCAACTGTATTTGGTGATTGCATTCGTTGAGTAGATTCAGTTTTCATTCAAATTTATAAGTTTTGATTATATGTTTAGCATTATAATTTTTCAGATAACATCTATAAGTTGAGAAATCAAAATGTTTCTAGATGTTTATGCACTTTGCCCTCAAATATTGACGATCCACGATATCTCAAAAACGCAGCGTTTGGAGAAGAAGAAACAGTCACGACTCACACGCACGTGCGTTGATTGGTCTAGCCTAGGCCTCGCGAAGTGCTGAGTCGTAACACGTGTCCAACACGTGCTCCACTGTGTCCACATCACTCTGAAAGGATTTTTGGAGTAATGGCAAACCCAAAGATCAACAAAATCAAGTTTGAAAATGAAAGCTCACTTATTTATTTACTTTTCCAATATAAATATCAAATAATTCATTTCAGTCATATGGATACAAATTATTATATTTTGTTTATAACTAAAACTTATCATAAACCTCAAGGAAGGTTATTGAAAATGTGTTTTAGTTTATTGTAGAAATTTTCGCAAAGGTGAACTGAAATTCGAATATTATTATTACATATTGTTTAAGAAAATAGATTAGACAATTGTCTATTATATTTTTGAATAACTTCTACACAAAAGATAAGTTATAGTAAGTGACTTAGAATTTTTGGTCTGGATCGTTGTTTGTTTAGCATCAATCTTTTTATGTATAATAAAATTATTTTATTTTTATATAATTCCCTATATGTCTAATCGTGTGGCATAGAAATCATTTACCTAGCTAACCAGCTTTTAAGAAGAAAAGGAAAAATTGTTCTTCTTTTATTATTTGCAAAAGAAAGATTCGCGGACCAAAAAGAAAAGAGAATTATTAGAGATTCTTGGAGACCTCATGATCTACTAACGTGGGTCGAAGACGATTACGTGGCTCAATTTGGGACCCTTGCATAATCTAAAAGTTCTTACCTAATACAGTATTAGATTTTAATATTATAAATAGTTATATGCAATATTCAATTTCAGAAAACCAAGCGTACCAAATCTGATTACCTGCAAATCATTAGCCAATTAAGTTTAGCCACACCTATCTTCGACAAAAGAAGTCATCTTAGGAATATACCATATTGAGACCACTTATATCCACTGTTTTTTTTTCCACCAGTTATATATATCCGCTGTTTACAAAAATGTTTTCAGCAAAACTTATCTCGAACTCGAAGTATATGGTCAAATTTTTTATCTAGCTCGAAGTAAACATTAACTCTTAAATTCATTTTTTCTTTCCTTTTGAAGATAACTATATGTATGTATAAATTTTTGTTTATAGTGACAAAATGAATTTAACAACATGGCTGACAAAGAAAAAAAAAAACATGGTTAACAAGTTCATATAAAACACAAAATCTGAAAATATATTTTAGAAATTAAAATAAATAAATTCTTGTCGCATATAAAGATATTTTTCAAACCAAATTTTTATTTATTTCATTTTGATAAGTCTTGATTAACTATGTAAAATCTTCCCCCTTTTTTTTTATCTTCCTTTCAACTTGCAATAAAGAAGAAGACATAAAAATGATTTATTTATTAAAAAAAAAATATCTCTCCTCAATCCAAATGATTATATCTATATATACATATCACATGTATACCTAACCTTACCATATTTGTGTTGAGAGTTAATTTAGATCTAAACACTCATAAAAAAATAGTAAAAACCAAGAACACGAAAAGCTGAAATGATGTTCCCTTTCTTGAAACATCGGTCGAGGTCGGTCCACGGCGATGATTCCCTGATGTCTCCGGAGCCTAGAGTCGCCGTTGACGCCACCGTAGAGACCGGAGGCGCGTGCACGACACTCACGGTGTGGAGAAAATCGCTTCTAGTGAGTTGTGAAGGATTCACGGTGATAGATTCAAATGGAGATTTGATTTACCGGGTCGATAATTATGCTCGAACCAGACCCGAAGAACTCATCCTCATGGATAAAGATGGCAACTCCGTTTTCCTCATGCACCGTACCAAGGTAAATGTTAATTTATATACATTTGATCGTTAGAATAAAAATATATGTGTTGGATAATTATTGTCATTGCACTATACAATACCTTCCAAGATTCTAGGATCGCATTATTTGAGATCGTTAAGAATCATAAAGCTAGCTATAGCATCTACTGAACCAACGCGAGTGGCATGGTGTGGTCTCGGTTAGGGCCAAGATATAATTTTGTTATAGGTTTAGACACACCTTTTTGTTATATATAGGTTTAGATTCGATTTTATCATGCGCATATAGATTAGTTGATTACTTGGACTTCCGTTAAAAGTGTTTTAAACAAAATAGATTAGCGGAGAACTTAAGAACTAATATCCGGCAATGAAAACAAAACAAACTCGGATTCTACTAGATATATATAGATCTCGCAACGATAAATATAAATCTTGTTCTTATCAGGATCAAATTGCTTAGAAAATACTTTAGGTTGGCGATATGTAGAGAATTACAATCGTTTTACGTTGATATTTTAGCCGAATTTTTAGAAGACATTTTTGTTTTAAGAAGATAGGTATGAACGAAGATATTGTGAATTTTTATTATAGTAAATTAAGATTGAGTAGGACCAACTATACCACCGTCCACAATATGTCACGTCAAAAATACACAAGTATTTCTGCATGTAGACAATTGCATCGGCATGAATTTCGTATAACCCGTCATATTCATTGGGAATATTCATAATACATATATATATCTACGTATTCCATTCAGCATAAAAGTTTTGACTAGTATTAGTCTACGTAGAACGACGTCTTTATATCTCCGAGTATTATATGTTTGACTCTTAATTCCTATCACAACATGAACCAATCCTTCATTAGTTTTGCTTTTGCATAACTAAATAAAATTCAAATGAGTAGATCCTGGATCTAGTTTACAGTGACATTAGTTGTAATTCATTAGTTAAATGGTTCACCTAAAAAACAGAGATTATGATTTGAAATCATTTTGTACTGTAAATATCTTAAATGAACGAATAATTTTGGCTAAAACTTCGATACACAAAATGATAATTTCATCAATGAAAACTAATTTGTTGTTTTGTAAATATTTTAAGGGTATGTTTTAATCATGATCATGAATGCAAATTTTAATGATTTTTTTCTTTCGCATTTTTTCAGAAAATTACGCTAGTAGATAGTTGGGGAGTATATGAAGCAAGGGATACAAATATAGTAGCAAAAGTACCAAAATGCCCGATTTGGTACATGAGGAAGAACTTAAAGATGAATATTCTTAGCACCAAATCCGACATTTTGGCGTACGTATTTTCAGGAACGTTGGATAAGAGGAGTTCTTACGTTATCAAAGGATCTTACAAATGTAAATCATGTAAAATTATACATGTTCCATCGAACCAGACAGTGGTGGAAATTAAAAGGAAAGAGGTCAGAACCAAAGGAGTCCGGTTCGGTTCAGATGTTTTTGATTTAGTTGTTAATTATGGGTTTGATACCGGTTTGGCAATGGCATTGGTTTTGTTATTAGATCAAATGTTCTCTTAATTTTTATGAGTGTATCTTCCTTTGGTTTTTTTTGTCGTGTAGCTTCCTTTGGCCAACTGTATAGTATTGGACTCTTATCAAAATAAAATAAAAAGTTACAATTCACGTTATTTTTTCCTTAACATCCATCTCTATTTATATAGAATTTGTGATTACGTAAACGATGCATGAAAATATATAACTAAGAATAAAAGAAAACAATAAACTAAAAGAAGTAAATTTTAAGAATCCTTTCTTCTAAGATACCTTTTTAATAAGAAAGTATCAACTCTTGTTTTTCCTATTTTTCATATATGACTATCACCAATACGACAAAACTCTATAATTTTCCTCGCAACATGATCATCAATTCTTTTTGTTGTATAACTTTGAACTCTATAATTTTCATCTCAACAGGATCATCGGTTCTTTTTGTTGTATAACATTGGCCAAATCTCAATTTAAATCTAGAGACTTTTTTTATATTAAAAAATTCAATGTATTGATTCTTCGGAAAGAAATAAGATTTGGAATTATCATTTTTCAAATACCATATATACAACAAAAATAGTACATTACAAAGAGAGTAAGAAATATTTAGGAAACAAACTCTAGACTGAAATATTCAAAAGAGTTAGATATAATATTACTTTGTACTGAATATGATGAAAAAGTGAGTACGGTCCTCAATGTAGCCATTTTAATGAAAATGTTCTTATACATACTAAAAAATAACATCAAGATCTAAACTATCCTTAATATTTTTTCACCAATGCATTTGATATTTGTCTAGTACAAGAAGTGTTCAAATTCTGATTTGGAGCTCTATACAACTGACATCAAATTATGTGAAAGATGTTTATGTGAATGCTTTACGAGAGTCAACACATTAGTTCTCTTACAACTTCAACTCTTGCTATTTTTAATGTTGCTAACATTGTTTACTATCTCTTACTAAAACGGTTATAAATTCAACATTACCATAACAATTAAATATTCATGTTTGTATAAATAACATTGTTTAAGAAAGATCTAACAAAGCTTGCTAAAGTATTAGCTAAATTACGACAATGAAAATAACAACATTTTTTTTCTTTCCAATTCATAAAATTATAATTATTTAATATATAAAATGTTTTCAGGAAATACAACATATAATAAATTAAAACTGTATAACTTCATAAAAACAAAAAACAATCAATAAACCTATGCGGTTGATTTTTAAAATTGCATATGGTAGCCATGGTTGGCAGGCTTGTGAACAACTCCTCGGAGATGAGGAAACTATGCCGTTGATATGTTTAGTTTGGGCTGTGTAATTTTCTATATCATCAATGATAATAAAAAATGTAGATTGTTTTAGACGGAATTAGAAAGCCACTAAGCAATTTTTCAAAAAACAAATGAATCTTGAGCCGTTGATTTATTCAACTTTGGCTGTTTGATTGGATATATAATCATAGGAAGACATCTCTTTGATGATGGTGTTCATATAAAGATAAATATCTATAATCACAATATCCAGATGCATCTAAACGATGAGATTTCTCCATAAGCATATCATTTAATTACTAATTTAGTGAACACAGTGCCTCATGAATGGTTTTCACACTCACATTGACAAGCTGAAAAGTACCGCAAATACAAGTATGCATCGCCCCTTGACTTGCTTTGACTAGTAAGGAATACCATGGGTCATCATTCTACACTCCCTGATGACATAGATGTTTATGTTATACACTTTTTGAGATCAAAACCATAAGGGATTGATACATATTTTAGAGAATGGTTCCTGCACCTACTTATAGCAAATATTATCAAGGCAAAGTCGGTGGAAAGTTTTAAAGGTTTGTCACATCTAAATCTCAAGATGATCTTATAAGCTCAAGAAATTTACAATAACAAATACAATGTCCTTAAAATTTGATATGTGTTTGGTACAAGAAAAGTACAATGCGATTTAAAGATCTTTATGACTTCATGAGTAACAAATCATAGAGTTAATCAACCATCTTGTACATTTTTCATATATACATACTTATTGTCATCGTAAAATTACCAAAGTAATAATCAAGTTTAATATCCAAATAAACTATTAAAACAATTTGTTATAATAAACAACAGTTTCCAGGTTTTGCGGCTGATGTTAAGCAACTATCTCTTGTTTCTTTTTTTCTTATCTCACACTTTAATGTCTATTTTTCAACTTGGTTAGAGATGAAAGGAATAGTAGAACATTCTTATCAGTATTTTAAACAATAAGATACAACAACTTATGATGTTTAGTAGACCATCATGTGACACATTACATTGTCTTCTTTATTTTATGAAAGTCACCAAGTTAACTTTCTTACAAATTCAACTTTGCTATTTTCCTAAGATTGCTAACATTTTTTATTAAGCTAATTCACGTGTAGATATTTAACATTTACATAATAGTTTAGATATTTAACGTTTATTCAAATAATGTTATTTAAGAAAAATCTAATAATACTGACTAAAGTTAAAAATGAAATAAAAAACAAAACAGAAAATAAGAAGCCATTGGACTTATGCTATTGGGCCATATTGCCTTAATAAAATTGAATAATCCAAAGCCCATCGTTTCTTTACTTCACTGTCTCTTTCGTATAACCCATCACATTCGTTGGGAATATATATATCTAACAAATTTCATTCAGCATAATTTTTTTGACTAGCTAGTATTAGACTATTAGTCTACATATAATGACGTCTTATATCTCCGAGTATTATATGTTTGACTCTTAATTCCATCACAATTTATCCTTCATTAGTTTAATATGTATAAGTAAATAAACTTCAAATGAGTAGATCCTGGATCTAGATTACAGTGACATTAGTCGTGATTCATTAGTTAAATCACCTAAAAAAGAGAGAGATTATGATTCGAAATCACTTATTTCAATCATGATTGAACACTGTAAATATCTTAAATGATAAGGATAGTTTTTGCTAAAAATTCGATACACAAAATGATGATTTCATCTATGAAAACTAATTTGTTGTTTTGTAAATATTTTAAGGGTATGTTTTAATCATGATCATGCATACATACTAAAATGATTTTTCCTTTTACATTTTTGTAGAAAATTACGCTAGTTGATAGTTGGGGAGTGTATGAAGCAAATGATACAAATGGAGAGGCAAAAGTACCAAAATGTCCGATTTGGTAAATGAGGAAGAACTTAAAGATGAATATTATTAGCACCAAATCCGACATTTTGGCGTATGTATTTTCAGGAACCGATAAGAAAAGTTCTTACGCAATCAAAGGATCTTACAAATGTAAATCATGTTAAATTATAAACGTTCCATCGAATAGGACAGTGGTGGAGATCAAAAGGAAAGATGTTAGAACCAAAAGAGTCCGGTTCGGTTCAGATGTTTTTGATCTAGTTGTTAATTATGGGTTTGATACCGGTTTGGCAATGGCTTTGGTTTTGTTATTAGATCACATGTTCTCTTAGCAAAAGCTACGTCCTTTTTTAGTCAATTGTATTAGTATTTTTATACAGTTACCAAAAGAAAATCAAGATTTAAAAATTCACGTTATTGTAATTTGCCTTATTTTTGCTTGGTTTAATATTTTATCATTTTTGTAATATGTATTGATGTTCGTAGAAAGTTCAACAATTACAATTTTTTGAACAAAGTAATAGTAGGTAGGTGGTTCCATTCGTAGGTTTAATAACTATATAGGTATTACTGTATTAGGCCATAGATGAATTCATTTATCGAATTAGATAAAACATGACACTAGTTAAAATATGATACTATTTCGACTAGTCAAATCATAGAGAAGGCTATGTATGCATAATCTTTTTCATATGATGGGACAACAATTGAGAAGTTGTTCAAATAGAAAAAAACTTGAAGGAAAAGAATAAATTTGTGGTCCTTCGGGGTTATCAATATGTGGTGCTTCACGGTTCTAATTCTCCTGCAGTATATCCAGTGGTTGCAACGTGGGTTCCTCGATCAATTTGTGAGGAGGATATGATTAAGAACGAGTTTATCAACCAACATCTTTCTCGAGAATAAAAAGACATCATGCAAGCTTTTGCTTATTGGATAAAGTCGGACTTTGTTTACATAGTTCTTGAACATGGGGTGTGTCATCTAGATGACCTTATCAAATTCACTATGGCAAAAAGATGGGAAACAAACGAACCTAATGAATATGTAACTGCGACTAGGAGCAAAAAAGTCATTAAGAAATTTAAAAATTCACGCTATTTTATTTGGCTTTAATATTTTTTCAATTGTTTTACAACGTTTTGATGTTGGTAAAAAGTTCAACACTTACAATTATTTGGATCCAAAAACTCACAAGCAGTTGTTTACTAGGTGGTCATTTCGATTTAACTGAAAATGTTTGTTTTTTTAATTATAAATGATATATAGATTTACTTAGAGGTAAACATTTTATTTACAATTTGGTTTCATTCATATTTGTTGGTACTTTAGTTTTCATATGAAAACTTAAATCTTAAAAATATTTGTTTATTCAATTTGGTTTTAACTGAAAATGTAAATAAACATGTGTTTAATGTATTGCTTGATTCTATCGTGATGATGAGTAATCTAATTATAAACGTTGTCTAATCATAAACATTGTCTTAAACGTTGTCTTACAACGAGTAATCAAATCATAAACATTGTCTTAATCATTCAACAAACATAAATGTATAAGATCGATTCTGAATTTGTTTACATTGTTTTTTCTGTCCTAATTCTGAGATAAATTGAAATAATGCATGTTGTAATTTGATGTGTGATTTTGTTAATATTCAAGATTTTATATAACTCTTTGGTTTTATATAACTCTTTTGTTCCTCAGTTCAGAATATTGGAACTTTGTAATCTCCTCAGTTCAGATAACCACCACCATCATCATCTTGGTCATCATTACCACCACCAACGAAATCTTTCCCTATCTCATCCACTTCCTTCGTCTTGCTTTCAGCCTTCTTCTTCAGTTTAGATGCCTGAATCAATAGATGTTGTCTTTGCAGCCTCGTCGCATTCTCGCAATACGTTACAGAGACTTGAATTCTGAATTTGTTTACATTGTTTAAGAAGATCGGATTTGTAATCTTGATTAACGTCTCATATTTGATGAGAAAAGAATGAGAAACCATCAAATCAAATGAAAATGTAGTTGAGACTAAGTTAATTATACCAAATATTATCAAGGCAAAGTAGGTGGAAGGCTAAAAAGGTTTGTCAATCTCAAGAAATTCACCTTCATGCCTTTCAAATATGGAAACTTTTTTTTTTGGTACAAGACATGCACTATGTGATTTAAAGATCTTTATAACTTGATTAGTAACAAATGATAGAGTTAATCAACTACACTGCAACATCTTTTTTTGGGATTCGGATAGGAGAATGTCTTTCATGCGAGATGTCAGCAACAAGATTGACTACGCGACAACAAATTAGATCACAAAACATTTAGGTTAATCAGTATCGACGATTTACGGTGATACCAAAATGGAATTCAAAGCTATTTACATATTCTTACACTCACATTGATAAGACATGAATAGTACCGAAAATACAAGTACGCATCGACCCTTGACTTGCTTCGACTAGTCGCTCATTGACTTGCTTCGACTAGTAAGGAACACCACGAGTCATCATTCTACACTCTTTGATGACATAAAGGTTTGTGCTCTACACTATTAACTTTGAAACATTTAACAAGATAGTTTAAACTTATTTTTGTTTGAAACTCTTATATCGTAGGAGTTTTTGGGATGAAAATCAGAAGGGATTGATACATATTTTATGGAATGGTTCTCGCACCTACTTAATGAAATCTATAAAGCCGTCTTCGAGCACCACTGCACACTGACCCAATATTTAAGACTTTTGTCATCGTAAATCACCAAAATAATAATCGAGTTTAATTTCAAAATAAATCATTAGACCGTGTGTTAGAATAAACAACACTTGGCATGTTTTGCCGCTGATGTTAAGTAACTAACTCTTGTTTTTTTTTCTCTCATCTCGGTCCTTATTGTTTATTTTTTTAATTTTGTTAGAATGAAAGATGCAAGGAATACTAGAACATATTTATCAATATTTTAAACAATAAGATACAACAACTTATGATGTTTAGTAGACCATCTCATGTGACAATTACATTGTCTTCATTTACAAAATTCAACTTCGCTATTTCCTAATTTCGATTGCTACAAATTTTTACTAGCTAATTTAAGTGTAGAAATTCAATATTTACTTAATAGTTTAGATATTGAAAATTTACATAAACAATGTTGTTTAAGAAAACTCTAGTAATACTGACTAAAAAGTTAAAAAAATAAAAAACAAAACAGAAGTAATATTGGACTTATGCTATTGGGCCATCTTGCCTTAGTAAAATTGAATAATCCAAAGCCCATATTTTATTTGCTTCGCCGTTTCTTTCCCTCCCTCTCTACCTCCAACCCTATCAAATCTCGTCGTTTAGAAAAGCTAATGGATCACGATGCCTTTGAGACCTCTGACCATGGATGGACAAAAGTTGTCCACCGGAAGCAAAAACCGACGAAGATAGACGAATCGAATCTCAAGCCGGAGCAAACCATAAACAAGACGAAGATGCAGAAACAAGTGTCTTTGGCCGAAGAGATCGAATCTGAAAGTGATAACAAGGAAGAATCGTCTTTGGCCGAAGCTGCGTCAGAGATCAATCTTTCGCATCTTGCGGCTTTCATTGCCGGTTCACTGGTAAGTAGTTGAATCCTTTTGGAAATTTAACCTTGATGCGTACGTCTCTGTTTGATCTCAATCTCTCGTAGGATAAAGAGAGGGTTGAGGCAATTGATCCCTCGTTGAAAAAACTGGTGCAACATGATCCACCAGAAAGTAAGGCAATGAAACTATATACTCAACATATATTGAATAACTCTCTGAAAGTAGCTGAGCAAGGTATTAGTAACAAACGCAACCCTTGAGTTTTCTGCCAAGAGAGAGTTGTAATGTGTTACTGTCGTTACAGGAAATAGAGTTTTAGCCAGGGAAGCTACATCAGTCGCTTTTTGGTGTTTGACCACTTACGTTGATTGCTGCAATCACTGGGACACTGTCTATAACGAGAATCCACAAGCTAATGTGTACCTTCTTAGTAAGCTCGCATTCCATTGGGACGTTTTTTCCCTCTCACTACTATGGTCATCATCAGCGATTGCTATCCTAACTCTCTATCGAACTATCAAGAGCTTCATGCGAAAGGTAAATACCACCTTGGGGTCTCTACTATTTACTTAAGTCCTTATGACCATTAACTTGTGATCATTGTACCTTGTGATGTTTGTAGAACCAAATACACATCACTCAAGGAGAAGAAGCTAATGCTTCTCTTTATAAAGAAGCTGACATGTATTGCAATGTCCTCAAAAGAAGACTCTCCCGTGTACTTTCCTACATGAAACCCGATGCTGTGACAGATAGCGAATCCGAAAGCGAAAACGATGAAGCTGCGACAGAGAGCGAGGAAGAATCCGAAAGTGAAAACGAGGAAGCTGCTACAGAGACCGGATTCGACGAACAAGCTGTGACAGAGAGCGAATCCGAAAGTGAAAACGGGGAAGAATTGTCCGTAGCTGTGGCCAAGATCCATCCTTCACATCTTGCGTCTCTCCTCAAAACTTCATTTGTAAGTAGTGGAATCCACCCTAGCTAGTTAGTACTGGCATTCTCATCTAATTACTACCCATTGTTCAATTATTATCTTTGTTTATTAAATAGGGTTGGTTCGCTGGTAGTGAGCTCTATGAACTTGGACATTTCTTTGAGAGAATACTTTCCGCAGTATCATCTGCGCAGTTTCCATGGCCCAAGTTTGACAAGCTGATCGATGTCATCGATGTCTTAGCTCATATTCATCCATCTGTCTATGTAATGGCAGCTAAATGGATCAACAAACTTCCACCTGACAGAGTCTGTTCCTTTCTATTGTGGTCATTTGATTTCATTGGCCCTCG
Organism: Arabis alpina; assembly: GCA_900128785.1. Lineage (NCBI taxonomy): Eukaryota > Viridiplantae > Streptophyta > Magnoliopsida > Brassicales > Brassicaceae > Arabis > Arabis alpina. The sequence goes on along the minus strand of LT669793.1, from coordinate 33,118,562 downwards.
TGAGTCAGGAAAACGTACTCCTGCCACATGTTATGTAATTTTCCAAATCCTTCTTCTTGAAACTGAATGGTGTATGTATCAACTTACCTTTGTTTGGCTAACTCCGATTTGTTCTGCTTGCTTTACGATATAGGTGTCACTATGTGTTACATTAGCAATAATTTTGCGTTCCCAACCTTCTAAATTTTCTAAAATATTGCCCCGTCTGAGGATGGAGCCTTATCAAGCAGAGGAGACGCTTCCGCTTACAGTTTGGATGATAGCTCAGGTTGGTGTCATATCTTTTTCATTTTTTCTCCCCTTGTATGTGAACTATGACTCTCAATATTTTGTCTTGTGTATTCTAAATGTTATTGAATTGTAAAATGTTGACAGGTCTCCCAAGTTGATTTATGTCTAGGTTTGTATAGATGGGCGCATAACTTGCTACCACTTGTTGATAGTAACCAGTTCCGCAGCCCTCAGTCCATGGATCTCATCCTGCAGTTGGTTGAGAGGTGAGTCCTAATCTTCCCTCTTTTTGGCTATATCCTATATGTACAATCATCTGATCTTGTTTCTTCTCAGCATTTTGTCCTATCCAAATGCTCGGGCCATACTTGTGAATGAGTCTGTTAAGAAGGGAGACGCACGACTGATTTCACATTCTTCATTTGAGATCTTGATGCGGCTTACATTCCCTGCTTCATCCAACATAACAAAGGTAAGTATTGAAATTTATAAGACAAAACCTTTACGTGTCTGATCATCATAAGCAATCATGGTCTCTCTGTCTTTATGCACATACAGGATACAAAGAGGTTTGAGGAAATTTATCCCTTGTTGAAAGAATTGTCTCTTGCCGATGCACCAGGAAGGAGAGGAACGAAACAACTCACGCAACAGATATTCACTTGTTCTCTTAAATTAGCTGGGGAAGGTAATAGTAACAAACGCGAGCCTGAATGCCTGTAGTTTCTGCTTCCCTCCTGAATAGAGTTGTAATCTATTACCCTTGTTACAGGAAATTCTGTGTTAGCCAAGGAAGCTACGTCAATCGCTCTTTGGTGTGTGACCAAGAACGTTGATTGCTGCAATCACTGGGACAAAGTCTATAAGAAAAATCTTGAAGCTAGTGTTGCTCTTCTTAAAAAGCTATACGAATGGAAGGATCATTCCCTCAAACTATTGTCATCAAGTGATACTCTAACTTTCAATCGAACCATGAAGAGCTTCATGCTAAAGGTAAATGCCTTGTACTCCACTCAGTTTTAATTTTATAATCTGACCTAACCTTGTGATCAATGTTTGTAGAACAAAAAATACATCACTGAAGGAGAAGCCAATGCTTCTCTTTGCAAAGAAGCTGACAAGTACTGCAAAGAGATCTTAAAGAGACTAAACAAAAGTGGCTTCCTCAAAGGTATATCCATTAGTACTGTGCTTGTAGCTACTGCAGTAGCCGCTGCTCCAGTTATTCTACTTTCCAACCTAGTGAGCTCATTCGAGCCGCACGAATACATCAATGCAATCACCACAGCTTTGACAAAATAAGAGAGGCTAAAAATGTAAAAGACCTGAGGACGTATTGAGTGGTAACTCTGGTTAATGTCTGGTGTAGAGAATTTACTTTAAGTAGAAGCTTTTTATACAAAGTTTGAAAGACTAAACTCTTTTTTTTGAATGAAATGTTAAATTATATTCAGACAAAAAAATAATCGTTTTTTATAATGAATGCAATTTGTATTTTAACTACAAACCTATCTTTTTGATCCGAAGATCAATCTTTTTATGAGTGCCTCGTAGCAAACTATTCCTCGAGTCCATCTTCATACGAGTGGTCTTCTATTAGCGTGATTGAACTCAATCACACTGTTTTGTCGATAAGTTTTGAAATAGTTGTTGCTAGAAACTGGTCCTTTTCATGCCTACGATTGTTTCTTTTTTGCCACGAATGGTATGTCGCAGCTTGAACATATATAGTGACCACAAGACTTAACTATTTGACTAGTAAATAATGAAAGTTTAGTTTTTATAAGCCAAACAATGTCCCTCTTTTTAGCTTAATTTGATTCTGCCAAGCATTTTGCATAATGTGAAGAAAATAAACTCCCCTTTAAAAACATTTTTCTTCTTGTCGTGAAAATCAAGAATCCATTGGGCTTATGCTATTGGGCTCATTTTACCTTAATAATTAAAGCCCATAAAATTTAATAATCCAAAGCCATCTTTCCTTTGCTTCACCGTCTCTCTTTCCCTTTGTTTGCAAATCGTAAGTCTCCAGATTTTCCGATACACTCCAACTTCAGTCACTTCTTCTCCGGCGAACTGTAAATCTCTGCAAGCTCATTATTGATGTCTTCTACGGCAGCGATTCCGGTGACCGGACCTGGATTACCGGAGAAAGCAGCAGCAGCAATTGTAAATTCCTTCCGATTAGCATCTGTAACGCAACGGTTACGTTACCACATTCAAGCTGGACCAAAGAGTGATGTTAAGGAGTTTCAGATTTGTTGCATCTCTCTCGCTAAGTAATTTCTCTCAAAACTAATCGCACTCTTCTATAGTTTCTTAATCTATGGATTTTGATTTACTTTTATCAATTTGTATCGTTGTGTGCAGAGGCATTGATTTTGCTATAGCCAATAATGAAATACCAAAGAAGGTTGAAGAATTTCCCTTGTTGCTCAAACAGGTTAGTTTCTATTATTGAGTTACTGAAATGTTGCTGTATTGTAATGTTGAAGGCTGATTATGGATTTTGACTGGATTAGTGGAGGCCATTGTTAGTGTGTAGTGATAAGTGGCTTGTGTTATATCAGGTGTGCAAGCATAGAACTGATGTGTATACTACGACGGCTGTTACGGTGTTGATGATCTCGGTTAAGGTAATAGCAGAGAAAGAGTTTATGGAATTTCTTAGTTTTGGATTGGTAATCTGCAAATGTACACTTTCCTTGATTAGATGTGGCTAGTTTACGTTTGTTTTGACATATCGTGTTTGATTTTATGTTAATGGCACAGCATGCTTGTCAACTGGGATGGTTTTCAGATACCGAGTCTCAAGAACTTACTGATATTGCTGATGAGGTTTGTTTTCTTCTAAATCCTGGTGTAAATCGGATAGCGGATTATTTGGATTATGAATTGAGGATAGTAATGGTTTTCTTCTTATTCAGATGAGGAATAGATTTGGGAGTTTTGGAAACATTTGCCCTGGTATTAATAGTCCTGGAGGCCCCTTTTCGCAGATCATGGAGAGGTAGGTTTTGCTTTCACTGTCCGTATAACATGTGGCTTTGTTGATTGACTGATTGATTTTACTTCTTGAAAGGACCGTGAATATTTATAATTCACAAGCTAGCAAAGCTGTTCCAAAAACTTATTGATTAGAATAGCCTTCACTGGAAACAAATTGAAATTTACTGTTTGTGATCCCAGGTTCTATCCATTTGTAAAGGTTGGGCATGTTCTTGTTTCTCTTGAAGTGAAGGTGAGCTTGTCTTCTGGTCTAAACATATATTCCTGATATGTTACCCTCTAAGTGTGTTTTTTCTGTTTTGGCTTTCCTTACATGGCAGGCTGGCTATAAAATGCTGGCGCATGATTTCCATATTTCAAAGAGGATGCCACATTCTCCCCTAGAGAAAATTGTACGTATGAACCCGTCTGTTAGTCATTCGATAGCTCATTCTGGATCTGTCCTTATTGAATTCTATCTTTTATCTGTTGTGCAATTAGGTTGCAGTATGCATGTATTTTTTACTTTTTAACAAGAGAATTTAACCATATCTTGCATTCTATTTACCACTCTTTCATATACATTTTGAATATTTGTGTCATCTTGTTGATGTACCAGTCTTTGTCCCTTTTGGTTAGCGTATGGTGTCACTTACTCCAGATTCTTGTTTGCTCTTCAGCGGTTATTTGTTGCACAGACAGACAACATAGACACATCTGCTTGTATTGTTCATCCTCCGGAAGTCAGGTATGAGGAAATCATTTGCTAAATTTTCCTCACTGACACGAAATATGATCCAGTTTAATCTTCCTGGCTTTCGTATGAAAATTGCAGCTTCCTGTTAAATGGAAAGGGGCTCGAGAAGAGACTTAATATCACAATGGTTTGTGCAGTTTTTAATGGGATTTTTTTTGCCTGAGCGTGTTATGTGCATGCGTAGTTGTTTATTGTCAATCTTTATTTTCTCAGGATTCGGGACCTCAACTCCCGTCAAATGTTACTGCATTACTGAAATATGGAACGAACCTTCTACAAGTGATGGGGAATTCCAAGGGTATATGTTCAATTATATATATATACCTTCTTTTTATTTCTTCTCATGTTGTTCATGTTTTCCAATCCTTGTGCTTGATTGTTCAAAGGTAATTACGTCATCATAATTGCTTTTACGGGATTGATAATGCCACCTGAAAAACCAGTGCTTAAAGATTACCTTCAGTCGGAAGTCATTGAGTCAAGTGCAGGTAATTTAAGAGCATAAGATAGGGGAGAGGAAAACTTTCTTTAATGCTCTATACTTTTCTTTAATGCTCTGCACTTTTTTAGTTTTGCACAAACCATTGTAACCACATAACTGTGAAGAAATAATTTCCAAACTAATGGCTCTGTAATTTTTTTTAAACTTGTTTGTAGATTCTGACATCATCGAAGGGCCATCACGGGTATCTCTCAGTTGTCCTATAAGGTACCACCTCTGGTTGCTATGTACTACTGTGTTATGTTGTGATAGTCTTTGGTCATTGATTTAGTCTCCATTAAAACAGTCGCAAACGGATCAAGCTTCCAATCAAGGGCCAGTTGTGCAAACATCTTCAGGTGAAGCAACCAAATATCATGCTCTTTGTTTTTCCATCCTTTTAAATCGGGATACAGTGTTTCGATAACCATTGTGGATTTTATCTTCTTTTTCTCATAATACTTGTTAGTGATATGGTAACTTGCTGCTGCTGCAGTGTTTTGATTTCTGGAATTATTTCCATATAAACATGAGAAACCCATCCTGGCGCTGCCCGCATTGCAATCAACCTGTTTGCTACCCAGAGATCCGTTTAGATCAAAACATGGTCAAGGCAAGTAACTTTCTATCTTGTAATTTGCTTACCGCTACATTTTTGCATTACATCTAAATATAGATAGCTCGTCTCATATTATTATTGTCAGATATTAAAAGAAGTTGGACGCAATGCTGCTGATGTAGTCATCAATGCTGATGGCACATGGAAGGTTGCAAAAGAAATTGATGGGACCGAAGAACCTGCGCAAGATGTAATCATTCATGATCTTGAAGACCCGATTACGTTCTTAGACTCTAGTCCAGTTGTTTTGGATCTTACTGGAGATGATGACGATGCTGAAATGGAAATATTTGGTGACGGCAAGGTCGTGGACCGGAAGCCTTGCTTGTCAGATGCTCAGGGTCAATCCAATACTAACGACGCAAGCAAAGATGCTTCAGACGGTGATTACGGTTCTTTGTTTAATATCTCTGATGTGATATCACTCGATCAGGTGATACTAGATAGCTTGAATACTGGAACGGGTCAAGACTACTCAAGCTTACCCCAAATACCAATGCCTCAAGATCCAACACCAGCACCTGTGTCATTCTCACAGACACCATCTCCCAGAGATAGACAAGCAACCTCTAGTCCGAGATGGAACCAGACTAATTCATCTCCAGCGCCATCACTGACAACCTCATCATCACAGGTTCGTGTATCTGCTTGAAAGAATGGTTTCTTATGTTAAGTATTCATATGTTGATGATATGTGTTCCTTGCAGAGCCGGAGCCACCCAGTTCCAGTTACGAGCCAATCTCCTGCGAATGTATCGTCTTTTGTTCAGTCTCCGCCTATCCCTAGAGTACTAAATACCCAGCCTAACAGTTATTTCAATCGAAGTCTACACAGTAACCATCAAAGGCAACACACAAGTGGTCCCACTGTTCAATCCGTTTCCCGAGCCAGTGACTTAACCAGCAACCATGGAAGCACTCAAAGGCAGCACACAAGTGGTCACACTGTTCAACCGGTTTCCCAAACCATAACCAGCAACCACGGAAGCCTTCAAAGGCAGCACACAAATGGTCACACTGTTCAATCGGTTTCCCGAACCAGCAACCATGGAAGCACTCAAAGGCAGCACCTAAGTGGTCCCACTGTTCAGTCCGTTACTCGAACCAGTGACCTAATGGATGTAGATCCAACTACTCCCGATACAACCAACTGGCGCCCAAGGATGCGAGGCAGTATTACACCCGGCTCATATTCCCCTGCTCTTGACCACATGATCATCCGACCTACCCAACAGTCTCAAACTAGGCCTCCCGGTTCCCAACCAGTTCAGACACCACCAGTTCAAACGTCTCAGCCTCAGCTGCCTTTTCCAACTGCTACCTTTAGACCCGAAACAGTTTTAGTAAACCAAAACCTTCCGGTGCCCGCTCCTCCCGGTGTCACGAATCCCTCTGGACCGACGGGACCATGAAGAACTTGAGAGGCTAGAACAAGGGAAGTTGGTACGTAGGACACAATAATAATCTTAGTAACTTATCATTTTCCACAGCTGCTTGATGATGGTTTAGTGTTTTTTTGGAAGTATGCATGCAAGTCTGGTTTGGTTTATGATGGTTTAGTGTTTTTTTTGGCTCTCTTTTGTCCGAATGGTTTATTTTGGGGGTGTGAGTATTGTTTGTATTTAGCTGTCTGGTAACTTATAATGATGATAAATAATTCAGAATTTTCATTACTATTTGCATTCCGAAAACAATCCCATAAATCAACACATCTTCCCAAACCAAGACAAATTAGATCATCATATGTAAACAAAACAATCATAATAGTAACTGTTGCATTTGTTTTGAATTTGTTCTATACACTTTTCTCTTTGGAAGATGTGGGTCAGTGGAGTGATTAACACCTTAATCAGCTTTACATAATTACACCAACATTAATTCACAAATTAAAAATTAATCAGAGATTAGAGAAACTTGAGAGGAACTGGAGCTGCCTGAGGAGAGGATTAAGAGTCTCCATGAGTTTTTCACAAGGATGGTTATGAACGCCTTCGTAAGTCGTTACGACGACGTTTGGGTCTTTAGCTAATCTTTGTACTTGCTTCTTCACGTTGCATGTGTGGTACGTACATCTGTAATAGCTCCTGCATTTTGTTAAACACTATTATTTTTTCTAGTTTCGTAAGAGAAATAAATACAAAGTTTTGGGTTTTTAAGTAGAACTTTATTTTCATTTTTAATAAATTTTTAACTAGTGGAATGAAACTATTAATTTAATTCCATACCGAAATTCAGACTAATACTCGTGATCTATAACAAGTTGAAAATATAATTCCCATGTAAAGCGTAGAAACCGACCACGATTAATATTCTTGTTCATAACCAAGGGTGAATCTTTAGATTACTAGACTACAAATCTTAGGTCTACAAAGATTTTGATCAATAGTTTTTGTCTACTATGAATTTATATATATTGGACCCATAAATTCACCATTTATAACAAAGCTCTCGAATTTAGATAGAGATATGAGATAATATTTATATATACAATCCCATATTGTTATATAAGTTGTGTATTTCCATACAATTTATATTATGCCTAATTTTTTGTAGTGTTATCTGAAAGCCGCTACCTTATAGAAAAAATAAGAAGTAAACATAATACTATTTTGAGCTACTCAAAAGACAAAACTATATCGTTCAGGTTGTTAAGCTAATGTTTTCTAGCCATGAAAAAGTTTTGATCGATTCCATATTTGGAAAATCTACTTTGATATGATGTCATACATCGTACATATATACTAAAACAAGCATATATACATGTGCAAGTACCTTGGATGAGCATTGTTCTTGACAGATTTCTGACCATATTTTCGCCAACGATAGCCATCATCAAGAACATCATCATCACTCTTTGTATGAAACGCAATCCTTGGAACCTTCCTCGATCTCTTCTCTTTCTCTTTTTTCTTCTCTTTCTCTTCTATTTGATCATTCTCTGGAGTCGGCGCAGGCACATGAAAGCTCTCTTGATACCAAGACGAAGAAGAAGGCTCTACTTCCCCGGAAAATGTTAACGGAGGCATCATCATTAGGGTTTTGTCAACGAAGGATGAGAAAGTGTTGTTGTTGTTGTTTCCATCTAGACTTAACATATGATTTATGTCTTGTCTTTCCATTGTTGTTTAAGTCTCTCTCACGTACAGTATATGTAATGTTAGATTGTGAAGAAGAAATTATGAAGAAGGAGAAGTAAAGAGTTAAAGGGCATTGAGGCCAACTAGATTCACCTAATTTTCTGTTCAACTGCCTTTTACTTCCATTTAGTTTCCTTGTGTTATTAATCTTTTATTATTATCTCCTTCTATTTTTTCCTATCTCTTTCATTTTTTCTCCATTTTAAATACGAGAGGTACATTGGGATAACATACGTCATCATCTGGTATTGTAAGAAAATCATGAAATTCTACTTGATTTATTTGTTTTTATAAAGTGCTACTATGCCTTTTCATAAAAAGTGATTTATTTTTCCCTAACACGCATGATCCTAATACCTATATTGCTAGCTCGTACCTCATTAGTACGTAAACCATTCAATCAAATAAAACTTTTAGTCAAGGGTATCCATCAGAAGGTGCATGGTACACATCCACGCATGAAATGCGTAGGAATAACTTAAATTTATATGCATCAGGCAAATTAAAACAACTAGTATAATATTTTTAAAGCCTACGTAGAAGCCCTGAAACATGAAAGCTTTGAAATATAGTACTAATATAATGTGAAGAACTTCGATTCCAAACCAATTGGAGGGTCGAGTAATTTATATGCTCAAACCGGTGTTGTAGTGGTGTTCTACGTAAAAAGAAAGTTATTGTTTAGCAAAAAAAAAAAGAGAAGAAAGTTAGAGAATTCTCGAATTTAAGTACTAAGTACTAACAATAACAAGAGAAAAAATATTAGTTTAATCTGTTATGAATTCCGATCCGAAAATTGATTGGTTTAGGTTTGGAATTTCTTGGTTAATGGAAAAAGAAAAAAACAAAGATAGTAGTTGCAATAGGTTCATTAATTTGGTTTAATACCATTTTCTGTTCTTGAATATCAGTTCGACTATGTTAAATTTAATGGAGAAAACAAATGTAATGTTTCATTGTTTAAGATCAAATTTATTGAGAGTGAATAAATAACATGTGTTTGACCCCCAAAAAAGAAGAAGGATAAAATAACACATATTATTAGTGGTATTTTTTTTGTTGTCAAACACATATTATTAGTGATATTAAAAACTTAAAAATACGAGAAGTTATCAAAATGACCGGCGATAAATGAAAATATAGCTTATAATTAATTAATCAGTTTTCGTTTCTCATGGAAACGAAGTAGCGTAGCTCTCTACACGGATAAACGACTAATTCAACTTAATCGTATTATTATGGTTGTAGTGGTTAAGAATCTCATTTGATTAACCTCCTTCTACTCTATAAACACGTGGAGTTTTCCACCACCTACAATGACCATTATTACATATATGAAAACCAAAGAAACAAACGTATTGCGAAGATAATTGCATACTTTCCCTCTCTCTGTCGTTTTCAAAGAAAACAAAAATAATTTCTAAAATTCAAAGATAATTTCTCTTTTATTTTTTCATAACTTTGGACATTTAGTTTCATTTAAATTCATTTTAAATTATACAATGTTTCTCATAAATATTAAATTCAACGAATATTGTAAGAAATGAATCCATAGCAAATCTACGTAGTAACAATTTTTGATAGCTAGCTTGCCATTCTTGATCTTTGATCAAACCACCATTATTTGAAACTATAGCCGCACAACTGAATTCCAATGAGCTCTCTCTTGTGTTAGATTGAATACTCACCAAACATAGCATCATACGACCTGAAACTGTCCATTACACATGAGAAGCAGTTCTTACTTCTTAGAGTAGCCAAAGCGCATTTTCTTGTGCTTTCTTTGAATTTATACCACCAGTCTTTGTACAACTTTTTGTTCCATGAATTTTTGTCAGACAAATATGTATACCACACAAGTAAAGCACATAAGCAACATTTAACCAGCTCACAGCAAGTCCATATAAGGTTGCTGCGTAGCATCAAAAAGCCTCTTTTGCATAGGTTCCATTTGAAGTTCTCGTCAGGATACAAATATCTCGTTTATTAGATCCTAGCCGTGCGCTAGGTTCATTTTTGATGAGCTAATAAAAATGTGATTTATTTTGTCTTTATATACTATGCTTACTGTTAGTTTACTTGATTATAATTTTAAACTGAAATTTATCTACAAACTTTTAAACAGCAAATATCTCGTTTATTTTGTCTTTCGAAAGCGCATGGATGAGTCTATTAGGAACTTGCAGCGAGAAGGTCTTGAACCTTCACAAGCAATGATCCGAGAGTTATATATGTACGAATAATTTAAGATCAACAAAATCATGGAATTCATGAATTCATGATCATGACTAGTTCAATTTGCTGAAATCTCTATAAGGCATTCCAATACAATCACTTGACTAACCTATTCATTGACTAACCTATTCACCTCATAATGTTTTTGATGACTCTAACTGTTTTGAGGTCATCTATATCCAAGGATGCAAAAAATTGTCTGAATATTTGCTTAATTTTTATTATCTTTCCCTCTTGGGAAAACATATTGTTTTTTCAAAGCTCCATTGAAATTTCTCATCTCGTTACGCGGTTTTCATCTATATTCAACGAAGCTTTGGTTCCTAGCGAGTTTCTTCACCTTTGAAGAACAAAGAAAACCTACAAGGATCTTTGCTCTCTTCATACTTGTTCAAGATGAAAAAAAATAGAAACTGTTTAGAAATGAAATTGTGAATGTGAATAAAATTTGTATCATTTTTTTAATTTTTTTTATGTTTCAATTACAATTTCTAATTTATAAATATTAATTAAGGTAATATTTTGTTTTTAAAGATATTTTATGGCAACATGGTGCGAGCCAACCAAGACCAACTAGTATGTTAATGAAAGACTTGTTTTCAAAGAAGTAAGAACGAGGAGAGGGAGAGAGATAAATGTGTATAAAGCTTTATTACTCTTCTTACAAAACACATCGTCATTTTGAATGTGACTAGTTTCTAGTTATAGTATTATTACAATATTGCAACATATTTTCTTTGATGAAGAAGAGCTCCCAGTAATCTTAATGCACCAAAAGCTAAAACCTTTTCAAATTCGACTTCATTTTTTGATCATCACATCAATGTCTGTTAATGGTATTTCTGTATACCATTTTTCAAATAAATGGTAGTTTAGGTAATTTTTTCTACAAAATATTCACATTTGGTTTTCTTATGAATTTGTTATCCTCATGTCATGGAACCATGGGTGTTAATCACAAAGGTGCGGTTTCTCTCTTATTTTGATTATAATGTTATAATTTTTTTACTCCGAAACATTGAAGTTAAGTTTGAAACATTGAAGTTAAGTTTTAACTTATTGTTTTGAATGTTTTAGTCAAGTCTGGGGTCAAATGAAAATCAAGATTTGATTCCCATGATTTCATAACCCATAAGAAGAAAGAAAAAAATCATTAGAAAACAATACATATATAGCAACCGAAACTTGAATCTCATGTAACTTATACAATATTTTGTTTTTACCAACATTAGTCTTTAAATAAGAAGACTTGTACAATATTTCCACCAACATTAGTCTTTCCAACTAAATAAAATGAAATTCATGTAAGTTAAAACACTATATATTACATGAATTTCATTTTATTTAGTTGGAATGAAATGTACAAAATATTCCGAATTTTGATGAAAATGTAGTGATAACCGAAGCTTTAATTCAAAAACCTAAAAGCCGGTTTAATTCGGCAAAGAGAAGATTGCATAAATCCAATTCGAAATCTTCACCATTCAAACTGAACCAACCTAAAAATTGACAAAAACCGAACCAGTTCGACCCGATTTAAACCGAAATGTACCAAATTGAAAACGGTACAACCCTTTGAAGCTGGTTTATCTCTATCTCTCTCGAACTTCGTAGAGAAGGAACATTTCAATTTCAGTTTCAATGGCTTCGATTTTGGGTGATTTGCCTTCCTTTGATCCTCACAATTTCAGTCAACATCGTCCCTCTGATCCTTCTAATCCCTCTGTATGTTCTTCCCCAATCTTTCTCATCTTCTTTGCAACATTCGGTGAATTTGGGTTCAATCGAGTTTCTTGATCTGGGGTTTTATTGTTCTTATGGATTCATCTTAAACCGGATCTGATTTCTGAATTTACTGAAAATATATATGGATTGAGAGACTCAGTTTTCTAAATCTTGAATCTGATTTTTTTTTTTTTCAATTTTATCTTGATCTTGGGTTTGCTTGTTTCGTCATAATTCCATCGATTTTGTTGTTGGATAATGTGATGAACCAAGAGAGTAGTCATTTTTTGTTGTTGCATTGGTCTTAGCATCATCATTATGTTTCCATTGCTCTTAGTTATGTACTCACTCCGTTCCAAAAAGATAGATGTTTAAGGTTATGCACACTTATTAAGAAAACGCATTGATTTCTACGATTTACAGTTTCCAATAAAGTTTAACTAATAGTATTTCAGTATTTGTTTTGGAATTTGTAAAAATGCATAGAAAACAGTAAAAACTTTATCTTTTTGGAACAAAATTTTTTTGTAAATTTTTTATTTTTAGGAACAGAGGGAATAAGATCTTGTTATCTCATATCATGCAAAATTTGATTTTATTGCACAGTTGTAATGAGTTTAGAGATTGGACTTATGATCTGTTATTGAAGATTTGTGTTTTTTTGTTTTGTTTTATTACAGAAGATGGTTCCAACTACATATCATCCTACTCACAACCGTACACTTCCACCACCACATCAAGGTAAAATCTTGCCTTCTTCGGTTAGAGATCTTTGTGTTTACTGACTCTATATAGTTGTCTTTCAACTTGTGATCTTAGCCTAGAAACTGATCTTGAACTTGCCTTCTTTCTGTTAGAGATCTTTATCTTTATCTACTCTATATATAGTCTACATTTGTCCTTGAACTTGCGTTGATTGAGTTATCTGATTATATGGAGAACTATCTTTTACATTGAATCACTTCTTTAGAATTGCTTAAGAGATTTTTGAAACTCAAGACACTAACTGTCTTGAGTTTCATGGATAATTCATTGCTAGTTTGCTACGTTTCATTGTATCTTGATTTTGTTGTTTTGTGGCAGTGATAACTACAGAAGTAAAAAACATACTCATACGCAGCTTCTATCAACGAGCTGAAGAAAAGGTAATGAAACTCAGTCCTCAAAGTTGTTTGATTCTTTTCCTTGGAAATATCTTTTCTTTCTCCTCATAGTTGATATCAAAAGCAATTTTCTTAAGAAAATGGACAGAACACGGGCACACAAACAATTTTTTTACACCTTTTCAAATAACCAAACTGTTCTTGAGTGTGTTTTTAGCCAAACTCTTAACTTTTGGGGTAAAAATTTGTGTCATTTGCAGTTGAGATCAAAGAGACCGGCTTCAGAGCATCTGGCGGCTGAGCACGGGAACAAGCATTTCCGTGCTGCGTCTTCTTCGTCATCTACTCAAGGATTATGAAAGCTTCTTCTGTGTTCTTATTAGTGTTTTTACAAAGAATAAGAAATACAAAGACCAGATCATAAATGTAAATAAAAATGCAATGTTTTTTAATTTAAAGAAACTGTGAGAACAGCAATTCTTTTGTTTCTCGTCTATACAAAACTGAACCGAACCAAATACAAATCGAATTAGAACTCGGTTTAGTGTTCAAACCATACCTCAAAGATCAGAGCTCGGAGTAGTAGGCACCTCTTTTTGTAAGTCAGTAAGCCATCAATCTTCGGCAAATACTAGTATTACATCCTTGATCAGATAGCACTGGTTATGGTGAATTTGTAGCTTGAAAAGGGTTATAGACATAAATGTAGGCAACAACTCATGTTGTATGTGGTCTCTTAGTACTTTTAGTTGAAAATAGTAGTAATGTAAGCTGATTAGGGTTGTGATTAAATTAGATACTTCGTTTGGATTCATTTTTTGTTCATCTTGAGGAAGATAGATAAGTTTCAGACCCATTGATCTACAGTTTGTGTGTTGCTTTTGGATGTCTTATGCAACTGTAGGTACAGTTTAATGAAAGAAGTTGGTGATGAAACACTTTGGGAATGTGGATCATAATCTGATTTATGTGTGGCGTGCACGAAATGAAAGTAGTCCATAGGAAACTGGATCCACAATGTGTGCAAATAGTACTTAAAGACTCAACTATGATGGCCGGTATTACTAATTTTTCCGCCAGCAAGTCTCTCTCTAAGAATGAGTATTCTTTCGACCACATCACCTCAGGTTAGTTTTCTTCTTTTTTATAAAAATGATGACAGAGTTTAACTGCATTATTAGCCAATGAAAACTTATGTACTAGTTGAAGCAATGATTTCTACATGTATCAACCTCTAACAGATTTTCTATCCATAACAAATGGTATCAAGATGGATTGGCAAGCTCCTGAACAGTTACGCGAGGAAACAGAAACCTATGCGGTTGATTTATTTAACCTTGGGTGCATAATCTGCTACATCATAACGGGGAAACACCCCTTTGATGATGGTACACGAGGATGTAAAGTTATAAAATGATACAGTATAACAAACTCCAATTGCTTCCAAAAGAGGTTACTCCTGAAGCGTACCACCTTATTATCAACTTATTGGACAAAGAACCTAATAACCGGTAATGTCATATTTTACTCTCTTTTTTGGTCGGAATAATGTCATATTTTACATTTTATTACAGTACTAGAGGATCCTCCACACGTTACGCGGATTTGAAGTTAATACAAAAAAATACAAAAAGTAAGCAAAATATAAGTATATGTTTAGCAAAAATAAAGCAAAATATATGTAATAGTTAGTAAAAATTTTAATTGGTTATGAAACTCACTAATATGACATTATATAGCTTCTCCGTATACAATGTTATTTGTATTAATGTTTAATGGTTGTTTGCATAAAACACTCTAAATTAATATTGATATAAAACTTTTATTTTAAAAGAATTAATACAAAATTGATAAACTCTAGTGCTCAAATGTCAAAACTAGAGTAAATATAAATCTATAGTTGAAAATAAATCGATGAATCTGATGATTAAGTTGACGAACATAAAAAATAAGTCAATGGTTATATAAGTCGATAAAGAATACAATCAACCAATACAAATATAAATCCATAGTTGAAAATAAGTCGACCAAACTGAATATTAAGTCGACGAACATAAAAAGAAGAAGTCAATAGTTTAAATAAATACATAGAGTTAAAAATCAAAGAAGAAAAATATAAATCAATTGCGTAAAATAAATCGACTTACCTAATTATATTTTTAGTTGCAATAATTATGATTAATAAACCTATAGTTTTTTTTTAAAATAAAAATAAAAATGAGTTGTTAATGAATTGAACTTAATTTTATAATTTACACTAAACAATTTTTAATTGTCAACATATTTATATGATAATTTATTCAATATTAAGAGTAGTTTTCCAATGTTGTAAAATTTAGTATACTTTTCCAATGTTTAACAAGTTTTACGGTATACAATCCAATCTTCTCAAATATATTTGGTTCATATACATTCTCTATGTCTGATGTATATGAGATTCAAGTTTCTATGTATTTCTTCTTAATGATGTTTATTTTGCCTCTCTCAATCATGACTACAATGTTATATTTTTCGCTACTTACAAAAATGTAAGGTTTTAAAGTATCGTTTTATACAAAGTGTGAAAAAACAAGCAAGATATAAAAAAAAAACTAAAACGGATTCTCGAAATCAGTGCGACAAATCGGACACTTTTGGCTGACGGTTAGCCACGGCCGAAGACACTTACTGTGGAAGCGGTGGGAGCAATGCAGCCACAAAACATTCTTTTTCAAGGATAACTCCCGTAAGCAGATCGCACAATCAAGTTCTGTCGGTCAGTTTTTGTACATTTTCACCTTTGCGGCAATCCGTCATCTAAAAATGTATACTCGGTTTCCTGCCTGCAGTTGAAGAAAATAATCACACATTAAATTTTAGCATTCAACATATAAACAAACTGAAAATATATATGAAAATGCTTACTCTATAGTGATTGACGAGCACTTCCCAAGTTTTGATTCAACAAAACCAACATAACCAAGCTCACCAATCCTCTTCTCCGTTGAAAGCCAGTCATTCAAAAGCTTTTAGTGTTTAATTCGTTTTAATTTCTAATTGAAGAGTGGCTCTAATTTCTTGTCAAAACCATAAAACTCAATATACAGTTTTGCGGATTTTAATATAATCAAATCGAATCAATTTTTTGACGAAATCGAATCAATTTTTTGACGAATTTTAAGATTTAGCCAAAACCTAAAAAAATCATCTAATTTAATTGGTTTGGTTTCATGCCTTAAGGCTTTAGCGACCTTACATATCTGATATATACAATAATTAATGAAAGTTACAACATGTTCCACTATAGCACACAAGTTAAACCTCGGGGGACCCTTGTGATAATACTTTGTTTAATATTAAAATTTTCCGTTTTCTTCAAAAACAACTGAAAACGGCACACTTTTCACACTGTAAAACTGGGAACAGCATACATGTTTGTTTTCTTGTTATGATTCGTAATTGCATCTTCCTGATAGTGGAATCTATAGACTGAGGTTGAATTTTTGTGGGCATTGGGATGGAGATTTTATGGGTTCAAGTAAAGATCCAATGTAGGGAAACATATTGGTGATTTTGGAAGTGGTTTTTGAGAAAACTTGTGTTGGTAAAGCTGAGAGTAGTAGTAGTAGCAACTAGAAGAGCGATGGAGATGGAGATGTTTGAGTATGACCCTGAAGCTGTGTCAATGTGAAAATGTTGAAAGCAATAAACATAAACGTTCTTGGATCTGGTTTGGTATTAAATCCACTCCAACTATTGTATTGATCATTCTACTTATGTTACTGCGGAGAAATAACCATTTTTAGTTGTATTTCAACACGAATGTGATATTCATTTCTGGTTTCTTGTGTTTGATATTCAGCCACAGTCATATCTCAAAAAAGCTGGATTTGAGCTGCTCCTTGGTCTAAAAAGGACTTGGTATCGACAAATGTAGAAATCTCGTGTCACTTTCCGATCTTTGTTAGTCCCTCGAGTGCCTAAATGCAAGCAACTTTGAATAGCTCAAGAGATTCTACTGGTTTGTCTGCAATTATATGAGAACTGGAGGAATCATGTAGAGTAACAACAATCATCTACCTACCTTTCTTTGACGGTTAGGATAGTTGTAGGACATTTAGAATACTTTTGATGCAATTGTGATAAAGACATTATGACAAACCAACAACCATATAATAAAAGAATCAAGTTAATGGACTCAAATAAGTGTGCTATAATTAACAAAACCCATTTGCAAGATTTATAATGTTATTATATGAGTATGAGGAAACAAGCTTGTAAGTTTCTCATCTCTTTAGTCTTTACCTTTATACCTTCTTCAACTATCCCTCTGTATTCTCTCTCTCTTTCATGGCTTCTTCTTCTGTGATTCACGTTAGGAGATATCATGTCTTTCCCAGCTTCCACGGGAGAGATGTTCGTAGAGGATTTCTCAGTCATTTACACCATTACTTTGCAACCAAAGGGATCACAACTTTTCAAGATCAGAAGATTGAGAGAGGCCACACGATTGGACCTGAACTCGTACAAGCGATCTCAGAATCAAGAATCTCGATCGTGGTGCTCTCGAAGAATTACGCTTCTTCTAGCTGGTGTTTAGATGAATTGGTTGAAATCTTGAAGTGTAAAGAAGCTTTTGGGCAGATTGTGATGACCATTTTTTACGATGTTGATCCTTCCGATGTTCGGAAACAGAGGAGAGATTTCGGAAGCGCTTTTGAGGAAACATGTGAAGGGAAAACTGAAGAAGAGAAGCAGAGGTGGAGTAAAGCTTTAGCATATGTAGCAACCATAGCTGGAGAACACTCTCTTAACTGGTTCGTCTTGTTTTGTTCTTGTTTTTTTGGTTGAATCTATTATTGCTTCCATGGTGGAACTTTTGTGAATTTTAGACTCACCAACAAGGTTTTGTTTGCTTCTGTTAGGGCTAATGAAGCAGAGCTGATCCAAAAGATTGCTACAGATGTTGCAAATAAATTGAATTTTACACCATCAAGAGATTTTGACGGGATGGTGGGACTTGAAGCTCACTTGAGAGAAGTGAACACTTTGTTATGCCTAGAGTGCAATGAGGTGAAGATGATTGGAATCTGGGGTCCTGCGGGAATTGGTAAGACTACCATTGCTAGAGCTTTATACAACCAACTGTCTACCGGTTTTACACTTAGTTGTTTTATGGGAAACCTCAAGGGAAGTTCTAGGAGCATAATGGATGTTGATGATTATGATTCCAAGTTGTCTTTGCAAAACCAACTTCTTTCCAAGATTTTGAACCAGAGTGATATGCGGGTACATCATTTAGGTGCAATAAAGGAATGGCTACAAGATCAAAGAGTGCTTATCATTCTTGATGATGTAGATGATCTAGAGAAATTAGAAGCTTTGGCTAGAGAACTTTCTTGGTTTGGTTTAGGAAGTCGAATCATCATTACCACAGAAGATCAAAAGATTTTGAAGGCGCATGGGATTAAAGATATCTATTATGTGAAATTTCCATCCGAAAAAGAAGCTCTTGAGATTTTATGTCTGTCTGCATTCAGACAAAGTTTTGTACAAGATGGTTTTGAAGAGCTTACAGAAAAAGTAGCAGGGTTTTGCGGTAATCTTCCATTAGGACTTTGCGTTGTGGGTTCATCTTTACATGGAGAGAGCAAGCATGAGTGGGAACTTCAGTTATCTAGGATTGAAACTAGCCTTGATAGAAAAATCGATGACGTATTAAGAGTGGGATATGACAGATTGTCAACGAAAGATCGATCTATATTCCTTCACATTGCATGCTTCTTCAACAATGATTATGTTCAGGATGTGACAACCATGCTTGCTGACAGTAATTTGGATGTCGAAAATGGGTTGAAGACCCTAGCCATTAAATCTCTTGTGGGTATATCTCGTTATTCAGCACTACGAATGCACCCTTTACTACAACAATTGGGGAGGCAAGTAGTTTATGAACAGTCTGACGAGCCCGGGAAACGTCAATTTTTAGTAGATGCGGAGGAAATTCGTAATGTGCTTGCGAATGAAACAGTGAGTTTTTACATATATATATTCTCTTAGAACTCTCAACAAAAAATTTGGTTTTTATAACAGTTTCTCTTTTGGAATTTTTGTTAGGGCACTGGATCTGTCATAGGTATATCACTTGATTTGTCCAAGAAGAATGGGCTTTTTGGAATGTTTTCTATAAGTGGTCGAGCCTTTGAAGGAATGCGTAATCTCCGGTTCTTAAGATTTGACATGGGTACTTTTCATCCTAGCAAACCGCAAATACTTGGGGATATGACATATCTGCCTCGTCTAAGTATACTTGATTGGAAGTTTTTCCCAGGCAAATGCCTCCCTCCAACATTTCAGCCAGAATGTCTTGTTAAGCTCTATATGGTACACAGCAGTCTCGAAAAGTTATGGGGAGGAATCCAGGTTGGTTTTCTGTTATTTATATGTAAAATATCGAAAAGCCTCCATTTGATTTTTCTCATTTGTTGTATTTGACACATGTAGCCCCTTCCAAATCTCAAGACGATAAGTCTGAGCACTTCCAGGAATTTGAAAGAAATCCCAAATCTTTCGAAGGCTACTACTCTCGAGACATTGACACTAAATGGATGCGTAAGTTTGGTGGAGCTTCCCTCCTCAATTAGGAATCTACACAAACTGAAAGAATTGCAGATGTACTGCTGCGAAAAGCTACGAGTTATTCCCACCAACATCAACTTAGCATCTCTTGAGCGAGTCAGCATGAGTTATTGCTCACAATTGAGAAGTTTTCCGGATATTTCTAGCAACATCAGTCGTCTTGATTTGAACGATACAAAGATAGAGGATGTTCCTTCATCAGTTGTTGGAAGTTGGCTATGTCTTGATACGCTTTCTATAGGCAGCATAAGCCTCAAGAGATTAACACATGTCCCAGAATGTGTAAGGTATTTAAACCTAAGCAACAGCGATATAAAGTGGATTCCAGATTGCATCAGAGGTCTCCCTCATCTAATTGATCTTTACGTCAGCAACTGCACAAAACTCGTGTCAATTCCAAGTCTTTCCCCTTCGCTTGAGTCCTTGAGGGCAAACAATTGTGTATCACTCAAGAGAGTCTGTTGCTCTTTCCACAAACCAACCATGGAACTCACGTTCTACAGCTGTTTGGGACTGGATGAAGAATCAAGACGAAGAATCACACAACAACCGGTCTGTGGGTTTATATGCTTACCAGGTAAAGAAATCCCTGCGGAGTTCACTCACAAAGCTACAGGAAACACCATAACCATCCCTCTGGCACCGGTTAGTGAAAGGATTATCTCTACGCCCTCAAGATTTAAAGCTTGCCTTCTGCTTCCGCCAAATACGGACTTTGACAATCTTACAATAACTTGTCGTCTAATTAGCAATGGAGGTGTCCAAATTAACAGCATTACCAGGTATTCACAGGAATCCGCTTTGACTCCTCCATCTGTATTGGAACATCTGTTTATACTTGGTGGTGACTTGTTGGATCAACAAGACATATGCCAAGAAGTGGATCAGAGCATGAACGAGATTCTGTTTGAGTTCAGCTCCTTTTACAATAAAAATATTATTGAGTGCGGTGTACAAATCTTGAGAGAGGAGCCTGATGAGAGTAGTAGTAGCAGCAGCGAAGTGGACTACCTTGAGACTGGAGGAAAAAGCAACCATCACACTAATGGAGAAGCTTATAAGGTCTCTCAAACTGAAAACCTCAAAAGCAATAAACATACAAGTCGTTGGAGTTGGCTTAAGAATCTTGTTCTATATTGTGTTGTGTTGGCGATGATGATGATGATAATTATGCTAGTGAAGATGACGACAATGAGGAATAAGATGGTTTAGAAGACAGAAGAGGGAGATGAATGTGAAGAAGCAGCTCTCTAAATATGGAGATGGAGACTGTGCGCCTTATGTTGTTCAGCTCTTTTAAATTAAAAACATTAGACGTTGTTGGATATGGCTTGGAAAGTTATAACAAAGTCTCTTTGGTTTTGCTACATTTCTATGTCTGATGTATATAAATGAGAATCAAGTTTGGGTTGCTATGTATTGCTTCCTAATCCTAATCCTAATCGAGAGTCTCTATCGTGATGCTCTCCATGAAGTAAGGCATCTTTCACCTCGTACTTAGATGAGTTGGTCAAAATCTATGCAAACGAAGCTTGGGGCTGATAGATGTCCGATGTGGGTAATCAGATTGGTGATTTTGGAAGTGTTTTTAACAAAACTTGTGTAGGGAAAACAGTGATGGTAAAGCTGAGATTATGGGTAGCAGCAGCAACCACATGAAGAGCGATGGAGATGCTGAATTTGAGTCTGAAGCTGTGTCCAGCTGAATTGTCGAAAGCATAAGCGTTCTTGGGTCTGCTTTGGTGAAACAAGACAAAGAAGATGATTATATGCAATTGCTGCTTCATCTTAATCTTCCTCAGGGTATTGAATCCACTCCAACTATCGTATTCATCATTCTACTTATGTTACTGTAGAGAAAGAACCATTCCTATTTGTATTTCACAACAGGAGTTCGGTATTCATTTCTGGTTTCTTGTGTTTGACTATTCAGCTGCTTTCATATATCAAGAATGATGGCTTTGAGCTGCTCCTCGGTCTAAAAAAGACTTGGCATCAGACAAATACAGAAATCTCGTGTCATTTTCCGATTTTTCTCAGTCCCACCATTACCTAAATGTAAGCAACTGTGAATCGCTCAAGAGATTCTACTGTTTTGTCTGCAACTGTGTGAAACTGGAAGAACCAAGGAGTGTAATTGAATAAGAACAGGTAGCAAACGAATAAGAATCAGAAGTATTTGTGGATAACAACAATCATCAAGGTTAGTACCTCCCTTTCTTTGACGGTTAGGATAGTTATGTTGGCATTTAGAATATTGTTGATGCAATTGTTAAAAAGACAGACATTCTGATTAGTTTTTTTGTTATATTACAATAAATATCTAAAGGACAATCATGTCAATTGATGGCATGATTATGAAACCAAGTTAGTGGACTCGATAAGTGTGCGATAATTAACAATAATCATTTGCAAGATTTATAATGTTATTATATCAGTATATGAGGAAACAAGCTTGTAATTTCCAAAGACTTTAAGAAAGCTAACCAATGAGTCATTGGCATTGACCATTTTAAATCTTTAGTTTACCTTGATATAATTAAAAGCTTCCTTCTTAAGCCAATACCTTCATCAACTCTTTCTCACTCTCATTGTAAATTTATTTGTTGATCACACGTTTGTTGCTTTTTAATTACTAAAAAAAGCCATCAAAATGTACCTATTGTGCTTCAGTACCAAACAAGTCTTCAACTTATATACAGAACGAGCACTTTACTGGAATTTATAACGGGATTATAACCACATTCAATAGCTAAATGGTATCGTATTAAGAAAAAGTTTTGTTAGATTTGTTTTTTCCTGGTTAATTATTTATGTCTAAATTGAGTTCCAAGGAATTGGGACGTTATATACGTAGCTAACTGTGTGTAGCTGCGTTAAGTGTTTGTGAACGAAAAGATAGATAATATTTTGATAGTGAACCATGGAGAAGCAAGCAGTGGTGGAAAGTGGACACATTATAGGATACAACGGAGACGTAAGGGGACCAAAATCAGCTCCTAGGGACCATCCTTGGCGTTCATGCCTAACTAAAACAATGGTCATGAAAACCATAACATGATAATTTCAAATTAACGATAAATAAATCTAAATAATTAATTTAGTTTATAAGTTTTAAATACATTAATGTCCTCATCGGATGCGACCGAGTCAACTAATATATACATAGTCGTCTTGAAATGAATATTGACCTAGTCGTCTTAAAATTAATATTTTGACGTAGTCGACTTACCACGAGACATTCTGATTCACTTGGTGTTACTAAAAGAAAGGTTTGAGCTAATTTTCGAAATGCCAATGGATACATTTTTATTGAAGTAATGACAATTGGCTAAATGCCAGAAAATAAACAAGTCAATGGACTAAACAAGTTGTGCGATAATTAAGAAAAGCCATTTGCAAGATTTATAATGTTATTATTATATGAGTATGAGAAAAAAACTTTTAATTTCCAAAGACTTACAAAAAACGATCAGCATGCTAATCACTTATAATTAGTTTCTCCTTTTAAAGTTCATTACGACCCATTTTTTTCCTTCACAGATAGCTTTTCCGAAGCCAATACCATCTTCAACTTCTCTTTTTACCTATCAGGCTATCACTCATGGCTTCTTCTACGTACCACGTCAAGAGATACCATGTTTTTCCGAGCTTCCACGGTCCTGATGTCCGTAGATCATTCCTTAGCCATTTACACAAACATTTTTCAAGCAAAGGGATCACGATGTTTAAGGATCATGAGATCGAGAGAGGCCACACGATCGGACCTGAACTCGTACAAGCGATTAGAGAATCTAGAGTCTTGATTGTAGTGCTCTCAAAGCGGTACGCTTCTTCAAGCTGGTGCTTAGATGAGTTGATCGAAATCTTGAAGTGTAAAGAAGGTTTCGGGCTGATAGTGATGACGATTTTTTATAAAGTTGATCCATCATGTGTTCGGAAACAGAGAGGAGATTTCGGAAGCACTTTTGAGAAAAATTGTGAAGGGAAACCTGAAGAGGTTAAGCTAAGATGGAGCAAAGCTTTGACTGATATAGCAAACATAAAAGGAGAATATTCTCTAAATTGGTATGTAGTTTCTTTCTTCTCTTGTTTCTTGTGTAATGATTTAGTGCTTATATCTTTCGTAAGCATGCTTCAACGGTGGTGTCTTTGTAAGTTTAGTAGAAGGATCTAGAGATATCTAAAAATATCGTAAATATTGTAAAAATATTCTATTAATTTGTAAATATACAGGAATTTTTATAAATTTGATAACGTTATGATATCTTATTAATTTATAGATAAAGATCAATTGATGTTCTACAGTATCTCAAAATAATAGTGCATTACTTGGGAATTAGTTGAACCTTACTTCTATATAAGTGTATGTAATTAAGTATGTAACCTTTATCTATAAGAGCACATATTAAATCCTCCTCATCACAAACTCGCACCATCCCTAATAATATTGACCATTTTTTTGTTAGGAGTGATGAGGCTGAGATGATTGAAAAGATTGCTGCTGATGTTTCAAACAAACTGAATCTTACACCATCAAAGGATTTTGACGGGATAGTGGGAATGGAAGCTCACTTGAGACAGGTAAACTCTTATTTACACCTAGCGTGTGATGAAGTGAAGATGATTGGAATTCAGGGTCCTACGGGGATTGGTAAGACTACCATTGCTAGAGCTTTATTCAACCAACTTTCTGCCGGTTTTAAGCTTAAATGTTTTATAAAGAACCCCAAGGGAAGTTATGGGAGCGTTGGTATCGATGACCATGATTCGAAGTTGTGTTTACAAAGCCAACTTCTGTCCAAGATTTTGAAGCAAAAGGATATGAAGGTACATCATTTAGGCACAATAAAGGAATGGCTACAAGATCAAAGAGTCCTTATAGTTCTTGACGATGTAGATGATCTTGAACAACTAGACACCTTGGCTAAAGAACCATCTTGGTTTGGTTTGGGAAGTCGGATTGTCGTTACCACGAGAGAGAGAAAGATACTTAAGGCACATTGGGTAAATGATATTTATCATGTGGGTTATCCATCTGAGGAAGAAGCTCTTGAGATCTTATGTTTAAATGCTTTCAAGCAAAGTTCTCCATGGGACGGTTTTGAAGAGCTTGCACAGAAAGTAACAAATCTTTGCGGTAATCTTCCATTAGGCCTTCGTGTTGTGGGTTCATCTTTGCGTGGGGAGAGCAAGCATGAATGGGAGGATCAGTTCTCTAAGTTAGAAACTAGTCTTGATAGAAAAATTGGGGACGTCTTAAGAGTGGGATATGAAAAACTATTGAAGAAAGACCAATCTCTATTTCTCCACATTGCAATCTTCTTCAACAATGAATCAATTGATCATGTGACAACCATGCTAGCAGACAGCGACTTGGATGTCAAAAATGGGTTGAAGACCCTTGCGGATAAATCTCTCGTGTATGTCTCGACCAAGGGATGGATCACCATGCATTGTTTACTGCAAAAATTGGGAAGACAAGTAGTTTATGAACAGTCTGGCGAACCTGGAAAACGTCAGTTTTTAGTTGAAGCCGAAGAGATTCGTAATGTGCTGGCAAATGAAACAGTAAAAGTTTTCACATCTAGATAAACTTTCTGAAGTATTTTTTTTATAACAGTTTCACTAATCTTGTTTTGGAACATTTTTCAGGGTACTGGATCTGTCTTGGGCATATCATTTGATATGTCTAAGGTCAATGATTTCTCTATAAGTGGGAGAGCCTTTGAAGGAATGCGTAATCTTAGATTCTTAAGAATATATGGACGACATTCTAGTACGTTACAAATGCTGGAAGACATGCAATATCTACCTCGTCTTAAGTTACTACATTGGGATTCATACCCAGGAACATTTCTTCCTCCAACATTTCGACCGGAATGTCTAGTGGAATTCCATATGGCATATAGTAAGCTTGAAAAGCTTTGGAGAGGAATCCAGGTTAGTATTTAGTTTATATTCTTAATTATCTTTATAACTAGTAAGAAATGTAGCTTAGTGGTTTATGTTAGTGTTGTCAATGTTACCACCCGATTCAATCTAAATAAGTTATTTCTCATTTGTTGTGTTTGACAATGCAGCCCCTCACAAATCTCAAGGAGATGGATTTGGGGTATTCCAAAAATTTGATAGAAATCCCAGATCTTTCGAAGGCTACTAGTCTCAAGACATTGACACTAACGTCTTGCACAAGTATAGTGGAGCTTCCTTCCTCTATTAAGAATCTACATAAACTAAAGAAGTTAATGATGATGGGGTGCGTCAAGTTACAAGTTTTTCCAACCAACATCAACTTAGCATCGCTTGAGGAAGTCGACATGAGTGATTGCTCGCGATTGCGAAGTTATCCAGATATCTCTATGAACATCAAGGATCTTGATGTTGGAAACACAAAGATGGAAGTTGATCCATCAATAGTTGAACGTTTGCCTCGTCTCGAATGGCTTCGTATAGGCAACAGAGACCTCAAGAGGTTAACACATGTCCCAGAAAGTGTAACACATCTAGACCTAAGCAATAGTGGTATAGAGAGCATTCCAGATTGTGTTATAGGTCTATCTCGGCTAGAAAGTCTTTTCGTCTTCAAGTGTAGGAAACTCGTGTCACTACAAGGTCTTCCCCCTTCTCTCAAGTACATGGATGCGACCGATTGTGGATTACTCGAAAAAGTATGTTTCTATGTCAATGATCCAATGAAGGACCTCATGTTCCACAATAGTTTCTCATTCCAGTATCCAATAAGGGAACTCATGTTCCAGAATTGTTTGAAGCTAGATGAAGAATCAAGAAGAGTAATCATACAACAAAAGGTTTATGAATATGTATGCTTACCGGGTAAAGAAGTTCCCGCGGAGTTCACTCACAAAGCTACAGGAAACTCTATAACCATCCCTATGGTTATGGATTCTGAGGGAACTTTCTTTGCTTCCTCAAGATTTAAAGCTTGTCTTCTACTTTCGCCAATCAAGTACTCGTATCTCGATATAGCTTGTCGCCTAACAACCGAAGGAGGTGTCATCATTATGGAGCTAAACTGGGATTCAATGAATGTTTCTCATTTTGTCACTGAGCATTTGTTCATATGCGGTGGTAACTTGGTTCAAGAAACACCGAAAGTTGGTGTGATTGCGAAGGAGGTTCTATTTGAATTCAGCTGCATGGATAACCTCAAGATTCTTGAATGCGGTGTACAGATTTTGAGTGAGGAAACAGAGAGTAGTAGTGATAGCGAAGTAGATTACTTTGAAAGTCGAGGCGACAACGACAACCATACGGATGGAAATGAATACTATCAACCTGAAGCAGCTCAATGTGACTATACTGGTTGTTGGAGTAGGCTTAATAAGCTTTGGTCTAGAGAAGAAGAAGAAGAAGTAGACATGACCTCTCATTATGATTCCAAGACGACGATGATGATAATGAAGATGGTTGCGTTTGGTATGTCTCTGCTTTTGCTATATTTTGTTGCACAGTTCTAAAGACTGTAACTGAACAAGTGGCTCTAATTTTTTTAACTGCGCTGTAAGAAAAACAAGTGGCTACAGAGATAAAATAAATTCAAAATATAAGAGTCACATCTCCTACGGCAAATCTCCGCCACCATCCCCGGCCAAAGCCTTAATTTGCATCGGAACAATTTCTGAAGCTGTGTCAGTTCTCTCTAGGTGAATAAATCGAAAGCAATAAGCATTAACGTTTTTCGATCTGGTGGATAAAACTCTGAGTAGTAGCACCAAATGCCAAGGATATTAGTGAATAATTAAGTAAGTTCTTTCATATCTTTCTAGACCTTGTTCATCACAATTTCAGCTAGTCACTTAATGTTCAATTGCTTCTTCAGGGTAATGCATTGGTATTGAATCTAGGTTCGGTAATAAAGTATTGAATCCATTACTTTGCAACCAAAGGGATCACAACGTTTCAAGATCAGAAGATCGAGAGAGGCCACACGATTGGACCTGAACTCGTACAAGCGATTACAGAGTCAAGAATCTCGATCGTGGTGCTCTCGAAGTACTACGCTTCTTCGAGCTGGTGTTTAGATGAATTGGTTGAAATCTTGAGGTGTAAAGAAGCTTCGGGGCAGATTGTGGTGACCATTTTCTACGACGTTGATCCGTCCGATGTTCGGAAACAGAGAGCAGAGTTCGGAAGCGCTTTTGAGGAAACATGTGAAGGGAAAACAGAGGAGGAGAAGCAGAGGTGGAGTAAAGCTTTAGCATATGTAGCAACCAGCATTCTCGTAACTGGTTCGTCTTGTTTTGTTTTGTTATTTTAGTTGAATCTATCAATGCTTCAGTGGTGGAATCTTTGTGAATTTTAGACTCACCAACAAGGTCTTGTTTGCTTTTGTTAGGGCTAATGAAGGTCTTGTTCACACCTAGGGTTTCCGGTGGTTTCTCAGGATCTAGGTACTCAAGTACAATCGAGTTCACAATTTCTTTCAAACAAACCATCTTGGAAATCAGTTGTTCAGGCTAAATCAATGTTCACCAAGCATGAGGTCAGATATACGGAGATCGACGGTGTCTCGGCAGTTGCTATCCCCGATGACGTTATAGAAGATTCAGTTCCACTTTGGGAAGATTTCTTGGTCGGCAAATTCCTTTCAACAACACCTCATGTGGCCAAAGTCCATGTGATAGTGAACAATATATGGTCCCTTGGGGACAAATCAATCAAAATTGATGCTTTTGTGGTGAACTCCACAACAATCAAATTCAGAATCAAGGATAGGTCGGTTAGGGAACGTGTATTGCGAAGAGGGATGTGGAATATCGCCGAAGTCCCGATGATCGTTTCAAAATGGTCTCCAATCGTTGAGGAACATCACCCTAACATGGAAACATTTCCAATGTGGGTCATTATTAAGAATGTTCCGCACCAGCTATTTTCGAGGAAAGGTCTTGATTTTCTTGCAAGCGTTGTTGGAGAAGCTAACTTTGAAGAAGCCTAAGTGTTTGTGGAAGCTGATTTGACAAAGGAATTGCCAAAGTCTTTTCGGTTCAAGTCAGACAAAGGAGTCGATGCCATCGTGGAATTTAAGTATCCGTGGTTGCCACCTCGGTGCTCCAGTTGCTCCAAGTGGGGACACCTTATAAAACAAGAGCTTACCATGTTGTGGTTGCCTACGACAGTGTTGAAATATGCGGTAGTTGTGAGACGGTGAGACGACGAGAAGCTGAAATTGAAGCAGGGTAGCGAAGGAGAGGAGGCACGAGACCAAACTCGGGCAAAGAAGAAGGCTAGATTTGGTGGGTCAGGACGTTCAGGAGGGTCCGGAGGTTCGGAAACAGGAGACTCTGCAAGCGGATCTAGTCGACCCGTCACTGCCGATAACTTTCGAGGTGGAAGAGTGTGCGAATAGCCGAACATATCTGGAGAAAACTTCACAGAAAATAGCATAGCAAAAGAACCAGCCATCATAGGTGAAGATAAAGGAGGAAGAAGGGATGAAATTGAGAAGCAATCTCACCGACGGCGGCTACTAAGGTATGAAAACCCTAATCGCCTAAGAGGAGAGAGCGTTTACATTAACAACTTTATATGACTTAAAAACGGACTTTAATCTGTAATAACCTCACCACTATAATTTTATTCTAAAATAATCCTCTCATAAATCAGAATTTTTTTCTATTTTTTTTCAAGTCAAAATTGTTGTAAAGACTAATAAGGGTTTAATGAATATTATAAATTACAAACCCAACCACAAAGATCCGAAACTAAACCCGGATCCAACTCAAAAATATGGATCTAACCTAAATTATTATTTTTCTTGATTTTTTTCCCCTTTTTTTTCTCCTCTTTCTCTTTTGACGAAGAACACAATTGTTCAGTCTCCGATGTCGCCGTCGGTTCACCGCGATGTCGCCGTCGGCTCACCTCTCCATCCGCGTCGCTCATCTCTCCATCCCCGACGCTCATATCTTTGCTCCGTTTTGATTGAAGAGAGGCATGAGGTTACCAATAACTAGTCTTTATGGATTCGTAATTAGATATAAGTTTTTTTGTATCATCAATTGATTATAGAATTATGGACTTGTAGATGTGACGCTTAAGAGGAGGATTATTGTATGATATGGTAAGTTTAATTAATGAGTTTTGGTGAAATTTTTAGGATAATGTAAAATCAAGGTCTTTAATTGATTATATTTTCCTTGTATTATAGTGATTCATGAGAACTCCATTTGGAAATATCATCAATTGATTATTGGATTTGGTTAAAGAATAGGTTTAGTGTATCATACACTGTGTATGAGAACTTCATGTGTAAGATTCTTAAAATTGGGTTTGTGTTAGATTCTTATATATGCACTTCTTTGTTGCTTATTTTTTGCAGTGGATTGAATCTTAGAGATGCACTCAAGTTGTTTGATGTAATGCCTAGAAATGAATCTTGTGCACCAAACTCTATAAGTTACTCGGTTTTGATTCACGGATTGTGTGAAGTAGAAAGACTTGAGGAAGCATTTGGCTTAAAAGGTTAAATGATTGAGAAATGTTGCCAACCAAGTACACGTACGTACACTGTGGTTATCAAAGCCTTGTACGATAGAGGTTTAGTTGATAAAGCTTTTAACTTGGTTGACGAGATGATTGTTAGAGGGTGCAAACCAAACGTTCATACTTACACCGTTTTAAATGATGGTTTGTGTATAGAGGGAAAGATTGAAGAGGCTAATAGGATTTGTCGAAAATGCTTAAAGATTGCAAACCTAATGTAAGAACTTTCAACAAGCTTATGGAAGGGTTGTGTGAGTCGACAAACCGTTCAAAAAGGACAAGCAAGAGGATAGAGAAATGACGTTGAATGGTTGACTTTAGAATGAATGATGTTGCATTTGTAATGGTGAATTCATGTTTTAGGTTGTAAAAGACTAGAAATGGCCGTGGCAATAATCGTTGTTGTTGTGAAGGAGAAGCTCGTGGCAATTGAGTATTGTCCTAATCACCTGAAGTTGGCGAAGAAGAAATGGTACTTGTGTGAAAAAAGAGATAATTGTTTTTGTTGTATTTTGGTAGTTTAAGGACCAAAAGACTTGAAATGTTGTTTTGTACTGGTTTTACTTGTTTTTAGGTGCTTCGAATAAATGGATATGAATGTTATTGATAAGTATGACTATGAACGAAATTCAATTTTTTTGTCTAACTAACAAGTGAATATAAAATCGAAAACTAGTCATACTGGTCTAACTAAGAAGTGAACATAAACGTGTGAAAACCTTAAATTTTTTATTATAAATAAGCATATTTAACACATGCGCCGTCAAGAGCATTAAATAATATATAAAATTTAAACATAGTCATACTTAGTTTTCTAGTATGACCACTTCACACATAGTCATATTTTGGTGGTTTTCACGTATTATTAGTCATACTTAGGTGAAATCATATTTGTTCCAGTAGGACTACTCCAATGTAATCATTGAAACATATTTACTATCATTTCGTGTATTCAAATGTATAATAACTTTATTTTTGCGTATTTGACATAACAATGAGGTTTGTACACATACATTATCCTTATGTATGAAGTATATTTTAGGAAAAAATGTGTTTTTCTCTAATTTTGTTATTAAACTTTATATGTTTTATGTGGTCCCTAAGTATCAATTAGCTATATATATGGACTTAAGGATCATGAAGATTAACAAAAAAGAAAGAGGAAGAACAAACCTAAAACCATAAACCATAGTCATACTCATTCATACCAGTTATATATGGCAGAGATCATTAGAAACCTAAAAACATAGTCATACCTACTATTACCAGTCGTATCTGGCAGAGACTCTTACCAAAATAAAATAACACATTCATACCTAGTCATATCTGGCAGAGACTCTTACCAAAATAAAATAACACATTCATACCTACTATTACCAGTCATATCTGGTAGAGACTCTGACCAAAATAAAATAACACATTCATACTTAGTCATACCAGTTATATCTGGCAGAGACTCTTACCAAAATAAAATAACACATTCATACCTACTATTATCAGTCATATCTAGCAGAGACTCTGACCAAAATAAAATAACACATTCATACCTAGTCATACCAGTCATATCTGGCAGAGACTCTTACCAAAATAAAATAACAATTTCATACCTATTATTACCAGTCATACCTGGCAGAGAGATTTACCAACGTAGTTTAAGTAATCTTACAGACCATCCAGCCCTTACCTCTTCCTCTTCATATATGTTCTCCCGTTGACGTGTGCCATTTTTCTTGATTTCTTCCTTTCTTAACTTTGTGGGGTGGGGGAAAGAAGAAAGAAGACGGGAGAGTATAGATAAGTTAGAGTTAATTTTAGGTTGTTGGGTAATTAAATTCGAATTTAATTAGAGGAAAACATGAAGAATTGGACTGAATTAATGTTTTGTTCTTGCTCTGTTTTGTTCTTAAACGCAAGAGAGACAGAGAAAGAGGGAAGAAGAAGGCCACGTGTGAGTAGATAAGTTTTGGTTGTTAGAATTATTAATTAGATATTTATTTAGATTTTGATTATTAGATTAATAGATATAAAGGAGGGTAAAAATGAAAGAATAGTTTTTGAGGATTAGTTAGGTTAAAGAGGGTTAGTTAGGTTAAAAAAATTTGAGGAAGGTTCTTTGAGATTAAGATCCTTTAAAAACATGAAAAGATAAAATAATTTAATATATCGTTATGTTTAACATATTTGGTCTTGTATTTCTTTCCGTTGGTGATATTGTACCTCTCTCCGTTCACTATCCTTAGATTCTTCCAACTTGCCCGAGACAGGCCATCTGCGAGCTCTTTGCCCAAACGGATTATGGTCAATAAAGAAAAATGTTGCTCCACATGTAGCTCCAAGCCTCCAACCTATGTTATTATCCTAGTTGTTGCTAACTCTGTTGCTACTTCATCCTATAAGTTTGACCCTAGGGCTTCAATCTCTTATTCGGCTTCGGATAATTGGAGCTATAGAACTTAGGCTTCATCACTTTATAAATGGATTAAACTTGGTTTTATAAAGAAAAAAGTCAATATTTTATCTCTATTTGACTTGTGTAAACAATCATAGGCACTTTATCATTTGAATTATGGGTTCTTAGTTATTACTATAAACAAAATGAATAACAAAAATATCTGTAACTCTTATTTTTTTGTCGTTCCATTATATATGTGAAGTGGGTAACTCTTATAAGTCAAGTAGAGAGACATAAATCTACCAAATTATTAAACTTGTAGGGTGAAGATGACGCATCCATTTTGAGCCCATACTCCATTGCTCCTCCACGCAGCGAAGTAGTCTAAGACAAATTGTTTTCAGTCATTCGTTGCGGATATAATAAAGAAATCAACTTTCTAACAGAATTTATTGCAAAATTATGTAAAGCACACGCCAAAAAGTTCTAAGATCCGTTTAACATAAACTATTCCATCTTTAACACTGACACAAAAAAAGAAAAAAACTATTGTACTACGAGGATCCTAACCAAAAATGTTTAATGGCAAACAAAAAAATTTGAAATCCTGAAAATGTTCAAATAAAATCAAGTAAAAAAATAAGTAACATAAGTGTTAACCAATTTAGCCAAATGTAATCTAAAAATGGGTATCTCAAATTTAATACTCACACCGTTTCTATATAATTTATATAAAACATTTTTGCTAAAAACACAAAATTAAGAAAAAGTCTTTATAAAAAAATATAAACTAAAAAAAATTAGTCAATTATAAAAAAGACTGCAAAATACTATTGACCATCTAATATTCAATAGTAAAAAGTACCTAAACATATGAAAACATAAATATTATAAAATAAAAAAATTCCAAAATATCTTATATAAAGAAACGGATAGAGTACAAAATATGAGACCCAATGCAATTGTCTCTCTTTTTAACTCACTGAGAACGGCTTTGTGACAACTTCTCGAAAGAATCATATATACATAGTTTGTAAGTTCAGCATGAGTAGCAAATTTAGGACAAACAAATCAAACTATACTGAATTTAATCAAACCAAACTGAATAAATGTTAACTGAAATTATAAATCAAAGAATGTTTTGAGTTATTTCTCCTTCTCCACAATTGGGAAAGTTGTTTTCCTTTTTTTAAGTACAAAATGGGAAAGTTTTTCTTCCAAAGATCACGGCGAAAGCAATGCAAAGTATTAACATCACCCCAAATGGATTCAAGTCAACTTGCATTTGCTTACATACTATTGGACCTCATTGATCAAATCCTAAATCTATAAATACTCTACCTCCTATCCTCACTTCTTCACCTCACCACAACACAATCAATCATAAAGAAACGAAAACTTAATCCTCTCTATTAATTTCCCCGTTTTATAAAAGCAAAATGGCATCAATCATGGTATTGGTCACGGTTTTGACCATTCTTTTCACGACTTTCAGAATCTCTCAAGCTACGTCTCGTACTATCACCTTCCACGAGCCGTCGATGGTTGATAAACATGAGCAATGGATGGCTCGATTTTCTCGCGTTTACCGTGATGAGCTTGAGAAACAGATGAGACGCGATGTGTTCAAGAAGAACGTAAAGTTCATTGAGAACTTCAAAAAAAAAGGGAACAAAGGCTACAAGCTTGGTGTCAATGAGTTCGCCGATTGGACTGACGAGAAGTTCCTAGCAACACATACGGGACTAAAGGGCCTAACAGCAACTTCCCCATCCAAGGCGATCGAGAAAACGATGTCATCTAGGTCTTGGAACGTCAGTGACGTGGTAAGGGAGAGCAAGGACTGGAGAGATGAAGGAGCTGTCACTCCTGTCAAGTACCAAGGCCAATGCGGTAATGCATTCATAAATTCTGTCTAAACTCTATATATTATCAAACTCATTTGACAATTTTAAATGCAAATTCGAAAAATAAATGATCTTTTTTTGTTTATCAGATTTGAGTTTTGAATTTTAATTAAAAAAAAATGGTTAATAATAACGTTAAAATGTTACATGTTTTTTCTTAGAAGTACGAGAAAACAATTAGGCACAAAATATTAAACTTGATGCCCAAGTCAGTTTAGGGTTATAGTGATCGACTAGGGCTTACTGATGGGATGTTGACTATAATTTGCCTCGTTTCTTGAAAGAGGGGGGTCCAACTTATCATTATTATCAAATATCCGTATGTACAGGATGTTGCTGGGCGTTCTCAGCTGTAGCAGCAGTGGAAGGTGTGGGTAAGATCGCCCATGGGAACCTCATATCTCTAGCTGAACAACAGCTTCTAGACTGCGACAGATCCGACCAAGGCTGCAACGGTGGGATAATGTCGGAAGCTTTCAACTACATAATCCGAAACCGAGGAATCGCTTCGGAGAACGACTACTCTTATCAAGGATCAGATGGGAGATGCCGGTCCAATGCAAGACCCGCTGCACGGATCAGCGGATTCCAAACCGTCCCTAGCAACAACGAGCGGGCCTTGCTGGAAGCCGTATCGAGGCAACCAGTCTCAATATCAATGGACGCGAATGGGGAAGGGTTCATGCACTACTGAGGGGGAATATATGACAGTCAGGATTGTGGGATCAGCTCGAATCACGCTGTTACCTTTGTTGGGTATGGAACGAGCCATGACGGTACCAAGTACTGGTTGGCTAAGAACTCTTGGGGTGAAACTTGGGGAGAAAATGGATAGATTAGGATCCGAAGAGACGTGGCATGGCCTCAAGGCATGTGTGGTATAGCCCAATATGCTTTTTATCCGGTTGCGTAAGTGATTTTTGTTACATATACTATCAATTGAAATTATTGAAAATTATATCAAAGTGGTATATAGTATAGCTTCATGGTTATTATATTCTTGTTGAGGTGCGGTTTGAATCTACATCACATCTTTGAGCCACAAATATGATATATGTAATGTATTTTTGTATTGTTCTGTGTAAGTCGTGTATGGCGTTGGTGTATAACTTGTAAGGCATGCATTATTTAACAGAAAATATATTTTATATAGAAAACCATTATATAATCGTGTATTCTCTCCGTTGCAAATTAATTGTCATTCTAGGTGTTTTCACACAAATTAAGACAACAATTAAATTTTCTATTTTACCCCTAATTAATACACTATTTTGTTTGATATAAATAATTATTAAGCTAAAAATTAAGGGTAAAAGAAGGAAAATAGAGATAAATTTGTATTGGAAATATAAAATGACAAGTAATATGAAACAAAAAATTATTGTTAGAATGACAACTAATATGAAATAGAGGGAGTATATCATATGTTTCGATAGGAATGTAAATAAACTAAAATGAAGAACGTATATATTATTTAATTTGTATATCAAGAATATATACAAATTAAATAAATGGTAATTTCCAAAAATATCATTTTTTAAAGTTTTTTTCCAAAAATACTATCTTCAAGTTTTTTTTTTAAAATACCATATTTTTTTCAAAGTTCCAAAAATATCACTTTTTAAAAATTTATTTTTAACATTCAAAACTAAATCCTAAATCCCAAACCATACCCTCTAAAACTATACCCTAATTTTAGAATAGTTAATTCAAACCCAAAAAAATTAAATTATAAACCTTAAAAATCAACTTTTTAAAAAGTGGTACTTTTGGAACTTTGGAAGAAAAAATGTGGTATATTAAAAAAAAAAATCAAGGGGGTATTTTTGAAAAAAAAAACTTCAAAATATAATATTTTAGGAAATTTCTCTTAAAGAATATGTACGTTCTCCACATTAATTTATTTACATTCCTTAACGTTCGTACTCCAACCATCAGAACGTGTATATTTATTTACATTCCTATCGAAACATATATATACAAGAATAGCCGTCAATTCTGATGGTTGGAGTATGAACGTTCGTGGTTATAGACCCAATTCGAACCCAATGGCTGTGAGAAGAATGGTGTGTTAAGTTGATGAGTTGGGTCAACACTCAACACGATTTTACCTATCATCGGAAGATATCTAGAAGCGCATTTGAGTCCCTTCTTTTTTTCCCTTCACTTTGAGACTAAATTATATCTGCACACATTGTTTGGATTATTTTCTTATAAAATATTGTTTTGTACACATGGTATTAATATTTAAGTTCCGGGATCAAATATTACAATATACAGATTAAACAAAAAGTCAGAGAAATATGACATAAATCTTCTTCGGAACATGTGAAACTTTTGTGGAACTAATATTCCTAAATCACTCGATATTCGTAAAACACTAATTAACAAAACACAATCAATTGAAAAAACAGCCAAGGTTACCTGTCTAGTGCTGTCCATTTCTTTTCTTTTTTTGTCATCTGATACTATTGATTAAACCGACCAACACAACCACCAGAGGGTTACAAATGTTATAATAAGCCACAAGCCGGCCAAAACAACGATCAAACCTCGGGATCAAGAATCAACCAGAGGCGATCCAAATACTCACTCTAAAACAAATAACGGATACAATGCTCTAAATGCCCATAAAGAAACTAAAAGTTGGATGAATAGGCGAAGAGATGCTGCTTCAGAATTATCAACGACGAGGTGGTACACTTAACCAAGAAACACATGAGAAGGCTGGAACTTGAAGGCAAAATAATAACTCAAACCACCTGAAAAGGAGAACGAGCCACTACCCACATATATTAACCAAGCCCCAACAAACAAAAGACGAGATCAAAAACTGAATAAAACCCGCATTTGCTAGCAATACCACGCAGAGAAAACTCCATTAGGATACGACGATTAAATAACCAGCCAAAAACCACCACAAACAACCAAACATCCAAGACTTTAAAGCATTTGAACACACAAACATAGGCAACTCAAGCTCAAACCAAAGACCACACCAAAAGACCAGGGCGGCAACTTCAAACCAAAGATAATTAGTTCCAATCCAGCCAAGAACCACCAAATAACAACTAACCCTGATGCTAACCATTAAACCACCACAAAGGCAGACCAACGAGCTTCACCACTAAAAGACCAGACCTCACCGGAGGTGATTTGAACCAGAGACCAATAACCAAAACTAATTGAACTAAACTCATAGAAATCAGAGACCAAAACGATATCAACCGAAAATCAAACCACATAGAAGAGATACGACCTGAGACGGTAGAGATCTCGAAATCCGGCTAGTTGATAACGGTCAAGAAGGAGTTCAATCTGAACATAAATGAAGTTCTCGAGTGACAAAAGACCCACGCACCACCACTTAATTGATTAATGAAAAGAAAGGTTACAGAACATATGGCGTAGAAGCATGTGAAAATTGATGGACAATGATTTAAGATGTCCCCCGTGACAAGCATACCACTAAAATGTGAATCTTCCACTTATAGTTATCCACGGGAAGACCAAACGTATTTTTTGGGTGTCGATAGTCATAATTTTCCAGACCACTTTCTTAAATTTTAATTTTAATGGGGTTACATAAAAATAAGAGCAATTGACGAAAATACAAATTTTAAAATTTATTTTGATCTCAAACATATCATTAACATTAAAATTAAATCCTATATAAATCGTTAACCTAAATCCAATGTAATGATATTTTGAGGGAAGACATAATAATTTCCCCTCAATACTTTCATATTTTCCTATATTACTCCCAACACTTTGGGTCATAACATTTCCCCACAATATCAAAGTTACACGTTTAATTATATAATAGATTTTATAAGGAAAAAATGTTACTAAATTTGATCTATGATTTGTTTCACATTCTTTAAGTGTATATTATCCTATACTTTTATAAATAAAGAAACTAATAGTTTATAGGATACAAATTAAGTAATTTTCTCCATAGAAACCCTATTACAGAGGTAATTTAATAGGGTTTCTTGCTTTAAATTATTCTATTAGTTAATTAAATATTTCAAAGAATAACCACTTCACTAATTTTCTACGAAACAAGTACACTATCAAAGAAGTAATTTTATATCCCACATAAATTTTTAAGATACTGACACTTCTATAGTGATTGTCTAATACGGTTAGACTAGAGTTTGGATGTACACAACTTACATGAAGCCTTTGAGCGGCGTAAACTCTCCCAAACCTCAAACCCTAGTCAGCCGCCTTTAACCTTCCGATCTCCTTTTTTGGTGGGTGATGGCTCTCACCTCCGCCAGAAAAAGGTTTCTCTTACCCTTTTCTTCTTTTCCTTTTCCTTTTCGGCTCCAGATCTGGTGATTTTGGCGATGTTCACTCTTAGATCTCGACTCTTTAGCCTGGGTCTCGATTCTAGTTTCTCTTCGTGATTGGCTCTGATTCTTCCGGTGTAGTCGCTTAAGGACGGTGATGAGTGGTGGGTCTGTGGTCGTTTCGTTTTGTTTGGTCTTCGAGTACCTCTGTTGTCTTCCTATGGGTGGCTCTATGATTTTGGTTTGGATATGTTAGGCTTGGTTTGAGGCTTTAGGACTGCCTCGGATCTGCCCCTGCTTATCCTCCTTTCTTTGGTTCCTGTTCTTACCGATAGTATTTGCTTCAGAGATTCGCTTTCGGCGAGTTGTTTTGGTCTTTGATGAGTGTTTATTCGCTGCCTCTTAGTGCTCTGGTTTGACCTGTGGCCCGTCGGCTTTGAGGTTTGTTTGAGAGTTTCTCTCGTCTGCCCTCTAGCTTATCCTTGATTGTGCCGGTTTTAGTCTTTCTTTGATTGTGTTAGTTTAGTTTTGTGTATCTGCTCTGGGTTTTGGATATGCGAGGTATGGTTTATAGTAGGTGTTGGCCTTCTTTAAATCGGCGAGAGTTCTGGTCAGGTTGGTTGGTTAATTGTTTACTCTGTCAAGCCTCTCTTTTAGTTGCGGTTGTGGAGTCTTGAGAGTCGTGGGTGCTAGGTCCGTGTGTCTGGATCCGCGTCTAGTGATGGTATATTGTTGTGGAGGCATCTACTGCCTTTTCGGTTTGCTTTGCTTATGGAATTGGTATCAAGCCAATGCAATGGTGACAGTTGTCAGTTTTACTCTTGCGAGGAGGTGGCTTGTTCTTGTCTGTAGGTGACTTGAGCTAGTTTGCGAGTGTCCGCGTGTTGGAGCTAGTTTCCCTTTTCAGCGGTTTCCCAGAGATGGTCAAGGTGCTGGCCTTGAGCTTAGTGGCGCGGATGTTTTGAGTTCTACATTTTAGCATCTTCGAGAGTAGTGTCCAAACCGTTGCTTCCTTTGTTCCCCTCTCTCTTCCGTCCTCTCATGTTGCTGGTAGAGTTGTGCTTGTGATGCATTGTTTTGGTATCACATTCAACTCTTGGTTTTTGGCGTTGAGTAGGCATCAACTAAGTTCCTTGGAAATTGGGGTGTTTCAATGTGTTGTTGTTGGTTTGGAGTTTGATTTAGAGCTCCTTTTCTTAAGGTTTTGTATCCTTTGACTCCCTCTTTGTTGTTTGTTATTAGACTCAACTTCTTGGGTGTGGGGTTTGTTTGTATTCCTATCTCATTTATCAATATTAATCCTCAGATGACAAAAAAGAAAGAGTGATTGTCTAATACCAAGATCTAAATTGCTAAGCAATTTTTTAATCGCAACAAATATAGTTAATCTAATATGAATAAAAATAATTGTAAAAAAAATAAGAAGTTAGATGCTAGTTGTAATTTAATGGTGTTTTTGCCACATCGTAATCCAAATTAAATCCGATACCATGCATATAAATTTCTGGGAAATTTTGGAAACAAGTTGGACCGGTTCATTGGTTGTTATTAGCTGTCAGGTCTCCTACTCCTACTTCGCTTTCCCGCTTTGTTCTCTTCTTTTTGTTTCTTTCTTAATTTTTATTTAGGACAACGAGAAGGGACTTTAATCTCTAATAACCTACTGACCAAAAATGTAATCTTTAATAACCCTCTAATTACTTTCTTATTTGTTTTGATTTTTTTTTAATTAAAACGCAAGCAAAAGACGAAAATGTCCTTGACGGATCTGGGCAAAAAACACAAATGATACAACCTTTTTTCCCCAAATCAAAAGGGTCGAAACCCTAAAATTCTTGTTTGCAGTTTCAGAATTTGATCCCCGAGAAAGAGAGAGAAACCCGATTCCAAGAGAGAAATCATATTCCGATCGTCTTTGAGTCGTCTTGTTACCGCGATTCAGTGAGAGAAACCTGATTCCTCCTTCTTCTTGTTACCGCGATTCCGAGTGAAAGAGAGACACACACGTCGCCGTTGCAATCGAAGAGGTTTGTTTATGTTCTTGTTTCTATATATTTCTCTCTCCCTTTGATTTGTCCGAGATTAGGGATTTCAATAATCTGAGATTGCAAGTAATCGTAAACCCATTGAAATCGCGTCGCAATGAGTTTTGGGTTTGTTTCACAGATTAAAACCCAAAACCTATTCGAATTTCAATGGGATTTCAATAATCATAAATTTATAGGTTGGAAGATTGAAGAAAATCGAATGACTTTGTTTCTCTTCTTGCTTCTATGTTCCTCGTTTCTTTAATTTGGGTGAATGGGTAATTGATGTTCTGGAAAAGAGAATTTAATGGATTTTTTTTTGGTTTTGGTTGTGCATTTTCGGACCTGGAATTAGAGATTTGGAATTGGAATGAAATTGGTTTAGACTTTTGATATGAATTGAATGGGTTTGTTTCATCTTGGATTGTGGATATGAAATTAAGGATTTTGTTTTGTTGCTTTTTTGTAGAAATGGATAGTGAGAAGAAAGGGAAACGGTATGCTGTGAGTGACAACAGTGAGTTAGAAACCAATGGGGCTACGATAGGGTCAGAGCCGGCATCGAATCCATCGTCATCGAATCCATCGCCTTCTGATTTATCCCCAACAAATTCAGTGACAAGAGATCCATCGCCAACAGATCCAATGCCAACAAATACCAGTCCAACTGATCCCATGCCAACAGATCCAACGCCAACAGAAACCAGTCCAATTGATCCCATGCCAACGAATCCAACGCCAACGGATCCATCGTCATCAAAGGTATGTATCTAATCCACATCTCTTAGTATTAATTAGGCTACAAAAAAATCAGAGAACTGGTAATAATGAGTATGAATGTGATGTAATCGGTGAACTGGTACTAGTGAGTATAAAATTTTGTACATAGGATAATTGATTCTACTAAGTATAAGTTTGGTATTATAGGATTGACATTATGTTTGTATCTTTTAGTATTAATTAGGATAAAATAATCACAGAACTGGTAATAATGAGTATAAATGTTATGAAATCGCAGAACTGGTACTAGTGAGTATAAATGTTTGTACATAGGAAAACTGATTCTACTGAGTGTAAGTTTGGTATATTGGGATTGACATTTTATTTGCATTGCAGGATAAAGAGCAGTCAGATACCCTACCGATGCAGCCTGAGCGTTTTTTCTTCCAGCCTAGCCAGTTTAACACCCTATGCAAAATAAATACAAGGTGTGGTTTGAAAGATTTCTTGGAGACCATTGAGACAGTGGGATTGGAACCGGAGTTGGAGTGGTTTAAGAAACATGGTCAGTTTCAGCATGTATTTCACATGTTTAGGGAACCGAATCACAAGTCTCAAGCATTGTGGATGTTGTTTCTTCGAACTGTGCATGTGGATAGGAGGAGAGCTGTTTGGTTTGTGGTCAATGGTGTGCCTATCCGGTACTCTATGAGGGAGCATGGTCTCCTATGCGGGTTTGACTGTCATGATTATCCGGTTGGAATCAATCCGAAGATGAACTTGCGGTATTATGAAAGTAAGTTGAGGAAGAAGTACTTTGCGAATAAGAAGAATGTTACTGTACAAAATGTGAAGGATAAGCTGCTTTCACTGAAGCAGAAGAGGCCGGATGAGAATCGCCTAAAGTTGGCGATTGTGTACTTCTTAAGCGCGGTAATCGCATGTAAGTCTAAGAGCAATGGTAATATAGAGAAGTTCTTATTTAGAATGGCTGAAGATCCAGAGTTGTGTAAATCATATCCGTGGGGAAGATTGACATTTAACAATTCTATCAATGATATTTACAACTCGTTGGAGTCAATGAAAGGTGTTGCCAATGGCGCATGGACCATTGCTGGATTTGTATATCCTTTGCAGGTAAAAGTCATATTTTCTAGTTATGGTTCATTGTTTACAACACATATATGTTGAATATAATTGTTTTTGTATCTTTATGTGTAGATATTGGCTTTTGAGTGTATACCAAAACTGAAGGATACATTTAGGATTGAAATTGAAGGAAGAGATGCAGCGTGTCCAAGAATGTGCAAGACGATGTTTGCACATTGTAATATGAAAGGTTGGCCATTGGAAGAGCTCTATGAGAAGCTTGGTTCTCCTGAGGTATTAATTAAACTTATTTCTTAAGT
The DNA here is from genome assembly GCA_900128785.1 of Arabis alpina. Taxonomy (NCBI): domain Eukaryota; kingdom Viridiplantae; phylum Streptophyta; class Magnoliopsida; order Brassicales; family Brassicaceae; genus Arabis; species Arabis alpina. The sequence continues at coordinate 33,075,409 of LT669793.1, read as the reverse complement.
AGAAAATTGTTGGCCAATGTTTATAGCTAATTAGTACGAATTTTCATTTTCAGGAGATTCAAAGTATCTTGGAAACAGATTTTCAAATAGAAGAAATACTTTTGGAGCGCATCTTAGATAATGGACCATGTTTTGAAGACCATGATATGATTCAAGACGGTTGGAACGAGCATCTTGAAGCGGAGAAGAAGATATGTTGGAAAGACTTGTATGATGCAGATGTGGCTGCCCAAGCATCCATTCTGATAGAGAAAACTGTGCCGGTTACGGACTTGGATCCAGAGAAGAATCCGGCTTTGCTTCAGTTTATCACAAACTTAGAAGATAGAATGAAGAAAGAGATGGCTGTGGAGTTTGAGAAGGTGAATATTGAAGTTGAGGATTTAAAGAAGAAAAACAACAAGCTAAGGATGAAAGCGAGGGTTCAAAGGACGAAAGTGAGGGTTCTTAGAGCTGAAGTGAAGACTCTTAAAACTGAAATGAAAAGTTATTCGGACTGGTATGGAGTGGCTGAGAATGAGTATGGAGGGTTTGAAGAAGTTGGCGGTTCTGAAAAGGAGCAAGGTGATGGTTCTAGGAAAGAGCAAGGTGGTGGTTCTGGAAAAAATCAAGAAGAGACAGTGAAGGAAACCGAAGCATTAGAGATGGACACAGAGAAAGAGAAGGAAGCTGAATCAGAGGAGAGAACGAAAGAGATGGAACTCGAGAAAGAAAGTGAGAAAGCAGGAGAGAATGAAAAAGAACAAGACCAAGGTGAGAACTTGTCTCTTGTTATTTATTAGGTAAATTTTATGAAAGATACATTAATGGTTTTCATGTGTATTGTTGTTGGTTTTAAAGAAAAAGGAGATAGTGGAAAAGAAGAAGAACAAGAGATAGAGGAAGCAGAAGACCGAGAGAATGAAGAAGGTACTAAATTTCTCTCTCGATGATCATGAATTGATGAATTCTTTTGACAAATGTGATGAATTGAATTGACCTATTTATGTACTGAATTTACAGCAGAAGGAGAAGAAGACGGAGTTGTGAAGCAGAAAAGTGCCACAAAACAGAAGAGGGTACGCAAACCATCAGTGTACACGACTGAGGATTATACGCCTACCGGGAAAAACACGATCAGAAACAATGCGGCTGGGGGCAAAAGGAAAATCACCAAAAAGAGTGACGACATTGTGAAGAAACAGAAGAAGTGATGGTGATGGTGACGGTTCTTTGTTTTACTTGAATGTCGTTTTATTTGAATGATAAAAACTTTGAATTTGTGGTTTCTTTTTAGGTGCATAAGACAAAAAAACGAAAACTTGGAATGTTGTTTTAATGGAACTGTTTTTAGGTACTTTGTTGTTGTTTTGTAGGTCCTTGAAACAATTTGGAAGAAATCGTAAGGATAAGCATTATTTGACAAAAGTTCTAAATCTGGTCATACTGGTCTAACTAGCAAGTGAACGTAAAAAAGAAAACTGATCATACTGGTCTAACTAACAAGTGAACATAAACGTGTGAAAAACTTATAAAAATTATTATAAATAAGCATGTTTAACACATGCGCCGTCAAGCCTATTATATAATATATAAAATTTAAACATAGTCATACTTAGTTTTTTAGTGTGACCATTTTACACATAGTCATACTTGGGTGGTTTTCATGTATTATTAGTCATACTTAGGTGAAATCATATTTTTTCCAGTAGGACTACTCCAATGTAATCATTGAAACATATTTACTATCATTTCGTGTATTCAAATGTATAATAACTTTATTTTTGCGTATTTGACATAACAATGAGGTTTGTACTCATATATTATCCTTATGTATGAGGTATATTTTAGGAAAAAGTATGTTTTTCTCTAATTTTATTATCAAACTTTATATGTTTTATGTGGTCCCTAAGTATCAATTAGCTATATATATGGACTTTAGGATCATGAAAATTAACAAAAAAAAAAGAGAGAGACTCTTACCAAAATAAAATAACACATTCATACCTAGTCATACCAGTCATATCTGGCAGAGACTCTTACCAAAATAAAATAAGACATTCATACCTAGTCATACCAGTCATATCTGGCAGAGACTCTTACCAAAATAATATAAGACATTCATACCTAGTCATACCAGTCTTATCTGGCAGAGACTCTTACCAACGTAGTTTAAGTAATCCTACAGACCATCCAGCCCTTACCTCTTCCTCTTCATCTATGTTCTCCCGTTGACGTGTGCCGTTTTTCTTGATTTCTTCCTTTCTTAACTTTGTGGGGCGGGGGAAAGCCGTGGCAAAGCTTGTTAAGTTCGGTTGTAGGTATAAGCCAAGTTGTCCTATGTGGTACAGGATATATCGTCTCTTTATATGCCGATACCCACTTCTCAACCAAAAAATAGTTCGAGGCAAACTCAAAATGACGAACCGTAGTCTCTCCGCTTAATCGGATGATAGCTTGTATTGCATGCACGCACGGGTACCTGTCTTTATCAAAACACTTGCAACTGCAACTGTTTTCACTCAAATTAACTAGATAATTCATCCCATCAAGGCCCATCACATTGTACTCATAAGTTAAGCTGTTTAGCTCTTGCGACAGTAACTTCTTTCCTATCGGTATTCTCTCCTCAATTATGTTGTGCACGCAAGGCACCAACTTTTGTGACTCGGGTACTTCGGCAGATGCCTTCCGATTGTTGTTAAACCATTCTGCTATTTTTTCAATGATCATATCAATCATTGGTAATAACATGTACTTCCTTGCTTCTTCGAAAACGCCATTGACCGATTCTACACTATTGGTTGTATAAATGTTGTACCTTTCCCCTGGAAAATAACATCTTGCCCATGTGTCCATCGTCGTGCTTTTAGCGAGATAAACGGCTGCAGCAGGATACCTACTACTGAACGCAGTATAAAGTCTAAGAAACTCAACCTCTGTATAAGCTTCTGCGCATTTCATGAACTGCGCCGCAACATTTTCTTTCTTCTTAGCCGAAACACTTGCTTTCACATTCTGAGACAAATGGTATATACAATACCCATGTGCAGACGATGGGAACACCTTCGCAATTGAATTGATGAGAGATACATTTCTATCGGAAATAAAAACCAATGTACGAAAATCTGGATCTTCCTCTTCCATTACAGGACTTAAAGCTTTTTTCAATTCCACCATAAACCACATCCAACTTGCTTCTTTCTCACCATCAGCTACACCAAAAGCTATTGGATAATGGTGACGATCAGGATCCTGAGCCATTGCAACAATTAAAATTCCACCATATTGATGTTTAAGGTGGGTGGCATCCACAATGATGACTTTTCTCATGGCTTTAAACCCTTCAAGACAAGCTCCCAATGCAAAGAACATAAACTTAAACTTCATGTCTTTCTCCCATTCGACATTTGTTTTTGTTCCCTTATTCACAGTCTTTAGCATATACATATAAGCCTCCAAATTCAAATAACTCTCCTCTGGACTACCCCGCAAAGCATTAGCAGCTAGTTCTTTTCCCCTCCATGCAGTAGAGTAACATATGTCAACACTAGATTTTCTTTTAGTCATCTTTATCAACTGTTTCGGTTTTGGAGTCTCAAAAGTACCAGGGTACTCGTCCTGCACAATAGAAGAAACTATTGCTGCTGACCCTTTCCTTCTTTTTATCATTGTACTTGCATCAGCTTTAGAGCATGTATGCATCTTATTGTAAGTGATAACCACCCAACTATCTGAATCGTTAGCCGGTCGAACTCGTAAATACCACTTGCAACCATTTTTCCGATACATACATCTTAGCACGTATAAGTTTGGGGCCGACTTAAATACATGATACTCAAAAGAATTTTGATGTGAAGCTATTTGAACTAATGTCTTCACTGCGTCCTTACTTGGAAATTCTTCACCCACTTGCAATCTGTCATCTATACCATCTTCCCATGGAATACCTACTGCCCTAGCTCCTTCAGTAACATCCTCTCGCTCATTGTCTTCATGCATACCAAAGTAATTCCCGTCATCAAACTCTCGGTAATCTGTGATCAAAACAGTTATATCAGTTACACCAGTAATACCAAACAGAGAGATCACATATAAGAAATCAAACAGTTATACCAGTTTCTGCCTCCGATTGATGGTTTGTGTAAAGAGTCATTAAACCATCCTGAGTAGCAACATCACATTCTTGAACCTCTTCTGTTGTCACTTGCATACTTGTCTGAGTTTGATCCAGGTGTTCATGTTCGACGACCTCCACATGTTCATGTTCGACGATCTCCACATGTTCATCTTCGACGACCTCCACATTCAAAAGATTTCTTTCACCATCTCCGTTCACTTGCATCAGGTAACTAAAAACGTCATCATCATTCGAGATATATGATGGATTCGTAACCTTCAAAATCATCGGAAAGAAACTGAGTCTCAAACGGGATGGATCTATCATGATCTTTATGCCAATTTTTTCGACCAACTCTGAATAAGTCACCTCTTCAGGCTTGGTCCGTATCGGTAAAGTGAGAGTTTGATCTTGTCCTAAGATCCATCTTGTGCAATCACCATCCGTTGAATAATATCCTCCATAATCAAAACATATGATTGTGCAGTTTTTGGTCATTGTCCCCTACAAAAGAGTAAGAAATTAACAAATTTCGTAAATATGGTTCATACATAGTCATACTAGTAATATCTGGCAGAGACTCATACCAAAATAAACTAACACATTCATACCTAGTCATACCAGTCTTATCTGGCAGAGACTCGTACCAAAATAAACTAACACATTCATACCTAGTCATACCAGTCTTATCTGGCAGAGACTCGTACCAAAATAAAATAACACATTCATACCTAGTCATACCAGTAAAACCCTAAAACCCTAACGTAACCCTAAACACTAAAATTGGAAAATACGCTAATATCCATACACGTAACTTCTAATTGTCTAACGAAGAACAGACTGAACTTTTATTTGTACCTTCTGATTGCCTCTGTTTTTTATAATAAAGATGAAGAACCAAAGAAGAATGACGACGACGACCGAGAGAGAGAGAAGAAGACGGATTGGCGACAAGTTGAGGAAGAATCAAACAATGAGGAAGCTTCCAAATTCGTCCAGTCCGAAGCTTCCTCTGTTTTTGGTTTAGTTGTTCTTGGCCACTTAAGGAGAGGAAAGAGAGGAAGAGAATGACGAGGAGAAGAATAGAATCAACATCGTTCGATTCAGAGAGAAATAAGAGAAAGAGAGGAAGAATCAAAAGAAGGTTTTTAGCTTCTGTTTTCTTTCGTTGTTCATAGCAGAGAGAGAAGGAGAGAGAAATAGGAAAAGATGTAGAGTTTGGTTGTTGTCCAATTGAATTCATAATTAAATTAGAGAAAGAGGGGAATTGATGTTTTGATTTTATTGTTGGAGGGACGGCTTGCTTCTTCCTCTGTTTTTGTAGCATTTAACGCATCTAGAGGGAGAGAGAAAGGAAGAAGAAGAGGAGAGGAGGAGAGGAGGAAGGAGCACGTGGATTAAATAATTTAATTAAGTTTTTAGTTAGATTGTTAGTATTATATTAGTAAATATAGAAGGGTAAAGATGAAAGAAAATGATTTTGGGGTTAGTTAGAATAGAGAGGGGTAGTTAGAATAAAATTTCTTGAAAAAGGTCAATACAGATTAAGGTCCAAAAGGAAGTACGGTTCAAAAAAAGTATTGGAGATCCATATTTTCTTCTATATCGGCTGATAAAGACACATCTCATATGTTTCATGGTAAATATATTTGTCCCTCCATATTGAATTCTATTATACTGAAATTGAAGATATGTTATTTTCTTGAACTCTCGATTTTATAATCCTATATAAATCGTTAACCCAAATCCAAATGTAATGATATTTTGAATAAATAATATAATTTGAGTGATATTTTTTTAAAAATTAGAAAAATGATGTTTTTAATAAGTGACTGCACATTTTTCAAATTCTTAACAAAGTTTTAAGTTAATTGTTAGAAATACAATTGACTATTCACCTTAAACGAACTGATTTTAAATTGTCTTCTTTTGCTAAAAAGATTCTTTATAATATTATACTCTTTTTTTAAAGCGTCTTCTCACTTAATAGTATAGAGATTAAAATAAAAAATTGAACGCATATAATAAATATTTGTGGATTCTTAATGATTGATGAATTTAAAATAAAAAATTGAACGCATATAAAGCCAAGAGTACAAAATAAAAATAAAAAATTGAACGCATATAAAGCCAAGAGTACCAAAAAAAAAAAAAAAAAAAAAAAGAAAAAAAAAAAAGCCAAGAGTACCTCCACCCAAGAATCTCTTCACACTACTGACTACTCTATCTATGTATAAATAAGTACATACGTGTGTATATAAACCAGAATCCATCACCAAGACTCTTCAAATAAAAGTAAACCACTTCAGTTTTCTTTTGAAAGATGGGTTTCTTCAAACCCATCTATCCTCTCCTTCTTCTTGCGCTTCTCATTCTCACAATCTTGTCCGAAACCGACCATGCCTTGGCTTACAACAAGAAACCACATGTGAGTCACCGCAACAGAACGGCGTTGGCCGCCTCCAATGGATCAGGTGGAGAAAAGTCGACGTTGAGAGGGAGGAAACAGACGAGTGGTTGTAACTTGTTCCAAGGGAAATGGGTTTTCGATGCTTCTTACCCTTTCTATGATTCGTCCACGTGTCCTTTCATCGATGGTGAGTTCGACTGTCTCAAATTCGGCAGACCAGACAAACAGTTCCTCAAATACTCTTGGCAACCTGATTCATGCACCATCCCAAGGTATGTAACACCAACATACATACATACATACAAACATATACATTAGTTAAGCATGTTGATGAAAATGCATGGTTATGCATGTAAATTTTAAATGAAGGTTCAATGGAGAAGCGTTTCTGAATAAATGGAGAGGGAAACGAGTGATGTTCGTGGGAGACTCACTGAGTCTATGTTGGAAAGAAAATCTTTAAGGTGATGGAGAAAGTGTTTGAGAAATTTGGGAGAGAATAGAAATTTGAAGAAGTAGGAGTTTTTATTACTTAGAGAATTCTTGAAACAACTTTGGAACAACTTAATTACAAATGAAGGAGGAATGAGGTATTTATAGCCTCTAAAATACAAAATATCTAGAATATTTAAATCCTAAATCTAGAGAATTCTTATATTATTTTATTATAATTATCTAGATAATTTCATAGAAATATCTAGATACTTATTCTCTACCATTTTCTAGAACATTTTAAGGAGGTGGAGATTTAGATATTTTCTAAAGAAAACTCTAGAACTTGGATCAAGTATTGGGCTCAAGATGAACTTATTAGATAATTAGCCCAATACTTAAACTTGATCCAAAATCAAGTTTACCTTTCAACACCCCCTCTTAAACTTGATTTTGCTACTCCAAGCAAACTCCTCATCTTGATAAAGTCTTCACGCTTAAGTGGTTTGGTGAAAATGTCAGCTACTTGATCATTCGTCTTCACATACTCCAATTGCACTTCCTTCTTAGTAACACACTCTCTGATGTAGTGATAACGCGTGTCAATGTGCTTACTTCGATCATGGAAGACTGGATTCTTCGCCAAAGCAATTGCTGACTTGTTGTCCACAAAGATCTTCGTTGGCTCCTCTTGTGTCAAGCTCAACTCCATTAACAGGTTCCGTAGCCAAATAGCATGACAAACACATGAAGTAGCTGCTACATACTCTGCTTCGCAAGTAGAAAGAGTTACAATCGGTTGTTTCTTCGACATCCATGTGAATGCGGTATCTCCAATGTAGAACACAAAGCCACTTGTGCTTTTCCGATCATCAACGTCGCCACCCCAATCGCTATCGCTATATCCAACAAGCTTGTAGTCGTTAGAAACAGAATAAAACAAGCCAAAGTCTATGGTACCTTTGATATAGCGAAGGATCCTCTTAGCCGCCTTGAAATGAGTTGTTGTTGGTTGCTCCATGTAGCGACTAACAACTCCAACCGCATATAAGATATCCGGTCTTGTGCATGTTAAGTAACGTAAACTTCCAACCAAACTCTTAAAGAGTGTAGAATCTACACTTTCTCCTTCTTCATTCTTTGACAGCTTGGCTCCACATTCCATTGGTGTGCTAACTGGATTTGAATCATCCATCTTGAACTTCTTAAGTACCTCCTTAGCGTAACCTTCTTGAGTAATGAAGATTCCATTTTCTTCTTGTTTAACTTCGATTCCAAGATAGTAAGACATTAAACCAATGTCAGTCATCTCGAACTCCTTGGTCATTTCCATCTTGAATTCCTCGAACATGCTTGGATTACTACCGGTGAATATCAAGTCATCTACATATAAGCATGCGATCAATATATCTCCGTTTTGAATTTTGATATAGAGTGCATGCTCATATGGACACTTGATGAAGCTTTTCTCCTTGAAGTACTTGTCAATTCGAGTATTCCAAGCTCTTGGGGCCTGTTTTAAGCCATAAAGCGCCTTCTTTAACCTTAGGACTTTGTCTTCTTCTCCCTTGACTGTATAGCCTTGTGGTTGCTCAATGTAAACTTCTTCTTCAAGATCTCCATTTAAGAAGGCTGATTTGACATCCATTTGATGTATCCTCCAATTGTTTTGAGCCGCTAACGAAATGATTAGTCGGACAGTTTCTAAGCGAGCAACAGGAGCGAATACCTCGTCATAGTCAATTCCGACTCTTTGACTATAACCTTTTGCCACCAATCTTGCCTTGTACCTTTCCACTTCTCCTTTAGAGTTCTTCTTTGCTTTATACACCCACTTCACACCGATTGCTTTGTGCCCATTAGGAAGTGATGCTAACTCCCAAGTATCATTCTTTTGTATCGCCTTGATCTCTTCATCCATTGCATTTCTCCATGTCTTCTCTTCCATAGCTTCTTGGAAGTTCATGGGCTCACAATCCGCAAATAGACAAAATAAAGTAAGATTGTCTTGATTTTCGGTTACCTCATAGAGCTCTTGAATACTTCTAAAACGTGGAGTCCTTTCACTCGAACTTTCATCTTCTTGAGAACTTGGTGTTGGTGAAGTTGGTGGTGTAACAGGCTCCTCTCTTCGTTGCTCCAACTCATCTTCTTCAACATGTGGAAAGAAGTTGTAATCTTCATCATTTGATCTCCAATCCCATTCTCCTTCTTCATCAAAGACGACATTTCGGCTGATGATTGTCTTCTTCGTATTAGGATTGTAGAGCTTATAGCCTTTGGAGTTAGCATCATAACCAATGAAGATGTATTTTTCGCTTTTGTCATCTAGTTTGGTCCGCTTCTCGTCTGGTACATGAGCATGGGCGATGCTTCCAAAGACTCTTAGATGAGAAACCCCGGGCTTTCTTCCGCTCCAAGCTTCTTGTGGTGTTTTTCCCAAAACACTTTTTGTTGGAGATCGGTTTGAGAGATAAACCGCACACGCAACCGCCTCTGCCCAAAACTCCTTTGGTAGTTTCTTACTTTTGAGCATGCTTCTCGCCATCTCCATGATTGTCCTATTCTTCCTTTCCGCTACTCCATTTTGCTGAGGGGATCTCGGCACGGTCAATTGTCTTCGAATGCCATTATCTTCACAATACTTCAAAAATTCTTTGGATGTGAACTCTCCTCCACGGTCAGATCTTATGGATTTGATCACAAGGCCACTTTCCTTCTCGACATGGGCTTTAAACTTTTTGAAGTTTTCAAACACTTCCGACTTTTGTTTCAAAAAGTAAACCCATGTTTTTCTTGAAAAATCATCAATAAAGAGAAGGAAGTAGTTACTTTTACCGAGTGAACTTGGTTTGATCGGACCGCACACATCCGTGTGTATGAGTTCCAACGGCTTCCGAGCTCTTGTGGTTGACTCCTTCGGAAAACCCATCTTGAATTGTTTTCCAAGTAAACACCCTTCACACACTTGATTTGGATGGTTGATGCAAGGCAAACCTCTCACAATTTCTTTCTTTGAAAGTAGCTCCAATCCTCCAAAGTTGAGATGCCCGAATCGAAGATGCCAAAGCCATGACTCCTCTTTATAACACATCTTGAGACATTGCGCAATGTCACTTTGAATGTTAAGGACAAACATTCGATTTCTTGACATCGGCACCTTGGTAATGAGATTGCTTCCTTGGTCTCTTATAGAAAGGTGATTGTCTTTTAATCGAATATCATAACCTTTCTCTAAAAGTTGTCCAAGGCTCAAGATGTTGGTCTTCATGCTTGGGATATAATAAACATTCGAAATAAATTGATGATCTCCATTCTTCAATCGGATGAGAATGTTTCCTTTACCTTTCACCTCCATCTTCGATTCATCTCCTAAAGCCACGTCTCCTTTCACCGATTCATCAAGCTCCACAAACATGCTTCTTCGGCCGCACATGTGATTACTTGCACCACTATCAAGGTACCACTTATGATTCTCTTCTCGTTCATCATTCTTGCAAGCCATCAACAACATATCTCCTTCTTGACTTATTTCTTCAACATAGTTAGCCTTCTCTTCGACTCTTTTGTTGTTTGGAGCTTTACATTCAGAAGCATAATGTCCAAGTTTCCCACAATTATAGCATTTAACACTTGACTTATCGTACCTCGATTTTGGGCTTCCTCTCCCACGACCTCTTGATGAGCTTTCGCCTCTTTGGTTGGTGTTGTCTTCATAGGGTCTCCAACCTCGTCCATTTCCATAGCCACGACCTCGTCCTCGAATTTGACCACCACCACGCCTTTGGTAACTTCGACCGATATCATCTTTAACTTGGTCAATCCTCATCTTGAGTACTTGATCGGCGATATCTTCTTTCTTCTTCTTCTTCTCTTCATACGCTTGTAGGGATCCAAGAAGTTGCTCCATTGTCATAGCCTCCAAATCTTTTGTCTCTTCTATGACGGTGACAATATGCTCGAATTTTGGATCCAATGATCTAAGAACCTTCTCCATGATTCTTACTTCTTCTAACTTTTCTCCATTTCTTTTGAGGTTATTAGTAACTGTTAAAACTCTTGAGAAGTAATCGGATACGAGTTCACCTTCCTTCATTTGTAACGCTTCAAATTCTCCTCTTAGAGTTTGAAGACGTACCTTCTTAACTTGCTCCGCTCCCTTGTAAGAAGTTCGAAGCTTCTCCCACGCTTCTTTGGCCGAATTTGCTCCCGCGACCTTCTCGAACGTGTCTTCGTCTAGTCCTTGATAGATTAGGCAGAGAGCTTTCTTGTCTCTCTTCCTTGAGTCTCTCAAACTATCCTTTTGAGTTTGAGTTAAGCTACTTTCGGCATCCGGTTCGGCATAGCCTTTCATGACTATCTCCCACACGTCATGTGCTCCTAGAATCGCCGTCATCCGTAAACTCCAATTGTCGTAGTTGTTCTTTGTGAGCATCGGGACTTGGAAGGGAATACCGTTACTCGCCATCTTTAGGAACCTGTGCTCTGATACCACTTTGTTGGAAAGAAAATCTTTAAGGTGATGGAGAAAGTGTTTGAGAAATTTGGGAGAGAATAGAAATTTGAAGAAGTAGGAGTTTTTATTACTTAGAGAATTCTTGAAACAACTTTGGAACAACTTAATTACAAATGAAGGAGGAATGAGGTATTTATAGCCTCTAAAATACAAAATATCTAGAATATTTAAATCCTAAATCTAGAGAATTCTTATATTATTTTATTATAATTATCTAGATAATTTCATAGAAATATCTAGATACTTATTCTCTACCATTTTCTAGAACATTTTAAGGAGGTGGAGATTTAGATATTTTCTAAAGAAAACTCTAGAACTTGGATCAAGTATTGGGCTCAAGATGAACTTATTAGATAATTAGCCCAATACTTAAACTTGATCCAAAATCAAGTTTACCTTTCAACAGTCTAAACATGTGGGAATCGTTGAGATGTATGATACATGCGTCGTTACCAGACACCGAGACCACTTTTCTCAAGCGTACCCCACTCTACTCTCTCACTTTCCAGGTCTTACTTTCTCTCCTTATTCTTTTTTTCGTTATTATAATTTAAAATGTGTCTTTGGATAAACAAAATCTAATAATTCACCTTCACGAGGCCGACTTGTCACGTTGTGGAATCTAGTAGGTGACGGGCTATATATTATACAATTTTTGATGTTTAGAGAAAAAGGAAAGAAGAATTTTCAAATTTGGCTTTTGTTTTGAAATGTAAAGTTGGTTTTTTTTTTTTTTTTGCTAAACAAAATGTAAAGTTGTTTTGTGCAAATGCTTGGCATCCAAGGTATTATGATGTTGTCTGCCAGTCTTTCAAATGGAAACTTTTTTGATACATCATATCGAAATTTATGACTAATGGAGATAAGGAAAAAGAAGGGTAAACATATTCTTTTTGAAATTATAACTTTTTTTTTTTTGAAAATAAAATTATAAAATTATAACTAGTTCTATCTAATCTTCTGGTATTCACAAATATTTGCCTATTTTCAATTCTCAAACAGTCGGGGACTACTTTCTAACATGGAACTGTTTTTGTGCTCATTATTTTACCGGAAAATTATATGGTATTAGAAGTTACTTCATTTCATTCATTTAAAAAACAAAGTTTCTTTATTTGTTGATCTTTAGAAGCACGTATACATTACTTCTAACGTGTATTGTGTAAATGGCAAACCTTATTTTTTGGGTAAGATTTTTATTCAGTTTGTTAATTCGACAACTCTCTTTTCCGTCATACTAAAAATTGCTAAGCTTATTATCAATATCTTCAAATTGAGAGTTCAAGAAAATAACATATCTTCAATTTCAGTATAATAGAATTCAATACGGAGGGAAAAATATATTTACCATGAAACATATGAGATGTGTCTTTATCAGCCGATATAGAAGAAAATATGAATCTCCAATACTTTTTTTTGAACCGTACTTCCTTTTGCATTTGTTTTCAAGTTTGACTTATGTTTTTGGCAATTTGTCTCTTCTCGTTGTCTTAAATAATTAAGAAAGAAACAAAAAGAAGAGAACAAAGCAGGAAAGCGAAGTAGGAGTAGGAGACCTGACAGCTAATAACAACCAATGAACCGGTCCAACTTGTTTCCAAAATTTCCTAGAAATTTATATGCATGGTATCGGATTTAATTTGGATTGTGATATGGCAAAAACACCATTAAATTACAACTAGCATCTAACCTCTTTTTTTTTACAATTATTTTTATTTATATTAGATTAACTATATTTGTTGCGATTAAAAAAACTGCTTAGCAATTTAGATCTTGGCATTAGACAATCACTCTAGAAGTGTCAGTATCTTAAAAATTTATGTGGGATATAAAATTACTTCTTTGATAGTGTACTTGTTTCGTAGAAAATTAGTGAAGTGGTTATTCTTTGAAATATTTAATGGGAAAATTCAGGAAATAGGTTGAAAAACTTTTAAAATTAAGAAAATACATCAAAACTTTTAAAATTAAGGAAATAGGTTCTAATGGACATTATTGTCCCTCTTTTAAATAACGAAAAAAATTAATAATTTTATATAAGTAATATTTAGTAATAATAGATATAAATAATTACTAATTGTAAAATAATTAAAAAGAAACGAGATCAAAACTCTCAATCTCTCTCAAGATTCACAAATAATACGCAACCATTGATGTTTCTCTTTCTTCTTCGTTTCTCAACCTAGGGAAAACGAAGCTTAAATGGTAAACAATCTCTAATTGGAAAATTAAATGGAAACGATTATGGCTATCTCTAATTGTAAACAATCTCTAATTGTTAACAACAAACGACACATATGTAACCGAGAATAAAGCAGATGACGCATAAAAAACCCAGAGTATTGAGAAATAGGTTTAATTACTCTGACCATGATTTTCAAGACTAAAGCATATCCTAATATCTCAGAGGAAATCTGGTTTGTTGATAGTAAATTAGTAAAAAAGAATTGTCCCAGAGTATTTGGCAGTGGTGATCGCGACCTTTGTTTTTAAACGTTTTGGTATACAAACTTCGGAGGCCATTTCTATGAAATGGCAGTTTAACAGTTATAGTAAGAACTCCAAATCACAGCATATAAACCAACATAACTCTATTTTATTAGTAAAATTGCTTGAGAGCGTATAAACATTGGTAATCTAAAATATGATTCGTAGTGCAAGAGTGCTCGTGCCGGAGTAAAGACGTTTTGAAGTTTGTCGACGGAGAAAAAGCTTCCGAAATAAAAGATGGAGATTTTGATCTCCTTTCTTTTTATTTTCCATTTAATTAGTAGTTATTACAATTATTCTGTAAATATTTTATATATATAAATTAATAAACGTTTGTTTTTTTTAGAAAGGGTTAAAAATGTCTAAGATAACCTATTTCTTTAATTCAAAAAAATATGATGTATTTTCTTAATTTGAAAAGTTTTTTATCCTATTTCTTTAATTTTCCCATATTTAATTAACTAATAGAATAGTTTAAAGCAAGAAACCCTATTAAGTTACCTCTGTAATAGGGTTTCTATGGAGAAAATTACTTAATTTGTATCGTATAAACTATTAGTTTCTTTATTTATAAAAGTATAGGATAATATACACTTAAAGAATGTGAAACAAATCATAGATCAAATTTAGTAACATTTTTTCCTTATAATATCTATTATATAGTATTAAACAATCTTTTTTTTTGGGTCGAAAAACAATTTTATTTTGTTTTCTATATAAATAATAACAACAAAAAATACAGGAATATGGAGTCACATTATACCTATACCGAACACGATACCTGGTGGATATCTCCAAAGAAAGTGTAGGGCGTGTGCTTAACCTTGGAGCCATCGAAAGTGGTGCTGATGCTTGGAAAGACATGGACCTTCTCGTCTTCAATTCTTGGCACTGGTGGGTTCACAAAGGAGCACAATCCCAAGGGTTCGTACCATATATCCTTACACTTAAAGCTACACCATATATATATGTCTTATATGGGAGTAAGACATACATGCTTAGTTAACCAAACTCATTTTCTCTTCATCTCTTGTTATTTGTTTTCTCAGGTGGGATTTTGTTAGAGATGGGGCTTCATTGTTGAGAGACATGGACCGTCTTGATGCTTTCAACAAAGGACTAACCACTTGGGCTCAATGGGTTGATCAAAATGTGAATACTTCCCAAACCCGAGTTTTCTTCCAAGGCATATCTCCTACTCACTACATGTAAGTTCCATCACTCACACATATATGTACATTTATGAGGATGAAAATCGCGGCTTTAGGTAAAATATATTGTCTTTGTGTTTTTGGATAATTAATAGAGGAAGGGAATGGAATGAGCCGAGGAAGACTTGCAATGGGCAGATGCAACCATTGAACGGATCAACATATCCAGGTGGTTCACTTCCTGCAGCAAGCATTGTGTCCCGAGTGATGAGCTCAATGAGAACACCTGCTTATTTACTCGATATCACAACTCTATCTCAACTACGAAAAGATGCTCATCCATCTACCTATGGAGGCAATGGAGGAACTGATTGCAGTCATTGGTGCCTTCCTGGCTTGCCCGATACTTGGAACCAGCTTCTCTATGCAGCTCTGTCGATGTGAAGAAATTGACTCAATACACACTTTCCATGTATATTCATTCTTGGAACTACATAGGAAAAAAAAATACAACTAACATGTTACTTTGAGAGGAATATGTGAAGACTACAAACATTATGACGATAAAGTTGTAAAGTGTTTTATAATCTTTCCTTTTGGGCGGTTAAAACAATAATATAATCATGAAATAATTACAAATAAGTCATAGTTTGAAACTGAAATTTCATCTATGTCATATGCCCAAACTAAAATCTCATGTTATGTCATTTACACTAAATTATGACGTTTTTGCCCTTATCATATACATACACCAATTTTATGAGTCTGACTTTGAATTGACTTGACATGTCTTTCTTGTGCTTGTGTCGGATCATGGAGGAGCAAATGTTATTTTTTTAATTGTTTTAATATTTTCCTCTCTTTCTCAAACACTAAAAATTATCTCTCTCATCAAATACTAACAAAACCACAACAATCTCTCATCAAACATTTTTTCTCTCTGAAACCCAAAGTTTAATTTTCTCAAACACCAAAAATTGTAAAAAAAAAGCTCTACCTCACTATCAAACCCGACCGAGATTCGGATGATGTTCACCATAAAGTTTTTGAAATTTTCTTTAAAAAATTTATGGCTTGTTACGGAGTTTTTTTCTTGCGGTTAATATCCGTTGCAATCCAACATCGATAAAGTCATTCTGACTAAGGAAGGTGATGAAGAAAAATGAATTCTCTCTGTGGGAAAGGGTCCGATCCAAAAATTTGGATGTATAAAGTAGTGAAGAGGTACGTACACCACTAGAGATGAATATCCATGATGTACAGTTCGGCGTAGCAGCTAATGTACAATTTGGAGAAGACGCTGGTCATCTGGACGTGGTATAATATTGCTCTTTTTAGTTGATGCCACAGTATATACCAAACATAAATGGTTAACTTTTACAACTACATGTTATAGTGATAAAGATGTACAGTGAAGAGAAGATGTACGTCTTCATGTATACGGTCTAAAAACTCGTACACCACCGTCCGGGTGCCACATGTACATTATCCAACGCGTAGTACACAACTATGTACACCATCTGGCAATGTCATCGTGTACGCCATACGATCATCGGCACACCACGATGTACACAATCTAACTACCGTCATCGTGTACACAGTTTAATCATTGTCATCGTGTACGTTGTCCGACCACCAGCACACCACGGTATACACACTTCAACCATCGTCATTGTATACACAATTTAACCACCGTCATTGTGTACACTGTCCAACCACCGTCATTGTGTAAATCATTGTCATCGTGTACACAGTCTAACCACTGTCATCGTGTACACTATCCGACCACCCGTGACACCGTTATCGTGTACACTATCTGACCGCCAACACACTACCATGTAATGTTTGACCACTATGATCGTGTATATGGTTTGGTGTAGTATGTGTAGTTTTCATTTGAGTGTAAAACAACAACATAATTAACGTAATTGATGTACACATTTACTTCATATATGTACGTTATATCATCTAACTCATTTATGTACGTACACAAACCACATCGTCTCCTTCCATATCTCTGTTATCAACCAACCTTCTATGTCTTTATTTTGTATTATACAACTTTTTAACAATATAATATATATATATATATATTATAAAGTGTATATATTTACACTACACTTTATTAACATTACTCATTAATGTTTACTCTCACCAATTCTCTGTCGGTTCTTTAAAGGGAAAAAGCTGACACAAAACTCTCTCCCTTTCTCATCAAAATCAGACTAATACACATATATGCAAGGGGTAAATTTGGAATAATAGTGTGTAAATGACATTACTTGTTACACAAACAAGGGTGTGACATTCCACAAGATTAAAACTTCAAATATGACATTATATGTAATTTTCTCTATAATCATCTTGTATTGTGATTGCAACAAGAAAGTGATCTAAAATACTATAAGAGCAACACATTTGTATCATTTCTTGTTTATTTGATTATGAACTAAACAATCAATAATCTTTTAACATAGCACACATGACATATCAAGATCAAGACAAGAACCCACACGCAAAACAAAACAAAACAAGAAAATAAATGAATAAATCTATAGAAAGACTCAACAATGTGTTCGTATCTCCCCATGTTTCCTTCCTCTCTTGACACCAATGGAACCCATCTTCTCCATAGCTTCTCCAAACGCCTTGAGAAACCTCTGCTTATCTTTACCCATCTCAAGTACAATGGGCTTTGTCCTCGGGTCAAGAAACAAGGCTTGGTCCGACATGAGAAGGCCCATGTTGGTTCCTAGACCTGTGAAATATCCATTGTCGAACACAAACGGAGTTGTTGCGTCTAGAGGAAGAGAAACACCAGAGCTTCCGCCGGAAAAAGGACACGACATTCGGAGTTCCTTGAGTAATCTTGGGTCGAGAGTCGGGTCGGGTCGTTTTGTGCCTTTGAAGTCGTAAAGGGCCCCCGGCAAGCTCATACGTGATTACAAGGGTGAGATTGGACATGTCTTCAAAATATTGGCATTATACTCGGCCGTCGGGTCATCATTGACATTTATACCCGATCGTAAGGTCAAAGCGGCTATAACACCCAGCCGTTGGGCCATCGACGTTTATATTCGGTCGTAGGGTCATCTTCGTGGCGTTTATACTCGACCAAAGGGTCATCGATTCAGTGGAGAATACTGTAGTAGTTGTGTATCTCCATCGTCTCGTCATCATATCACTAACAGTATTTTCGTGGCCATCATCGTATTTGTAGTTGATAGATAACCACATGAAAACCTGAAAGAGAATTATTAATTAGGTGAATTTGAACGAATTCATCAATGATCCATGCTCATAATCCACATAATTATCATCAAAACGTCATCTTCTTTGTAGTACAAGATAACGTTTGTTTTTTTTTTTTTTTTTTCAAACCAAAACCAACCAAAACAAAACTTAATTTAAAAATAGAAGAACGTAGAAAAATTGAAGAAGACTAATGAAAAAAAACAAAGAGAAGAACAAGGAACGTAGAAATTTTTTTTTTCTTTTTTTTCAAAGCGGAAGATAAGAAAACCTAAAACCCATAGAAATTGGATCTAGACTCGATACTATGATAGATTTTGAAGGAAACCTTAGTAGTGGAATAGTTTCTTTCAATTTATTCATTAGTCAAAAGGCTAATTTATACAAAGAATATAACTTGTTCACCAAGTTCTTTACATATATAAAAGAGGAAATATAACTTAAACATAAATACTAACTTTTCTAATCTTCGATATTGCTAATCTTCTGAAATATTTCCATAATCTTGGTTGGTCATCTTAACCGTTCAATCTTTGTCGATCTCGGCCTCTCGATCTCCCAATATAATGCGAAAACATAAAAGATAGTGAGTATACATGTTGTTGGAGTTAGCTTAAGAAGAGCTTTGGTCTGGAGAATAAGACAAGACATCCATTATGATTCGTAGATGATGGTGAATCGGTGATGATGATGAAGGTGTTTGCGTTTGCTATCTCTTGTATTCCCATGGTTTTTTTCCGCAAGAACTTGGATGTAAAATATTGTGTTGATTAATCTTTGTTGCTTTCCAATTGCTGATTCACAAAATGTATCCATCTTGTAGGATTGGCAAAATATTTGCAGTTTCGGCCACCGATCTATCATTCACTTTTTTCTATGTAAGAAAAGTATCAAAACCATTTTGATCCCAAAAAACTATGGAGCAAAATCAAACACCCAATTCAAATTTGTTCTTTCATCAAACTAACTGTATATTTGTCAATACTTTACCATAAAAATTGAATAGGCAATAAAACATTTTGACAAAATACAAATCATTCGTCTATGAGTTTTGTTTAATAAGTATTAACTTTGTTTTCTTTAAAAAAAATTATGATGAATCCTACGGCTAACGACAGGGCAGAATGAAGGAGAGGTCCAACCAAACAATGTCTTAGGTGTTCTTAATCCTTCCAAACCAAATGGAACATCATTTTTCGTTATGTTTCTCTAGTTATATTAAGTATATGAATCAAAATTTGTTTCAATATTTTTCAAAGTAAAATTTATTTTATGTTTTTAAATTGAGCTTCAGGTACGCAAGATGTTGCACAAATGTAATGCGACTAAATCGAGTGATATGATTAGCCGAGTTAAAGAAAGAGGTAAAGAACCCTATTAGATTATGGATGATTACTACAAAGTTTTGGTCGACTATATTAGGCAATCATAAAGCAAGGAGAACAGGAAAAACAAAAAGGCTTCCCAGAGTCAAATGTCTAACTAGAATGGGTGGAGACCTTATAAACATCAACCTAATTCACGTTCAAATGCTAAAGTCGCTTATATTTTGGTAAGAAATAGTAATTTTGTTTTGGTTTCCAACACTTTTAAACATAATTTACTACGTCTGTGTTGTAGGAAAAAAGACTAGAAATTCATTCTACATGGAGATTCTTGGCAACACATACAATAAATTTTTATATTTATGGAGTTTGAAAACTCAGTGTGAAGGGAACATATGAGCATGTTTTCGCAAAGCACACGTCAAAATGTTTTAATTGTATATATTATGTATGACCTTCATTTCATAGAAAGTAGTGCTCGAATTAGGGAATGACATTTCCACCTTGTAGGCATGCCTTACATACACGTCAAACTTGGGCGGGGTTATCCAAATCATCGTAATTCCCGTAAAATAATTCCCCTCGAATTAGGTATCTTTCCCCCTTCGTGAGATTAATGTAGTAACAATTTCTATTTTTGTTATGAAAAATTCGAAGATCCCACATATCACATATGCCTAGGATGATAAGGCTTTTTGAACTTATGTCTGATACTCCTAACGTATGTTTCATCAAGAACATACGTTACACCTTGCCCCATAATTTTACTTCTCTTGCGACAACAAAACAACTGTAATATATATAGTTTGACATGATTGCTCTCAAACCTATTGTAATCTTTTGTCACATCAACATTCTTTCTACTCATATCTTTCATTGTTCTCCTTCAACTTTAAGCCACTAAATTGGTCATCATGTTTTCCTTATAATTTAGAAATAAAAGGAAAATATAATATTATGCTTATGTAAATAAATGTTTCTTACAAATAAATAAAAGTATTAATACAAAAAAAAAACAGTTAGAAAATTATCTCCATTGACATTTACTATATATTTTATG
Organism: Arabis alpina; assembly: GCA_900128785.1. Taxonomy (NCBI): domain Eukaryota; kingdom Viridiplantae; phylum Streptophyta; class Magnoliopsida; order Brassicales; family Brassicaceae; genus Arabis; species Arabis alpina. The sequence continues at coordinate 33,054,674 of LT669793.1, read as the reverse complement.
TAGCAATAATTTGCGATAATTTAGAGATGTAAATCGACATTACAAGTATACGACATATTTTCTGCAAATATGTTGTTGCATTACTATGGAAATTTAGCAAAAACAAAAAAAAAAACCATTCATTGAAAACCCTTAGGTAAATAAAGGTTACTCCCCCTCCAAGAACTCAAGATTCTTGGATTAATTAATCGTATAGCAAAAGTTCCGCTGTAGCACTCAAGATTCTGGGCAATAGTTTTTCTGTTTTCTGAAAACGGCACACTTTTCTATTCGTAAGACTACGAACAGCATACATGTTTGTTTGCCTAAACGGTTATCGAAACGCAGCGTATAACTCACTTCTTTCGCTGCGGAGAGGACGAGTGTCGCAACCGCCTATAGCTGCGGCGGAGAAAAGCAGATCGTGGATACATATCTCCATCACCTGCGACGCCGCTGCTTCCGTGAGTGAGTGGCCACAGCTTCTCAATCTTCCGGCATATCTCCGTCACCTCTTTCTCCGGCATGTCTTTCAAGTTGAAAACATCAAAAGCAGTACATATACAGCTTTGGTGAAGAAGAAGAAGAAGACAGAAGATGCCTTATCATTGGTATATAGGAGTCTGGATCATACAGGAGTACAAGATTATTCCAGATTGTGTCTAAAAAGAATTCTTCATTTAAATAGCCACATAACCATAACCGTGGCAGGTAAGCTTTTTTTCTCTGAATCCTCAAGTATCAAATATCACCCTCATAATCAAGGCTTTCTCACTGCTTTTCAAATATCACCAACTGTATATGTCTTGATATAATTTGTCTGTGTAGATTGCGACGTAGAAGAATTCAAAGATAACAACAATTGTCAAGGTTTGTGAGGATGGTTATGTGGCCATTACGAATATTGATCCATTTGTATTACTAAGTCAATTGATTCCATAAGTAAGAAAATTCATTTGCAAGGTTTATAGTTTTATATACTAAACCACCAATGATCATTTCACCTTTGTTATGATCTTGTAGAATTTTCTAATCATTCATCCTTTCTATATCTTTGCTTCATTGTCATTTGCGAAGTCTATATGTTTTTTTTGAATATTTCTTGAGTTCCACGCTATGAGGAACTTGTCTATTCAGTGCTCAGTCACGGCGTTTCGGCTTTTTGGTACCTGAACTGTGGGTAGGTGCGAAAATTGGTGCCTACTCTTTAAAAGAGTGCGTAAAGGTACCCGAACTCTATAAAATTTGACTTTTTTTTACCTAAACTAATTAAATTAGGTATATAAATACCTGAAGCATCACGTCGTTAAATCTTCTGTTAACGGAGCTGACTAAGCAGCTTAGTCACTAAAACCGAGTTTATGACTCATATTAGTTAAAAATAATTTGTATTTTCAGTAAACAAAATACTACGTCGTTTTCAAGTTTTGTTTATCTCTGCAATTTAAAAACCTTAAGTTCTTAAATCGAGAGCATAATCCTCACTCAGTTACGAGTATCAGAGAGAAAGAAAAAGAGAATGTATTTGTGTTCTTTTGATTTCTCATTGAATTGAGTGGAACACGCTACGAAACCGTGATTGTTTACGAATTTGGGTTCTGGATTTTTCGATTTCTCAGAACAACATGAGGTAAGAGACGAACTTTTTGGGTGTCATAAAAGGGCTGTGTTGAATTTTGATTTCAGGTTAGGTTATAGAAGTTTTGTAGGCAAATTTCTGCTTGATTCGACTTAGATTATGTGAATAGACTAAGTCATAAGTGATTGTGTATAGATTATATTACGATTTATGCAAATATGGACTATGAATAGATGTTGCACAACAAGTGTTCGATTAAATGTCTGAATGAACTTAACCTTTGAGTTTATGGTTTTTTTTTTGTTATTTCAGTTCTGCGGAAGACATCAACTTCCAAGTTTACTACAATGGAAGATTTGTGACTGACGACAAAGGTGAAGTTACTTATGACGGTGGAGAGAGACATTTTCATCACTCACCGGCTGAAGGAGTGTTGAATCGGCTAAGTGAAGCGTTAGACATTTCTTTGAATGGCCAGAGGATATGGTACAAATTTCCATGGGAAGGTCTAAGTCACTGTAAGCTTTTGTGTGATGAAAGTGATAACTTTGAGAGGATGGTTCAAGCTACAATGTGGACGAAGTATATTGATTTATATTTTGAAGCTGAAAATGCTGAAAATGCTGAGGATGGTCATGAGGATATAGTATATGAAGATATGGCAGAGGATCAAAGTCAGTGTGTAGATAATGAAGACACACCGGACCAGACAGAGATGTGTGAAGAGGAAGCTCGTGTGGAAGCTCTTGTGGCTAACCTTGTTGATTCAGAAGACGAGGATGATGCATATCAGAACACACCACCTCAATCAGATTGTGAAGAAGAAGAGGAAAGAGATAACTATGTGAGGTACAGAAGAGGAAGTGGAATATTAGAAATACTACAAGTATTTGAGAGTCTTAAAGAGTTCAGAAGAGCTGTCTTGGAGTATGCTTTGAAAGAAGGATACAATATCAGGTTTGGGAGAGGTGGAGGTATAAAAACAGATGCTAGGTGTGGAGTAAAAGATGAGGAAACGCAGTGTGGTTGGAGGATATATTGTTCTTATGATCCATCATCGAGCAAATTTATGGTTAAGACATTCCAGGAGGAGCACACTTGTTTCAAAGATGGTCGTTGCAAGATTTTGTCTGACACAATCATTGCCAATATGTTCATCAATGATGTGAGGAATGATCCTAAGCTAAGGCCTAGATTCATACAAGACCAAATCCAAGAGCGGTATAATTTGGTTGCAACACATGACCAGTGTAAAAAGGCAAAAAAGAAGGCATTGGATCAAATCCAAGCTGAATATGATGAACAATTTTCCAGGATAAAAGACTACGAAACAGAAATCTTGAGGTTAGTTCGGACAATGTTTTATATGATACATAAATCAGACTTCTAACTAAAGATAAGAGGACTAAATTTGTGTTCTTATTGTATAGGAGCAATCCTGGTTCCACCACTAAGCTAATTACAGTTGAATCAGCGGATAAAGTGGAAAGACTAGATAGATTCTATGTTTGTTTTGCAGCATTAAGAAAAGTATGGTTGGGTTATTGTCGACCAATTTAAGGGATAGATGGTTGCTTCCTCAAGTCTACTTCAAAAGGACAACTATTGACAGCCGTTGGTAGAGATTCAAACAATCAAATCTATCCAATTGCTTGGGCATATGTGCAAGTAGAGAGCACAGATACATGGGCGTGGTTTATTGAGATGTTGAAAACAGATTTACGGCTTAGAGATGGTGCTGGTTTCACCCTTGTTTCTGATAGACAGAAAGTAAGTCAAGCTAGAAGTTAAAATATTCTTACTTGGTGACTTATCATTGTTTCATCTTTTCTACAAGTTTTCCAACTAATTATTGTTTCATCTTTTGGGCAGGGTTTGTTAAAGGCTGTTGGTCAACAATTACCGAAGGTGGAGCACAGAATGTGTGCCAGACACATTTATGGGAACATGAGAGGTAAGTTTCCTAAGAAAGCTAGACTAAGAAGCTTGTTTTGGAAAGTTGTAGAGAGTCACAACATGGCTGACTACGAAGCAAGTATCAAGGAGATGGAGGAATATGATTATGAGCTACATCAAGACTTGATGGCTAAGAACCCTGCCACCTTTAGCCGTGCATACTTTAAAACGACATCATGTTGTGAAGATGCTTTGAATAACTTTTCAGAATCCTATAACAGTGCGATTGAGAAAGCACGTGCACTTCCTCTAGTTGAGATGCTGGAGACCATGAGAAGACAAACCATGGTCCGAATTGATAAAAGGAAGACAAAGACACTGAAGCATAGAGGTAAATTTAGTCTTAAGGTCAGTAAGATGATTGCTTTAGAGGAGAAAGAGAGAAAATGGTGTACAACAATTCCTGGTGAAACTGGAATATTTGAAAGTCGGGAGAAAGGTGTATCTTACACTGTGAAGATGAGGATGCACACATGTACATGTAGGAGGTGGGATTTAACAGGAATTCCATGTCGTCATGCTTTACGCGTGGTCTTGGATAGGAAAAATTATAAAACTGATGATTTGATTTCTGATTGGTATCTTACTTCATCTTGGAGGGAGCAATACAATCATTCCATAACACCATTAAATGGTATGAAGTTTTGGAAAAAATCAGATAAGTCTCAAATGGCAGGTTCTCCATCGCTTCTTTAAGCTCACTTACTATGTGCTTAAAATCTTCAATCTTCTCCACATCTACAATTTCTCGGCATTCCTCTCTCTTTACCACGACATCTCCCGTTACCTATTGTAAGATTGGAGACTATTACAATTGTGGCTGCTTATTACTAAGATTCTGAAGAAAAAAATAATAATACTAATCAGTTACCTGAAGAAGACGACGATATTTAGTTCGATTAAGACATTTTACTCGCCATCTATAAGAACCTGAAACCCTGCAACTAAATATCCCCTAATTTTCGATTTTTCTGCTTCAGAGCTCATCCTCGTGAAGAAGAAGAAGACGAACAAAAATGATTTAGGGATTCTGTGTTAAAACGTCGTCGTTTTATGTTTTAGTGACTAAGCTGCTTAGTCAGCTCCGTTAACAGAAGATTTAACGACGTGATGCTTCAGGTATTTATATACCTAATTTAATTAGTTTAGGTAAAAAAAGTCAAATTTTATAGAGTTCGGGTACCTTTACGCACTCTTTTAAAGAGTAGGCACCAATTTTCGCACCTACCCACAGTTCAGGTACCAAAAAGCCGAAACGCCGCTCAGTCACCATACCAATTAGACTCTTTGAAGTATATCCTCTCTTTAAGTCTTTTATGCTTTTGCATCAATTAGATTGCTTTTCCCAAACACATTGCCAACTTTCTGATTTATTCTTCAACTTATCATTTCATTGCTTTGCTCTCATGGATGCTTCTACATCATCTTCTTCGTCTCAGATAAGGAGATACCAAGTCTTTCTGAGCCTCCACGGCCCTGATGTTCGCAGAGGATTTCTCAGTCATTTACATTATCACTTTGCAAGCAAAGGAATTACAACGTTCAAGGATCAGGAGATCGAAAGAGGCCAGACGATTGGACATGAACTCAAACAAGCAATAAGAGAATCGAGGATCTTGATCGTGGTGCTCTCAGAGAAGTACGCCTCTTCCAGTTGGTGTTTAGATGAATTGGTTGAAATCATCAAGTGCAGAGAAGATCAAAGTCAGATTGTGATGACTATTTTTTACGATGTTAACCCTTCCGATGTGCGGTATCAGATTGGTGATTTTGGAAGGGCTTTCGAGAGAACTTGTGAAAGGAAGACGGAGGAGGAGAAGGTGAGATGGAGCAAAGCTTTGACTGATGCCGCTAACATAATAGGAGAACATTCTCTAAATTGGTATGTAGTTTCTTTGAGTTCATTAGTCTTCTTTCTGGAAAGATTATGTTTAGGGGTGGGGGTGGGCGTGGGCGGTTATGGTTCGGTTTTTCGTTTTTTTGGTTTTAGGGAGAAGGGATTCATATAGATATCATTCTAGTTTCGGTCCGGTGTATTTCGGTTTTGGTTCGGTTTGATAATAATAAAATTCATATAATAACCGAAAATATATTTAGTTCGGTTTGGTTATAGGTATTATCCCAAACCGAAACCGAAACCAAAATATTACGAATACAATCAACACATTTAAAGTTTTACCGAAAACGTCAACGTATTTAAGTAAAACTAAAACATTTTTATTTGTGAAATTGAGACATAGTACAATAGTATCAAATCAAAGTGAAACGGAAATATCACAAATATATCAAATTAAAGTGAAACCAAAGCTGATTTGACATTTGATGTCGTTTCTAAAATATATATAATGTTTATAGTCTTGAGATTAAATGCGGTTAATATATATATATGATGTGGATATATATAATGTATACATTAGAAATTAATTATATATTTAACTATCATTTTAAAAATTAATTCTTATAGGTCTTATAGGGAAGGCTACAAGACCAAAAAGTGCTTATAGTTCTTGATGATGTGGATGATCTAGAACAATTAGAAATTTTGGCTAAAGAGCCTTCCTGGTTTGGTTCCGGAAGTCGGATCATCATTACCACAAAAGATAAAAAGATTTTGAAGGCACATGGTATTAATGATATCTACCATGTGGACTTTCCATCAGAGGAAGAAGCTCTTGAGATTTTATGTCTATCTGCTTCCTAATGATGTCTTTTTTTTGTTAATTATTTCATTAATGGATTCCTCAAATGCATCCTATAAATACATCCTGTTTATTTAAATTAAATTTCAAAAACCTGATTTAGACAGTGAAGTTGAAGACTCTAAACTAATTGAAGAGTGGCTCTAAACCATAAAACTCAATATTTAGTTTTGCGGATTTTAATTAAACCAAATCGAATAACGGCAGTTATATTTTTTTTTTTGACACTTAATTTTCCTTTTGCAATTGTATTTTTTCTATTTTAAAAGAAATTGCTATAAAATCATATTTGCGTTATTTTATTGACCATAATAACAACTACAATTATTAGAAATTTAATTATTTAGTAAATTGCATTAAGCCAGTTGAGATACAATCTTTTAAGTTACAAACTTTTAGTCTAAAGAGAAGAAAGGAAATATTGATGAACTTTCTTTTATATAACAAGATTGGGGCATGTGGTAATTTATCGAGTTAAAAGAGACTCTTTTATAGTGACCAAAAAAAAAAAAAAAAAAAACTCTTTTATTTCTCTCGAAGTTTTCTAGTGTAGATCTAAAGGATATGGATCTTGATCCTTGTTCGGAAGATATCGTATACGAAGAGGAGATTATACGGAATCCGTATAGCTTGAAGCATTGGTGGAGTTATCTGATTGCTAAATCTGAATCTCCTTTCAAAAATCGATTCATTATCTACGAGAGAGCCTTAAAAGCTCTACCTGGAAGCTACAAATTGTGGTACGCTTATCTTCTTGAAAGACTCGAACTTGTTAGGAATTTGCCTGTTACTCATCCTCACTATGAAACCCTTAACAACACTTTTGAAAGAGCTCTTGTTACTACTATGCATAAGATGCCTAAGATTTGGGTTATGTATCTTGAGACACTTATGGCTCAGAAACTGATTACTCGGACACGGAGGTCTTTTGACCGTGCTCTTTGTGCTTTGCCTGTTACGCAACATGATAGGATTTGGGAGCTTTATCTTGTGTTTGTGAGCGAGGAATGTATTCCAATTGAGACTTCACTTCGTGTTTATACAAGGTATCTCATGTATGATCCTACTCACATTGAGGGATTTATTCAGTTTCTTGCTCGTTTGCAAGAATCTGCAGAGCGGTTGGCTTCTTGTGCACCATGGGAATGTTATTACGGGTCTGAATGTTGATGCTATCATCAGGGGAGGCATTAGGAAGTTCACAGACGATGTGGGAATACTGTGGACTTGTCTTGCGGAGTATTACATTAGGAAGAATTTGCTGGAGAAAGCCAGGGATATCTATGAGGAGGGTATGATGGAAGTGGTTACCATGAGAGACTTGAGTGTTATATTTGATGCTTATTCGATGTTTGAGGAAAGTAGTGTTACCAAAAGAATGGAGATGATGAGTTCAAGCGATGAAGAAGATGAGACTGAAGAGGATGTCCGCCTTAATCTGTCTCTGTCTGCAAAAGAGCTACAGAGGAAGATACTGAATGGGTTTTGGTTGAACGATGATAACGATGTTGATCTGAGATTGGCTCGCTGCGAAGAACTGATGGACAGAAGACCCGCACTAGTAAACAGTGTGCTCCTAAGGCAAAATCCAAACAATGTTGAGCTATGGTATCGTAGAGTCAAGATATTTGAGGGAAACGCAGCAAAGCAGATTCTCACTTACACGGAAGCAGTGACAACTGTGGATCCTATGAAAGCAGTTGGGAAGCCTCACACGTTGTGGGTTGCTTTTGCCAACTTGTATGAGAACCACAAAGACCTTGTCAATACAAGAGTGATTTTTGACAAGGCAGTACAGGTAAACTACAAAACTGTAGATCATCTTGTTAGCGTCTGGTGTGAGTGGGCTGAGATGGAGTTGAGGCACAAGAATTTCAAAGGTGCATTAGACCAGATGAGACGTGCTACAGCTGTACCAACAGTACAAGTCAGACGGAGAGTTGCTGCTGATGGTAATGAACCAGTCCAGATGAAGCTGCATAAATCCTTGAGGCTTTGGTCCTTTTATGTTAATTTGGAGGAAAGCTTGGGGACTTTAGAATCAACGAGAGCAGTCTATGAAAAGATATTAGATTTGAGAATAGCTACACCTCAGATCATTTTGAATTATGCTTTCCTTCTTGAGGAAAATAACTACTTTGAAGATGCTTTCAAGGTGTATGAAAGGGGTGTAAAGATATTCAAGTACCCTCATGTGAAAGACATATGGGTAACTTATCTTACAAAGTTTGTCAAGAGGTATGGGAAGACAAAGCTGGAGCGAGCGAGAGAGTTGTTTGAGCATGCTGTTTCAATGGTAAGCTCATCTGTATCCTTTCACCCATACTAGTTATAAGGCTGTTTGTGTTGTCTGATGAAACAAACACCAAGTTTAATTGCTCTTAATGGCCAGAGAACGTGTCTATTAATGTGCTTATATTGTCCGTGATCTAATTTTGTGTTTATCTTTCTTTCAGACTCCATCTGATGCTGTCAGGACCTTTTACCTTCAGTATGCTAAGCTAGAAGAGGATTATGGTCTGGCCAGGCGAGCCATGAAAGTTTATGAGGAAGCAACCAAAAATGTTCCTGAAGGCCAGAAGCTTGAGATGTATGAGATTTACATTTCTCGTGCAGCAGAGATCTTTGGTGTTCCCAGAACTAGGGAGATATATGAGCAAGCGATAAAATCTGGACTTCCACACAAGGATGTGAAGATCATGTGCATAAAATTTGCAGAACTGGAGAGAAGCCTAGGAGAAATTGATCGTGCTCGTGCACTGTACAAGTATGCTTCTCAATTTGCCGATCCTGAATTCTGGAACAAATGGCATGAATTCGAGGTTCAACATGGAAGTGAAGATACCTACAGAGAAATGCTTCGAATCAAGCGAAGCGTTTCTGCAAGCTACAGTCAGGTTAGCTCTCTTTTGAGTGTTTATGCACCAGTTTCTATTGTCAATTCTGAGAATCCATTTGTTGTAGGTTTTGACAGTTGGAAGCTGACTGATTGTATTTGATCTATTTCTTTCAGACTCATTTCATTCTACCAGAGAACATGATGCAAGAAGGATAAGATGGTAGATGTGGAAGAGGCAAAAGATGAGCTGAAAAATGCAGGTTTACCAGAAGATGAGATGGCTGCTCTAGAGAGGCAGCTCTTGGCTCCAACGTCTACTACCACAGGTGCAGTGAAAGATGGTGGTGAGAATGGTGCAGCTAAGAAGCTAGGTGCTCTAGAGAGGATAAAGGTACGGAAACTAGTTCAGTGAATAGATTCTCTAGACAAAAAACTCTTGTGAATATTATCGTTTGGAATTGTAATATTCAGAACAACAACTTAGAGTCATGGAAAATTTTGTATTTTCAGTTCCACCATTTCATTGTGAGTTCTCTGTACTCTTTCCTTGATCTTCATCAGTTTTCCATCTTGAATCTGTTTGAGCAGTTTTATCTATCTTGTGTTACAAAGTGAATGTTGTGCAAGGTTTTTTTTCTACATAAGAAGAAGAGCTTTTATAGATTCAAACACAAACTGATAACACTTAGGTCAAACAATTACTATGGAGATTAGACTACCGAACAAAAGGAGCCATAGGAAGACTACTCTGCTTCCTTCAAAACTGTGAGTTTAAATGTGAACTAATAAATCATTGAAAGTTACCACAAGTTCCGTTGTACCACACAGGTTACACCTAGAGCCTTCGGGTTCACGAGCGATTGGCTCATGAGTTCCGGGTTCAAACTCCCGGCAGCGGATAATATTTTTGTTTATATAATGTTTTTCCGTTTTCTTCGGAAAGAAACTGAGAACGCCACGCTTTTCTCTTCGTAAGACGTACTATGAGCTTGAAGCATTCTATTTAAAGATAAAATTTTATAACTAGCGAACATTAGGGGTGGGCAAATTACCCGTAACCGAATTACCGAACCGAACCCGACTCAAATTACCCGATCCGAACCCGACCCGAATTTATAAAATACCCGATCGGATTCTATGTTTCTAAACCCGAAAACCCGAATCCGAACCCGGACCGAACCGATAACCGAACGGGTATCCGAACTAACACAAATATAAATTAAACCAAAGATAATTGGATGTAAAGTTAGATATGTTCATGTATTTTAGATAATTTCTATAACTTTTGGTTCATTTGAATAGTATGGATTATATTCGGATAAAAATAACTAAATTATCAACACTATTTGAATTTTTAAAATTTTGTTTTTGATATTTTTTCGGGTATTTTTGGATAATTCATGTAAAAACTAATAAAACCGAATTTCTTTTTCGATATCTATGTTCATTTGAATTTTTGTTTTGAAGTTTTTGATCAATTTGAGTTCTGTTCAAATTCATATTTGAAGTATATTTTTAAATAGATTGCACATCGGATATAACCGAACCCGAACCGAACCCGAAATCATTTTATCCGAACCCGACCTGAATTTATAAAATACCCGATAGGGTACTAAACCCCATTACCGAAGTACCCGAAAAACCGAAATACCCGACCCGAACCCGATCGGATATCCGAATGCCCAGCCCTAGCGAACATCTTTCGTTCTGATACATTCTCTATGTCTGATGTATATGAGATTCAAGTTTCAATGTATTGTTTCTTAGGGTGTTATTGGGAAATGGATTTCTGTAGATTTGTAAAATTTATAGATTTGAGTAGATTTTACAAATTTCACAAATAATTTCTATGGATTTTTTTATAGATTGTTATGAATTTTCACTGATTATTATTGATCTTGATTTTGTTTTTTATTCTAGAATTATCTTGATATGGTAACATTATATATAATATTATAGAGAATTTCCAAAAAGAATAAATTTAATGTGGGCATATATATCGCTGTAAAGGCTAATAACTTGTATTGACATATGTGAAATATATTATTTTTCATTTTTAAGAATTATATGTTGCATGTTTTATTTATGTATTTTTTTGGGGTGAAGAAGATGTTTTAAGAATTATGAGAAAGATGTTTGAAGATGATGGTATAGAAACATTTGTGAGAAAGATGTTTGAAGAAGATGAAAAAGTAGTTGGATAATCCATGTTTTGTTATAATCTATGTTTTAAAGATCTTTGTATTTTTTATCTTATGGTTCTGTTTATGTTATATTCCACGGTTTATTTATATTTGTGTGTGTTTATTTTTTTTTCTTTTAGATATATGGATTTGAAGAATCTCATGTATATACATGGTATTTTGAAAGTTGAGTTCTATGAGTAAAAATAAGTAGAATCCATGTCCCAATAACATAAGATTTTAGTAGAATTAAAAAATCACTAAAAACCATACTTTTCCAATAACAAGAGATTTCATATGGAATTTAGAAATCCTCTTACCAATAACAATGGATTTCGTATAGAATTTAAGAATCCAATTCCCAATAACGGTGGATTTTCAAAATTTTAAAAATATATACAAACTCATCCCCAATAACACCCCTTTAATGATGTTTATTTTGCCTCTCTCAATCATGACTACAATGTTATCTTTTACGCTACTTACAAAAATGCAAGGTTTTAAAGTATCGCTTTATACAAAGTGTGAAAAAACAAGCAAGACATAAAAAAAAAACTAAAACGGATTCTTGAAATCAGTGCGGCAAATCGGACACTTTTGGCTGATGGTTAGCCACGACCGAAGACACTTACTGTGGAAGCGGTGGGAGCAGTGCAGCCACAAAACATTCTTTTTCAAGGATAACTCCCGTAAGCATATCGCACAATCAGGTTATGGCGGTCTGTTTTTGTACATTTTCACCTTTAGCGACAACGTGTCATCTAAAATATATACTCGGTTTCTTGCCTGCAATTGAAGAAAATATTCACACATTAAACTTTAGCATTCAACATATAAACAAATTGAAAATATATATGAAAATGCTTACTCTATAATGATTGACGAGCACTTTCCAAGTTTTGATTCAACAAAACCAACATCACCAATCCTCTTCTCCACCGAAAACCAGTCATTCAAAAGCTTATAGCGTTTAATTGGTTTTAGTTTCTAATTGAAGAGTGGCTCTAATTTCTTGTCAAAACCATAAAACTCAATATACAGTTTTACGGATTTTAATCAAATCAAATCGAATCAATTTTTTGACGAATTTTAAGATTTAGCCTAGACCTAAAAAAATCAATTTTAAAATTGTAACCAAAACGTTTTCATGATAAATGAAATATTTACCATTTAACAAAAAAAAAAAAAAAACCCTATGTAATAGCACAGTAACGACTCTAATATTAACAAGTGGCTCTAATTAATTTTTTAACTGCGCTGGAAAAAACAAGAGAAAGGTAAAATAAAGTAAAAATAGAAGTCAAATCTCCTCCGTCAAATCTCCGCCACCATCTCCTCCGGCCAAATCCCTAATTTGTATCGGAACAATTTCGTATTCGTACAAGCGATTAGAGAATCAGGAGTTTCGATTGTAATGATCTCCATGAATTTCGGCATTGGTGCTTAGATGAGTTGGTCGAAATCTTCAAGTGTAAACGTTTTTCGATCTGAGTAGTAGCACTAATGCCAAGGAGATTAGTGGATAATTAAGTAAGTTCTTTCATAGACTTTGTTCATCATAGTTTAAGCTAGTCACTTAGTGTTCAATTGCTTTTTCTTAATCTTCGTGTGTGTAATGCATTAGGTATTGAACAGCTTTATCGTTTTGAACATTTCAGTATCAACACACTCCAACTACAGAGAAAGAAAGAGCTCTCTGATCATGCATACATACATACATTTCAACACAAGTTTGATTTTTAACTTATGTTTTCTTGTGTTGTGTTTGATATTCACTCAGCTGCTGTCATATCTCAAGAAAGATTGATTTTGAGCTGTTCCTCGGTTTAAATAAGACTTGGCATCGACAAATGTAGAAATCTTGTGTCATTTTTCGATCTTCTTTGGTCCCTCGAGTACAGCTATATGCAACCAACTGTGACTCACAAAGCGAAACTCCATTTCAGTAACAACGGAGACAGAAGAAGAATCAGGAGGGTTTGTTGTGGATAACATTAATCATCAAGGTCAGTACTTACCTACTTTTCTTTGATTGTTCGGATAGTTATGTGGGTACTAGGGATATTTTCGATGCAATTGTTGAAAAGTCAGACATTCTGATTAGTTTTGGTTATATTACAATAGATAGATAGTTAAATAAACCAAGTCAATCCATAAGTTTGCAACTATTTAGAAACCCCATTTGCAAGATTTTTAACTAATAATATTATGTCATGAATTCCATAGATTGCTTTTCCAAGAAATCACACAAGAAGAGACAAAGTCTTTCCTTCTTTTTACATTATTTCTATATAGCTAGTTGCTTCTTGTTACCTGCAATGACAAATTCATACGTTATTTGTTTTTTCCAGTACGTGTAGTGGAGGCCACGACCATGAGAAAGTTTCTTATCCAGAGTTCATCATCACACAAATACTAAAATAATCAACCAATCAGAATTCAGTTCTCTATGAAATTTTCTCATCTATCTCTTTTTTTCCATGGTAGATAGCATTTTTCCCTTGGTATAGTCTTCAACTTCTCTCTGTCTCATCTCGTCATGGCTTCTTCTCCTTCGTCTAACATCAGGAGATAACATCTCCGGTTCTTAGTAATCTATGGGCTTACTCATGCATTGCAGATATCGGAAGACATGGAATATCTGCCTCGTCTAAGGTACTAAACTGGACTTCGTACCCGAGAAAAAGTCTTCCTCTAACATTTCAGCCAGAATGTCTCGTTGAATTCCATATGCAATCAAGCAATCTCGAAAAGCTCTGGGAAGGTGCCCAGGTTGGTATTTTATATTCTTTAATATGTTTCTAATGATTCAATCTAAATAAGGTATTTACTGCTCATTTGTTGTGTTTGAAAATGCAGAACCTTGGAAATCTCAAGAATATAGATTTGGGATATTCCAAAAATTTGATAGAAATCCCAGATCTTTCGAAGGCTACTAATCTCGAAACATTGACACTTACGCCTTGCACAAGTTTGGTGGTGCTTCCCTCCTCTATCAAGAATCTACACAAACTGGAAAGGCTGAAGATGGATCACTGCGAAGAGCTACAAGTTGTTCCAACCAATGTCAACTTAGCATCTCTCATGCTAGTGGACATGTCTAAATGCTCACGATTAAGAGTGTTTCCAGATATTTCTATGAACATCGTGTATCTCGATGTTAGCAGTACTGAAATAGAAGAAGTTCATCCATCAATTGATGCACGTTTTCCTTGTCTTAACAGCTTTAAAATAGGCAGGATAAACCTCAAGAGATTAACACATGTCCCAGGAAGTATAATACATCTAGACTTGAGCAATAGTTGTCTGGAGAGAATTCCAGAATGTGTCATGGGTCTGCCTCAACTAATAAGTCTTTTGGTCGATAATTGCAGAAAGCTCTTGTCACTATTCTTCCCCCGTCGCTCAGAAACATACACGCAAGCAATTGCGGATCACTTGAAAGAATCTGTTTACCTTGCAATGATCATAGCATGGAGCTCATGTTCCCCAATTGTTTTAAACTGGACACAGCAACAAGAAGGGTAAACCTCCTGCAAAGAGTTGACGGGTTTGTATTAGTACCAGGTAAAAAAGTCCCTGCGGAATTTATTCACAAAGCTACTGGAAACTCCATAACCATCTCTTTGGGGTCTCTCTCTGCATCCTCGAGTTTAAGATTTAGGGCGTGTCTTCTGCTTTCGCCAGTCAATCACCCGACTCTTAAAATATCTTGTCGTCTAATAAGCAAAGGAGGTGTCATCATTACGGAATATAAGTGGTATGCTTTGAATATTTATCATCATCTAACGTCACATTTGTTTATATGTGGTGGTGACTTGCTTCGGGAAACACCTGAAGTGAATGTGATGGTGAATGAGATTATGTTTGAATTCAGCTTTGAATTCAGTTGCATGGATAACCACAAGATTATTGAGTGCGGTGTACAGCTCTTGACTGAGGAAACAGAGAATAGTAGTGGTAGCGAAGTTGACTACTTTGAAACTGGAGGCAGCAGCAGCTACTACGTAGATGGAGACAAAGACTACGAATCTGAAACCGTTGAGGCCTCTCGATGCGAAAACGTTAAAGAGAGTTAGTATACTTGTTGGAGTCGGCTTAAGAAGCTTTGATCTGGAGAAGAAGATAGGGAAGATGATGAAGAAGACAATACCTCCATTTTGTTTCGTAGATGATGGTGAATTGGTGACGATTATGATGAAGGTATTTGCTTTTGCAATCTCTTGTATTCCCATGGTTTTTTCCGCAAGAACTTTGATGTAAACTTATGTGTTGATTATTCATAGAATGTATCCATCTTGTTCTTGTAGGATTGGGAAAATATTTGCAGTATCTGCTACAATCTAGTATCCACTTTTGTCTATTTGCGAAATTATCCGAACCATTTTGATCCCAAAAAACTATGGAGCAAAATCAAACCCCAAATTCAAATTTGTTCATTCATCAAACTAATTGTAAAATTGTCAAATTACTTTTGCCACCTTGGTAACGAGCGGTTTCATATACAAATGTCTAAATATATACTAATAGCTGTAAGGATTAAATGTGTTAATGTCGTCGTAATCTTGCTATTTGGATTCAAAACCTCTATATATTGTAAGTTGTTGAATAAAGGAAGAAGTTATTGATGCTCTCCATAACATGACTTATTGGTATCTTTATGGTTTCAGAACAGGAACCAAGAAATTTCTCATGAATTACACCATGAATAAGAATATTAATGAATAATTTGATAGAAGGCAATAGAAACAATTGTTGATTCATAAAATGTATCAACATAGATGTACACTTGCCTTTAAAATTTTAAATAGAAGGCAATAGAAACAACAACCATAAAACATTTTGATTCAACACAAATCATTCTTCTATGAGTTTTGTTTAATATTAACTTTGTATTCTTTAAGCAAAAATTCTGATCAAACCAAGAGCCGATAGCTCAACTGGTAAAGATCTCAGGCAAAGCCTAGAGGTCGCTAGTTCGAGTGGCACTTGGGACGAAACTAATATTACATGCTGTGGTTTCGGGCCTTGGGAGATTACGGGTTTCGGCCCCGAACCTCCTGGTAATTCAAAAAAAAAAAAAATTCTGATGAATCCTACAGCTAACCACGGGAAAAATAAAGGAGAGGTCCAACCAAGAATGTCTTCGGTGTTCTTAATTTTTCCAAACCAAATGGAACATCATTTTTCGTTATGTTTCTCTAGTTATATTATGTACTAGGTAACTTCCCACGCGATGCGTGGGTTTGTTTTAAAAATTTTATTTAGCAGAATAAGGTAATTGCATATTTCATTTTCTTATATATTTCATTAATCTGAAAGTTACTTATATATTCCGTAAGATTTTTTTTTCTAATGTAGAAAATACAATGGATGCTGGAATAACAAATAATCTGTAGAAATATAATTCTACAAAAAGAGCTTTTGAGTGGCAAACTCCCTCTATAAAAACTCTAGTCGTTGAAAAAAAGGACCATATATGTCTTTTACTTGTTGCCAGAGTTGAGTAAAATTCCAATCATCTAATAGATTTCAAGTTTCAAAAAATAACTTAACCTCTTTCGTAACTTGTTGATCTGTAATAGACCAAAAATATTGGAAAAAACTCCTGGACATTCCATCTGCACCTGGTGTATTGATAGTTTTAACGACTCTCTTAACTTCAGCACCAGAAACTGGTTTGACAAGTTCTCGGTTCATTCTTGCTATTGCCTTAACATCAAAGCCAACTAACAACTCCGTCAACGATGTTGGATTCGAAGTTTTGAATAAGTTCTCAAAATAAGACACATCAGTGTCTCCTTTAGCTGCCTTAGAAAAATGCTCGATGCCATTATTATTGAAGCACATGATTCTTGATTTTCCGATTCTGAACACTACCATGAAAGAAATGGGTGTTTTTGTCACCATCTTTGAGCCACCTTTTATTTATTTTCTTTTTACAAAACTTTTCTTCTTAGCCATCAGCTTTCTCTACATCCATTTTCAATTGAGCTAGCCTGAACAAATCCGGAAATCAATTTGATGATTGACAATCTACCTCTTGTCTAAGTCTATGCAGATGTTGTTTGGAGTTACAATTGGAGGCCCTTTTCCAAAACAAATACTGAAATGTGCTGCAATCCTTAACCTCTCATATTCACCTCTATCACCTGTGTGTTTTGGCACCACATTTTGTCCTTAACCTATATTTATGATTTCCATACACTAACCGAGTGACTATATGTATGTGATCAGACCTATAACATGCAAGGTATTCTGATTGCAGCCTACGAAATAGCCGAAAAAATTCTGCGTTTTCAAAAGCACGATCCAACCTACATTGAATCCATAGAGTTTCCCCCTCCCCATCAGTAAGTATTCTTCTTCCAGCCTCCACCTCTTGTCTAAGTCTACGCAGCTGTTGTTTGGAGTTACAATTGGAGGCCCTTTTCCAAATTTGTTTTTTGAAATGTGCTGCAATCCTTAACCTCATCACCTATGTGTTTTGGCACCACATTTTGTCCTTAACCTATATTTATGATTTCCATACACTAACCGAGTGACTATATGTATGTGATCAGACCCATAGCATGCAAGGTATTTTAATTGCAGCCTAGGAAATAGCCGAAAAAATTCTGCATTTTCAAAAGCACGATCCAACCTACATTGAATCCATAGAGTTTCCCCTTAAAAGTCCAAAAATAACCTACATCTCTAAAATTTAACTAATCAAGGTTTAGCTTTCCTAAAAGGACTCACAAAAAAATTGTATTTAATTTTTGTGTAATGTAGATCTTAAAAATTGTAAAGCAAAATACTTTGTTTGTCTTTCTCCTGTTTTATAAATTTATATTATGATTGAAAACTTATTATTGTTTTCGATTTCTCTACTACCGTCGTCATTTAACAGATTTTCATAAAACTTATCATTATTTTATTTAATTAATTGTAAATTATATAAACCTTTCATATAAAACTTGATGAAATTCTGTTATTTTATATATACAACATTTTTTTTATATATGTAGATTAAAAATAATAAATTTTAAATAAAAATTTGATGTGGCAATGAGGGAGAGGATGATGTGTCTTCATGAGAAGAGATAAAAGCTTTTTTTATATATGTAGATAGATACTAAAATAAGACATTTTATTAATTCAATAACTATATTAATGATTTTTCAAATTTTTATGTTAAAAATGCATAATTAATGTTGTTTTTGCATGTATATAATATTTGAATTAAAAATAAAAAAACATTTTTTTATATATGTAGATTAAAAATAATAAATTTTAAATAAAAATTTGATATGGCAATGATGGGGAAGATGATGTGTCTTCATGAGAAGAGAGAAAAACTTTTCTTAAATATGTAGATAGATACTAAAATAAGACATTTTATTAATTCAATAACTATATTAATGACTTTTCAAATTCTTATGTTTAAAAATGCATAATTAATGTTGTTTTTGCATGTATATAATTTTCTGAATTAAAAAAAAAAAAAAACATTTAGTGTCAACGAGGACACACGTCACACTCTTAAAATGCCAAATGTCACATTCTGACGAAGAGTTAAACGAAAACCTTCTCATAGTATATAAGATATGAATCAAAATTTGTTTAAAATTTATTTAAGTTTAAATTTATTTAAGTTTTTAAATTGAGCTTGCGGTATGCAAGATGTTGCACAAATGTAATGCGACTAAGTTGAATGACATGATTAGGAAGTTGAATGACATAAGGCAAAGCTGAACAAAAACATTTGAGAAAAGTATCGTTGTTCATATGATTGTTGATGTATTTGAAAGTAATTTACTATTTAAGAAAACATGTATTGATTCAGAAAATTTCATTATAAATTAAAATGTTATTTACATTTTTACTTTGTTTTACAGCTAGTTGACCAATCAAAGAGACATGTCCTAGTTGACCGAACAAAGAAACATGTATTTGTTTCATTCGTTATATTGTTGACACAAAACAAAATGAGTAAAAATTTATTTTTCCAAAATTATAAATCAGAGCATCAACAATAAAAATCAATACAATTACATATTCTTCATTTTCATTTTATTAAATATATAGATACATTATCACTTAAACTACCTAAGAATATGTCATCTTCTTAGCAAATTCTCACATTTTTTCAATGAAAATCGTCGAAAGATCCAACAATACTGACGTTTTGCAATTATAAGTTGAAATAATCTTGTGTATAACTGACATTTCATAGACGCTAGCGCTCAGGGAATGCCACTTTCACTTTATCGATATATAAACCCTACATACACGTCAAACTCTGGCATGTTATCCAAACTATAGTAATTCCAGAAAAATAATTCAGCTCGGCTGAGGTATCTCTCATCTTTGGTGTGATTAACGTAGTAACAGTTCCTATCTCTGACAAGTAAGCTACGAAGATTCCACAGATGTCATTGAGAATAACGCTTTTCGAACTCATGCTTATACTCCTAGCTGTAATGTATGTTTCATCAGGAGTACCCGTAGTGGGCAACAAATGAGTACTAAATGTATCTAATACTAAATACATTGATTTTTTGTAAGCGAAAAATTGTTTTTAAAAGATTCAAACCCAACAAAAATATAAGAAGCAGCATACATACGACAAATGAATACTAAATGTACAAATTTTCTTTGTATTTACTTTTCTTGCGACTACAAAAGTGTGACATACAAAGTTTGACATGTTTGCTCTCACACCTATTGTAATCTTTTGTCACATCAACATTCTTTCAACTCGTCTCTTTCATTGTTCTCCTTTAACTTTAAGCCACTAAATTTGTCATCATGTTGTTTAGTAATAAAAGGAAGATAATATAATATTATAATTCTGTAAATAAATGTTTTCATAAATAAATAAAAAAGTATTAATTAATACGACAAATATAGTTAGAAAATTAATCCATCATAAATTTGATATTTGCTTTATGTTTTACATAGCAACGATTTATGACAATTTAGGGTTGCAAATCGTCATTAAAAGTATACAACATAATTGTTACAAAATGTTATGGCATTAATACGAGAATTTAGCAAACAAATCTCACTCATTGAAAACTTATGCAATATACAACAAACACTAATTTGCAACATTCAAACAACAACAATATAGATTTTGTTGTATTTCTATTTTTTCAACTATATATTGACATATTGCAATAGTTTTTCAGTGTTGTAATATCATTATTTCTTGTAATGTAGACAAACATTTTATGTTGGACATAGATGTAAACTTGATGATGACATCATACTGGAAAATTCAGTCTCTCCCCAATTTGCATTTCCGAAAGTTTTCATCTTATCTTCAATTTGTTGGAACGAGAACATATTACACAATAATGTCACATTTTTTTTAATAATTGTGAAATTCATTAAAAAAAAGCTCGATATCTCTAATGATTTTGTTTGTTTATTTTCAGTTTTAGACTTTTAGTACAAAGAAATTCCTTCAACATCCAAGGTTTTGAAATGCTATATGATGATCGTTTTTGCATGATGTTAGTGGCCAAAAATACCGCATTGCTCCACAAATTTTCACAGCATGAATTTGAAACAAAGATTTCAAAGAGCAGCCAGTCTACCTAGGTTTGTTATAAAACTAAACAATGTTCTTGGTATACGTATGTGTCGTGAATCCGTCTTCAAAACTAATAATTTTATGTTTCATATTTTGGTCTTGTGGGAAAATTTCTTCCCATGAAACACTGTTTGGTAAATTAAAAATTGAAATACTTATGCAATGTAGACTTGAATTAGGGGATAACAGTATTCTAAATTTCATGATTAGTTGTAAAACTGAAAAGATCCGATCTTATTTCTCCTTTGCAACGTGAAATTTATTCTAGTATGGTGTAGAAAGAACCAGTCCTTAGCTCATTCGAATATGGGATGTGGCATATTGAATCATTCTACTGCAGATAAAGAAAGACATTTCTAGTATACCCTGTATTTCAACTGGAGTTTGATATTGTTGTCTTGTTTCTTGTGTTTGATATTCAGGCGCTTTCCTATCTCAAGAAAGCTGGATTTGAGCTGCTCCTTGGTCTAAAAAGGACTTAGCATCGACAAATTGCAGAAATCGCGTGTCATTTTTCAGATCTTTCTCAGTCCCTCGAGTGCCTAAATGCAAGCAACTCTGAATCGCTCAAGAGACTGAAGAAGGATTATGAGGATTTCTGGATAACATTTATCATCGAGGTTAGTACTACCTACTTTTCTTTGCGGCATTAAGAATATTTTTGATGCACTTGTCTAAAATAGTAGAAAAAACCAAGTCAAATCCGTAAGTCTGCAAATATTTAGAAAACCCTTTGCCACTAATATTATGTCATGAATTCCACCGCACTTGTTTGATATTATGTCATATAGCTCGCTGGTTCTTGTTACTTGCAAAGACGAATTCATTTGCAAGATTTATAATTTTATATATATATTACCACCAATATGATATCTGCATAGACTACTTAAATGCTTTGCGTCTTTTTTCTAAATATGTCATCCATATTGAAGTAATCAAAGAAGAATGGGTTTGTGGCGTGTAGTATATTGTTGATGAAATTGTCAAAAAGACATATATTAACTAGAAGAAGAACCAATTCAATGAAAAGAACAAACTAACAAGTCATTTGCAAGATTTGTAATGTTATTATATGAGTATCAGGAAACAATCTTGTAATTTCCAAAGAGTTAGCAAATAAACATTTCAATAAGTTATAAGTTTCTCATCTCTTTTGTCTCTACTTTTCAGTTAATTAAAAGCCATTTTATCCAATACCTTCTTCATTTCTCTCTTTGTACTCTGTCTCTCATGGCTTCTTCTTCTCTGATTCACCTTAGGAGATACCATGTCTTTCCCAGCTTTCACGGAAGAGATGTCCGTAGAGGATTTCTCAGTTATTTACTTCATTACTTTGCAACCAAAAGGATCACAACGTTTCAAGATCAGAAGATCGAGAGAGGCCACACGATTGGACCTGAACTCGTACAAGCCATTACAGAATCAAGAATCTCGATCGTGGTGCTCTCGAAGAATTACGCTTCTTCGAGCTGGTGTTTAGATGAATTGGTTGAAATCTTGAAGTGTAAAGAAGCTTCCGGGCAGATTGTGATGACTATTTTTTACGACGTTGATCCGTCTGATGTTCGGAAACAGAGGGGAGAGTTCGGAAGCGCTTTTGAGGAAACATGTGAAGGGAAAACAGAGGAGGAGAAGCAGAGGTGGAGTAAAGCTTTAGCATATGTAGCAACCATAGCTGGAGAACACTCTCTTAACTGGTTCGTCTTATTTTGGTTGAACTTATCAATGCGTCAATGGTGGAATTTTTGTGAATTTTAGACTCACCAACAACTACAAGGTTTTGTTTGCTTTTGTTAGGGCTGATGAAGCAGACCTGATCCAAAAGATTGCTACAGATGTTACAAACAAATTGAATCTTACAACATCAAAGGATTTTGAAGGGAGGGTGGGAATGGAAGCTCATTTGACAAATCTGAACTCTTTATTACGTTTAGAGTGCGATGATGTGAAGATGATTGGAATTTGGGGTCCTGCAGGAATTGGTAAGACTACCATTGCTAGAGCTTTATTCAATCAACTCTCTAGCAGTTTTAGTTTTATATGTTTTATGGGGAACCTCAGGGGTAGTTATAAGAGCATAATGGGTGTTGATGATTATGAGTCCAAGTTGTCTTTACAAAGCCAACTTCTGTCCAAGATTTTGAACCGTACGGAAATGAGGGTACATCATTTAGGTGCAATAAAGGAATGGCTACAAGATCAAAGAGTGCTTATCATTCTTGATGATGTAGATGATCTAGAGAAACTAGAGGTATTGGCTAAAGAATCTTCTTGGTTTGGTTATGGAAGTCGGATCATCGTTACCACAGAAGATCACAAGATTTTGAAGGCGCATGGGATTAAAGATATCTACCATGTGGATTTTCCATCAAAGGAAGAAGGTCTTGAGATTTTATGTCTATCTGCATTCAAACAAAGTTTTGTACAAGATGGTTTTGAAGAGCTTGCAAGGAAAATAGCAAAGATTTGCGGTAATCTTCCGTTAGGCCTTTGTGTTGTGGGTTCATCTTTATGTGGGGAGAGCAAGCACGAGTGGGAACTTCAGTTATCTAGGATTGAAACTAGTCTTGATAGAAAAATCGAAAACATATTAAGAGTGGGATATGACAGATTGTCGAAGAAAGATCAATCTCTATTCCTTCACATTGCATGCTTCTTCAACGATTATACTGTTGATGATGTGAAAGCCATGCTCACTTACAGTGGTTTAGAAGTTGAAGATGGGTTGAAGACCCTAGCGGCTAAATCACTTGTGCATATATCTCGTAGGTGGAAAGGGATGCACTCTGTAATACCACAATTGGGGAGACAACTAGTTTATGAACATATTGTACATATATCTTGTGGGTTGATAGAGATGCACTCTTTACTACAGCAATTGGGGAGACAAGTAGTTTATGAACAGTCTGACGAGCCCGGGAAACGTCAGTTTTTAGTAGAGGCCAAAGACATTCGTAATGTGCTTGCAAATAAAACAGTGAGTTATTACATATATATATTTTCCAAGAATTCTCAACAAATCTTTGGTTTTTCTATAACATTCCGTTCTCTTTTGGAATATTTGTTAGGGCACTGAATCTGTCATAGGTATATCATTTGATGTGTCCCACATGAAGGGTGAGCAGGACAGAAGGTTTTCTATAAGTGGGCGAGCCTTTGAAAAAATGCTTAATCTCAAATACTTAAGATTTACATGGATCTTTTCAATGCTAGCGAACCACAAATACTTGGGGATATGACATATCTGCCTCGTCTAAGTATACTTGATTGGTTGTCTTACCCACGAAAACGTCTTCCTCCAACATTTCAGCCAGAATGTCTTGTCGAGCTCCATATGCCAGCAAGCAAGCTCGAGAAGCTATGGGGAGGAATCCAGGTTGGTATTTGTTATTTATAAAATATAGAAAAGCCTTCATATGACTTTCCTCATTTGTTGTGTTTGACTCATGTAGCCCCTACCAAACCTGAAGAGGTTAGATATGAGCCATTCCTTTTACTTGAAAGAAATCCCAAATCTTTCGAAGGCTACTAATCTCGAGACATTGACACTTCTTTGGTGCACAAGGTTGGTGGAGCTTCCCTCCTCTATGAGGAATCTACACAAATTGGAAGTTCTGATGGCGTCTTTTTGCGAAAAGCTACGAATTATTCCCACTAACATCAACTTAGCATCTCTTGAGAGAGTCTACATGAGTGGTTGCTCACGGTTGAGATGTTTTCCAGATATTTCTAGCAACATCAAATATCTTGATCTACAAAATACAATGGTAGAGGATGTTCCTTCTTCAGTTGTTGGGCGCTGGTCTCGTCTTGACACACTTTTTATAGGCTTCAAAAGCCTGAAGAGATTAACACATGTCCCGCTAAGTGTAACTTCGCTATACATAACGAACAGCGATATAAAGTGGATTCCAAATTGCGTCATAGGTCTTCCTCATCTAGTGACTCTTAGCGTCGAAAACTGCAGAAAACTCGCGTCAATTTCAGGTCTTTCCTCTTCGCTCAAGTCTTTAAAGGCAAACGATTGTGTATCACTCAAGAGAGTATGTTGCTCTTTCCACAAACCAACCATGGAACTCACGTTCTACAACTGTTTGGAACTTGATGAAGAATCAAGAAGAAGAATCACAGAACAACCGGTCAACGGGTTTATGTGGTTACCAGGTAAAGATGTCCCTGCGGAGTTCACTCACAAAGCTACAGGAAACACCATAACCATCCCTCTCGCTCCAGTTAGTGAAAGGATTATTTATGCGTCCTCAAGATTTAAGGCTTGCCTTCTTCTGCCGCCAAACACGAAGCATCTTTGGATAACTTGTCGTATAATAAGCGAAGGAGGTGTCCAAATTAACAGCATTAGTAGGTTTTTACAGGGCTCCGCTTCGACTCCTCCATCTCTGTCGGAACATCTGTTTATATTGGGTGGTGACTTGTTTGATCAACAAGACAGATGCCACGAAGTGGATCAAAGCATGAACGAGATTTGGTTTGAGTTCAGCTTCTATAACGGTGAAAAGATTATTGAGTGCGGTGTACAGATCTTGAGAGAGGAAGCTGAGAATAGTAGTAGCACCAGCGAAGTGGACTACCTTGAGACTGGAGGAAACAGCAACCATCACACAGATGGAGAAGCTTATAAGTTCTCTCAAGTTGAAAACATCAAAAGCACTAAACATACAAGTCGTTGGAGTTGGCTTGAGAATCTTGTTCTCTGTAACAAGTAGATGAATAAAACAGAGCAGCCTTCTCGGGGAATCTCATGAGACCAGACCAGAGCAGTGTGCATTCCTCAGAAAGATTCTTCCTCCTACACCATCTTGTTTCAAAAGATTGATCCAGGTTAGGTTATTATGTAGAATTTAGACAGTCTTTCTAGTGATTCAACCTAAACTCATTCAAACAAAAATTTGATATGAAATTCTTTTTCGTTGTGTTTGATATTTAGGTACACCAAAATCTCAAGAAGACGGAATTGAGCTTGTTCTTACAGAACTCAAAGACATTTCTCCTGATTGCTTCTTTCCTCTATTTCAAGTTTTTTATAAACTTAACGTGTGTTGTAGTTGACATGGAAAAATAACATGTCTCACAAGAACTAAATCACTCATTTTGCTTCCTTGTATAAAGAAACTCATTGTCATGTTCTTGATTATTCTCATTTGTATTGCTTGCATAAAATTCTCCAAAGACAGTTAAGACACTAATGGAAGCAGTGGCTCTACTTTTTTTAAATGCATAGTGTCAAAAGATTTCCAAATCCCTTATTTGCGCCGGTACCATCTCCTCCGGCAAATCTCCGCCGTCGCCAGAACAATCACGGCCAGTGAGTAGCCTCAGTTTCCACGGTGCAGACTTGCGTAGTGTATTTCTCAGCCGCAAGCAAAGGATCAGAGAGATCGAGAGAAGCCATTCGATATGATCGTCCTAGGATCAAGCAAAATCGAGAGAGGCCACACGATCGGACCTGAACTCGTACAAGTCAATAGAGAATAGGGAGTCGAAATCTTCGGGTGTAAGCGAAGCTTGGGGCAGATTTTTGATGTTAGATGTAGGGAAACACATTGGTGATTCTGTAAGTGCTCTTGAGAAAACTTGTGTAGGCAAAGTTTGCTACATTGAAATTATATAGGTAGCAGCAACGACAAGAGCAATGGAGATGGAGATGTTGAATATGACCCTAAAGCTGTGCCGAGGTAAAAACTAAAAAGCAATAAGCATAAACGTACTTTGGTGAAACAAGACAAAGAAGATGATTATGGAAGATTCAAGTTATGCTAACAATTACTTCTTCGTAATCTTCCTCAGGGTAATGAATCATTCTACATATGTTACTACGGAGAAAGAACCATTTCTATTTGTATTTCAACAGGAGTTTGATATTCATTTCTGGTTTCTGGTGTTTGATATTCAGCCGCTTTCATATCTCGAGAAAGCTGGATTTGAGTTGCTCCTCGGCCTGACAACTGCAAAAATCTCTGTCCCTCGAGTGCCTAAATGCAAGCAACTGTGAATCGCTCAAGATATTCTACTGTTTTGTCTGCAATTGTGTGAAAACTGGAGGAATCAAGTAGAATAATTGTACAAGTAGCAACAACAATCATCAAGGTTAGTACCTCCTTTTATTTGACGGTTTAGTATTGGTTATGCTCAGCAAAAGACAATCAAGTCAATTGATTCTCCCAGCCATAATGACTGATGGATTATGACAAACTAACAACCATATAACAAAAGAACCAAGTCAACGGACTGAACAAGTTTGCTATAATTAAGAAAACCCATTTGCAAGATTTGTAATGTTGTTATATGAGTATGACGAAACAAGCTTTTAATTTCCAAAGACTTTAAGAAAACTAACCATTAAAAGCAATCAAATCTTTAGTCTTTGCCTTAGTTTAATTTAAAGCTTCCTTCTTCAACTCTCTCCCTCTCTCTCATGGCTTCTTCTTCTTCTTCCACTTCTCTAATTCATGTTAGGAGATATCATGTGTTCCCGAGCTTCCACGGTCCAGATGTTCGTAGAGGGTTTCTCAGTCATTTACACAATCTTTTTGCAAGAAAAGGAATCACGACGTTCAAGGATCAGGAGATCGAAAGAGGTCATACGATCGGACCTGAACTCGTACAAGCCATTAGAGAATCAAGAGTCTCCATCGTTCTCCTCTCAAATAATTACGCTTCTTCGAGCTGGTGTTTAGATGAATTGGTTGAAATCTTAGAGTGCAAAGAAGCTTCGGGGCAGATTGTGATGACTATTTTTTACGATGTTAATCCTTCTGATGTTCGGAAACAGAGAGGAGACTTCGGAAATGCTTTCGAGAAAACTTGTCAAGGGAAAACTCAGGAAATGAAGCAGAAATGGAGCAAAGCGTTGACTGATGTTGCAAACATTGAAGGAGAGCACACTCTAAACTGGTTTGTAGCTTATTTTTGGTCTTGGAATGAAATAGTGCTTTTATCTTTCTTAAGCATGCTTTAATGAGGGTGTCTCTTTTTTTGTTTGTTAGGGTGGATGAAGCTGAGATGATTAAAAAGATTGCTGTTGATGTTTCAAACAAACTGAATCTTATAGCATCCAAGGATTTTGACGGGATGGTGGGAATGGAGAATCACTTGAGACATATAAACTCTTATTTACGCCTACCGTGTGATGAAGTGAAGATGATTGGAATTCAGGGTCCTGCGGGAATTGGTAAGACTACCATTGCTAGAGCTTTATTCCATCAACTCTCTGCTGATTTTCAACTTAAATGCTTTATGGGGAATCTCAAGGGAAGTAATGGGAGTGATGATGGTATTGATAACCATAGTTCGAAGTTGTGTTTACAAAGCCGACTCTTGTCCAAGATTTTGAATCAAAATGATTTGAAGATACATCATTTAGGCGCAATAAAAGAATGGTTACATGACCAAAGAGTCCTTATAGTTCTAGATGATGTAGATGATCTTGAACAACTAGACACCTTGGCTGAAGAACCATCTTGGTTTGGTCTAGGAAGTCGAATCGTTGTTACAACGGAAGATAGAAAGATACTGAAAGCACATTGGGTAAACGACATTTACCATGTGGGTTATCCATCCAAAGAAGAAGCTCTTGAGATCTTCTGTCTATCTGCTTTCAAGCAAAGTTCTCCGTTGGATGGTTTTGAAGATCTTGCAAAGAAAATAGCAAATCTTTGCGGTAATCTTCCGTTAGGCCTTCATATTGTGGGTTTATCTTTGCGTGGGGACAACAGGTATGAGTGGGAACGTCAGTTATCTAAGCTAGAATCTAGTATTGGTAAGAAAATTGAGGACGTCTTAAGAGTGGGATATGAAAGATTGTTTTATAAAGATCAATCTCTATTCCTTCACATTGCATGCTTCTTCAACAATCAAGCTGTTGATTATGTGATAACCATGCTAGCTGACAGTAACATGGATGTTAGAAATGGGTTGGCGACCCTTGTGGATAAATCACTCATGTATGTATCGACCAGTGGGTGGATATTGATGCATTGTTTACTACAACAATTGGGCAGACAAATAGTCCATGAACAATCTGACGAGCCTGGTAAACGTCAGTTTTTGGAAGAGTCCTAAGAGATTTATGATGTGCTGGCAAACATAACAGTAAGTTCTTATATATCTATATTCTCTACAGAACTTGATTAACAAATCTTTGGTTTTGTGATAACAGTTTCATCAATCTATTCTTGGAACACATGTTAGGGTACTGGATCTGTCTTAGGTATATCATTTGATACATCCAAGATGAGCGACTTCTCTATAAGTGGGCGAGCCTTCGAAGGAATGCATAATCTCCGCTTCTTAAGAATCTATGGGAGATATATTAGTGCATTGCATATATCGCAAGACATGGAATATTTACCTCGTCTAAGGTTACTACATTGGAATTCATACCCTAGAAAAAGTCTTCCTTCAACATTTCAGCTGGAACAACTCGTCGAACTCCATATGCCAATGAGCAACCTCAAGAGGCTCTGGGAAGGAATCCAGGTATGATGTTTGGTATACTTAGATATGTACTTAATGATTCATCTAAATAAGATATTTTCTAATTTGGTGTGTTTAACATGCAGACCCTTGCAAATCTCAAGAATATAAATTTGGGATATTCCAAAAATTTGATAGAAATCCTAAATCTTTCGAAGGCTACTAATCTCGAGACATTAACTCTTACGTCTTGCACAAGGTTGGTGGAGCTTCCCTCCTCTATCAGCAATCTACAGAAACTGAAAAAGTTAATGATGATGGGGTGCGTAAAGTTACGAGTTGTTCCAACCAACATCAACTTAGCATCTCTTGAGGAAGTCAACATGAGTGATTGCATAGGATTGAGAAGTTACCCGGATATTTCTATTAGTATCAAGGATCTCGATGTTGAAAACACAAAGATGGAAGTTCATCCATCAATTGTTGATTGTTTGCCTCATCTTGAGTGGCTTCGTATAGGCGGTAGAAACCTTAAGAGATTAACACATGTCCCGGAAAGTGTAACACATCTAGACCTCAGCTATAGTGTTATAGAGAGGCTTCCGTATTGTATTAGAGGCCTCCATCGGCTAGAAAGTCTTTTCGTCTACCGGTGCAGAAAACTTGTGTCACTACTGGGTCTTCCCCCTTCTCTCAAGTACATAAATGCGAATGATTGTGGATCACTTGAGAGAGTGAGTTTTTATGTCAGTGATTCGATGAGGGAACTCGAGTTTCAGAACTGCGTGAAACTGGATGACAAATCAAGAAGACTAATCATGCAGCAAAGGATTTACAACAATGTATGTTTACCGGGTATAGAAGTTCCTGAAGAATTCACTCACAAGGCTACAGAACACTCCATAATCATCCCAATGGTTCTGGATGGTAAGAGAAATTTCTCTATATCCTCAGTACTAAGATTTAAGGCTTGTCTTCTGCTTTCGCCAATCAAGCACTCACATCTTGATATAGCTTGTCTTATAACCATTGGAGGTGTCAGCATTACGGAACTTAAGTGGGATTCATTGAATTTTTCTCATTTTTTGACGGAACATCTGTTTATATGTGGTGGTAGCTTGGTTCAAGAAACACCTAAAGTTGATGTGACTGCGAAAGAGATTCAGTTTGAATTCAGCTGCAGAGATAGCCTCAAGATTCTTGAGTGCGGTGTACAGATCTTGAGTGAAGAAACAGAGAGTAGTAGTAGTAGTAGTGGAAACAAAGTGGGCAGCTTTGAAATTGAAACTGGAGAGAGCAGTTACCACCACTCATATGGAGACGAAAACTACGAACCTGAAGCCGGTCGGATCTCTCAACTTAAAAGCAGTAAATATAAATGTCATTGGAGTTGGCTTAAGAAGCTATATTATTTTGGTTTAAGGCTTAAGAAGCTTTGTTCTGGAAAACAAGATGATGATGATGACTTCGAATTTTATAACGAGGCACAACTGTCCAGGAGTCCAATTATGATTCGAAGAAGACGATGATGAAGGTGTTTGCTTTTGCTATCTCTTTTTCCCTTTGTTATTTTCCGCATGAATTTCAATGTAAATTTATTTGTTGATCACATAGTTTGTTGCTTTTTAATTGTGAAAAGCTATCAAAATGTATCTACAGAATTGTTAAATGAGTGTCTCTCAATTTTTAACGGAGCATTTGTTTATATGTGGTGGTAACTTGGTTCAAGAAACATCGAAAGTTGGTGTGATAGCAAACGAGGTTCTGTTTGAATTCAGCTGCATGGATAACCTCAAGATTCTTGAGTGCGGTGTACAGATTTTGAGTGAGGAAACAGAGAGTAGTAGTAGTGGTAGCGAAGAAGATTACTTCAAAAGTGGAGGCGAAAACGACAACCACACGGATGGAAATGAATACTATCAACATGAAGCAGCTCAATGTAACTATACAAGTTGTTGGAGTAAGCTTAAGAAGATTTAGTCTAGAGAAGAAGAAGAAGAAGACATGACCTCTCATTATGATTCAAAGACGACGATGATGATAATGAAGATGGTTGCGTTTGGTATGTCTCTGCTTTTGCTATATTTTGTTGCACAGTACTAAAGACTCTAATGGAACAAGTAGCTCTAAATTTCTGAAGCTGTGTCAGGTCTCTCGAGGTGAAGAAATCCAAAGCAATAAGCATTAACGTTTTTCGATCTGATGGATAAAACTCTGAGTAGTAGCAGCACCAACGCCAAGGAGATTAGTGAAAAATTAAGTAAGTTCTTTCATATCTTTCTAGACCTTGTTCATCACAATTTAGCCTAGTCACTTAATGTTCAACTGCTTCTTGAGGGTAATGCATTGGTATTGAATCTAGGTTCGGTAATAAAGGTTAGTAGTACCTACCTTTCTTTGATGGTTAGGATAGTTATGTGGGTACTAGGGATATTTTTGATGCAATTGTTGAAAAGACAGACATTCTTATTAGTTTTTGTTGTATTACAATAGATAGATAGATGGATAAAAAAACCAAGTCAATCCATAAGTCTTCACTTATTTAAAAACCCCATTTGCAAGATTTCTAACTTATAATATTATGTCATGAATTTCATAGATTGCTTTTCCAAGAAATCACACAAGAAGAGACAAAGTCTTTCCTTCTTTTTACATTATTTCTATTTAGCTAGCTGTTTATATGAGTTATTTGAATTCTTTTTTTCCATGGTAGATAGCATTTTTCCCTTGATATAGTCTTCAACTTCTCTCTATCTCATCTCATCATGGCTTCTTCTTCTTCGTCTAACATCAGGAGATACCATGTCTTTCCGAGTTTCCACGGTCCAGACGTCCGTAGAAGATTTCTCAGTCATTTACACAATCACTTTGCAACCAAAAGTATCACAACGTTCAATGATCAGAAGATCGAGAGAGGCCACACGATCGGACCTGAACTCGTACAAGCAATTAGAGAATCGAGGGTCTCCATCGTTTTGCTCTCGAAGAATTATGCTTCTTCGAGCTGGTGTTTAGATGAATTGGTGGAAATCTTGAAGTGCAGAGAAGATCAGGGGCAGTTTGTGATGGCGATTTTTTATGGCGTTGATCCGTCAGATGTACGGAAACAGAGCGGTGATTTTGGAAATGCTTTTGAGAATACTTGTCAAGGGAAAACAGAAGAGGAGAAGCAGAGATGGAGTGAAGCTTTGGCATATGTAGCCACCATAGCTGGAGAACACTCTCTTAACTGGTTTGTTGTTTCTTTCGAGCTTAGTGAATTAGAAATGCTTTCATCTAATAAGATTTTGTTTTCTTTTGATAGGGTTGATGAAGCTGCGATGGCCGAAAAGATTGCCACTGATGTTTCGAACAAACTGAATGTTACACTTTCAAGGGATTTTGACGGCATGGTGGGAATGGAAGCTCATTTGACAAATCTGAACTTTTTGATGTGCCTTGAGTGCGATGATGTGAAGCTGATTGGAATTCAGGGTCCTGCGGGAATTGGTAAGACTACCATTGCAAGAGCTTTATTCAACCAAGTCTCTACCAATTTTACACTTAGTTGTTTCATGGGAAACCTCAAGGGAAGTTATGGGAGCAATGGTATTAATGACTATGATTCAAAGTGTAGTTTACAAAGCGAACTTTTGTCCAAGATTTTGAAGCAAAAGGATATGAAGATACATCATTTAGGTGCAATAAAAGAATGGCTCCAAGACCAAAGAGTCCTTATAGTTCTTGATGATGTAGATGATCTTGAACAACTAGACGCCTTGGCTAAAGAACCATCTTGGTTTGGTTTAGGAAGTCAGATTGTCATTACCACCAAAGACAGAAAGATATTGAAGGCACATTGGGGAAATGATATCTACGATGTGGATTATCCATCAAAAGAAGAAGCTCTTGAGATTTTCTGTCTATCTGCTTTCAAGCAAAGTTCTCCATGTGATGGTTTTGAAGAGCTTGCAAAGAAAATAGCAGATCTTTGCGGTAATCTTCCGTTAGGCCTTCATGTTGTGGGTGTATCTTTGGGTGGAGACAGCATGGAAGAGTGGGAATGTCAACTATCTAAGCTAGAAAGTAGTCTTGATAGGAAAATTGAGAACGTATTAAAAGTGGGATATGACAAACTATTGAAGAAAGACCAATCTCTGTTTATCCACGTTGCATTCTTCTTCAACAATCAAGCCGTTGATCATGTGATAACCATGTTAGCTGACAGTAGCTTGGATGTCAAAATGGGTTGAAGACCCTAGCTGATAAATCTCTTGTCTATTTATCCACTAGTGGGAGGATAACGATGCATTGTTTACTGCAACAATTGGGCAGACAAATAGTTCGTGAACAGACTGATGAGCCCGGGAAGCGTCAGTTTCTAGAAGATGCTGAAGAGATTCATGATGTGCTTGCAAATAAAACAGTAAGTTCGTAAATATATAGAACTTGCTCAACAAATATTTGGTTATGTGATAACAGTTTCATCAATCTTCCCTTGAAACATTTGTTAGGGTACTGGATCTGTCTTAGGTATGTCATTTGATACGTCTGAGATGAGCGAGTTCTCTATAAGTGGGCAAACCTTTGAAGGGATGCTTAATCTCCGATTCTTAAGAATATATGGGAGATATAATAGTGCATTGCAGATATCGGAAGACTTGGAATATCTGCCTCGTCTAAGGTTACTACATTGGACTTCATACCCGAGAAAAAGTCTTCCTCCAACATTTCAGCCGGAACGTCTCGTTGAATTCCGTATGCAATCAAGCAATCTCGAAAAGCTCTGGGAAGGTGCCCATGTTAGTATTTTATACTCCCTCTGTTTCATATTAGTTGTCATTTTAGGTGATTTCACATCAACTAAGAAAACATTTAAAAATTTTGTTTTATCCCTAATTAATGTAATTTTTATTTGATATATGTAATTAATAAGCTAAAAGAGTATGGATAAAAATAGAAAATTAATAATAAATGTGCATTGAAAATGTAAAACGAGAACTAATTTAAAATAAATAAAAAACGTAGAATGACAACTAATATAAAATAGATGGAGTATTCTTTAATATGTTTATAATGATTCAATCTAAATAAGGTATTTACTCCTCATTTGTTGTGTTTGAAAATGCAGAACCTTGCAAATCTCAAGAATGTAGATTTGGGATTTTCCAAAAATTTGATTAAAATCCCAGATCTTTCGAAGGCTACTAATCTCGAGACATTAACTCTTACGTCTTGCACGAGTTTGGTGGAGCTTCCCTCCTCTATTAAGAATCTACACAAACTGGAAAGCCTGACGATGGATCACTGCGAAAAGCTACAAGTTGTTCCAACCAATGTCAACTTAGCATCTCTCGACTACGTCGACATGTTTCATTGCTCACGACTGAGAATGTTTCCAGATATTTCTATGAACATCAAGAGACTCAATGTTAACAGAACTGATATAGAAGAAGTTAATCCATCCATTGCATGTTTGCCTCATCTTGACTGGTTTCAAATAGGCAGCAGAAACCTCAAGAGATTAACACATGTCTCAGGAAGTATAACACATCTAGACCTAAGCAATAGTAGTCTAGAGAGGATTCCAGATTGTGTCATGGGTCTCCTTCAACTAAGAAGGCTTTTTGTCCGGGAGTGCCGAAAACTCGTGTCACTGCAAGGTCTTCCCCCTTCTCTCAGTAGCATAGATGCAAGCAATTGTGGATCACTTGAAAGAGTATGTTTCCCTTGCAGTGATCGTAGCATGGATCTCATGTTCCACAATTGTTATAAACTGGACAAAGAAGCAAGAAGGGTAATACTCCAGCAAAGGGTTGACGAGTTTATAATCATACCAGATAAAAAAGTCCCTGCAGAGTTTATTCACAGAGCTAAAGGAAACTCCATAACCATCTCTTTGGGGTCTTTCTCTGCATCCTGGAGATTAAGATTTAGGGCTTGTCTTGTGCTTTCGCTAGTCGATTACCCGGATCTTGATATAACTTGTCGTCTAATAACCAAAGGAGGTGTCATCATTACGGAACACAGTTGGGATGCAAATGCAATGAATGTTTTTACTCATCAAACAGAACATTTATTTATATGTGGTAGTAACTTTGTTCAAGAAATACATAGAGTGGATGTGACGGCGAATGAGATTTTGTTTGAGTTCAGCTGTAGACAACAGCAGATGATTATTGAGTGTGGTGTACGGCTCTTGACTAAGGAAACAGAGAATAGTAGTGATATTGAAGGCGACTACTTTGAAACAGGAGGCAACAGCAGCTACCACACAGATGGAGATGAAGACTATGAAACTAGAGGCAACAGCAGCTACCACACAGATGGAGAAGAAGACTATGAAACTGGAGGCAGCAGCAGCTACTAAGAGTGTACATGTTGTTGGAGTTGGCTAAAGAAGCTTTGGAATGGAGAAGAAGATGATGAAAAAGACAAAAACATCTATTATGATTCGTAGATGATGGTAAATTGGTGATGATGATGATGATGAAGAAGGTGTTTGCTTTTGCTCTCTCTTGTATTCCCATGTGTTTTTTTCGCAAGAACTTTGATGTAAACTTATGTGTTGATTATCCTTATGTTGCTTTCCAATTGCTGATTGATCAAATGTAACCATGTGCAAAATATTTGCAGTTTCTGGTACGATCTATTATTCACTTTTTTCTATGTAAGAAAATTATCCAAACCATTTTGATCCTTAAATACTATGGAGCAAAATCAAACACCAAATTCAAATGAATAATTTGATAGAAGGCAATAGAAAGAATTGCTGATTCATAAAATGTATCAACATAGATGTACACTTGCCTTTTAAATTAGAAGGCAGAAGAAACAACCATAAAACATTTTGATAAATTACAAATCATCCGTCAATGAGTTTTGTTTAGTATTAACTTTGTTTTCTTTAATTATATTATGTATATGAATCAGACTTTGTTTAAATGTTTTTTTCAAAGTAAAATTTATTTAAGTTTTTTAGTTGAGCATGAGGAACGCAAAATGTTTCACAAATGTAATGCGACTGAACGATATGATTAGCCGAGTTAAAGTCGCTATATTTTGGTAAGAAACATTCTTTTTGTTTTGGTTTCTAACACTTTTAAACATAATCTACTACGTCTATTTTGTAGGAAAAAGACTGGAAATGCATGCTACATAAAGATTCTTGGCAAAACATATAAGAAATCTGATGAATCATTTTGTTGATGAAAAGATAAAGCTGATCAAAAACATTTGAGAAAAATATAGTTGTTCATATGATTGTTGATGATACCCCAACATTTGAGAAATGTATTTGAAAGTAATTTTACTATTTAAGAAAAATGTATGATTCAGAAAAATTCATCGTAAATTAAATTGTTACATACATTGTGACTTTGTTTTACAGCTAGTTAACCAAACAAGGAGACGTGTGTTTAACCAAACTAGGTTTGAAAGAAAAAAAATTATATTGAAATTTTCAATGTAGTTTCTAATGAATAAAGATTTAAAATATAAATATTGTAGGTTTCAATTGCCGTAGTAATTTGTTTTTAATTAACCACTATGAGTTCTTTAAGTTAAAATATTCCAAAATTTGGAAAAACATAACCATTGTAACATAATTTCATTACTTCATCAAATTTCTAACGTCAAATAACAATTAATCTATAAATATTCAACAACAAACAAAAACTTCACAAAACAACTTTTAAAAACTCTTAATTCCAAAATATCAAAACAACTTTTAATAACTCTTAAGAAACTAAATTCGAAATTTCCAAATGTTTTTTAATAACTCTTCAAAAATACATAATCGGCCTAAAATAAAAAACAATAAAATAATTCAATTTAATTATTTCATACTTGTGAATTGAAGTTTCGATTCAAAACGGTAAAACTTCAATTTTACATTTTAATGGAAATTAGTTTCGTTAGATACGTTTAAATTTGAAAACTTGATGATGATATTAATAGCTCATATACACCTTGATGACCAAACCACATACAAAATCTTCCTAGTAGGTGGTCTAATTGCTTTTAAATCAGTTGAGCTCCTAATGAACTCTCTGGGCTTCTTCTTTTTTGCATCAACCCATTGAATATACTATTACGAATTAAAAGAAAGAAAAATTTACTCACTTGACATCATTGGAAGTTGAGGCCAATGGTGCCAATGAGGCCAATGATGTATAGTTTCCATAAAAGAACTCAACCCCGTAAGGTTAAAGTGGTAGCAGTTACTATTTTCCTCAGAAAAACTTTGAAGATCCCACATATGTCTTGGACGATCATATTTCTTGAACTCATGTATGATATTCCTACATTACATATGTCCTATACTTGTAGTAGAGAACAAGTGAGTACTAAATTTATCAAAGACTTTTTTTATAAGTGAAGAAGTATTCTTCCAAAAACATTTAAACCCAACGAACACCGTAATCTCACTATAAACTAAATATAGGAAACAATATACATAAACTAATTAATCTAAGTACAAAGTACCCTTTATTTCACTTTTTGTGACAAGAAAACTTTAACATATATAGTTTGAAATATTTGCTCTCACACCTATTGTAACCTTTTGTCATATCAACATTACAACATTCTTTCAAGTTGTATCTAGCTTTGATTTTCTTTTTGTTATGTCTAAACATTCAAACCCTACAAAGATCGCCATCTCCATAGAAACTAAAATCTTTGAAGCAACATACATACACAAATCAATTAATGAATAATTTTTTTATATATTTTGCTTCTCTTGCGACATCAAAATTATAACATATATAGTTTGACATGTTTGCTCTCACAACTATTGTAATCTTTTGTCATATTAACATGACAACATTCTTTCAACTCGCATCTATCATTATTCTCCTTCAACTTCAAGCCTTTAAATTAGTCATCATGTTTTCCTAAAAAAATTGATTTTCTCCCCAGTAGATTGTATTCCCGAAGTTTTCCATCTTATCTCCAATTTGTTCAACCAAAAATATTTACATAGTAACGTTACACTTTGTTTAATAATTTTGATAAAAACAAAATTTGAAACTCGATATCTAATGCTTTTGTTTGTTTATTTTTAGTTTTAGTGCAACTCAAATCATTCAACATCCAATGACTTGGAATGTTATATGTTGATCCTTTTTTTTTGCGGGATGTAAGTGACAAAATAAACTACAAGACGCAAAACATCTCGCAACATCTATGAAGTAAATGACCGTTGATCGAAGTAGACATACCTATTTTGAAGAATTACAAGAATGAAAAAATTTCCAAAATTATTTTAATCACTTTATCAATTTCAAGTTTAGTACTAGTGCACTTAAAGTTTGTTGAATCTCATTTCGTTTAGCTGTGAAGTAGGAAGGACTAATTAGCTTTTTAGGCATTTAATTTTTGAGGTCAGTTTATGTATCTTTGGCTTTGGTTTGGTTAAGATGAGGAAACAAATCAAGTTGAACTATAATTTGGTTACACAACATATCGAAAATATAAATTCATAAGAGACAACAATTAATATTGTAAATATTGGGAAAAATTGGAGAGTTCTACTGGACATAAAAATTATTGGATTTGCTTCCTCAATCATTTGTTTTGTTCATATTGAGATGTTTGGCTGATATTTTCTTAAGAGATATTCGTCTCTATATTGGACTACATAGGTAAATTAGGTCTCTATTTGAATAATTGCATTGCTCTACAATTTTGTTATAGCATGAATTTGAAACATATCTCAAAGAGTGACTAGTTAATCTAAATTACTTCATTTGCAACGTGAATTCTTTCCTAGTATGGTTCATAATGTATATTAATTTATACATATAGAGAAAAAACTAGATTATGTATTGTATATATATATAGAGAACCATATAATCAAATTTCTCCTTAGCTCGTCCTTATGTTAGATGTGGCTCAACTTTTGGCAATGAGTTATGACTCAAGCTTAGACAAAGTGTGTTTTCTCTACATTCTCTCATTGGCTAAAGTAATCATATAATGTAATCTGTTTAATTTATGCATTGCCTAAAAAGTAATTAGCAAAAGTAATTCGCCTAATTTGGCCCAATAATAAGCCCACTTATGTGATTCATAAACCCTTAAAACAAACATGTTATAAAAGTGGCGGCTTAAGAAAAATTAGGGTTTCGCGTTACGAAGAAGGAGAGAGTTAAGCTCACACATACACACCTTCTCTCGTCGCCTCCTCCATCAAATCTCATCGCAATCATGGTACATCTCTAAAAACCCTAATCACAAACGAAAAACCCTTTTCAAAATGGTAAAAATTGACCCATTTTTCTCACATTTTGCAGATCATATCAGAGAAGAATCGTCGTGAGATCTCCAAGTACCTCTTCAAAGGTACAATCTTTCTCTTGAGCTTGAATCTAGCTGTCTTGTTCGTTAATGGGTTTGAAGATAATAGCATTGTTGGGGTTTTGTTTGCAGAGGGTGTTTTGTTTGCTAAGAAGGATTTCAATTTAGCGCAACATCCTTTGGTAGAAGGAGTACCAAATCTACAAGTGATTAAGTTGATGCAGAGTTTCAAATCGAAGGAATATGTTCGTGAGACATTTGCTTGGATGCATTACTATTGGTTCCTTACTGATGTAGGCATTGATTTTTTGAGGACTTACCTTAATCTTCCATCTGAGATTGTTCCTGCTACTTTGAAGAAGAGTCAGAAACCTCTTGGTCGTTCTATGGGTGGTCCTCCTGGTGATCGTCCTCGGTAATTAACTTGAATCTTGGAATGTTACGTTTTGGTTGCTTTGTGATTGAATTTGCTTGAGAGTGTAATGGGGAATTGTAGGGTGTTGTTTGTGATTGTTTTGGTTTGGTTTTATAGTGGACCACCACGTTTTGAGGGAGAGAGGAGGTTTGGTGATAGAGAAGGATACCGTGGAGGACCGAGATCAGGTGGAGAGTTTGGTGAGAAGAGTGGAGCTCCTGCTGATTACCAGCCTGCCTTCAGGGTATTGTCTCTATTACTTCTGATTCTCTGTGGATTGGGTCCTTTGATATGTATTCCTTGTGAGCTCCATTAGTGTATACGGATTAGTATCTTGCTTGCTTAGCTTTGTTTTGAGGATACTTTTCAAGCCATTGTTTCTCGATAACCTTATGTGTTCTTAGGAAGTCCTTTGATATGTATTCGTTGTGAGCTCGATTAGTGGATACACATTAATATCTTGCTTGGTTAGCTTAATTTAGAGGATACATGTCAAGCCATTGTTTCTCGATAACCTTGTGTGTTCCTAGGAAGTCTTTATCATTAGTGTGGTTTCATGATCACAAAATTGCCTGCACTAATGACAACATCTTTTGGTAGAAACGACAAGATTGGGTTTTAATATTTTCTTATGTTGGTGTGTAATTAAATTGTTCAGGGACCTGGAGCTGGAGCTAGGCCCGGGTTTGGCCGTGGTGCTGGTGGCTATGGTGGTGGTGCTGGTCCAGCTGCTGGATCTGATCTTCCTTGAAAAGGAACATACCCCATTCTTGTTTCTTTTTTGACTTATTTAAGTTAAATAGTACCTGGGTTTTAGAAGAAATGTCTTTTGGGAACTTTGTTTCTTTCTCTAGAACCATTTATTTTCTCAATATGATTGTTTTTTGACGTTAGAATTTTATCAAAGTATGGTGGATCGTTACAAGAATTTTCACTCACTCTCTGTCATAGTGTAGAATGTTAATTTGGTGGAGATTGCATATTTATAGACTTGTATAGTTTTGTCTACTTTTATTTGAGAAATCGTAAGAAGTAAACACTAGATTAGGAAGACTAGTGTTAACTGAAATTATCATGAATATTGTATTTGTTATCGTAATGATCTGAATGACTAAATTAAACTGTACTAGTCTAACGTAAATGACATGTTTATCCATAGTTAGAGCACAACTATTAACTTGACACAAAATAGAGTTATAAGTCCTAGTGATCTTACAATCTCACAAATTTCTGAGTATTCGACTTGTACTGCTACCCAAAGTAATCACACGCAAGATCAATATTTGAAATTGATTCAAAATGTACTTATGCAGACTCTAAAGATCCATCTTCTTGGTCGAACTTAGTGAAGTACTCTTGATAGATCTTGGGTACTAAGACGTAATGATCAGTGGTAGCCATTATTTAAAATCTATGGGAGGCAAAAGAACAGTTGTGCGGATTGTTATCTATATTTTGCGAAGAATATAGTTTCTTGTTATTACTCCCTCCGTTCCTTAAAGATAGATGTTTAAGGTTATGCACATTTATTAAGATAACGCATTGATTTCTACGAAATACAGTTTTCAATAAAGTTTAACCAATAGTGTTTTCTTATTTGTTTTGAAGTTTGTAAAAGTGCATAGAAAACAGTAAAAACTCTATTTTTTTAGAACAAATTTTTTGTGTAAAGTTTTTATCTTTTAGGAACAGAGGGAGTATTGTTTAACACTTAGGTAATATAAGAAGAGGATTTAGAAGTAACTTATTTTATTTCATCAATAAGTTTAATTTTAATGAGCAAAAAAATAGGTTTTAAGTTTTTAAAAACAAAATTTAACTTTGTATTTTTGAAACCAAAGATAGTAATTAAAACATTTAATAGAGAGGGATCAGATGGTGTAGAGAATTGGATTGCCCAATTGTCGTATCAGGCTATGAGTGGAACACTCTTCACGCATTAAGCGAGATTAAACCCATTCCTCATTTCCCCTTTAACTTGCCCGAAGGATCATACACTTTTTAAGTGAGGCACTTGTTCTTTATTTTTAGGCCCATACTCGGTAGTACAAGTGTCTACAGAACCGATGTGTGGGACAAAATTCAAACTAATAACACAAGTTTCTCTTTTGTCTCAATCAGGGAAAGTCTCTAATTTGCTAAGAGAGTTCCAAGCTTAAAATGGTTTCAAAAGTTTCTTGATAATGTCTCTGTAGATCACTAGGTATAAGCTGTGACTCAACCAAATTTATAACATTGCTATTAAGATTATTAAAATAAATAAAAATAATTAGTATATTATAAAAATATAATTTGATACAGTGATTAATAAGAGATTAAGTAATTTAAAATAAAATTAGATAAGTCCTTAAAATTAAATTATATTTAAAATACTATAGCTATATTAAATATATTAATAATTATGTGGATGAGATGTTCTTATGAGTATCTCACCAATGGAGATAAAAAAGTTAATATGAAGTTCTTACAATTTTATGACACTAATACTACTATTTTATTAATGAGATAAAGTTGTTCTTAAGCATATTACATGGCATATTTTTTCATCATAGTTACTTTTACCTTATTTATTTCCATCCCACATTTATTCAACTTCTTACAACCATATACATATTTAACATACTTTATTACATATTTATTTATTCATATATTTTCCTAAAAAAATATTGTTTCATAATTAAGCCTACATAAAGTCAAGATTTGATCACTAATTTCATTTGTGTATATATATACATATAATACATACAAACTTCTTAGCAAACATATACATATTCTTTTATACACAATCAAATAAATCTTGAGAAGATGGGTTTGAACAAGTGCATCGTACTGATAATGATGGTGGCAATAGTAATGACGACCATGGAAACAAAAGTAGAAGGACTTTCATGCATGTTCAAGTGCATGTTCTCGTGCGGTTACGTCCAGAAGGGTTGTACTGAGTTTTGCCACCGTAAATGCAATCTACCACCTGGTCCACCTAGTTCTTCATCTCAAACATCGCAGTAATAATTTTTCCATGCAATTTATTGAGTTTGATCGCTTTTTTCTTCCTACGTATTTCTATCAATTCGTTTTTTGTGTTGTGTATATAAGAAAGTTGACATGGTTTATATGAAATTATTGCAGGATGGAGACTATACGAATGAAAAACATAAAAGAAAATTAGTATCGTAAAAGAAAAATGTAAAACATACAATATTTCGAGTGGTTATGCTATAAAATAAATAAAAATAATAATTATATCAAAAGCACACTGTTTTTATTTCCCTAAATGTCCTATATATTTTTTGTTTCCTTAAATGTCATATACTCCCTCCGTTCTTTATTGTTTGATGTTTTAGAGTTTTCACACATATTAAGAAAACACATTAATATTTAGTTATAAATGTCTTGTTTTTTACACTGCACAACTTTTTATAATTTTAAACCAATAATAATTTAACAAAATCAATTAATATGTTTTGAAGTTCACAATTCACCATTATTACTTTATAGAAAATAGAAAAAATCAATCTTTTAACAACTATTTCTAGAACATCAAACAATTAAAAACGGAGGGAGTATAATATGTTATAAAATAGTTGCTCAAAAAAACGTCTCGATAAGTAATATTTAGCTGGTTGGAGAAAACATATGTTCCCTACAGTTCCCAACAGAACATTTCTACTCGTTTCAGGATAAGAAATAATCAAATAAGATTATGCACCGGAAAGTACCATCATATTGACCAAACATGATTACTATGTGAAATATAATAATACTTGTGTCAATTACATTACATGCATTCTACATATTGATCAAGTAGGAAGGGTCGAAGAGTAAGAAATTATAAAAATGGTTACAATATCTAAAGCTTGATTGTTATCTAATAATGTATTAATATTGTTAAACTCGTTATATAAATTGTGGAAAAGAGAAAACTGACTAAATTGAACAACAAAACTACAGAAAAATGGTAGGGTTTGTAGATATTGTATCAAAACCTTGTAACTTTCAAATCTTGACAATCATATTGTCGAGACTGATCTCCTCAACTACTCGATGCTTTAATCTTTTCGATTTCACCAAATTGTGACTTGAAGAAGCTCGGGATTGGTTTGATATGAATCTTGAAGAAAGTAATACAAGCAAGATGTAATTGTTAATTCTATTGTGTTATTTAGGAGAATATAACTCTTTGATTCTATTATTTAGAATGTATTGAATTATTAACATTGCTACTAAGATTATTTACTGTTACTAATATAGATTACAAATAAATATAAACAGCTAATACAATTGAATATGTTGAAATTTTAATTTGATATACACAAAAAGCGATTAATAAGAAATTAATTAAATTAGAAAAAGATAAGTTTTTAAAATTAACATTATATTTAAAATACTATAGCTATACTAAATATATTTATAACCATATGGATGACATACTCTTATGAGTATATCACAAATGGAGATAAAAATTGATATAAAGTTCATAAAATTTATGACACTAATTAAGTAATATTAAT
The DNA here is from genome assembly GCA_900128785.1 of Arabis alpina. Taxonomy (NCBI): domain Eukaryota; kingdom Viridiplantae; phylum Streptophyta; class Magnoliopsida; order Brassicales; family Brassicaceae; genus Arabis; species Arabis alpina. Next base: position 33,010,216 of record LT669793.1, on the reverse strand, counting down.
ATTTTATTAATGAGTACTTAGTATGTATCTTAAAATTGGAGGTGCTCTTAAGAATATTACATGGCATATTTCTTAAATATGTATTCATCATAATTACCTTTAGATAACTTATTCTCATCCCACACTTATTCAACTCTCTTACAATTATATACATATTCAACATACTTTATTAATTAATTTATTTATTCATTTATTTGCCTAAAAATAATGTTTCATAATTAAGCTTACATAAAGTCAAGATTTGAGCACTGATTTCATTTGTGTATATATACATACAGTACAAACTTCTTAGCAAACATATACATATTCTTTTTTTTTTTAGAAAGTCATATACGTATTTATACACAATATAAAAAACTTAGAGAAGATGGGTTTGAACAAGTGCATCGTATTGATAATGCTGGTGGCAATAGTAATGACGAGCATGGAAGAAAAAGTAGAAGGATTTTCATTATGCATGTTCAAGTGCACGTTCGGGTGCGGTTACGTCCATAAGGGTTGTACCGAGTCATGCAAGCGTAAATGCCATGAACCACCTAGTTCTTCATCTCAAACATCGCAGTAATAATCTTTCCATGCAATTTATTGAGTTTGATCGCTTTTTTGTTCGTACGTATTTCTATCAATTCTTTTTTTAAACCGAACATACAAGAACAGCATAAAATCTAACTCGACAAAAAGAAATGAAATTAGAAATGGACACATAACATATCTGATCTGGATCCCCAACAGAATACTATCAAAATGTTAGTATCTTGAATAGAAATGTTAAAAATTAAATGGTGAAATTTTCAAAATGTTTTTTTATGAACAATGTAAAGCATATTTATCATGAACATTTTACTACCATTTTTTTATAAATAATTTTAGTTTTGGCAAAATTTTAAATTATTTTTCTATTTATATTTTAAGAAAATTATATATACAACATATCCGGATATTCAAATCTTTAAATCAAAATACTCGAATTAAGAAATTTGGATACCATATTTATGGAAGTTAAGTGGATCGAATCATGTATCTGACCTAAAATCCGAACTATTTCGTCCAACTTTAATTTTAACTAGCAAATACAAGTACAAGTCTGAATATTTGCATTTGAAACAAACATACTTTTATGCATGTATTTTTATTGTGTTGTGTGTATAAGAAAGTTGACATGTTTTATGTGAAATTATCGCAGGATGGAGACTATAGGAATGAGTAACATAGAAGAAAATTAGTACCGTAAAAGAGAAATGTAAAAAATAAAATATTTCCAGTGGCTATGCTATTAAATAAATAAAAATAATAACTATGTTAAAAGCACACTGTTTTTATTTCCCTAAATGTCCTATAATATTTAAGTGGTTAGAGAAAACATGTTTCCTACCGTTCCCAATAGAACATTTCTACTCGTTTAACACGTTTGAGGATAAGAAATAATCAAAGCATTGCAAATTTCAAAATCTTGACAAGCATATTGTGGAGACCTTACCTAATTAGCTACTGGATGATTAAAAAGATTAAACAAATGGAAAAGTCCAGATTTAATAGGAAAATCGAAAGCAATATTCTAGTTTTAGAGAAGAGAAAAGTCAAGATTTAATAGGAAAATCGAAAGCAATATTCTAGTTTTAGAGAAGACTACAAACACATATTTCTAGTTCTACAAATCAAATAGGATAATCCAAATGCGCTATTTAATGAAAAAATATCGTACAAGACAAATTTATTAAAGTTAAGGCATGAAGAATCCAGAGTAAAAATGTAAGAGAGAGAGAACGGAAATTAACAAACTAAATTATAGAAAGAGACTTCTCAATGGTTAGAAGTAGAGTTTTTGGGATATCAATGCTCAGAGTTCTGGAAGTTGGTTGTGGAAGCAGATTTTAAAAGCAAGAACTCTTGCTAGACCATTTCTGGTGTGCAATCTAGTTTCTGGTCATAATCTTTTTGGCATGATGATTGGTCTAGCTTGGGGCCTTTGATGGAAATTATTGGTACTTCAGGCCCTAGGATCACTGGAATTTCTTCTTCAGCAACAGTTAATCAGGTTTTGGTCAATGGAGTGTGGAGAATCCCCTCAGGTCGAAACAACCTTTGTGCTTTGCTAAGAGCCGGCCTCCATGAGGTACCAACTCTACAACCTGATGGTTCTGATTTTTTCCTTTGGAGAAACAATATTACCTCTGCTCCAGGGATTTTTTGCTCTTCTTTGACTTGGAATTATTTACATCCTCAAGGTGTTCAACTGTTTTGGACTGCTTCGGTTTGGTTTACTCACCACATTCCGAAACATGCTTTTATGCTCTGGATAGTAATGAGAGACCGTTTGCCAACCAAAGATCGTCTGATAAGTTGGGGGTTAGCCGTTGATCCGCTGTGTGTTCTGTGTAACTCGGCAAATGAAAATAGAGACCATCTCTTCTTCAATTGCCCGTTCTCGGCTCAGCTTTGGAGATTCTTCTTCATTCATCACACTCTTAATCCACCTTCAGGTTTAGACCGAATTGTAAGGTGGGTTAAGGGTCTACAAGTTCAAAAATCAACACCATTTGCAACTTGGTCTTGCAAGCGGTCAATTACGAAGTATGGAAAAAAAGGAATGGTAGGATCCATGCGGCTCCTCCGACACCGGTTCAAGTTATAGCAAAAGAAATTCAATTAACCATTCGCATGAGGCTTCTTGGTCTGGATCGATGTGTTGAGAATGAGAGGATTACAAGATCCAATCCCATTTTTCTCTCCACTTGGTTTGAGATATTTCAACCTTCAAGTTTAGTCTGATCTAAATTAATGTGCATTTGAAGTTTGTGTTTGGTCTACTTACGGTCATTATCAGATTGTTTAGATATTTTGGTTTCATTACTGATTTCACATGTGTGTGATAGGTTTTGAAACTTTATTATCTACTTTGTAAGGTTAAAAAATGTATCTCTTGAAAGGAAAAGACAAGAAAAAGAAATAAAAGAATTATTCAGAAAAAAAGAGACTTCTTCAGCACAAAATGTGGAGTCTCGAGTAAATGATGAAAAGAGACCGAACATAACCAATAGTTTTAAAATCGACCTCGGGGTCGGGTTTAAAAGCATTGCTCGTAAAACCCTTTAGGCTTTACCCATTTACAAGCATTTTACTAACACAAAAACGTACCCTATTATAATATGAAACTTGAAGTTAGTATGGCCACAAAAAACAAAAAACAAAAACTTAACAAGATCTTATATACTAAGTACGCTAATTACAATAATGGTTCAACTATCTTTTTGATAATGCCTCGGTATATCACTTTGGCTCAACCAAACCCATGACAATTTTACACTTTTTCGACCTTTTTGGAATCTTTTTGATTTTCTTGATCACCTTTCCGAAACTTTCACTTAAACTCAATTTTTTCAAGACTGCACAATTCCTCAAAAAGTATATCGCTAAATTCATCTGGCTCGATGTGTTTTGCATGACTAGTGTCCTCAACCGAACAAACTCCAGAGATGATACGAAACAGTGTGTCGGCACATATGAGAGTTCGATTGGTTTCGTCTCCGTAAGGAAGTCAAATTCCTGATAATACATCCAAAACAGAGAGATATTTTAATGTTTCTTTTTCAAATCATGGAATTGGCGAAAATATAAATAAGACGTACCAAGACAAGTGTGTGTAGATTTGGGCAGCAACCAAGAAAGGTTGGTAGCAACTCCCAAGAAGATTCAAGAAATAAAGCATGTAACCGAGACAAGTTGGAGAATTGAGGTAAAAGTTCCACCATGGAGAAATCGTGGATGACCTGTGATCACAATCAAATTGTACCAAGAAATATCACAAATCATGCATTTTGTATATAATTAGTATACAGTGTTATTGAATCATGATGACATTATACAACATAAATTGTATTTAAACCTAAATAATAGCTATTTAGAACAGGGGTATATACCTCTAAAGTGGCAGAAGAGATCTTCATGCGGCTGACTTTGGATATCGCAGTGAGAAAATCACGGATCATAGTTCTACCGGTATCATCAACTTCATCATCATCTAAGTCCAATGAACCACCGTCCTCCACATCAAAGCTAACATCAATGTCTACCACTGCAAACGGACCAATACCGTGTATTGTAAAGCTTTCCGATAAGTGATCAAAGAGACTCATACGCTCAAGCCTCGGAGCATCGATTTCAACAGCATGATTATTAATGAATCTATCTTCAAGACGGTTATTCACTAAATCGAATCTTTTTAGCGAATTAGACCGTACACATACAACTTCAAGATAATCACGATTAGGATCTCTGATTATAGTTAACTCTTCAAGAACCGGGCAGCTAGGAATAAGCGTCTCGAGGATCAAAAGACCATTATAACTTACCCTATCTAGATGCATAATCTTGACACAAGGCATCGAAACAACAACAGATTCGGGTTCCAGATCAGGCAAGATTACGCGAGAGAGACTTAAATTAACCAATGTCTCACATGTATAAAGCGACATAGGCATCGAAAGCCACTCTGTATCATCACAAATAATCTGAACAACTAAGTCACGAACTCTACGCTTAACCACCTCATCGATCCACGACAAGAAAAAACTATCATCATTATCCTCATTAACATCTGTGAAATAGTACATCATCAAGAATCTTTCAATGTCTACTTTATGTTTCTCAACAAGAACTCTATCGACGAATTCCACAAAATTCCAATCATTTGCGAAATGAGACGAGTCTAAATCCAAAACAGGGATATTTAACCAGAGATTTTTCCACCGTTTCGATATAACGCTACTTCGAATCGAATCTTTCGTGGAGAGATTTGAGAGTATCTCACAAAGCAAGTCATCTGGTAAATCATTTAACCTATTTCTTGCCATGTACGCCATAAGCCCTAAATTTCACACGACAACTTTGAAAATCAAACCACTCTCGACCATAAACCCAAATAAATCGCCCCAAGAACTGCAGTTTTTGAGTTTTTTTTTTTTTTTTAGTAATTAGTAGAAGAAGAAGGAATTTTATTTAAGGAACCTATTTATCTTATTATATTAGTTAATAAACCTAGTTTATTAACAGTGTCACCACACGTCGCATTCAAAGAATAAGGGTAAAACTGTAAAAATCAACGGACGAGATGCATCCCAAATTAAAACCGGTTCTGTTCAGGTTTACTATTGAGTTATATAAGGCCGGGCATTCGGATATCCGATCGGGTTCGGGTCGGGTATTTTGGTTTTTCGGGTACTTCGGTAATGGGGTTTAGTACCTTATCAGGTATTTTATAAATTCGGGCCGGGTTGGGATAGTTAGATTTCGGGTTCGGTTATATCTGATGTGCAATCTATTTAAAAATATACTTCAGATATGAATTTGATCAGAACTCAGATTGATCAAAAATTTCAAAAAAAAAATTCAAATGAACATAGATATAAAAAAAAAATTCGATTTTATTAGTTTTTACATGAATTATCCAAAAATACCCGATAAAATATCAAAAACAAATTTTTAATAATTCAAATAGCGTTAATAAATTAGTTATTTTTATCCGAATATAATCCATACTATTCAAATTAACCAGAAGTTATAGAAATTATCTAAAATACATCAACATATCTAACCTTACATCCAATTATCTTTGGATTAATTTATATTTGTGTTAGTTTAGATACCCGTTCGGTTATCGGTTCGGTCCGAGTTCGGATTTGGGTTTTCGGGTTTAAGAACATAGAACCCGATCGGATATTTTATAAATTCGGGTCGGGTTCGGATCGGGTAATTTGGGTCGGGTTCGGTAATTCGGTTTCAGATTTTTTTCCCACTCCTTGAGTTACAAAATTTAAAACCGGAAATTGTATTGCAGTTCGGTTTACTATGGAGTTACTGAATTAAAAGTTCTTCTGGTGTAACAAAGAGACTTGAGTTGTACTTGTACAAGAGAAAGAAGTCTAATGTTGAAGAGAAGCTAAGACTGAAGATACAATGTGAAGTGAACCGGTGACCATAACCATTCCCGAGTCACCGGTTTTGTCATCGGAGAGGACTTTATAGGCAAGCTTTAAAGAATCAAATACAGAGTTGTTTTCTGAAGCTTTCATAAACCCTAAACCTAACTCATCAGCAGCTTTTATCCATGCTTCTTTCAAAACCGAAGACTCGGTTGATCTAACCTTACCTCCAGCGACGTCGGTTTCTGTTAAGACCACTGCTTCTGGTTTTAGACCTGAGAGAAGTTCTTTTGCAAAGGAGACGTGATCTTTGTCACTAGCCATTGCAATCACAAACACAAATCTCTTCTCTGCAAAATCTTTCTTTATCATCTCCTTTAGAGCTCGTGCAGATTCTTTCGTGTGTGCTGAAAAACAGAGCAAATATTGAATACCGTTAACCAAAGTTCTTCGAGCAAAGCAGAAACATTGTTGAATGATGAAGAGAGACCGACCAACCTCCATCAAGAAGCACTGTTGCTCCAAGTAATTGTAAAGTCTCTGCTTCGTTTGGTGTCAGAAACTGACTTCTACCAAGTAAACGAGTATTCTCTAAACCAATCCGTATAGCTTCATCTGTTACTCTCCCCCATCCTGATTATTCAGATCAAGAAGTAAACGGAGTTTGTAAACTTTTACTTCGTTTGTTTGTTTAATACGAACAATATTCAAAATGTACCATACCTTGATCGCGAAGACAGAGAGATACGCATGTCGCAGTAACAGCATTTTGAAGCTGGTGATGTCCAAGCATGCGTAGATTTACATCACCAAGCTCAACAATCTGCATTTATGTATGTATAAAACTTGTTCGTAACATAGCTAAGAATCATAAATGACTTTCTTCCTTTAAATTTAAGGAATAAAAAGTCTTATGAACTTTACCGGTTTATCATCTCCCTTCTTTCGTATGACAATGTCACAGGACTGACAAAGCCCGATCCCGTTTTTGTTGATGATACCTTTGATTGAAGAACTAGATCCAGTATCTGATGCCAATATAACCGATGACGACATTGAAGCTGCTTTAGAACGAAGAATGCCCTCGATATGTGGAATAAACGGTCCACCTAAAACCACCTACAAGTTTTATAACAACACAAAGAACTCTATCTATCAATGTGCTTATAAGCTAATGATTCTAAAAGAAGACAAACAAATACATAAAAACCACCTAACTGGACGACCGTGTTTAATAATTCCAGATTTCGCCTCGGCTATACTTTCCAAAGAACCCCCAAGAGCAGCCATATGTTCCTCACCTATCGTTGTTATGACTGACGCAGCAAGATTTGAACTCTCAATGACATTTGTAGCGTCTCGAGTTCCTCCTAGCCCAGCCTGGTCATACCAAATCAAAAACACAACCGAGCATTTACGAAAATGCTAAATACATATGATATTCAATCTAGACGACTAGCTTCAATCCAACATCAAGCAAAACAGCTAACCTCTATAACCGCAATGTCGACATTTTCTTTCTCAAATAACGAAAAAGCTATCCCAGTGAAAATCTGTTCAAAAGAAACATCTATATTAGAAAACAGAAGCTGTGTGAAATGTAGACTGATCATTTTCTTGATTAGTAACCTCAAAATGACTCAAAGCACCATTTTCTTCTTCGATAGACTGATCAAGAATCGGTTTAATCGAATAGAAAAGATCATTAAGAGTAGATGCAGAGACAGGTTCTCCATTACACGAAATACGTTCTTTGATACTCAGAATATGCGGACTACACAGAAGAAAGACTCATGTCAGTAAACATAAAAAGATTCAAACACAAGCTATAAAACCTTAGTCCAACGTCAAGTATATATACCTCGAATAACAACCAACAGAATATCCTCCAGCTCGTAAGATACTAGAGAGAAAAGCTGAAGTAGATCCTTTTCCTTTTGTTCCAGTCACATGAACAACCTATAATCACTAACCTAAGTATAAACCAATACTAAGCAAAAGGTTCCAACTTTAGATAAATTAGCAAAAGGAGGGACCTTGTAATTGAAATGAGGATTATTGAGACGAAGCAAGAGACGTTTCATTCTACTGAGATCAAACCCATCACTGGAATCAGTACCAGCTCCTTTTGGTACACCTGATTTCTCATAGTTTTTTAGAGATTCTAAAAACCCTACAAAATCTCTGAGCTCTGGATCTTCAGTAGAAACCATAGTTCTTGAGGTCAAATTCGATGCAGATAATCTCTTGATTCTCGGAGAAATTTTGAAATTGGAAACAACACTCAAGTTACTCCACAGAGCTCTCATTTTACGGTAGATCGGATTTTCTCACCGGCGATGTTTTCCGATTTGCGATTTGGAAATGATGAAGCACAATAGTGTTAGATTTTAATTGGGCTTTTAATGGGCTTTGTATTAGGAGCATATATCTCAAAATTACGGTTAGTTACTAAACCGGTCAGGTCGGTTTACAATAGATTAGGGAGATCGATTCATTGCTTGCTACAAAATGAGATGGACAGTAGATCACTGTTCACTAATCATTCGAGTGAAGTTTATATCAGCTTCAAAAAATGAGATAATCTCTATTACAATTCGTAACACTCAGATACAGAAAATGGTTAGTTATATTGGTTAGTTATATACAGAAAGTGTAGCAAACAAAGAAAGGTTTGATATTAAAAACATGTTATCTTTTTTTTCTATTTGGAAAAGAGACTTTGAATTTTGATAATAATTTTCATGACCAATAAGAAGAACTCAGCCATGTTGTTTAATAGCTTCAGATAGCTTGTCACTATATTGCCTATGAGTGGCGCCAAAAATAGACCATATATTCTTAATGCTAATTGGATTATTGCATAAGGTTTCTCCAAAAACCCTGAAATATGTTAAAAATAACAATTCAAACAAAACATTATAAATCTACGGATTTTTAAATATTTATAAATGAAGAAAACGTGAAAACTTACAGTCAGCGACTTGTGGGAATTCATCGAACAAGAATGTTACGTTCTTTAACAGGGTCTACCAAATAATTCATGATATCAAAATAAAAACATTGTCAAAAGATAACAATAACTCACATTTCATTTTTGCATCTAAAAACTTAAGAAATATTTTACCAATGCGATTCCTCCCGGTTTAATTGGCGATTCAATCAAAATCCTCGCATTTCTGAAAATTGTTTATGAGATGATTTGTTCATTTGTTTTTGATAAAGAGTTTCTTTTTTCCAAAAAAATAATTCTATAATCTTTCACTAAAAACATAAATTTAAGAGATCAAGTTATCAATATATCACAAAAACAAAACTATTTACCTTATAACCAATCTTGTTCCTTCTTCGGTAAATTCATAGAAGCTACATCCTCTTGTAAATGGAATTTTTCTCCCTTTCCATTCTTCATAACAATAATAGAGAAAAATTCAAGAAAAAATGAACTACATAAATCTAATAACAATTGTATGATTAGGAATTAATGATGTACTAATACGTACCAAGGTGCCAATTAACAGCTGCACTATGTCCATCTCCTTCACACACATTTTCAACACAAAACTTAACGTTTTGTCCCATACTCTTCACCAGTTCTTCAAAAAACTTCATAGCTTCCTGCACAAATTAATTATAATACATTTCTTAATCTATAATTAATTAACAGAAATATATCTTGAAATGTAAAATGTAAAAAGAGTTCTTACATTTTTTCCTCGAAAAGGTTTAGAGAAGGAGAAGTCATCGATAAAGCAATCGCTGGAGATGCAACTTCTTAATCGATCTTGATTTTTCTCATTAATAGACGAATAAAATTTCATGACAGTTTCATATCCAGAGTTTTGATTCGGCCTAGAATTAGTTCGATCTAAGCTCGAAACCGCCGTAATTCGCCTTGAAGCATACTTATTCCTCATTTTTCTTGGATCATTCTTGATTGCATTGAACCCGGAATGTTGTAGAGAAGGTAGATCGGGTATGAACAGTGGAGTTTTAAATTTGGTGATGAGATTTTTAGTAGCCATTGGATTCATAACATTGACCAAAGAGGCCATAATTGGTATAATATACACTTTTGTGATTTTTGTTGTTGGAGAATTTGATAATGGTTAGAAAATGAACTGCTAAATGTATGAAGATATGAATGCAAGTTTTGGTGTTTGTTACAATCATGTGTTAATATGATTTGCTAAAGTTGTCTTTCTGCAAAGTGCTTTACTTGTTGGTCTAACCTTTTAAATGTTCTTACTTACCTTGTGTTGCAAGATATCTTATAGCATCTCCGTTTCTATAATAATAAGTTTCCGTATCAAGAAATCTAAGCATCTCCTCCCAAACTTATGATTCCTAAGCCCGCTACAACGAGTTGTAAGTTTACTAATTTTCTACGGATAAAAACCAAATAATCCAAAACTAGAAATGGGATCTACATTCAAATCACTGAAACACATCAGACGTAAAAATAATCTCAAATCTGTAATCACGTTCCCTTGACCGGGGTATCAAGAAGCAAGCCTGTCTCAATTAAGGACAATAATTTAGATGTTACTCCGGGGTTAGACAGTCTCTTTGTTCTTTCCCTTTCACGGTCTCGCTCTATCTGGCTCAACATATGTTCTGTGAGATCTAGGGCACATATCTGAAACACATTGCCAATTTCGAATGCTGTTATTTTAGGCAACTACTTTGCTTCTTGAGAAAGTCTTTTAACAAGCCAACATACCCTCAGCTTACGCATTCCATGAGAATTTCACACTGTCTTCTTCTTCCTTAGACCAAGCTTCCTAAGTCAAATTGATGTAGCTGTAGCCACGATAACACAACGATACTATTTAGTCTGAGACTGCCTAAGATGCATTGCCTTCTTCAAGTCGTTGAGAACCTTAGCTCTAGCCGAAAACAAGGTAAAAAGAGATTCAAAGAAGTCGTGCCTTACAAAGAAGAAAGGTTCAACTCAATTCCTTTTTAAATGGAATAGTAACAAAAAACCAACACCAACTATGAAAATGGAAAAGAACATAACCGAAAGAGATAGTAAACGCTCTGCATCACAAATCCACCAACCTGTATGCTTACTGCTTTTGATGACCTGAATGGCTCCATCACTTTGCTCCTTTCGTTTGCTGCTACTATTCTCAATTTCTTCCTCCAAGATCTGTACACCACACTCAATAATCTTGCCGTCGTTTCCCTCCCAGCTGAATTCAAATTGAATCTCGCTCGTAGTCGCATCCACTTCAAGGCCTCTGTGTTCTTTGAACATATCCCCAGAAAATACAAACAGGCATTGTTCCGTTAAGATGTCATTCGATGGTAAATGCAACTGAAGTTCATTGCCGAGGACACCTTTGCATCTTAAACGACAAACTATATAAACGCTGCTGTACCACCTATGTAGGATTGGTGAAAGCAGGAGACAAGTCTTAAATCTTGAGGACGGAGAGAAAGTCCCCGAAGAGATGGTTATGGAGTTTCCTGTGGCTTTGTGAGTGAACTCTACAGGGACTTCTTTACTTGGTAACAACAATACACTCTTGTAAGCCCACCGTTGTATGATTACTCTTCTTGCTTCTTCATCTAGTGAAAAACAGTTGCGGAAGATGACTTGTTTGTCACGAATGCCGCAAGAGGAAGATACTCTTGGTTCATAGAACGAGAAACTGACGCTTTTGAGTGACCCACAATTAGATGCATCCAGATTCCAAAGCGAAGGCGGAAGACTCTGTAGTGACACCAGTTTTCTGCAGTTTCTGATGATAAGAGTCTCTAGATGCGAGAGACCTATGACGCAATCTGGAAGCCTCTTTATATCACTGTTGCTTAGGTCTAAAAACCTCACAGATTCCGGGACACGTGTTAATCTCTTGAGGCCTTTGCTGCATATATAAAGCTTTTCAAGACGAGACCATCGTCCGACAACGGATGCAGGAACATCCTCTATCTTTGTGCCTTCTACACTAAGATATATGATGTTGCTAGAAATATCTGGAAAACTTCTCAAACTCGAGCAATAACTCATGTAAACTACTTCAAGAGATGCTAAGTTGATGTTGGTGGGAATAACTCGTAGCTTTTCGCAGAAAGGCATCGTTATGCATTTCAGTTTGTGTAGATTCCGAATTGAAGAGGGAAGCTCCACCAAACTTTTGCAGTGACAAAGTGCTAATTCCTCGAGATTAGTAGCCTTTGAAAGATCTGGGATTTCTTTCAAATTCCAGGAATCACTCAGATTTATCTTCTTGAGATTTGCAAGGGGCTAAATGTGTCAAACACAACAAATGAGAAAAATCATATCTGAGGCTTTTCGAGATTTCACATATAAATAACAAACACCAACCTGGATTCCTCCCCATAGCTTTTCGAGATTGCTATATTTCATACAGAGCTCAACAAGACATTCAGGCTGAAATGTTGAAGGGAGGCGTTTTCCTGGGTATTCCTCCCAATCTAGTAACCTTAGACGAGGCAGATATTCAATTTCCCCTGATATTCTCATAAACATTTTAGTCGGATAATCTAAACTATGGATTCTTAAGAATCGAAGATTACGCATTCCTTCAAAGGCTCGCCCACTTATGGAGAACTCACTGCTGATCTCGTTCATATCAAATGATATACCAATGACAGATCCAGTACCCTAACAAACATTCAAAAAGACGACTGATGAAATTGTAATAACAAAAGCAATAGGCAAGATCTCTAGAGAAAATAAATATGTAAGAACTTACTGTTTGATTTGCTAGTACATCACGAATCTCATTAGCCTCTACTAAAAACTGACGTTTCCCAGGCTCAACTGACTGTTCATGAACTACTTGTCTACCCAATTGTCCTAGTAGATCGTACATCTTTACAGATATAACAACAAAAAATTTAGATATATCAACAAGAGATTTAGCGGCTAGAGTCTTCAGCCCATTTTCGACATCCAAATTACTGTAAGCGAGTATGGCTATCACATCATCAACATAGGTTCTCTGGTTGAAGATGCATGCAAGGTGAAGGAATAAAGATTTATTTTTCTTCGACAATCTATCATATCCCACTCTTAATACATCTTCAATTTTTCCATCAAGACTAGTTTTGATCCTAGACAACTGGAGTTCCCACTCCTGTTTGCTCTCCCCACGCAAAGATGAACCCACAACACGAAGTCCTAACGGAAGATTACCGCAAAGCTTTGCTACTTCATAAGCAATCTCTTCAAAACCATCTGGTACAAAACTTTGTTTGAATGCAGATAGACATAATATCTCAAGAGCTTCTTCTATAGATGGAAAATCCACATGGTAGATATCCTTAATCATGTGTGCCTTCAAAATCTTTTTATCTTCTGTGGTAACAATGATTCGACTTCCTAAACCAAACCAAGAAAGTTCACTAGCCAAAGCCTCTAGTTTCTCTAAAGCATCAACATCATCAAGAATGACAAGCACTCTTTGATCTTGTAGCCATTCTTTTATCGCACCTAAATGATTTACCCTCATATCCTAGACAGAAATTGGTTTTGCAAAGACAACATGTACTCGTAATCATCAACACCAACTATTCTCTTATATCTCCCCCCGAGGTTCCCCATGAAACAGCTAAGTCGAAACTGGCTAGAGAGTAGATTATATAAAGCTCTAGCAATGGTAGTCTTACCAATTCCCGCAGGACCCCAAATTCCAATCATCTTCACTTCATCGCTCTCTAGCATAACAAAGTGTTCACTTTTCTCAGGTGAGCTTGTAGTCCAACCATTGAAAGTGTAACATTCAGTTTGTTCGAAACATCAGTGGCAATCTTTTCGGCCATCGTAGCTTCATCAACCCTATCAAAAGAAAACAAAATCTTATTAGATGAAAGCATTATAATATAATTCATTAAGCTCGCAAGAAACAACAAACAAACCAGTTAAGAGAGTGTTCTCCAGCTATAGTTGCTACATATGCCAAAGCTTCACTCCATCTCTGCTTTACTTGCTCAGTTTTCTCAAAAGCACTTCCAAAATCACCACTCTGTTTCCGCACATCGGAAGGATCAACATCGTAGAAAATCGTCATCACAATCTGCCCTGAAGCTTCTTTGCATTTCAAGATTTCAACCAATATATCTAAACACCAGCTTGAAGAAGCGTAGTTCTTCGAAAGCAAAACGATAGAGATCCGCGATTCTCTAATCGCTTGTACGAGTTCAGGTCCGATCGTATGGCCTCTTTCGATCTTCTGATCCTTGAACGTAGTGATACCTTTTCTTGCAAAGAGATTGTGTAAATGACTGAGAAATCTGAAAGTGTGATTGCTACAGGTTTTAGACCCAAGACTGAAGATACTGAAGAGCTGAAGCAGGTGAAACCGAGCTGAAGCAGAGGCTGAAGCAGTGCAGATGCTGAAGCAGTTTTTGATAAGATTGGCCGTGGGCCTTGTCGTTCATGGGCTTGAAGCCCACGTGAATTGGAGAGTCCTTAGGGTTTAGGACATGAGTATTTATACCTAGAGGCGTAGACGAAAACACTTACGCGCCTAGGGTTTCATTGAGAGAGGCACACAGGTGTGTGTGGCGTCGTCCACCAAAGAAGATCAGAAAAACAAGATCTGTCTGCTGGTGTTACTGAGAGATCGTGATGATTCTCAGGTTATGATCCATGTTATAGAAAAGAGTGGTGTGGTATCCATATAGCAATTGTAGGTTGCTTCTTTTTATAATGGATTTGTTCTGGACGTGGTCCCGGGGATGTAGGAAACGAACCTCGTTAAAAAACACCTTGTGTCAATTTACTTTATGCACGTACTTGTTCGTTGTCATTCGATCTAGCCCAAATATGCACTTACAATTGGTATCAGAGTCTAACTCGTTAGAAGTTAAACTTATTTTCGGGTATAAGATCTGGGTTTTTGTGGCTAGATTCAAGTTAGTGAAGAGAAGAGGAGTTTTTGTATCTCTGAATTTATGAAGATATGTGTTTCTGAGATTATGGTTCAATCATGTTTTGTGTTAACGAAGAAGAAGCTTGAGTTAATGGTTGGCTCGAGAGAAGACAAGAGAAGAATCAGGAGAAGAGAAGAAAAGAAAAAACGGAACCACTGCGACAAGCAATATTGCGGGCTGTTTTCCCGGCGGACCCGAACAAACCAAACGATGATATTGGTATGGTTGCAAAGATAACGAAGTCATCTTTCCACAGGAGAAAACGGAACTCAATTCGGAGGTAAATTGTGAAAGTTATGAGTGTTTGCTTCTACCCAAATATGCAGAAAAACTTGCAATCTGAAACATGCAGTGAACGGGAAGCTAACTTCAAAGATGTATATCCGCCGATTCATGTAGACCCAGGTCACGAACAAGGTGTCCCTCGAAATATCTCATTGCAAGGAAGAGATTTAAAGTGGCGGTTTATCAATCAAGATTAAACCTCATCCGCAATTCTCTGTGAAAGTTGTCAACTTATCATCCATATCTGAAAATTTTAAGAAAAAAAGAAGGGTTCGATGGAGCATTTTCGTGAGGTTATTTGGAAGGTCAAATGGAGTTCGATCCTTCTGAAATTTTGAGAGTTTAATAACTGCATATCCAACTTCATAATCAACGGTGGGATTTGTAAGCTAACGGTTAGTTTGAGATTTGCTGTTGTTTGTTCAAAGGCTGTTGGTGAAATTAGAGGTGTGAAAAACGGAGGAATGATGTACTACAAGGGCGGTCTATGATCAACATGAGAATTTTTAACTTAGTTGTGCACTCAAACAGGGGGAGATTGTTTATATTGGCTAAATCAGCTTCTCAATGAAGCATTGTGTATGGGGGAGCAAGAAAGAAGAAGATGCTTGAGTATCAAACTAAGTTAAAAATGGGGAGAATGAAGATGTTATATCTTGTGTGCCTAGTGTTGATACACTAGAAGCTTTGAACCGAAGTGAAGCTTGAAGATCATCAAAGTGTATATGACTAAGTAAGCATATGTTCTAAAACTCTGTAACAAAGGGAGAAATTGAAAGTGTGATTGCTACAGGTTTTAGACCCAAGACTGAAGATACTGAAGAGCTGAAGCAGGTGAAACCGAGCTGAAGCAGAGGCTGAAGCAGTGCAGATGCTGAAACAGTTTTTGATAAGATTGGCCGTGGGCCTTGTCGTTCATGGGCTTGAAGCCCACGTGAATTGGAGAGTCCTTAGGATTTAGGACATGAGTATTTATACCTAGAGGCGTAGACGAAAACACTTACGCGCCTAGGGTTTCATTGAGAGAGGCACACAGGTGTGTGTGGCGTCGTCCACCAAAGAAGATCAGAAAAACAAGATCTGTCTGCTGGTGTTACTGAGAGATCGTGATGATTCTCAGGTTATGATCCATGTTATAGAAAAGAGTGGTGTGGTATCCATATAGCAATTGTAGGTTGCTTCTTTTTATAATGGATTTGTTCTGGACGTGGTCCCAGGGATGTAGGAAACGAACCTCGTTAAAAAACACCTTGTGTCAATTTACTTTATGCACGTACTTGTTCGTTGTCATTCGATCTAGCCCAAATATGCACTTACAAAATCCTCTACGAACATCTGGCCCGTGGAAACTCGGGAAAACATGGAATCTCTTGATGCCAGACGAAGAAGAAGAAGCCATGAGAGAGAGATTGAAGAAAGTATCAGAATGGTTAATGGAGGAGGAAACAATCCTTATGGAAAATATATTGAAGAATGAAGAGTAAAGAGAAAAGAAATTTCAAAGAAAATTTTCTTATGGAAAATACAAAAATGTATCCCCAAAGTCGTCGAGGATGACCCCATTAGAGTCTTCGAGGACCACTAGCTTTTTGATTGGTGGGTCGGAAATTGCCATGTTTCGGTGAAGAATAAACACTTGAAATGAGCTTAAAGCTTTGTACCAAATCCATAAGAAATGTTCAGAGGAAGAAGACGAAGATTCAGATTAGGATTCTGAATCGTAAATGCAATCAAATTGTAAATTTGGTTTGATAACTAAACCGACTTTTAATTCGATTAAATATGGGAAAGTCAGTTTACATGTCAACCCCTTTATTTAGCAAAGAATTGCAAAAGTTTCTCATTAAACTATTCCTACATTCCAAATGTGTTGTTGTGAGTTTAAATAGCCTAATTCATTTATCCAATTAAACTAGAGAATTTGCATTCGGGATATTGGGGTGAAACTAAGCTACTAAATCTAATGAACACATTTAGGCTAAATAAGCTAGTTTTAGTTAGTTTAGTAGTTATTAAATTTTTATTGGTTAGTTCACAAATTGACCCTTTGCACTCTCTATCTAGGTTGCACGGAAACTCTATTTTATAACGTTTCACGTTTCGGAATCGGAATCGGAATCGGAATCTCTTGGAATCGTCGTGGAATCGCGATTCCAAAAATTACCATTTTGGAAGCGCTTTAGAAGCGTCTGATTCCAATTTAGAAGCGTCTGATTCCAATTTAGAAACGCCTTGGAGGCGTCTTATTCTATTTTGGAATCGCGATGGAAACTT
The DNA here is from genome assembly GCA_900128785.1 of Arabis alpina. Taxonomy (NCBI): domain Eukaryota; kingdom Viridiplantae; phylum Streptophyta; class Magnoliopsida; order Brassicales; family Brassicaceae; genus Arabis; species Arabis alpina. Next base: position 32,992,829 of record LT669793.1, on the reverse strand, counting down.
CTTTTGATTTTGGATGACAAAATTAAATATTAGAAAACTTAAAAAAGTTTGATATTTTTATAATTTAAGAGAAAAGCCCCTAAAAATATGAAACATCACATCCCTAGTCACTAAGAAGTAAGAACGATTATGATTTCGCTTGTGTAGAAGGATTCTTTTAAAAACATGATTTATTTCATATTATATGTAATATAAAAACATGATATATTTCATACTATATGTAATGAAACTATTCTTAAGAGATATGAGTTTGAAGATCTTTCCCTCGACAAACCAGAGTTAGGAAGCAATTTTATTTGATGGAGCAGATGAAAATCAACATGAATATGATAGTCTAAATCCTTGATTTCAGTATTAGGTGTTGTTTATTCTAGTTAAGTTACTTAATACTTTATGTATTTGATTTATGATCCAATTTGTAAACGGTTTTTCAATTTGGTTTAGTTTTGAATGTTAAAAAGTATTTATATATATATATATATTAAAAGGTCTTAAAACACCATTTTTGTTGGTTTGACATAAGAATGGGGTTTGTACTCATACATTAATCATATGTATGAAGTATAATTGTAGTAAAAAAGTATGTTTTACTCTAAATTCAATATTTCTATTCACATGTTTCCAATGGTACCTAATTATCAAGTACACACAAATGTACCAATAATTAATAGATACAAAAAGAAACATACTTAAAAAATAAAACGTAAAGATTAAGTATATACAGAAGAAACAACATAGTCATACTTAGTTATATTATACATATCAGTAACTCTTATTAGTACCAGTTATCCCAGTAATACTTATATTTCTTATTAGTACCAGTTATATCAGTAATACTTATAGTTCTCACTAGTACTAGTAGTCTCAGTTATACATCTGTATTTAATCCTTAAAAAGTAAAATTAACATTTTTCATTTTTTAAATACTACTTGCCTCTATTTTACCGATTCTTTTTATAATATTAATTATCTTAATTATAATAGTTAAACCATTTATATAGTATATATCTTAATTAGATAAATTGACTAATAATGATTTAACCACAATAATGTCAAACGTGAACCAAAATTCTCGAATTCCAAAACCAAATGATAAAACAATTCAGATGGAGTATAAATTTTCAAATTAATCGAACTAACCGAGATCTATCTAAAAACTAATATTTTTAATTAAATTTATGATAATTATATTTAAATATAGTAAATATTTATATTTATTTTATCCTGAATTGATCTATTTCTACAATCTAAAAAATACAAACTGAAGCCAACTATCATTTATTTCTAAATGAGATCTATATTTGACAAACACAAAGAATTTGAAACTCAACAAAACTTGAACCAAACCAAGCTGAATAATTGAATGCTCAATTCTATATGGGACTCTAATATATTTAGAAAATGAATTTAATATTTCAATAGACATACCAAATGAATAAACTTTTAAATCTAGAGTGAAATTTCAAATGAAAAAATACTATAAATGAATATTTTAAGTTGATTTATCCTACTTAATCAATTAACAAAATTGTTTTCTTAATTTAATCATAAATATAGAAATAACATAAAAACGAAATAAGTATTATAATTTCAAAACTTGAATTATCGTTTTAATGGTGGTGAATGACATTTTTTTTTGTCTAGAAAAAAATGTCAGTTTAGAAAAAGTAATAAATTGGGTCCACGTTGATAAATATATTTTGTTTGTTAATATTTAAATTAGTTGGATAAAATAATAAAAGTTAAATAGTAAATAAATAATAGAATGTAGAATGGAAGAAAGGGTAGAAGAGAGAAATGAAAAAGAAGGGGTTAGTAAAATTACAAGGGGTTATTTAGAATAATTTTTTGAACATTAAGGACTTTTTAGATTAAAGTCAAATGAAACCACATACCTCTTTTCTCTTACGAGCGTCTTAGTGTGCTAGAAAATGATGAAGCTCCATCAACTTCAGAAATGAACTAACTCTGTGCGCTACTGCAAGAAACAATACCCATGCTTAAAGATAGAGAGTAATACTACTACTACTACAAGTCTTTGAATACACAACATTGTATGAATAAAACATCTATCTATCGAATTGAACATAAGCATACATTACAAAAACCTTACAGCTTTCTTAGAAAACACGGATGAAGCAGATCCTTTCCATTCGAGATCAGAATCTGGAACCCCTAAAGATCCAAAAATATCGGATCGACTACAAAAAATTGAAGCATAAACTATTTTCACTACAGATTTGAATAATGACATATATACACCTAATATAATTGAGATTATGTCTTATTTCCCAGTACAAAGCCACTCTTTTTCTGCTGCTACTCTCAGCTTCTTCTGTCCATTTTCTTCAGCTCATGTTCGAATCTGCGAGAAGTGATTCATGGTAATTCAATCACTCTATCAAAGCAAATTCAAAGATCATAACTTCAAGGCCAGGTTATATATAAAGTAGTTAAACTCCAAGACCACTCCAATGCCTAGGTTCTATGGCTAATGCATATCTCTATTATTCACCAACCTACAAGGTTTTGCACAAAGATTTTGTTAAATTCCAACTAATCTCCATATCCATTTCTCTACTTGTTGAATCTTACAGTATTACCATATCCATAATGTTATACCAACTCTTTGATCTAGCTTCAAATATATGAATTAAAGATAGAAAAATATAAAGCAGTTTTGGGAGTAAACCTGCTGACGTTTCGCTCTTTAACAAATAGGAGGCCTTATTAAAAAGTCCGTCTTCATGAACGTTAATGCGCCAATCTCCAGTGTGGTGAAACTACTACTAATAAACTCAAGATGAGCTCTGTCAACAGTTGAGAGAATTCAGGAGAGACCCCAAAATTGCAGAATCCTTTACTAAAGAAAAAAACAGTGAGTCAATTTAAAACTTAGAGATCAAAAAGGACAAAGACTTGGACATCCAATTCAAGTTACTACGTTCCTTAAAACTACAAGCAATTGATAAGACTTGAAAGAAACAGTTTGACCAAAAGATAAGATTTCGACACTGAATTCAAAGAGTAGATATTTATGTAAGTTATCACATTAGAAACTGGCCAAGGATGCTATTTTTGGATTTCTCACATAGAACCTGAAAAACAAAAAAATCACTACTCTTACGAGCAAGTCAACGTTTTCAAACTTGGGATAAACTGGAGAATACCCAAAGCTTATAACTTATAAGACAGTGCTATACTAGTACAAGTCATAGTATGAACAAAACATCATTTATTGAAACGAACATAAACCATAAACTAGAAATACCTTATCTTTAATGAACACGAGACAATGTAAGTACTCCTAATAAAAGCTTCTGCTTCATAGTCTCCATCTCCATCTGTGTGGCGGTTGGTGTTGCCTCTGGTTTTTTAATAGTCCACATCGCTGCTACTACTCTCAGTTTCAAAGTTGTCCATTTTGCTGCTGCTGCTAGTCTCAGTTTCGGAGTTGTCCATTTTGCTTCTTGAGAAAGTCAACACCCTGAGAATTATGCGCTGCCTTTTTCTTCCTCAGCCCAAGCTTCCTAAGCCAAGTCCACCAACCTGTATGCTTACTGCTTTTGCCGACACTTTAATCTTTAGAGACCTGAACAGCTCCATCACTGGACTCCTTTCGTTTGCTGCTACTAATCTCACCTTCCTCCGCTAAGATCTGTACACCACACCCAATAATCATTGCGTTGTTTCCCTCGCAGCTGAATTCAAACTGAATCTCGCTCGTAGTCGCATCCATTTCACCGCATATGTGTTCTTTGAACATATCCCCAGAAAATACAAACAGGTGTTGTTCCGTTACGTTGTCATGCAATGGTAAAAACAACTGAAGTTCATTGCCGAGGACACCTTTGCATCTCAAACTACAAACTATATAAACGCTGCTGTACGGACTATGTAGGATTGGTGAAAGCAGGAGGCAAGCCTTAAATCTTGAGGACAGAGAGAAAGTCCCCGAAGAGATGGTTATGGAGTTTCCTGTGGCTTTGTGAGTGAACTCTACAGGGACTTCTTTACCTGGTAACAATACACTCTTGTAAGACCATCGTTGGATGATTAATCTTCTTGATTCTTCATCTAGTGAAAAACAGTTGCGGAAGATGACTGGTTCGTCACTAATGCGGAAAGAGGAAGATAACGAGAAACTGACGCTTTTGAGTGACCCACAATTAGATGCATCCAGATCCCAAAGGGAAGGCGGAAGACTCTGCAGTGACACCAGTTTTCTGCAGTTTCTGATGATAAGAGCCTCCAGATGCGGGAGACCTATCATGCAATCTGAAATCGTCTTTATATCACTGTTGCTTAGCTCTAAACACCTCACAGATTCCGGGACACGTGTTAATCTTTTGAGGCTTTTGCTGCCTATATAAAGCTTCTCAAGATGAGACCATCGTCCGACAACCGATGCAGGAACATCCTCTATCTTTGTGCATTCTACATTAAGATATTTGATGTTGCTAGAAATATCCGGAAAACTTCTCAATCGTGAGCAATAACTCATGTCGACTCTCTCAAGAGATGCTAAGTTGATGTTGGTCGGAATAACTCGTAGCTTTTCGCAGTAATCCATACTCAGTTCTTTCAGTTTGTGTAGATTCCTAATTGAGGAGGGAAGCTCCACCAAACTTGTGCAGAAAGTGAGTGTTAATTTCTCGAGATTAGTAGCATTCGAAAGATTTGGGATTTCTTTCAAATTCCATGAACTGCTCAGATTTATCGTCTTGAGATTTGCAAGGGGCTACATGTGTCAAACACAACAAATGAGAAAAATCAAATGGAGGCTTTCCGAGATTTAATAAATAAAAAATACCAACCTGGATTCCTCCCCAGAGCTTTTCGAGTTTGCTATGTGGCATAAATAATTCGACTAGACATTCAGGCTGAAATTTTGAAGGGAGGCGTTTTCCTGGGTATGAAGCCCAATGTAGTAACCTTAGACAAGGCAGATATTCAATTTCCCCTGATATTCTCATTTCAGGATAATCGATTCTTAAGAATCGAAGATTACGCATTCCTTCAAAGGCTCGCCCACTTATGGAGAACTCGCTACTCATCTTGTACATATCAAATGATAGACCAATGACAGATCCAGTACCCTAACAAACATTCAAAAAGAGGACTGATGAAATTGTTATAACAAAAGCAATAGGCAAGATCTCTAGAGAAAATAAATATGTAAGAACTTACTGTTTGATTTGCTAGTACATCACAAATCTCATTAGCCTCTACTAAAAACTGACGTTTCCCAGGCTCATCTGACTGTTGATGAACTACTTGTCTACCCAATTGTTGTAGTAGATCGTGCATCTCTACCCACCGAAATACAGATATATCAACAAGAGATTTAGCGGCTAGGGTCTTCAGCCCATTTTCGACATCCAAATTACTGTCAGCGATTATGGCTATCACATCATCAACATAGGTTCCGTGGTTGAAGATGCATGCAAAGTGAAGGAATAAAGATTTATTTTTCTTCGACAATCTGTCATATCCCACTCTTAATACGTCTTCAATTTTTCCATCAAGACTAGTTTTGATCCTAGACAACTGGCATTCCCACTCCTGTTTGCTCTCCCCACGCAAAGATGAACCCACAACACGAAGGGCTAACGGAAGATTACCGCAAAGCTTTGCTACTTTATCTGCAATCTTTTCAAAACCGTCTGGTACAAAACTTTGTTTGAATGCAGATAGACATAACATCTCAAGAGCTTCTTTTCTAGATGGAAAATTCACACGGTAGATGTCATTTATATCGTGAGCCTTCAAAATCTGTTTATCTTTTGTGGTAACAATGATTCGACTTCCTAAACCAAACCAAGAAAGTTCTCTAGCCAAAGCCTCTAGTTTCTCTAGATCATCTACATCATCAAGAATGACAAGCACTCTTTGATCTTGTAGCCATTCTTTTATCGTACCTAGATGACTTACCCTCATATCCCTCTGGTTCAAAATCCTAGACAGAAATTTGTTTTGCAAAGACAACATGAACTCATAATTATCAACACCCGTTGTGCTCTTATAACTCCCCCCGAGGTTCCCCATGAAACATCTAAGTCCAAACTGGCTAGAGAGTTGGTTGAACAAAGCTCTAGCAATGGTAGTCTTACCAATTCCGGCAGGACCCCAAATTCCAATCATCTTCACCTCATCGCTCTCTAGGCATAACAATGTGTTCACTTTTCTCAGGTGAGCTTGCAGTCCCACCATGTCGTCAAAATCCCTTGAAAGTGTAACATTCAGTTTGTTCGAAACATCAGTGGCAATCTTTTCGGCCATTGCAGCTTCATCAACCCTATCAAAAGAAAACAAAATCTTATTAGTGGGTCTTAGATTAAAGCATTTCTAATTCACTAAGCTCGAAAGAAACACCAAACCAACCATTTAAGAGAGTGTTCCCCAGCTATGGTTGCTACATATGCCAAAGCTTCACTCCATCTCTGCTTCTCTTCCTCTGTTTTTCCTTGACAAGTTTTCTCAAAAGCACTTCCAAAATCACCACTCTGTTTCCGAACATCGGAAGGATCAACTTCGTAGAAAATAGTCATCACAAACTGCCCCTGATCTTCTCTGCACTTCAAAATTTCCACCAATTCATCTAAACACCAGCTTGAAGAAGCGTAGTTCTTCGAAAGCAAAACGACTGAGACCCTCGATTCTTTAATCGCTTGTACGAGTTCAGGTCCGATCGTATGACCTCTCTCCATCTCCTGGTCCTTGAACGTAGTGATACCTTTCCTTGCAAAGAGATTGTGCAAATGACTGAGAAATCCTCTACGAACATCTGGACCGTGGAAACTCGGGAAAACATGGAATCTTTTGACGCAAGACGAAGAAAAACTTGAAGAAGCCATGAGAGCGTTTGAAGAAAGTATGAAAATGATTCAGGAAATAAGCTATACGTGGAGGAGGAATCAACAAAAATTCATTCTTTTATTTTATATAGTGAAGCAAAAACGCGTAATGAGAATGAGAAATTTCAAAGAAAATACAAAAAATGTATATTCAAAAGAAGACTCATTAGAGTCTGTTTCCTAAAGGTCTTCGAGGACCACTGTCTTTTTCACTGGTGGGTTGGAGATTGAGTTTTCACTTAAACGACACCGTAAGGATATGTCATATGGCCCAATGTCTGGAAGCTCTTTGACATTGTCGGATAACATTCAAGTCTCTGTTACTGAAACCCCATGTCTCAGTTTTTTAGTGCGTAATTTAGTGTTAATTTAGTGTTTTTTTCCAGATTACAGAATTGACGTGAAATTAAATAAGACATACCAGAACGAGTGTGTGTAGATTTGGGCAGCAACTACCAAGAAGATTCAAGAAACCGATTAAAAGTTACCGATTAAAAGTTCTTTTGGTGTAACAAAGAGACTTGAGTTGTACAAGAGAAAGAAGTCTAGAGTTTAGGCATAGTTGGTTAATTATATCTTAATGTTCCAAATTAAAAAACAGTTCGTAATTAAATCATGATTTGAAATCCAATACCTATTGTTTGATTTAACTCTCAGTGGTTCGACCACTTACTACGACTGATCTCTTAATTTGAAAGAGTAGCTCATGGTAAATTTAAGCATATCACAAAGACACTTGAGTTGTACTTGTGCAAGAGAAAGAAGTCTAATGTTGACGAGAAGCTAAGACTGAAGATACAATGTGAAGTGAACCGGTGACTATAATCATTCCCGAGTCGCCGGTTTTGTCATCGGAGAGAACTTTATAGGCAAGCTTTAAAGAATCAAACACAGAGTTGTTTTCTGAAGCTTTCATAAACCCTAAACCTAACTCATCAGCAGCTTTTATCCATGCTTCTTTCAAAACCGAAGACTCGGTTGATCTAACCTTACCTCCAGCTACGTCGGTTTCTGTTAAGACCACAGTTACTGGTTTTAGACCTGAGAGAAGTTCTTTAGCAAAGGAGACGGGATCTTTGTCAATAGCACTAATCTCTTCTCTGCAAAATCTTTCTTTATCATTTCCTTTAGAGCTCGTGCAGATTCTTTCGTGTGAGCTGAAAAAAACAGACCGAAGATTGAATACTACCATAAACCAAAAGTTTCGAGCAAAGTAGAAACAGAGACATTAAAAGCTATGATCAAGAAAAATGGCGAAGAGAGATCAAAACCTCCATCAAGAAGCACTGTTGCTCCGGGTAATTGTAAAGCCTCTGCTTCGTTTGGTGTCAGAAACTGACTTCTACCAAGTAAACGAGTATTCTCTAAACCAATCCGAATAGCGTCATCTGTCACTCTCTCCCATCCTGATTATTCCGATCAAGAAGTAAACGAAATTTTATGTCGTTTGTTTGTTTAATATGAACAATATAAGAGATTCAAAATGTACCATACCTTGATCGCGAAGACAGAGAGATACACATGTTGCAGTAACAGCATTTTGAAGCTGGTGATGTCCAAGCATGCGTAGATTTACATCACCAAGCTCAACACTCTGCATTTATGTATGTATAAAACTTGTTCGTAAGATAGCTAAGAATCATAAATGACTTTCTTCCTTTAGATTTAAGGAATAAAAAGTCTTATGAACTTTACCGGTTTATCATCTCTCTCATTTCGTATGACAATGTCACAGGACTGACAAAGCCCGATCCCATTTTTGTTAATGATGCCTTCGATTGAAGAACTAGATCCAATGTTAGATGCCAATATAACAGATGACGACATTGAAGCTGCTTTAGAACGAAGAATGCCCTCGATATGTGGAATAAACGGTCCACCTAAAACCACCTACAAGTTTTATAACAACACAAAGAACTCTATCTATCAATGAGCTAATGATTGTAAAAGAAGACAAGCAAATACATAAAAACCACCTAACTGGACGATTATGTTTAATAATTCCAGATTTCGCCTCTGCTATACTTTCCAAAGAACCCCCAAGAGCAGCCATATGTTCCTCACCTATCGTTGTTATGACTGATGCAGCAAGATTTGAACTTTCAATGACATTTGTAGCGTCTCGAGCTCCTCCGAGCCCAGCCTGATCATACCAAATCAATTATAGAACCAAGCATCTATAAAAATGCTACATAATTGAATCTAGAGGACTAGCTTCTATACAATATGGAAAGCAAAATTCTTTAGATTGTCTAAGTAACTATGAGCAAAACCGCTAACCTCTATAACCGCAATGTCGACATTTTCTTTCTCAAATAACGAAAAAGCTATCCCAGTGAAAATCTGTTCAAAAGAAACATCTACATTAGCAAAAACAGAAACTGTGTGAAATGTAAAGAATCTAGTAGAACCTTGAATAGTAGGTAACCTCAAAATGACTCAAACAACCATTTTCCTCTTCGATAGACTGATCAAGAATCGCTTTAATCGAATAAAAAAGATCATTAAGCGTAGATGCAGAGACAGGATCTCGATTACACGAAATGCGTTCTTTAATACTCAGAATATGCGGACTACACAGAAAGAAAGCCTCATGTCAGTAAACATTAAAAGATTCAAACACAAGCTATAGAAAACCTTAGTCCAACGTCTAATAGATATACCTCGAATAACAACCAACTGAATATCCTCCAGCTCGTAAGATATTAGAGAGAAAAGCTGAAGTAGATCCTTTTCCTTTTGTTCCAGTCACATGCCTAGGTTCTATGGCTAATGCATATCTCTATTATTCACCAACCTACAAGGTTTTGCACAAAGATTTTGTTAAATTCCAACTAATCTCCATATCCATTTCTCTACTTGTTGAATCTTACAGTATTACCATATCCATAATGTTATACCAACTCTTTGATCTAGCTTCAAATATATGAATTAAAGATAGAAAAATATAAAGCAGTTTTGGGAGTAAACCTGCTGACGTTTCGCTCTTTAACAAATAGGAGGCCTTATTAAAAAGTCCGTCTTCATGAACGTTAATGCGCCAATCTCCAGTGTGGTGAAACTACTACTAATAAACTCAAGATGAGCTCTGTCAACAGTTGAGAGAATTCAGGAGAGACCCCAAAATTGCAGAATCCTTTACTAAAGAAAAAAACAGTGAGTCAATTTAAAACTTAGAGATCAAAAAGGACAAAGACTTGGACATCCAATTCAAGTTACTACGTTCCTTAAAACTACAAGCAATTGATAAGACTTGAAAGAAACAGTTTGACCAAAAGATAAGATTTCGACACTGAATTCAAAGAGTAGATATTTATGTAAGTTATCACATTAGAAACTGGCCAAGGATGCTATTTTTGGATTTCTCACATAGAACCTGAAAAACAAAAAAATCACTACTCTTACGAGCAAGTCAACGTTTTCAAACTTGGGATAAACTGGAGAATACCCAAAGCTTATAACTTATAAGACAGTGCTATACTAGTACAAGTCATAGTATGAACAAAACATCATTTATTGAAACGAACATAAACCATAAACTAGAAATACCTTATCTTTAATGAACACGAGACAATGTAAGTACTCCTAATAAAAGCTTCTGCTTCATAGTCTCCATCTCCATCTGTGTGGCGGTTGGTGTTGCCTCTGGTTTTTTAATAGTCCACATCGCTGCTACTACTCTCAGTTTCAAAGTTGTCCATTTTGCTGCTGCTGCTAGTCTCAGTTTCGGAGTTGTCCATTTTGCTTCTTGAGAAAGTCAACACCCTGAGAATTATGCGCTGCCTTTTTCTTCCTCAGCCCAAGCTTCCTAAGCCAAGTCCACCAACCTGTATGCTTACTGCTTTTGCCGACACTTTAATCTTTAGAGACCTGAACAGCTCCATCACTGGACTCCTTTCGTTTGCTGCTACTAATCTCACCTTCCTCCGCTAAGATCTGTACACCACACCCAATAATCATTGCGTTGTTTCCCTCGCAGCTGAATTCAAACTGAATCTCGCTCGTAGTCGCATCCATTTCACCGCATATGTGTTCTTTGAACATATCCCCAGAAAATACAAACAGGTGTTGTTCCGTTACGTTGTCATGCAATGGTAAAAACAACTGAAGTTCATTGCCGAGGACACCTTTGCATCTCAAACTACAAACTATATAAACGCTGCTGTACGGACTATGTAGGATTGGTGAAAGCAGGAGGCAAGCCTTAAATCTTGAGGACAGAGAGAAAGTCCCCGAAGAGATGGTTATGGAGTTTCCTGTGGCTTTGTGAGTGAACTCTACAGGGACTTCTTTACCTGGTAACAATACACTCTTGTAAGACCATCGTTGGATGATTAATCTTCTTGATTCTTCATCTAGTGAAAAACAGTTGCGGAAGATGACTGGTTCGTCACTAATGCGGAAAGAGGAAGATAACGAGAAACTGACGCTTTTGAGTGACCCACAATTAGATGCATCCAGATCCCAAAGGGAAGGCGGAAGACTCTGCAGTGACACCAGTTTTCTGCAGTTTCTGATGATAAGAGCCTCCAGATGCGGGAGACCTATCATGCAATCTGAAATCGTCTTTATATCACTGTTGCTTAGCTCTAAACACCTCACAGATTCCGGGACACGTGTTAATCTTTTGAGGCTTTTGCTGCCTATATAAAGCTTCTCAAGATGAGACCATCGTCCGACAACCGATGCAGGAACATCCTCTATCTTTGTGCATTCTACATTAAGATATTTGATGTTGCTAGAAATATCCGGAAAACTTCTCAATCGTGAGCAATAACTCATGTCGACTCTCTCAAGAGATGCTAAGTTGATGTTGGTCGGAATAACTCGTAGCTTTTCGCAGTAATCCATACTCAGTTCTTTCAGTTTGTGTAGATTCCTAATTGAGGAGGGAAGCTCCACCAAACTTGTGCAGAAAGTGAGTGTTAATTTCTCGAGATTAGTAGCATTCGAAAGATTTGGGATTTCTTTCAAATTCCATGAACTGCTCAGATTTATCGTCTTGAGATTTGCAAGGGGCTACATGTGTCAAACACAACAAATGAGAAAAATCAAATGGAGGCTTTCCGAGATTTAATAAATAAAAAATACCAACCTGGATTCCTCCCCAGAGCTTTTCGAGTTTGCTATGTGGCATAAATAATTCGACTAGACATTCAGGCTGAAATTTTGAAGGGAGGCGTTTTCCTGGGTATGAAGCCCAATGTAGTAACCTTAGACAAGGCAGATATTCAATTTCCCCTGATATTCTCATTTCAGGATAATCGATTCTTAAGAATCGAAGATTACGCATTCCTTCAAAGGCTCGCCCACTTATGGAGAACTCGCTACTCATCTTGTACATATCAAATGATAGACCAATGACAGATCCAGTACCCTAACAAACATTCAAAAAGAGGACTGATGAAATTGTTATAACAAAAGCAATAGGCAAGATCTCTAGAGAAAATAAATATGTAAGAACTTACTGTTTGATTTGCTAGTACATCACAAATCTCATTAGCCTCTACTAAAAACTGACGTTTCCCAGGCTCATCTGACTGTTGATGAACTACTTGTCTACCCAATTGTTGTAGTAGATCGTGCATCTCTACCCACCGAAATACAGATATATCAACAAGAGATTTAGCGGCTAGGGTCTTCAGCCCATTTTCGACATCCAAATTACTGTCAGCGATTATGGCTATCACATCATCAACATAGGTTCCGTGGTTGAAGATGCATGCAAAGTGAAGGAATAAAGATTTATTTTTCTTCGACAATCTGTCATATCCCACTCTTAATACGTCTTCAATTTTTCCATCAAGACTAGTTTTGATCCTAGACAACTGGCATTCCCACTCCTGTTTGCTCTCCCCACGCAAAGATGAACCCACAACACGAAGGGCTAACGGAAGATTACCGCAAAGCTTTGCTACTTTATCTGCAATCTTTTCAAAACCGTCTGGTACAAAACTTTGTTTGAATGCAGATAGACATAACATCTCAAGAGCTTCTTTTCTAGATGGAAAATTCACACGGTAGATGTCATTTATATCGTGAGCCTTCAAAATCTGTTTATCTTTTGTGGTAACAATGATTCGACTTCCTAAACCAAACCAAGAAAGTTCTCTAGCCAAAGCCTCTAGTTTCTCTAGATCATCTACATCATCAAGAATGACAAGCACTCTTTGATCTTGTAGCCATTCTTTTATCGTACCTAGATGACTTACCCTCATATCCCTCTGGTTCAAAATCCTAGACAGAAATTTGTTTTGCAAAGACAACATGAACTCATAATTATCAACACCCGTTGTGCTCTTATAACTCCCCCCGAGGTTCCCCATGAAACATCTAAGTCCAAACTGGCTAGAGAGTTGGTTGAACAAAGCTCTAGCAATGGTAGTCTTACCAATTCCGGCAGGACCCCAAATTCCAATCATCTTCACCTCATCGCTCTCTAGGCATAACAATGTGTTCACTTTTCTCAGGTGAGCTTGCAGTCCCACCATGTCGTCAAAATCCCTTGAAAGTGTAACATTCAGTTTGTTCGAAACATCAGTGGCAATCTTTTCGGCCATTGCAGCTTCATCAACCCTATCAAAAGAAAACAAAATCTTATTAGTGGGTCTTAGATTAAAGCATTTCTAATTCACTAAGCTCGAAAGAAACACCAAACCAACCATTTAAGAGAGTGTTCCCCAGCTATGGTTGCTACATATGCCAAAGCTTCACTCCATCTCTGCTTCTCTTCCTCTGTTTTTCCTTGACAAGTTTTCTCAAAAGCACTTCCAAAATCACCACTCTGTTTCCGAACATCGGAAGGATCAACTTCGTAGAAAATAGTCATCACAAACTGCCCCTGATCTTCTCTGCACTTCAAAATTTCCACCAATTCATCTAAACACCAGCTTGAAGAAGCGTAGTTCTTCGAAAGCAAAACGACTGAGACCCTCGATTCTTTAATCGCTTGTACGAGTTCAGGTCCGATCGTATGACCTCTCTCCATCTCCTGGTCCTTGAACGTAGTGATACCTTTCCTTGCAAAGAGATTGTGCAAATGACTGAGAAATCCTCTACGAACATCTGGACCGTGGAAACTCGGGAAAACATGGAATCTTTTGACGCAAGACGAAGAAAAACTTGAAGAAGCCATGAGAGCGTTTGAAGAAAGTATGAAAATGATTCAGGAAATAAGCTATACGTGGAGGAGGAATCAACAAAAATTCATTCTTTTATTTTATATAGTGAAGCAAAAACGCGTAATGAGAATGAGAAATTTCAAAGAAAATACAAAAAATGTATATTCAAAAGAAGACTCATTAGAGTCTGTTTCCTAAAGGTCTTCGAGGACCACTGTCTTTTTCACTGGTGGGTTGGAGATTGAGTTTTCACTTAAACGACACCGTAAGGATATGTCATATGGCCCAATGTCTGGAAGCTCTTTGACATTGTCGGATAACATTCAAGTCTCTGTTACTGAAACCCCATGTCTCAGTTTTTTAGTGCGTAATTTAGTGTTAATTTAGTGTTTTTTTCCAGATTACAGAATTGACGTGAAATTAAATAAGACATACCAGAACGAGTGTGTGTAGATTTGGGCAGCAACTACCAAGAAGATTCAAGAAACCGATTAAAAGTTACCGATTAAAAGTTCTTTTGGTGTAACAAAGAGACTTGAGTTGTACAAGAGAAAGAAGTCTAGAGTTTAGGCATAGTTGGTTAATTATATCTTAATGTTCCAAATTAAAAAACAGTTCGTAATTAAATCATGATTTGAAATCCAATACCTATTGTTTGATTTAACTCTCAGTGGTTCGACCACTTACTACGACTGATCTCTTAATTTGAAAGAGTAGCTCATGGTAAATTTAAGCATATCACAAAGACACTTGAGTTGTACTTGTGCAAGAGAAAGAAGTCTAATGTTGACGAGAAGCTAAGACTGAAGATACAATGTGAAGTGAACCGGTGACTATAATCATTCCCGAGTCGCCGGTTTTGTCATCGGAGAGAACTTTATAGGCAAGCTTTAAAGAATCAAACACAGAGTTGTTTTCTGAAGCTTTCATAAACCCTAAACCTAACTCATCAGCAGCTTTTATCCATGCTTCTTTCAAAACCGAAGACTCGGTTGATCTAACCTTACCTCCAGCTACGTCGGTTTCTGTTAAGACCACAGTTACTGGTTTTAGACCTGAGAGAAGTTCTTTAGCAAAGGAGACGGGATCTTTGTCAATAGCACTAATCTCTTCTCTGCAAAATCTTTCTTTATCATTTCCTTTAGAGCTCGTGCAGATTCTTTCGTGTGAGCTGAAAAAAACAGACCGAAGATTGAATACTACCATAAACCAAAAGTTTCGAGCAAAGTAGAAACAGAGACATTAAAAGCTATGATCAAGAAAAATGGCGAAGAGAGATCAAAACCTCCATCAAGAAGCACTGTTGCTCCGGGTAATTGTAAAGCCTCTGCTTCGTTTGGTGTCAGAAACTGACTTCTACCAAGTAAACGAGTATTCTCTAAACCAATCCGAATAGCGTCATCTGTCACTCTCTCCCATCCTGATTATTCCGATCAAGAAGTAAACGAAATTTTATGTCGTTTGTTTGTTTAATATGAACAATATAAGAGATTCAAAATGTACCATACCTTGATCGCGAAGACAGAGAGATACACATGTTGCAGTAACAGCATTTTGAAGCTGGTGATGTCCAAGCATGCGTAGATTTACATCACCAAGCTCAACACTCTGCATTTATGTATGTATAAAACTTGTTCGTAAGATAGCTAAGAATCATAAATGACTTTCTTCCTTTAGATTTAAGGAATAAAAAGTCTTATGAACTTTACCGGTTTATCATCTCTCTCATTTCGTATGACAATGTCACAGGACTGACAAAGCCCGATCCCATTTTTGTTAATGATGCCTTCGATTGAAGAACTAGATCCAATGTTAGATGCCAATATAACAGATGACGACATTGAAGCTGCTTTAGAACGAAGAATGCCCTCGATATGTGGAATAAACGGTCCACCTAAAACCACCTACAAGTTTTATAACAACACAAAGAACTCTATCTATCAATGAGCTAATGATTGTAAAAGAAGACAAGCAAATACATAAAAACCACCTAACTGGACGATTATGTTTAATAATTCCAGATTTCGCCTCTGCTATACTTTCCAAAGAACCCCCAAGAGCAGCCATATGTTCCTCACCTATCGTTGTTATGACTGATGCAGCAAGATTTGAACTTTCAATGACATTTGTAGCGTCTCGAGCTCCTCCGAGCCCAGCCTGATCATACCAAATCAATTATAGAACCAAGCATCTATAAAAATGCTACATAATTGAATCTAGAGGACTAGCTTCTATACAATATGGAAAGCAAAATTCTTTAGATTGTCTAAGTAACTATGAGCAAAACCGCTAACCTCTATAACCGCAATGTCGACATTTTCTTTCTCAAATAACGAAAAAGCTATCCCAGTGAAAATCTGTTCAAAAGAAACATCTACATTAGCAAAAACAGAAACTGTGTGAAATGTAAAGAATCTAGTAGAACCTTGAATAGTAGGTAACCTCAAAATGACTCAAACAACCATTTTCCTCTTCGATAGACTGATCAAGAATCGCTTTAATCGAATAAAAAAGATCATTAAGCGTAGATGCAGAGACAGGATCTCGATTACACGAAATGCGTTCTTTAATACTCAGAATATGCGGACTACACAGAAAGAAAGCCTCATGTCAGTAAACATTAAAAGATTCAAACACAAGCTATAGAAAACCTTAGTCCAACGTCTAATAGATATACCTCGAATAACAACCAACTGAATATCCTCCAGCTCGTAAGATATTAGAGAGAAAAGCTGAAGTAGATCCTTTTCCTTTTGTTCCAGTCACATGAACAACCTATAATCACTAAGTATAAAACCAATACTAAGCAAAAGGTTCCAACTTTAGATAAATTAGCAAAAGGAGGGACCTTGTAATTGAAATGAGGATTATTGAGACGAAGCAAGAGACGTTTCATTCTACTGAGATCAAACCCATCACTGGAATCAGTACCAGCTCCTTTTGGTACACCTGATTTCTCATAGTTTTTGAGAGATTCCAAAAACCCAACAAAATCTCTGAGCTCAGGATCTTTAGTAGAAACCATAGTTCTTGAGGTTAAATTCGATGCAGATAATCTCTTGATTCTAGGAGAAAGTTTGAAATTGGAAACAACACTCAAGTTGCTCCACAAAGCTCTCATTTTACGGTTTTTATCACCGGCGATGTTTTCCGATTTGCGATTTGGAAATGGTAAAGCAACTTCATTAATGGGCTTATAATGGGCTTTACATTAAGAGAATTTTATCCCAAAATTACGGTTTGTTACTTAACCGGTCAGGTCGGTTTAGAATAGATTATGGAGATGAATAACTGTTCATTATTCATTCGTGTGAAGTTTTTTTTTTTTTTTTTTTGACAACTTAACTACTAATCAGAAAATTCCGACTGGATTGGAAATCCAAAACGGCGGAAGGGTGCTTACATATGTAAAATTGAAAGCGCGTGTTCTTACAGAACGGGCCAGACAATCAATCTTCAAATTAATAGCTCTGGGTATGCGTGATATTGAGAAGTTGGGAAGCCGGTCTTGTAATCTCCGTAATTTACCAAGAAGAACCGCAAAACTTGGCCACTCCTCTGGATTCTTGACCATGTCGACCAGATCAGCACAGTCTGTCTCGAACGTATTGCAAGCCACGCCTCTCTCCACGATGCAAGACATAACCCAGACGAGAGCTTCCACCTCGGAATGCAACGGTGATCTTCGTTTACCCATACGTTGCGCTCCTAACATAACCAACTGCACCTGTTGGACACACACCCAACCCAATCCTATAATTGTCTCTGTATCCATATCTTCGTGTGAAGTTTATATCAGCTTCAAAAAATGAAGTAATCTCTATTACAATTTATAACACTCAGATACAGAAAATGGTTGGTTATATACAGAAAATGTAGCAAACAAAGAAAGGTTTGATATTAAAAACATGTAATCTTTTTTTCTATTTGGAAAAGAGACTTTGAATTTTAATAATTATTTTCAAGACCAATAAGAAGAACTCTGCCATGTTGTTTAATAGCTTCAGATAGCTTGTGACTATATTGCCTATGAGTGGCGCCAAAAACAGACCATATATTCTTAATATTAGTTGGATTATTGCATAAGGTTTCTCCAAAAACCCTGAAATATTAAAAAAACAAAAACAATTTAAAGAGAACATTACAAAATTACAAAGATAACGAATTTTAAATATTTATAAATGAAGAAAATTTGAAAACTTACAATCAGCAACTTGTGGGAATTCATCGAACAAGAAAGTTACGTTCTTTAACAAGTTCTACAAAATAACTCATGATAACAAAATAATAAATTTATCAAAAATAATAATAACTCATTCATTTTTGCATTTTAAAACATTGAAGAAATATTTTACCAATACGATTCCTCCTGGTTTAATTGGCGATTCAATCAAAATCCTCGCATTTCTGAAAATAGTTTATGAGATTATTTGTTCATTGCTTTTGACTTTTGATAAAGAGTTTCTCAAATAAAAATTCAACAGTATTTTACTAAAAAATAATTCTAAGATATCAACATATTTACCTTATAACCAATCTTGTTCCTTCTTCTGTAAATTCATAGAAGCTACATCCTCTTGTAAAGGGAATTTTTCTTCCTTTCCATTCTTCATAACAATAAAAAATAAAAAATCAAGAAAAATGAAGTAGATATACCTAATAACGAATGTATAATTAGGAACTAATGATGCAGTAATACGTACCTAGATGCCAATTAACAGCTGCACTATGTCCATCTCCTTCACACACATCTTCAACACAAAACTTAACGTTTTGTCCCATACTCTTCACTAGTTCTTCAAAAAACTTCATAGCTTCCTGAAAAGATTATATACATTTCTTAATCTGTAATTAATTACCAAAAATATATCTTGAAATGTAAAATGTAAAATGTAAAATGTAAAAAGAGGTCTTACATTTTTTCCTCGAAAAGGTTTAGAGAAGGAGAAATCATCGACAAAGCAATCGCTTGAGATGCAACTTTTTAATCGATCTTGATTCTTTTCGTTAATAGACGAATAAAATTTCATAATAGTTTCATATCCAGAGATATGATTCGGCCTAGGATTAGGTCGTTCTAAGCACGAAACCGCAACATTTCTCCTTGAAGCATACTTATTCGTCATTTTTCTTGGTTCCTTCTTGATTGCATTAACCCCGGAATGTTGTAGAGAAGGTAGATCGGGTATGAACAGTGGAGTTTTGAATTTGGTGATGAGATTTTTAGTAGCCATTGGATTTATAACATTGACCAAAGAGGCCATAATTAGTGTAATATACACTTTTGTGATTTTTGTTGTTGGAGAATTTGATAATGGTTAGAAAATGAACTGCTAAATGTATGAAGATATGAATGCAAGTTTTGGTGTTTGTTACAATCATGTGTTAATATGATTTGCTAAAGTTGTCTTTCTGCAAAGTGCTTTACTTGTTGGTCTAACCTTTTAAATGTTCTTACTTACCTTGTGTTGCAAGATATCTTATAGCATCGCCCTTTCTATAATAATAACACGTTTCCGTATCAAGAAATCTAAGCATCTCCTCCCAAAGTCTTTAATCAAAGCCAACATACCCTTAGCTTACGCATTCCCGGAGAATTTCACACTGTCTTCTTCTTCCTTAGACCAAGCTTCCTAAGTCAAATTGATGTAGTCTGAGAATATATATTGCCTTCTTGAAATCGTTGAGAACCTTAGCAGTAGCCAAAAACAAGGTAAAAAGAGAATAAAACTCTGTTTATTATACAAAGAAGTCGTGCCTGGTAAAGAAGAACGGTTCAACTCAATTCCTTTTTAAATGGGAAAGTAACAAAAAACCAACAACCGAAATAGACAGTAAACGCCCTGCATCACAAATCCACCAACCTGTATGCTTACTGCTTTTGACGACACTTTCAACTGTAGCGACCTGAACAGCTCCATCACTGTGCTCCTTTCGTTTGCTGCTACTAGTTTCATCTTCTTCCTCCAAAATCTGTACACCACACCCAATAATCAAGTCATCCTTTCCCTTGTAGCTGAATTCAAATTGAATCTCACTCATAGTCGCATCCACTTCAAGGCATGTGTGTTCTTTGAACATATCCCCAGAAAATACAAACAGGTGTGGTCCCAATAGCTGGTCATACATTCTAGTTTTCCAATTAAGTTCATTGATGAGGACACCTTTGCTTCTTAGACGACAAACTATTGAATCGCGGTACCGCATCTGCAGGGTTGGTGAAAGCAGAAGACAAGCCTGAAATCTTGAGGACGAAGACGAGATGGTAACGAAACGTCCTGTAGCTTTGTGAGTGAACTCTACAGGGACTTCTTTACCTGGTAAGAATACACTCTTGTAAGCCCACCGTTGTATGATTACTCTTCTTGCTTCTTCATCTAGTTTCAAACAGTTGCGAAACATGACTGGTGTGTCCAATGAAAAACAGTTGTGGAACATGACTGGCCTGTCATGATCGTCGTACAATGAGGAAGATACTCTTGGTTCATAGAACGAGAAACTGACGCTTTTGAGTGACCCACAATTAGATGCATCCAGATTCCAAAGCGAAGGCGGAAGACTCTGTAGTGACACCAGTTTTCTGCAGTTTCTGATGATAAGAGTCTCTAGATGCGAGAGACCTATGACGCAATCTGGAAGCCTTTTTATATCACTGTTGCTTAGATCTAAATACCTCACAGATTCCGGGACACGTGTTAATCTTTTGAGGCTTCTGCTGCCCACACAAAGCTTTTCAAGACGAGACCATCGTCCGACAACGGATGCAGGAACCTCCTCTATCTTTGTGTTTCTTACATCAAGACATTTGATGTTGCTAGAGATATCTGGAAAACTTCTCAATTGTGGGCAATCACTCATGTTGACTTGCTCAAGAGATGCTAAGTTGATGTTGGTGGGAATAACTTGTAGCTTTTTGCAGTACTGCATCATCAAATCTTTCAGTTTGTGTAGATTCCTGATTGAGGAGGGAAGCTCCACCAATCTTGTGCATCCCTCAAGTGTTAATTCCTCGAGATTAGTAGCATTCGAAAGATCTGGGATTTCTTTCAAATTCGGGGAATAGCTCAGATCTATCGTCTTGAGATTTGCAAGGGGCTACAACAAATGAGAAAAATCATGTCGATGCTTTTCGATATTTCATATATAAATAACAAACACCAACCTGGATTCCTCCCCATAGCTTTTCGAGATTGCTGAATGGCATAGAGAGCTCAACAAGACATTCAGGCTGAAATGTTGAAGGGAGGCGTTTTCCTGGGTATGAATCCCAATCTAGTAACCTTAGACGAGGCAGATATTCAATTTCCCCTGATATTCTCATTTTAGAATTATCTAAACTACGGATTCTTAAGAATCGAAGATTACGCATTCCTTCAAAGGCTCGTCCACTTATGGAGAACTCACTGCTGATCTTGTACATATCAAATGATAGACCAATGACAGATCCAGTACCCTAACAAACATTCAAAAAGAGGACTGATTAAATTGTTATAACGAAAGCAATAGGCAAGATCTCTAGAGAAAATAATTATGTAAGAACTTACAGTTTGATTTGCTAGTACATCACGTATCTCATTAGCCTCTACTAAAAACTGACGTTTCCCAGGCTCATCTGACTGTTCATGAACTACTCGTCTACCCAATTGTTCTAGTAGATCGTGCATCTCTACCCACCCAAATTCAGATTGTATATCAACAAGAGATTTAGCGGCTAGAGTCTTCAGCCCATTTTCGACATCCAAATTACTGTCAGCGAGTATGGCTATCACATCATCAACATTATCATAGTTGAAGAAGCATGCAAGGTGAAGGAATAAAGATTTATTTTTCTTCGACAATCTGTCATATCCCACTCTTAATACGTCTTCAATTTTTCCATCAAGACTAGTTTTGATCCTAGACAACTGGCGTTCCCACTCCTGTTTGCTCTCCCCACGCAGAGATGAACCCACAACACGAAGGGCTAACGGAAGATAACCGCAAAGCTGTGCTACTTTATCTGCAATCTCTTCAAAACCATCTGGTACAAAACTTTGTTTGAATGCAGATAGACATAACATCTCAAGAGCTTCTTTTCTAGATGGAAAATTCACACGGTAGATGTCATTTATACCGTGAGCCTTCAAAATCTGTTTATCTTTTGTGGTAACAATGATTCGACTTCCTAAACCAAACCAAGAAAGTTCACTAGCCAAAGCCTCTAGTTTCTCTAGATCATCTACTCCATCAAGAATGACAAGCACTCTTTGATCTTGTAGCCATTCTTTTATCGCACCTAAATGACTTACCCTCATATCCCCGTGGTTCAAAATCCTAGACAGAAATTGGTTTTGCAAAGACAACATGGACTCATAATTATCAACACCCGTTGTGCTCTTATAACTCCCCCCGAGGTTCCCCATGAAACATCTAAGTCCAAACTGGCTAGAGAGTTGGTTAAATAAAGCTCTAGCAATGGTAGTCTTACCAATTCCTGCAGGACCCCAAATTCCAATCATCTTCACCTCATCGCTCTCTAGGCATAACAATGTGTTCACTTTTCTCAGGTGAGCTTGCAGTCCCACCATGTCGTCAAAATCCCTCGAAAGTGTAACATTCAGTTTGTTCGAAACATCAGTGGCAATCTTTTCGGCCATCGCAGCTTCATCAACCCTATCAAAAGAAAACAAAATCTTATTAGTGGGTCTTAGATGAAAGCATTTCTAATTCACTAAGCTCGAAAGAAACAACAAACCAACCAGTTAAGAGAGTGTTCTCCAGCTATGGTGGCTACATATGCCAAAGCTTCACTCCATCTCTGCTTCTCTTCCTCTGTTTTCCCATGACAAGTTTTCTGAAAAGCATTTCCAAAATCACCACTCTGTTTCCGCACATCGGAAGGATCAACTTCGTAGAAAATCGTCATCACAATCTGCTTCTGATCTTCTTTGCACTTCAAGATTTCCACCAATTCATCTAAACACCAGCTTGAAGAAGCGTAGTTCTTCGAAAGCAAAACGACAGAGATCCTCGATTCTCTAATCGCTTGTACAAGTTCAGGTCCGATCGTATGGCCTCTTTTGATCTTCTGATCCTTGAACGTAGTGATACCTTTCCTTGCAAAGAGATTGTGCAAATGACTGAGAAATCCTCTACGAACATCTGGCCCGTGGAAACTCGGGAACACATGGTATCTCTTGATGCCAGACGAAGAAGAAGAAGCCATGAGAGAGCTTGAAGAAGCCATGAGAGCGTTTGAAGAAGCCATGAGAGAGTTTGAAGAAGCAATGAGAGCGTTTGAAGAAGCCATGAGAGCGTTTGAAGAAGCCATGAGAGAGTTTGAAGAAAGTATGAAAATGATTAAGGAGATAAGCTATACGTGGAGGAGGAATCAACAACAATTCATCATTTTATGTATTGTAGCAAAACGCATAATGAGAATGAGAAATTTCAAAGAAATTTGTATGAAAGTTTCCAGGAAAATACAAAAATGTATCTTCAAAAGTCGTCGAAGACTCATTAGAGTCTGCTTCCTTACGGTCGTCGAGGACCATGGCCCATGAGCTTTTACAGTATTTTTTAAAACGACATTGTAATGATATGTCATATGGCCCAATGTCTGGAAGCTCTTTTGACATTGTCGGATAACATTCAAGTCTCTGTTACTGAAACCCCATGTCTCAGTTTTTTAGTGCATGATTTTAATACTGTAGTACTATACCAATCACCAATGACGAAACATATTAGTATATTACTACAATTCTATAACACTTGAATATCACAAAACACTAGACCAAAAAAACGTCGGCACATTTCCTAGCATGATAATGTAAGTTAGATTTTTAATCACATGTGATTTATCCATAAGGTAAATTAATTGATAAAAAAATATTGCTCACAAAAATGTTGTCAAGAATGTTGTGATGTAAGGGATATCACTTTATCACTAGAGCTAGGTAGAAACAAAGTAACATAAGAATGCAGCAAATTGCTCTTTGTTTTTTTTTTTTTACTTAAAATGTGTTACAAGGAATAATCTATTAACAAGCTTATATGGAAGAAGATCTACATCTAGGAGGAAAACACACAGAAAAATATACATTTTGTTGATTTAGCTCCAAGGATTTATCCTATATCTATGGGTTTTTGTGCACCTTTAACCTAGCTGTTTTCTTTGTAATCTCATAAAATTTGTGTTAGCCAAAAAAAATTTGCGCATTGAACTGATTATGATATGAATTGGTACATTGGTAAGTAGGCATTGTAATCTATCCACTCATGAAATTCAAACTCTATATTAGTTAGTGTCTAATTATAAAGAGAATCAAATATATTCTAGGACTTTTAGTGGACTGTAAAACAAACCCATTGATAACATGTTGCTTCCACAAAAGGATAGGCAAAACAAAGCTACAAAATCTTAAACTCTCTGATGAAGTCAGAAGAGACTCCATAAGAGTAGTATCATGGTTGTGATAACTTGTCTCGAAGCCTGCAACAACACCCATAATTTATTATTTTCTTAAATTCCCCCCAAAACTTCTACTTTATTTGTCAATCAACCCCTATATTAAATTAAATAATACTAGCTCCCCCTCCCCCTTTCAAAGTTCTGCTACTACCGACACATAATTTCCACTAACGTCCATACACGTGTCCAACAAAAGTAACTACAATCGTTATCATAGTAAAACAGAAATATTATTTTTATATAAATTGTCTCCCACTAAATAAATACTTAAATCTACTTAAGCAATATGATTAGTTTTAATATAACTTTTTGTTAATTACTTTGACTGAAAGTTGCAAGATGAAATCTAATGGCAACAATTGACTAATTTAATTAGTATCCAACTTTTATCATATCAAAACAAAACACTTTTTTCAACGATTTAGATTTTTTTATTACTAAAATTAAAAGTATATTTTCCTTTTAAAAAAAAAACAATATAAAAACACAACTAAATGCGTCTCTTTCACGATAAGAGGTCTCTTTGTTCAGAACATAGCCACTGCATGTTCTTCTCTTCAATCTCAGTATCTCCATAACCCCATAAAATTTTATTTAATTTTTTCTCTTAATCAAAAATTCATTACCAATGTTTTTTTTTTCTCAATTATTACAAAACATCAATTTTTGATTTAATTTTCTCTTATTTATTTTGTAATTTTGGTGTTTTTTCTAGCAAGAGATGAAGTTGAATAATAACCAGAAAGATTCAATAATGTGGGAACGGAGTTTATCCGGATCCGGTACACAAACCCGACCCGGTTCAAAACTAATGTTTCTACTCCTCCTCCTCGTCTCCGCCACATACGTCGTCTACACATTAAAACTCATCTCAAACTCACGTGCCTGCCACGTGGAGCCATTCTCCGACGTCGTTCGCCGTTTAAACGACATCGTATTAAACTCATCTCAGCCGTTGATTCTCCTCCACTCAAATCAAACCAAATCTCCACCACCAACAGATCTCCGCCACGTGGTATTCGGAATCGCAGCTTCAGCGAGGTTATGGAAACAAAGAAAAGAATACATCAAAATCTGGTACAAACCGGATACAATGCGCGGTTACGTCTGGTTAGAAAAACCGGTTAACGAATCAAAAAAAGACGAAAATACCCTTCCTCCGATAAAAATCTCCGGCGAAACATCGAAATTTCCTTATAAAAACAAGCAAGGACACAGATCAGCGATTCGAATCTCACGCATCGTCACGGAGACATTGAAACTAGGTCTCAAAGATGTGAGATGGTTCGTGATGGGAGACGATGACACAGTTTTCGTACCGGAGAATCTAATAAGAGTGTTGTCGAAATACGACAGTAACCAAATGTATTACATAGGAAGTTTGTCGGAAAGTCATTTACAGAATATTTATTTTTCGTATGGAATGGCTTATGGAGGAGGAGGATTTGCGGTTAGTTATCCATTAGCGGTGGCTTTGAGTAAAATGCAAGATCGGTGTATAATGAGATATCCAGTTTTGTATGGTTCTGATGATCGTATGCAAGCTTGCATGGCTGAACTCGGTGTTCCACTCACTAAAGAACTCGGTTTTCACCAGGTTAGTGTTAATTAATTTATCATTTTGATTATTTAATGATTAACGTAGTTGTTAATTGTTTTGATAGATTAATATGAATCTAGTTTGAGTTGGTTAATTAGCAGGTATTTATTGTCAACGATTAGTAGGTAGTTTAAGTATAGTAAAACGATAAATTAGGAGATAATATTAAATGTTTCAATCTAAATTTGCTCAAAAATTAATAAATTTCTCTGATAATAAAATATATTTTTCATATTAGTTGTCGTTCTACGTTTTTTCTTTTGTATCAAATTAGTTGTCGTTTTACATTTTCAATGCATATTTTAGTTTTAAATATCAGATTTAACCTCAAGTCTTATGAAGAATAGCAATAGTCAAATTCATTTTTAAGGATAAAATAAGAATTCTAATATGTTTTATTAATAGACGTGAAATCACTTAGAATAATAACTATTTTGCAACGGAATGAGTAACTATAGTAAAACGATAAATTAGGAGTAGTATTTTTTGGATTTTATGTAATAATATATAAATTTAGTATTCCAAATCAAAAACTATTTTATTTTTTCAAAACAAAAGATGTTTTATGATAGATTTTCAAAACAATTTAACCAATTGACATGTAATTATCACTTTGATTATTAACCTAGTTATTAATATTTCTGATAGATTAATACGAATCTACTTTCAGTTGGTTAATTAGCAGGTGTTTTTTTTGTCGGCGGTTAATTAGCAGGTGTTTATTGTCAACGTTTAGTTTAACTAGAGTAAAATGATGAATTAGGACACAATATTAAATGTCTCAAATTAAATTAGCTCAAAAATTAATAAATTTCTAAAATATAGTGGTATATTTGTGGATTTTTATGTAAATATATCTATTTTTTATTTTATTGTTATCGCAAATTAAAACAAACATAAATAAGTAATTGGGTTAATTTTAAATTAGAAAATTCTGTAATAAGATTAGATCTTCATTCTTTGTGAAAAGGAAAAATGGTAATTTTTCTTTTATTTATTGCTAATAAATATTTTGATCGATTTCTCACATCGTATCTTGTTTTAGTTGGTTTATTAACAGATAATGTGGTAGGTTTAACTACAACTAGATTTCTTGATGACCATCATTTAATAGGACAGAAAGTTTTAACAAATGTGTAGTTAATGAGAGAGCTTTAAATTGATAATCGAGATTATGAATTTAAAATCTTCTTGGACTTTTTTACATAAACTTTCACAGTATTGGTTTACACATGTAAAATGCGATCGCAATTAAATTCAGTCAGTATGATTTAATGCCACGTCACTGGACCCAAATTTGTCCGTACGTTATTGTTACCGGAGTAAGGTACACGTCGTCATGGTTTTAGACAGTTTCTTAAGCGCTGTCAGACATTTAACGGCGCGTGCATCTCACGTGAAAACAACCATTCGTCGGTTACCTACCATTGATTAACCGGCCGGTTTAGTAATTAATTGTCAAATCAATTTTTGAACCGTTTTGTTTGAATTGTTTCCCTCTTTGTGTTTTTCAGTATGATGTTTACGGCAATCTCTTCGGTCTACTAGCGGCCCACCCGGTGGCTCCATTGGTTACACTTCACCACCTCGATGTGGTCGAACCAATTTTCCCGAATGTGACACGTGTTGAGGCCTTGAAGCGTCTACAAGTACCAGCTAAGCTAGACTCTGCCGGACTTATGCAACAATCGATATGTTACGACAAACGCCGGAAATGGACTGTTTCCGTCTCTTGGGGATTCGCGGTTCAGATTTTCCGCGGAACATTTTCCGCTAGAGAGATCGAAATGCCTTCAAGAACCTTCTTAAATTGGTAATGCTATAACAACATAAAACTCGAATGTTGTGACATTTCTGCAAATATCTCTTAGTAAATTACACTAATCAAACCAAAAATGTTGATATCAATATCATCATGTTAACATTGTTTTGGTTTTTTGGACAGGTATCGGCGGGCTGATTACACGGCGTATGCCTTTAATACCCGACCGGTGAGTCGTCATCCGTGCCAGAAACCGTTTGTGTACTATATGACGACGGCGGGAGTTCATCCAACGACAAATATGACGGTGAGTCGTTATGAAAGCCACAATGTGGCTCAACCGAAGTGTCGGTGGAAGATGGCTAATCCCGGTGATCTAATTAAGACGGTCATTGTTTACAAGAAACCGGACCCTCACCTTTGGGAAAGAGTAAGTCCACATTTATTGAAATTGTTGTTGTTATAGTCATGTTCCTATTAAATATTTATGTTAAGTGTTTTCATTTTGGGATGCAGTCTCCTAGAAGAAATTGTTGCAGGGTGAAATCAAAGAAGAATAATACTTTGGAGATTAGTGTTGCAGTTTGTAAAGAAGGTGAAGTGGTTGAAGTTGTGTAATAATTATTCATGTTTAAGAATTTTAAATTTAATTTTGATTGAATTATATAGATTAGTCAATTACCTATTTGAACAACATTTTTTAAAATTAGTTTAATAGTCGATAATAACCGTAATGTGATTATGTTGTTATCTTAATTGCTACTGTGTCTCTATCTCTAAATCAGGCTGGTATATGATAAAATCTTGAGAAATAAAATATGTAATTTGTTATATTTTTATATATTTCATTATTTTTTTAGTGAACATGATTAGGATTCTAACTCTATATACTTGCGCAAATTAAGGAATATAAATTCTTATCATAAACAATGCGACTTCATAAGGGATTTTCTCATATATAAACATACAAAACAGCTTCTTAAACTCAAAATCTAGTTTTGATACTGCCACTAATAATGCTCGACCCTATATTGATTTTATCATTATATTTGATACCATCCATTCTTTTAGGTTTAATCCTTAACTGCATCGTACTTTGCGTAAAATATATCATGCAAACTCCTCATTCGAGGCCACCTCAACAAGACATTGAAATCGGAAATGTTTTACAGATCAATACAACCACGGCCGACGCGAAAACGATCATGAAATTTGAAGATCTCGAAGAAAAAGATGGGACTTGTTCAATATGTCTGGAAGAGTTTGGGAGTAGTCATGAGTTTATGTGTATAAACAAGTGTAGACATGTTTTTCATCGCTTTTGTATTGATACTTGGCTTCAAAAAGATCGTACTTGTCCGATTTGTCGTTGTTCTGTTGAATGATGCATGCCATATATTAGAAAGAGAGACGGCTAGGGTGAGATTTTGGTCCCATTAATCTATTTTTGTTTCATATTTTTCTATTAATCTATTCCAATTCATTTAATAGACTCTCGATCATGATATTATTGTATTAAAAAATATGTGAACGCTCTAAACTCTGAAATACTTCTTCCTCCAAGGAATATTAATTGAGTATATTTGAGTGTAGTTGATGAGTCGGTGGACCATGGTTCACATATATACTGGGTCGATGGTTAAACCAGTTTAGGTGAACGAGTGTTCAGAATTCGGATATCTTCATCTATTGGTTTGGACCTTTGTAGATTAATTGGGACCAAACTTCTTTAGAACTTGCGTTGGAAGTTAGGTGATTCTAACTCAAAGAAGATTATTTTATCTCCAACAATAATAATATTTAATTATTTATAGTTAGTTTTTACGGATATAAATTTTTTAGGGGTATAAATCAAGGTAATAGCTTTTGGAATATACGGATTAGTGGATTTGAATCTATGCAAGTATTAGCGAATTTGGATCCCCACGGGTATTACAATGAACCACATTGTGTTTATTTGCCATCATCTCTCAATCATGACTTGGAGGCTTTCATAACTACAAGTCTACAATGTTATCTTTTTTGCCCCTAATAAAAATGTAGAGGTGAACATTTCAAAATTAGATTGAATTTCAAAAGTCTTTAAAGCTTTTGAATAATTTCAAAATATTTTTTCCAAGATTTTATAAGGAAATTGAAAATAAAAAAAATAGTGTGATTTTTAAAAATATCAGCATGTAGAGGTCATGAATTAGGTATTAACTTAGCATGTAGAGCTTCTAATGTATTACTATTAACAGGCAAGTTGATTTAGAGCCTCTATAAGGTATTTAATTCAGAACTACAAACATTTGCACTATGTATGCTTAGAATAACACATGAATCACACAATGCAAATTCTAATCTTTAAAAAAAATTATTCACACCTCAGCAACTAAACTCTAAGTGACCAACCAACTTAAAACTCACGAACCCAAATGGTTTAACTAACTAAAATGTTAAAACAAACACTACATAA
Organism: Arabis alpina; assembly: GCA_900128785.1. Lineage (NCBI taxonomy): Eukaryota > Viridiplantae > Streptophyta > Magnoliopsida > Brassicales > Brassicaceae > Arabis > Arabis alpina. Next base: position 32,962,581 of record LT669793.1, on the reverse strand, counting down.
TTTGTAAACGTATAATGAAAGTTATTATGTTGTTCTCATGAGATCAGATTCATAATCATAAGTTATGCATCATACAAAACATTTAAACAAAATAACTAAATACATAACGATGCATATATACTACGTGAACAAGTTGTTTAAATGCTACAGTTGTTATATACATTCTAAACACCCTAAACTTGCCAGTGCCCGAAACACACAAAAACAAAAACAAACAGATTTTTAAAAGTTACGTGGTCTGGTGATGTTCATTTGCTCATCTAACATTTTCTTCCAAATGATCCATCCAATTTCAAATGATTAATATTCAGTTCACCCAAATGGTTTTTAAAAATTCATTCAACTGATCCATCTAGATGTTGCTCATTTTTAGTACTAAACGAATATTAATCATTATTTTCATCCAGATTAAGAATAGAGAAACAAACATGCGAAACATTAGGAGACTACCAGCATGAGAAATTGGTACTTGTTTGGTGTCATTACAAGCTTTGAAGCCAAAGGATACATCAAGGGCATTTGGTCTAGTGGTATGATTCTCGCTTTGGGTGCGAGAGGTCCCGAGTTCGATTCTCGGAATGCCCCTTTTCATTTTTGTTTTCCCCCACTATTTACCTCTTATCCTTGTTTTTTCTTTACTCAATTTCTTATCATTGTTGTGATTAAAGCGGTTAGGGCTTTGACTAGCTTGGCGTTGAAGGAAGCTAAAGAGCTCATTGAAGGGTTACCGAAGAAGTTTATGTTAGAATATAGGAATATATTCTAACAGTTTAAGAAAGGTGTGACTAAAAATGAAGCTGAAGAGGCTAAGTAACCGTTCGAAGATGCTGGTGCCAAGGTTTCCATTTGCCTAAATGTTATCTTTGAGGATTCAAAACAGAGCCATGTAAGAATTGTTAGAGGTCTCGAAATGAAGATATTGATGCACTTAACATTATAAATTCATCTTCGTGTAAACCGGTTAAAAAAAAACTATTCTCCTTTGAGGGAGAGTCTCTTGTCTCTAGTTGAGAAAGAGAGTTCTAAGAGCATCCACAACCATAAGTTTTGTGTGGATCTCATCTAATTAAATAATTACTAATTTTAGTATTAGTTTAATGGTTGAGATTTATTAAAATTTAGGTAGTTTTTACTTGTTTAATCATGATACTCATGTATCAAAAGAATAAAAAAAAAATTATATTTTACAAAAAGTAAAATGAAAGAAAATTAAATTAATATGTATAAACTCTAATTTTTTTATAAAAACTTAAATTTATAGTTTCAAATATTTCTAAACGCATATTACATTCCGTAAAAACAAAGTAAAACATAAAATCGCATAAAATTAGAAAACATAACTAATTCGGCTCTAGCCTTCGGGTGTGCCAAATTTGTCTCCTGACACATCAAGACAACACAACCATGTCCGAGTACATAACAACAATACACGCAAAGCCGAATACATAACAACAATAACTAAACTCTTATAAGCTTATCCTATTGATACTATGATATGGTATAACACAAAAAAAATCTAGAAGCCACACTCTTTTTACAAGACATCATCATGGTTGTTTTTAGCAGCCACTTCAATTCGTTCTAAGCCTCCATCAAAACCTATGATGATAGCGTCCAGCCCTCTCTTCATGATCCCAAAATCGATTGGATATCTCATGATTGCTTCTGCATTGTAAGAGTAAAAGAAAACCAAGTAAGAACAGTATTCCATGAACCTCAGAAATAAGTTTCAATTCATCCTTGAAGAACATAACCAAATTTCAAGATTCGTATCATCAACATCAAGATTCAATCAGCTTGAACAAAGCAAGAACACAAACAATCTTGCCTTGTATAAACATTCAAGATTACGTAGAGCACATATATATCCGATTCAACCAAAATGAAACTATGATAAAACCACAAAATTGACTCACATGGGTAATCAAATGTGACAACATCAACAGCTTCTAATTTCTTTTTCATCATGTCCTTCCATCCAAACCAAACCCATCCAAGAAAAAACAATAAGAGAAGATTATTGGGTCACTAGCATAGTAACTGATGACGAGATCCTAAGACCAAATTGGAAACTAAATTCAATGAAATGAGCACTTGGATTTGAATAAGGTTAATTATAACCTTTTGTTTAAGCTCTCAACTTCTTCATCAGTCACTTAACCACCAAAACCACACACAAAAACCCAAATTGAATCAACCTACACAAAACCCATATAGAAGGATTCACCAAATTTCTCAATTCAGGTCAACGAAAACGAAATTCCTCAAAAACAAAACCGTGTACCTGATGAGAACGAACGGCGGAGCGACAAGCGGAAGAAGGAGAATCCGGCGGTGGAACTCCCGACCAAGTAAGTAAATCTGCGGTGGATGTGTGCGTCTTTCTCACCGAAGTGTTTCTCTCCATATTCTGATTTGTTTTTTCACCGGCGTAAACAACAAATCGAAGAAGACGAAGAAGAAGCCATAATTTCTCTGTTTCGTCACTTCTTTTGTAGAGAGAAAAGGAGAAGAGAGAGAAAAGAGGAGAGAAACAAACAAATTATTTACTCAGATTCTGCCATGTGTCTTTTAATCCCGTCTCAAACATCTCCGTCTACTGAGACATCTCAAAGCAAAATCTATTCAGAAATTAATTTTTTAATTACAACAGTTAAATGAAACCCTTCAAAACTCATGATTAAAGATGCTCTAAGTCCGAAAAACAAGGAAACCAACACTTCACATTAAGCTTATGTACAAAACTCTCTATCACGAGTATTTTGTTAATTTTTGACAAAGTGTTTTCTCCTAAAAATGTATACATATCAGGGAGAAAAATAATTCTTATAACGGTTTTTATACATAACAACGACTTGGATGTATTGTCTTTTTAGAGTAAGTGTCATCTTTGACGATTAAAAGTAAAGCAAAGCTATATAAGACTTGGTCGAAATCTCGAAACAAGACATTAATAAAACTTTATTTGATTTGAATTAGGAGCCAAAATATGACACATGAACCATAAATAATCGATTTTATTAGAACTTTTGGGTTTTTTCATTTAAATTATTGGTTTGGTGCATTTACTATTTTAAATATAACTTCAATGTAATTAGTTCCGTCATAAAAAATGGTGTTCTATATTCTTAGACCCAAGTTCAAAAACCGTATTGCATTTTAGAGAAAGAGATGATATATGTCCTAATTTGAGTATTATTATTGGTTTGCCAATGTCCTAATTGTCCTATATTGCAATATTCTTAATTTTTTGCACCACGTGATTTTTGGGTTATAGAATTAAAAAATATTGAAAAATCATGTATTTATATATATTCATCTGTATAAATTATTCGTAGTGTACACGTGAAAGTATCGACCGAGATGGTCCAATGCTGAGTTTGTTCTCTATTTATTATTTTTGTCGGCGACTCTATTTTATTAGGTTTTGTCATTAATCACGCGAAGACCATGCACTACGTTTGTCTTTTTAACTAGGAGGTTTTTTCTTTAATCTTTCTATAGTAAATATAGATGTCAAGTAATTTACTCACTAAAATTTTCAATTGGTTACTATTTCGACTAACTACCATCACCACTTAGTAGACTAAACACTAAGCTACGTTACTCTCCATGGCAACCCTATCTTTACATGTTTTAAACATACGCTTTACGTTTGTGCATACATTTTTTTCATACGTAAAAAAAATCTCTAATGATTTAAAATTTCCCGTATACAACACTATCTACTTATATATGTACGTACGTCCAACCGAAATTAAATCATGGCGCACCTAAAAAGATGTGGTATATGGCCATTTGTGATTTGAGTCTCTCTTATGGATTTGTCTTAGTCTAATCACCCCGGAATGGATAAAACTTCGTTTATTTCTAAATGACTGAATCCAAATAAAAAACAAACAAAAGAGTAATATAATAATTACATTGATTAGTGAGAATTTCTTTGTAATTCCGAATCAGTAACAAAATGAAACATTCGAAGCATATAAATCAACTAGGTTCATGAGAAATGTTTCATGAAGCTGTTATGCTTCTAATAAGCATTTTTTGGGTTTTAAATTGAAAATATATTACCAACAAAAAGAACATGTTACATATACACCCTCAAGACGAATGTTAACTGAGTAAAGGTAGTTTTTCAAATTCACATCAAAAAGATTAATAGGGAGTTATGCAGTCTGCTACTCTGCTTATCGAGCTAAATTGGCGGTTGTTACGCTTGAGCCAGATGTTGTAAAGACATGCTTGAAAAAGTAGCTTGACGATTGTAGAGATATGTTGTGAATTTGGTAAATTCACTGAAAACACACAAAAATTATAAGAGATTTAGAGGGAAAAATGAATTGGGGCGAATAGTCTTTTGTCTAGTACGTTTATTAGTATACTAATTGTGTGAATGAATAATACTAACTCTTGTAAATACATCTAGGAATTGGGGAGAATAGTCTTTTGTCTAGTACGTTTATTAGTATACTAATTGTGTGAATGAATAATACTAACTCTTGCAAATACATCTAGAATAATACTTACTCTTGCAAATACATGATCTAGGAATAAGAAATAATTGTATGTTTCGGGACTATATTGGTAAACCAGATAGGTGGACCCATCTATAAGCATTTTGACTACTAACCATCTCCAAACTTGTAGTCTTGCTAGGAACAAGTGAAGCAAAGTCTCTATACAATATGTTTAAGGCTAATACATTCAGTTTATTAATGATCTTATGGAGCATCATGCATGTAACAAGCATGCAATTAAAGAACAAAAATGACCTTTTTTCAGCAGACTAATGATCTTCGTCTAAGATTAGTTTTGTTTGTGAATATAATTCAAGAAAGTAGTCTTTAAAGAGACTTTTGAAATCCGAAATGATACATATAATATTTCTTTTCACAAAGGAATTTTTCATTTACTATCTAAAATGAGTATTAGATAGTAAAAACAAAAAATTGAGACCCTCGAATAATTTTTCCTGGATAAATAAAAATATCCTAAAAATTTGATATTGACGAACCAACTAACTCCAATCCGTGTCCACCAATCCCCAATTCAATAAGACAAGGGTATAATATATAATTTAAAAATATCTAATTTGGACTTTTATCTAACTAAACCGTTACATAACCGAATCGGTTTTGAAAATAGTATCGGTTCCTAATTTTTTAATTTTACTCAAACCATATCATGAAGTAATTGAGCTCCCATCAAATTCCTATAAGGCAAATTCTGAGCTTGATCATCATCCAAAATCGACGGTGCATATTGAACCGATCCTTCTTCAATGTGGTCCCTACCGTAGTATAGTGGGCCCTCTTGAGCCGTCACTGGAGACAAAGCTAAACTCACACCACCGTTCTGTAACCCAAGCGTTAACGACACGTCACGTGTCCCTCCTTCACCAGCGTATGTCACAGCTTGGTTACCGTATAATGAAAAGTCAAACGTTGACCCAAACGACGACGTCGTTCCTTTATGACCCGGTTTTGTGACTATTGAAGATAGTGATTCCGGTTCGACCCGCATTATTTGGTTTGGATCCGGTTTAGTATCGATGAGCATTGAATTTGTATTCATCTCCATTTGTTCTCCTCTTGTTTCTTCACAATACATTTCTTCAATCATTGGTTTCCATAGCCTAACTCTTGCATTTATGAACCAATTTGATACCTAACAATTTGGTTTTATTTTAAATTTAAGTTAAACTTTCATTACTATAATTATGATATTATCAAAATTGGAGAGTTTCATTTCTTACCTGACTTCTTGATAAACCGGTTTGTCGGGCTAATATATGTTTATCAACATCGCTTGGATATCTGAAGAATTTAGAAAATTTACTTTTAGTATTGTAAAATAAATGATACTTTAATAACTAATGGATATAGTTAATGATTGAAGAATGATGCAAAGAAATGGAAGCTAAGGTAAAAGGTTTGGTGAAAACTAACAAGATGTTTCATTGTTTGATCAGTGTTTGAGAATTTGATGGAGACAAGTCTTACATATGATAATTATATAATTTTTGTGAAAGATTAAAACTATTTAAATAAATATGGAAAAGGAGAAAAGGAGGAAAAAAACAAAATAAAAACATGGAGAAAAAGCAAGGAGTTATGCATCTTTTGTTAGTGTTAGGTAAAGAACATTGATTCTCTCTCTGAATCCGCTTTGTACCTTTCTCTATTTCTGTCTTTCATCCACCAGTTCAAAAAATTCATTTATCTATTTATTACAATAATATTAAAATATGTTTGTATGCATATATACATGTATCTATATGTTTGTACACTCACTTTCACACCAATGATGCAAGTGAAAGAAAAAGGAAAATGAAAAAGCTATATGCAATTTAACAGATTAAGGAAGATTGTATCCTCAGCATGTCAAGTCAATCTCAATCTCTCTATATAAAAATGTATATATCTTTTTTATGTTCACAAAGTTCATGTAAAAAAAAACTCCGGATCCACTCTGTAGCACTCCGGTGCATTCTTACCGGGGCTTTCCGGATCAGCCGATTGGCTTTATTAAAAAAAAAAAAACTATTTACCATATTATTAATGCTTTATATCTATAAAATGAATAAAAGCCACTAGAGTACATGTATGCACGTAAGTTTTTTAAGTTTAGTGTAATGTTCAAATTTCACTTACTTTATTTAGTCACAAACTTTTTTTTTTTTGCAAATAAAAACTTTTTATTTTAATGTAATTTCCTTACTCAATCAATATATACGATTGCAAAACTTTCAAACTAGCAAATTACTATAAGTCTTACGACTCAAACATTCACGTTATATATCAAATTAACTATTTTAAGACGCATAATTAGTGATTATATGATTAATCATATTAACTATATATAATTCGCATGTTTTTTAAATCGGGTTTTAGCAATAATTATGCCTAAATAAGTGTAATGAAATAAATAACTTACGGGTGAAGAAAGTGTTCAAAGAGCCAAGCTCTTAACGTCGTGACCGCGCGTTCAGGCAAACCACGTTGTGGACGCCAAGGATGAGCGTCCACAAGACTCATTTGGCGATACGATTTCTGTTGCCGCAAAGCTTGATCAAGCAATCTCAAACGCGGAGTTTCGCCTCGTGCCGCGATTGAGACCGCACGATTATCCTCTTCTCTTTCTCCCATAGCTTGACTTGTTGATTGAATTTGTTCTACAAGTCCATCTTTTACACGCCGAAAATGTCTAGACATTGCCCTCGACGCTAACGTGGTGTACATCTCAGCCGCTCCTACTCCAACAGCCGCCTCAAACGCTGCGGCCGCAACTCTCATTTGCTCTCGGTAATGTCCATATCTTCTTTTAAGCTGCCAAAGAAAACGCAAACTTTTTTATATAAATGTAGAAAATGAGTGTAATACATGAAAAAGAAACAAATCGTTATGGCTTATCATGATGAAATTGATTGCTATTAATATTGAGGACCACTAGAGTCTCCAAATTAGATCAAAGCGAAGAAAATAAGTTTTATTTTGGTTCTATATAAAAAGGAAATAATAAGTAAAGGAATTTAAAAGGGTTAAATCTTTTTTCGTAGTGTTACGATCGAACTTGTTTTCGATGAAGGAATGAAGACAAAAAAGAATCTTTTTATCTTCTATTTAAAAGAAATTTGTATCTCTAAGAAAAACATATGGACCTTAATCAAGAATCGAACAAATACAAGATTTGTGAGTATTTAACATTTTTAGAAATAAGTTGAAAACAAATAAAAATTAATTTAGATTTTGTTAAGAAGCCCATGACATGTTTAGATATAAGATTTGTGGGTATTTTACATTTTTAGGAATAAGTTGATCGAAGTCGAACCCAAATAAAAAAATATTACTATCTATTTTTATATATACCTCTTCAAGCATGGAGAGTAACTTGGCTTTTCTTTTTTGAAGTTCCATGAACTCAAGAGAGTGAAGTGGTGGAACATGTTTCTTTGATGAAGTAGTTGCAGATTGATCATGATCATTGTTGTTGTTACTTGTGTCCCACTCTTCTTGTTGTTTGCCCTTTTGCTTCCTCTTGTTCTTCATCATCATAACTTCTTCATCACTTTCCTTCACTCCTAGACTACAAAACTCACTTAGTAACTCTTGAGCTGGACTCAAATACTTGGAGCTTCCAATCTGAAACTGATGATGATTATGGTTATGATGTTGATGGTGGTGGTTGTTTTCGTGGTGACTATTCATCATCATCATCAGCATCTGGTTGTGTTGGAGATTCTGATGATGTATCGATTTACCAGAATACCCTCCTTGTTGTTGTTGTTGGGGTCTAAGTTCGAAGGATTGGAGACTGATGCTTGTAGGATTTGAGGAGGAGAGAGAAAGAGAAAGACCTTGGCTTGGTCTTTGTTGTGGTCTCTCATCATTTACTTCACTTGGGAAACTATTATTATTAACATTGCATAGTCTCATGGAAGATGAAGAATCTTCTAGAAGCTGATTCTGATCATTACCACCACTTGTTTGATGATGCTTGGAGAAGTCTATCATCATCCCCATGTTGGAGTTTGAGCCAAAGATCTGATGATTATACTGTTGTTGTTGATGATGATCGGTTTGGTTATGGTGTGTCTCATCAAACCCTTGGATCTGATTAATCATTTGATGATGATGTTGTTGTTGATGATGATGGTTATGGCCATAGAACTGATCATCTCTTGCCATGTCTCAAGAATTGAAAACCCAAAAAAGAAGAGAAGATCATCAAGATCTACAGGAATCCATAACTCCAAGAAAGTTGAAAAGAATCAATAAACAAATTAAAAAGGCTGATCAGTATCCAAATCATGAGAAAGAGCCAAAGAAACAAAAGTTTGTTTTATAAACAATAGAGATATATATAGCTCTAAAACCCTACAAGAAAAGTTTGTACAAAGATATGAATTATTTCTTTGGTGAAGAGAGATTAGGAGAAGAAGATAGAAGAATAAAAGAATTAAACAGAAGAGATATAACAGAGAAAGAAAGAGAGAGAGAGGAAAAAGAGATTGTGTGGCTTCACCTCTCTCTTGTTTTGTACTTTGATAAGAAAAAATTAATATTTCTTTAGTATGGGTCTGTATTAATTTGTACTACAGGCAAAAAAATAATTTATAAAATGGTAAAATTAAATTAAAATAAAACCTAGGAAGAGAAAATATGAGATGGGTATATCTTCAGAGATCAGAAGATAGGTGATCATGACCCTCCCATAGGCTCTATAGCTAACCCATCAATGTTTCATCTCTCTCTACCACAAGTTGGTCAAAATGCTTTGCATTAAAAAAAGGTTTATAAGTTACTCATTTTTTGTCAAAAGGTTTTTTCATAAAATTCAACCTTTTTTTGTTAAATAAATTTAATTGATAATACATTAATTGTGGGTGTTTTTTTTTACAATAATTGTGGTTCATTGTGTGTATTTTTGGTATATATATACTTTACAATGTGAAATTAGTGGGGGGTTTTTTTCTTATTCTTTGACTTTGTATTATTATTCTGACCAAGAAAATACTGCAGGTGTCTACTTCTGTTCTTAACTTTGCTTCATTCAATTATTAAGAACCTAATACTTAATTTGAAAATTAAGTTACAAGAAAATTCAAAAAGTTTGATGCGTGACCTATATGTATATAAATACATACACGTATGAGCCTATAGGTACATTGGTCCAGTGATTAAATTAAACTAGCTACAAACCGTCGTCATATGACATATTCCCTACGTTGGTTTAATTATTTATTAAACATATTTAGTATTTAAATATTCATATATGTATATGATAAATATTATTAAACCTATACGTGTAACATGGGTGTGTATATTAGTATATAAACCAAATCAATATGTTATCTACAAAAAATGATGCAAATTTTGGTGTTGTTAGTTTGGTTTGCTTATGTAAGCAACCTTGTTATTAAATATTTTTGCAACTACTTTTGAAACATTTTTATGAAGCATAACGTCTTTCACACAATATTAGAACATTGACGAAGACTTTATAATTCGGAAAAAATAATACTCATCATACGATTCAGCCAGTCACGTGAATGTACAAATTTTAACTACTATTTTAAGTAGTAAATTGTACAAATCGTGTATGACCCTTTCTATATGTAAATAAATAATCTTAATATATAATACACGCATGACGTATGCCTATATTTATCAGCTTTATGTGATAGTAAATTAATTAATAAAATGAATGATATTGGAAGACTTATATTTACATGCATGTAATTTTATATTTTATGGAGAATCTTATACACCAAAAAAAGACAGTGTGTATGTATATATGTAGGTGTTGGTGTATAGATGGAGATGTAAATAAATGAAAGAGAACGAATCCCAAGAATCGAACCAGAAGTAGAAGTTGAGTTCAGGCTTTTCTCAGATATGTCTCAGTGTCACTTCTCTTCTGTTTAACAATATTTATTTACCATGAGTAAATTAAATATAAACATTTTAGTAGCAGTAATAATACAATATATATATATATATATCGTTTATAGACTTGCAGTCCACACAAATGTTGTCAATATTTGATTTGCACACAACGAGAATGAGATATTAAATATTAAAGAAACGACTGGGTCCGTCATTAATCTAGAAAATTTAAATATTAAATCATTTGTCACACTATAGATCATCTTCCTTCTCATTGAGGACAAGAGTTAATAATGTTTGTATTTACGTTTTTATATTTATTTCAAAGAAAATACATATACTTGGTGAAATTATAAGAAGCGATCTTTGAAAGAAAAAAATAAACATATATAAATAAGTTAGTTAGTTACTAAAAATAGCTTTTTAAGTAGGATAATCTTTGATTAGTTAACAATCAAGCCAACTTGTAAAGAAAGACATAAAAAGATACATAGAAGAGACAAAAACAACACTGTGTTTGTATTTATTTAACCACACAATATTAATAGAAGCACCCAAAAAGCTTAATTTTTTCATTAGATGGATAAACCCATGAGTTTTCTTATAAATGACAAATATGAATATAACTTATAACCAACAATATAACAACAAATTTGATATTACTTGTGTAATATATTCTTCACATTCACTTGCTTAGTTATAGTATATTAATTACATCAACTCCATCTAAGAAACCGAGAAATCGTCTAATATCTACTAATTTCTAAAATAGATTATTTCCATTCAATATATAGTAAATAAGTTACATGTGTTAATTGTAAAAACTACTTATTAGTTGAGATAATGGGAGAATTACAGGATAACTATATCCAAAACATTGTGGTTTTACATCTATAATAATAACAAACTAATAGTTTCAGGATTTGGGATATTTATAATTGTTGTCAAGAATTGTTCCCAAACTAAGGGACTGTGCATGAGAGGTGATTAAGTGGTCCTCCATTTTCTTTTCTTTTTTCTTCATCCTCTTTTCTAATTTATTTCTTTTTAAATATATTTAATTCCACCCAAAAAAATGCATTTATTTTCCTTTCTATTGGGACCATATTCTTTTCCTCTCATTTTTTTCTCCAATTCTCATATGTATGCATTTAAAAGAACTAGATATATCCTCACACACGCGCCAGTTTGTAAGAAAACAACTCATTATATAAGCATCGAAGGTAAATGAAACCAATAATTTTCTTTTGTTAAAGTAAATGAAATTAACAATATATACAAAGGACATTGTAAAGTGATAGTATGTTTTATATTCATCACGAAAAGAATCATTAGACTTAATAACAAAATCTTACAATGAATTCAGAATAATATTTGATTGACTTGTAAATTTGTATCGAAACTAAACTTCACAATTTGTTGACTTGTAAGCAATCTTGTTATTCTACTATTACTTTTTGAGAATATCCACAAGTTCATAACAAAATGCTTTAAACTTTCAGAAATCTTAGTATATACCACTATTATTGTGAGTGTTATCTTGAGAAATTGAGATTATTCTAATTTACTTACTATACATAGGTAGGGACATGTATGAATCTTAAATTGGTTTTTAGATGGCTAAAGTCACTTATATACACATGACAATATAATCAAATCGGTTGAAAAATAGGTTAATAAAATTAATATAGATCTTGATTAATACTCCCTCCGTTCTTTTTTTATTGATGTTTTAGAGTGAATTTTTTGTTTTGTTTAGATTGATGTTTTCAATTTTCTATGTAAAATTAATTGTGATTTTGAGTTTTTGACTGTTTAAATTCTGCAGTTTGTTTTTTTATTGGTTGATTTTTTTTTGGAATTGATGATAAAACATGTTTTGTTTTGAAAAAATTAAAAATTGAATGATTTCTTAATTTGTGTGTAGGAACCTTAAACATCAAACAAACAAAAAACGGAGGGAGTATCATTTTTTGTTCAATTGCCAATAAAATGAGAATAAGCTCATTAATGAATAACCGCAACAATTGATAACTTCAAAAATTAGATTTTCGGTTAGATAATGGCAATCGCTAGATATTATCTATAGTCAGTTTAATTTAGTTTTGATTATTATAAAATAAAATTCCCAATCAAATATAGGGTGATACATAACAAAAAAAATAGTTTAAAACTTCAAATTTTAGTTTTTTCGATTACTTTTTACTTCTTAAGTGAATTTTCTAACATTTTTTGTGTATACGTTTCTTTTTCTTCTCAACATAATATATAAAATAAAGAAGGTTTGGCACGTGATAGACACGCGCAAAGTTGAGAGTTGGGTTTTGTAATATAATCTCTTTATATTTAAAAAGGAAGTGGTCCAACCGAAACGGAAGCTCTTTCCGCCGTTTCATACCAAATTCCACAAAGAATCCTTTTTTCCTTTCTTTCAATATTTTCGTATTACCGAAACTACCCCTAATTATAGATGACGTCATTACTTCAGTTCTTTTAATTCGAATGCCGGAAATACCCCTGTGCTGCAGTTCTTACCTCACTCTGATTTGTTACTCGTAATATTTTCTTACATTTATTATTTCTTCTAAATGAAATGAATTTTATTGCTTTACAAAGAGTGATTGATTATTCACCAGCATTCTCCATTTTTACAAATAAATAATCATCTATTCTCATTTAGTGCTATTATTCACATAACTTTCGAACATGAAAAGATTATCATATGTATTATGCACTAACCCGAATAAGTGAAAAAAAATGTCTGAAAAACAAAATTAAATAAACTCCACGTACGAATATTGTTGTAGGGTAGGATATTGCTTTACTATGGATTAAAAACATTTATAAGGCTAAACAGAGAGATACATTTATCATCAAACAACAGGAAATTGAAATGTTTTTTGTAACATAGAAAAGGAGCATCCATGATAATTTAAGGTGATACATAAAATAAACACAAATCAATCATAACCGTTAAAAGAATACAAGAAGAAAAAAACAATGAGATCATAAGTGTGGAAAAAAGGAAAAATCTGAGAGATCTGATAAATGTCTGAGACAGTACACAGTTTTGAGCTTTAGGGTTTTTAAGTGTTCTTGAAACTTGAAACTAGAAACTGCTCCAAACTCATTATGATCTCACTATCCCTTCTTTATACATTCTTGCAGACTTGTTCATAGAGTGGTCCAACTTTACATACCCACATATATATATATATATATATATTACTATATGGTATATATATATGATAGAATGGAACAGAGAGAAATGGTATATATGTTTGCCCCTTAACCAAAGTTGTTTCCTAATTATTGCTTAGGGGACCAGTTCTTTTGGTCCTTCAATGTGAACATTTCGAAAATATATTTTCCCATAACTATGTAATAGTAAATAATACTGACTCTTTATATGTAAATTTAATATGTATGAATTCTGATTTGAGTGCTTAACCAATGTTTTAAAAACTAAATCGATAAATGATGTTGAATTCTTGTTCTGATCACTGAATTAAATATAAGGTCAAGCCATTTAACAAATATATGAAGTCGAGACTTTCGAACTACATGTTGCATTAAATAATAATTGTTGTATTACTTTCTTGTTTATAAAAGTATAAGTAAAAAATGCATATATGTATACATCCATGTGTTTTCAGCTAAAGCTTGTTTTAAATCATTTTTTATTTCTTAGCAGTTATTTTGAAAATTAGTAACAGTTTATTTTTCTTAACTTGGACAAACTGTAGTATATAATTTAATAAAAAAGAAAATTGATTCGATGGCAAAGATTATTCCAACCTGATTTTTTTTCTTCTAGATAACGATCAAACTGTTTAGGTTCTAAAAAAAAAGACTTGAAAAGTACTTAGTGAGTAGTGACAATTTTATGACCGATATGTTACATAACTCGGAAGATGTTATGTTTGAACAAATAGGGTTTAATGGACCCTCCCTATATTTAGTATTTATACGTTTGCAATCCGGAAAGGTTGTTTTAAAAAAAAATATATATATATATATAAATATATATATGTGTTTTAGGATTAAAAAGATAATCATGTACTACTTTTTTCTTCGTGAGAAGTTTTTTATGTAGTACAATTATTTTTCTTAATTTGTTTTGTAAATATTTTGTAAACTACTCAAAAGTCAAAATAAATGTAATAAAGAAGAAAATGACATGTGAATTATCACTTGGATATATGTAATTGGAAGCGAACCTGTCCTTTCAATATATTATCGGTCATTTATATATTTAATAATAAGTTTAATCAAAATCATGTAAATCAGTTTTAATAGCTTTATCGGCGGTTTGATACAACAATAATGCTTGATAGATACATTAGTATCACAATCCTATGGTCTTTTTATATCAATGATCACAGAAATTTTGATTTAGAGACATGTTCCCAATTTCCATTGCACAAAATTATATATTTACTCTTAATTAACGAAACTAAAATTGCAAATCCTAAATATAAATATTGTGAAAAGAACAAGAGTAAATATATAGGGTTCAAAACAAAACCTAGGATAGGAACTTCGAACATAATGCAATCGATAATGACATATTTTTTACAAAATCATGTGATCCATACAAAAAATGATCTTCCCGAATCCCAACCCGAATGTACTATGTTTCTATTCAATATAAAATATTACGATTAATATTCAAAATTACAT
This sequence comes from Arabis alpina, assembly GCA_900128785.1. Taxonomy (NCBI): domain Eukaryota; kingdom Viridiplantae; phylum Streptophyta; class Magnoliopsida; order Brassicales; family Brassicaceae; genus Arabis; species Arabis alpina. The sequence goes on along the minus strand of LT669793.1, from coordinate 32,947,507 downwards.
CAAAATGAAAAGTACGTTACTGTGATGAAGTTATTTTTGAATTAATTAGTTTTTCTTATCGTATATTATATCATCATCATATAATTTGAACTTATCATATTATAAAATAATATTATATTGATCAAATCTTTTTTTTTGTGCTAAACTATATTAATATTTTTTTGATCAAATCTTACTATATTCAACATATACAATCAAAATGAATAGCTTCACGGATAATTTTATCACATTAACTCTTTTTTTGTACTAAACATATCACATATCTACGGCAGACAATTTTATATTTATGTAGTAAACAATTTTGGTAACATATATACTGATGATTTTATATTTGTTTTTTTATAATAATTATTTAAATCTAAAATCAGGATTAACAAAGAAATTGGGGCATGTAATGTTAACATATAGTACATGTTTGTGAGTTCTTTCAAAGATTGTTTATCAGTAAATACTAAATAATAATTCTAAGAACATTGATAGTTGCTTCTTTTCAGAGCTTAATTAAGAAAATAAAAGAGAAAAATCAAACTGAAGACTCCTTTCTAATTGATGGGAGTGGGTTTTGAAAAATACTTGTGTTTTCCAAAAAAATTGGACCATAGGTCATCAAGTGAGAAAAATCTCACTAAATCTAACCATGACAAGTCTTTAGTAGTAATTTGTTTTTCTTAATTGTTGTTAGAAATCCCTCGTAAATTACTACATCAACGTCGAACTTATAAGAAATATAAAAGTAATATATTATGTCCTATTATTAATCTATATATATGTAATACTAATATATAATGATAATTTTCTCCAATTTCCCCCTACTAATACTAAGGTTCTTTGTATATAAATTAACACGTAGGTGACGTACTTTTTAGTAATTACTAAACTTAATAAACGTAGCATATTGTATAATAAATTTTCACTAGAGTGAATATTACAATCATACCAAGTTTCAAAAAAAGTATTAATACTTTCTAAAAAAAGAGAGTATTACATTCATAATTTTGTGTCTTTGCACGTATGCATGACATAAATATCATATTATAACTATTTTATTTAATTGTTAATTTTTGTTAGCTTGTAAATATTTGAGTATTTTGTCAGCGACATAGACTTTTCCAACATAAACTATTATTTTTAACTATTCTACGATCACGCAATTGACTATTAGGAGGTAATCATTATCAAAGGAGGGATTATAAGATTTTTTTTTTTCATGGAAAACAAATCTCGTGGAAGCTCCTACTTAATAGCTAATTGGATTAAAATATTGTGTTTCTTTTCTTTTGCTTTCGTGTATAAGGATTTATATTTTAAAAACTCGATAGTCATGTATCGATCTAACTGGTCAAGTTAAAATAAATAGATAAATCTAACTTGTAGTGCCGACTATTCAAAATTAACATCACAAATTGTAATTTGCCGGCCATAATCGAGCTAAGGTTTTACGGTTGTGTAATTCTAATTAAACTATAGAGACAACAAAGATGAGCTTTTATATATTGTAGTTGTGACGCCCGTGAACCATTTTTTTTAGTAAAATGGAGGGGCTGTCGATCGACACACATGGTGTCTGTCGATCGACAGGTGCTCGAATTGGCTGGTTTCTGGTTCGATTTAAGTTGTTCGATTGGACCGGACCGGTTTGGGTAAACCCTAGGGCTTCGTATTTAAGAGTTTTTTGCCGCATTTGAGCGAACCAAAGTCCCAAAAATCAGAAACAGAGAGTTTGAGAGGAGTTTCTCTTGTTCCTGATAGTTTGTGATTAGAGTTTCGTTCTTGATCGATTTGAGGTGGAATTTCGTGGTGGTTGTTGCTGAATTCGTGTCTAGCCTCAATTATGCCAGAATCTAACCGAAAATCTAAGGTGAGTGCGTGACCATGGCTTCTGGGCCGGTGGATTCGTTAGGGTTGTATGGTGGTAGGTTAAAACTGGTTGATTGTGATGATTGATGTTGTTTCTGTGTGTTTTGTGGTGTATGGATTGTTGGATTGTGTTTGTTGTGCAGGTTTCGTGTTATCGCAGAGGAGGAATCGATCCGAGAGGATAATTGATCGATCTCCTATGAATCTGCGATGACCTGTCGATCGACAGCCCTAGGGTGTGTCGATCGACAAGGTCACACGAGGCTGTCGATCGACACCTGGAGGTTGTGTCGATCGACAGGTGATCGAGGAGCTGTCGATCGACTGGGTCCTGTGGAGCTGTCGATCGACACCTAGAGGTTGTGTCGATCGACAGGGTCCAGTTGAGCTGTCGATCGACAGGCACCGTGGGTGTGTCGATCGACAGGTGTGAACAGGGCTGTCGATCGACACCTAGTGGTAGTGTCGATCGACAGGCTGCCTGTTGGGCTGTGGTTGAGCCGTGTTGTTGTGTTTGTTTTGCGTATTGTTTGATGCGTGTTTGCCTGAGCGGATCCATCGCGTCTGTGTGCGCAGTCGTAGATGGGAGGACCGTCTCACTGGGTATTTGTGATAATACTCACGCATCTCTTTTAACCATGTGGTGCAGGTAAAGGCAAATTGTGATCGTGGAATCATGGCAACGAAGAGGGAGATGATCTAGGGTCTCGGTTTTCATGTTGTGTGGTTTATTGTATTTCTTTTATTGTTTTAGAACCTGGTTAGGTTGCTGGATTGATTGGAATTTGTTGTTGAACTGGTTAGTAATTTAATGGAATTTGCATGTTTGGTTTTAGTGTGTTATCCGCTGGTTGCTTGTTTGTGTGGCTTGGTTGTGGAGGACAAGCATTTATGGGAATGCTAGTCTGAGACTAAGAGCTTATTGTTTTAAAAAAAAAAAAAAACGGGTCGGGTCGTTTCAGTAGTCAGGTCCAATATAGTGGGCTTAGACCCCTTTTGTTTTAACATTTTGCGATGAGACTCAATACCAGTGCCACCATTTAGTAATTCATGCACAATCATTAAGCTTTTAGATATGTATCTTCCTGGATCCCTCTATTTAAAGGTGCAATATATTGGGGCTTATGTTTGATGTCTCCTATTAAAATAACTAAAGCATTGCCATTTTATTCTAATATTTAATCTACTATTATTTATTTCTTATATGAAGCAACTACATATAGTCAAAAAGAATTTTCAAAAAATGCCACAACCCAAATGCCACTATAATAAAATACCACATTTTAATTTTTTTTGCAAAACTGCTACTTTTTGATATATCATTTATATCTGGGTTTATTATGTTATATTAGGATTTAAGGTTTTTCAGGGTCATAACCTTTTTTAAAAGTTTAGAATTCTAGGATTTAAGGCTTTAATTTTTTTTAATTTGTGATATTTTTGCAAAAAAAAGTAATTCAAATGTTACATTTTGAAATTCTCCCTAGTAAAAATGACATATCTATAAGATATGACCTATTAGAGTTAAATATGTATATTTTAAAGTGGAAACATTTCTAAACTTTTTTATAGGACTGACGAGCTACGATAATAGTTTTTCCAAATTCCTTTAACAAATGGTTGACCAAAATATGTAAGTGATTTATATTAGTATTGTCGTTCTATATTTGTATATCGTATTTGTTAATTTTAGTATGACATATCACCCCCGTTTGTCAGAGTTTAACCGGGTTGGTTTAGTTATAATAGTGAAAGAATTAACTGGAGATAACCGATATGGTTATTAGATCTGATAAATTCAGTGTGTACCGGTTTCTAATATATATATGAGGAAGAATAAATTTTCTCACGTTAACCTAAAAAAAGAAGAAAATATGCGTTCGATTAGACCTATGATTTAGGTCTAGAAAGAGTTTTTTTGAAGTAGGTCTTGGTGTATTTTTTTATTCTAATGAATTTTTTATTTGTACTATCAAGCTTCAGAGGTAGCGATCTCACATTAAAGTGTGAACTGAATAAACAATCTATGTATACAAATCTCTATATTTTGCATGTTTAGTCGATCGTTAGATTTCTAGATTTTGTAAAACATCTAATTGCTTAAGGTTAGATTCATAAATTAAAACATAACCGTATATAATGCATCACTGTTAAAAGAAAAAGAACTCAAATGGTGTGGCACAATTTGGGTTCCGTTTTGTTGGGCCAAATATTTTTAAAATTTAAGAAAACCGAAAGTCCATGACACACAAAAGGGGGGAAAATAGATACAAAGGAAATATTATCGACCCACCACCTTTGTTGGTCATGCCAAATTTTGTAGTAACATCAAATTAAATGGTAATCAGTTTTTATTCGGTTTTATAAAAGCATATTAGACAACCCTACAAGGCTACAACTATAGATCATACCTTTTAACTTGCTCCAGATCATACTTAATTAAGTAAAAAATATTATATATTTAGTTTAGTAAACGTGGCCAAAATATTTGTTTAATAAACAAATAGAAGTTTGAAAAACACAGATCGAAGCTTTCCAAGATCAACCTGTAAATCAATATTTTTCTTGCCTCAAACTCAAGTTTTCACTTTTTTTTTGTCTCAGTTATTTCTGTAACTTATTTGGTGATATGAGAGGGAAAAATAAAGAGATGAATAAATATATTGCCTCTTCTTTTTGAAAAAAAAAGAAGAATAAATGAAGGGAAACTAAAAATAATATAATTTCTAACAAGAAAAAAAAAGGGTCAGGCCACGTTAGTTTGCCTACTAGAAGGAAGGAGAGACATTTGATTCTCTGGTTCAGCTATTGTATTAGCTGTCTTTGTAATATTTAATCGCATGTCAGTTCGTAAAATTGTCCATAAACAAATTGGTTAAAATTTGTTCGAATAATTTTTTACTAATAAATGTTAAATATACGTGGTAGTATGTGCAAGCTTATGGAATGGTCCAATTGGATTACCAACAAAATGTCTAAAAACGCAGATAATGTACTTTTTCATATTATATACTAATTATTTAAAACCAAAAAAATATTGCTCATATATTAGAAATGAATTCCACGTGGTCCGAGTCAGACTACGTGACGAATCCAGTAGTGGAGTGTGTTCATAGTTCGTACCATATACGCAAATTCCAAATGATAATAATAATAATTAACCAAGTGGTAGGGTCTAGTGGTTCTCGCTTGAGGAGGAGTTACCCTGTTGGTCCAAGCCAGGGATCGATTCCCCTCAAGCGTGGAATTATCTAATCATTTTCATTTGGCCACCGGAGCATTCACGTGGCTCTCCGGACCCCGGAATTAGTCGGATCTCATGGCCCGTTGATCCGAGAATTAGCTAGGGAATAAACATCCCCGCGACCTAACTCGGAGCTCATGGTGTCCGTTGAACCGGATCACCCGAATTATCAAAAAAAAAAAAAAAAAAAATTTCCTCCACGAGATGATTTTAATTTGAACCCAAAACCATAAATAGCTATAAGTTGAATGGAATATATAAAAAGTTGAATGGAATATATAAAAAGTTGAAGACATATAAGTTATATTTACCTCAGTTATATTTAGTTTATTTAGATTTTAAGGATTGATATTTTAAAGCATGATATATACTAGGATAGAATGTCGATACAAATTGATGAATCTGTACTGAATTATGCAAACTAAAATTCAAAAATTGTTACATGTTTTAAAAAAAATCTAACTAATCTCACCACACTAAAGTATAATGAGTAAATTTGCAGTTGTTACCTTTTTTCATTTATACTTTTCTAATTACTTTTAATTTTGTTGATCCCCATCATGTAGCTACAAAGCTTATATTATGAATTTATAGATATACTATTTTAGTAGTATTTACCACGAAAATGATAACTACTTCTGATATCAAAACCGTAAACTCATAATTTATTTGTATTACTATTTTTTATCGATACTTTATAAGGCAGTGAATGAGAAGCCGTTCGGACGTAAATTTCTCATTCATCATAATTAATGATTGTGTTGTATTCAACAATTTAAATTAATCAGATATATTTTGAATCCGCTTATCCGCATTTGTACTGTTTAATCCGTTCGATACATATTTATTCTATTTAATATGCTTGATCCGCACCACATAATACGCTTTCTCCATTTGGATCCTAAGTACTCCCTCCGTTCTTTAATGATTGATTTTCTAGAGTTTTCACACATATTAAGAAAACATATTAATATTTAGTTATAAATGTCTTATTTTTTGCACTAAACAATTTTCCATAAGTTTTAACCAATAATAAATCAGTAAAGTCAATTAATATGTGTTGAACTTTACAATTCATCATTATGATTACATTAAAAATGCATTGAAAAAGTGAAAAATCAATCTTTTACAAACAATTTTTTTTCTAGAACATCAAACAAATAAGAACGGAGGGAGTATATTTTAACTATTTTGGTATATTTTAAGTAATTTTTTTTCTTCAAAAAACTATTTTGCTATCGCTCACTATTATGTCTAATAAAGTTTGATGTAAGTCATGTATAATATAGATCCAAGAAAGTGTAAATGTGCATATGGATCCAAGAAAGTGTAAATGTGGGAATGTGAAATGTTGGAGGAAGAGAAGATGGAGGGAGTGTGGGTCAGTGCTGCTTTGGCACTTTCAGACATTTTATTCAGGTCCCCATATGACTTGACTACCACTCTCTATCTCTCTCTAGTAGCTGCTTAATATTATTGTTTCATCAAATACAAAATAGAATCAAGTTGTTTTCCTTTATATAAAACTAAAAGTAATGAAAAGAATACGAAGATACATACATTTATATATACTACTTTTTAATTTACAACAAGCTAAGTTAATGATTTAAATATATCTCACGAATAAACAATCAAGTTTTCAAGTTTCGGAACTAGTACTTCAAAATTAAAGACGGTGAAAAGAACTAAATATTACTGCACCAGAAGAAAAGTAGATCTAAAGAGTAGTAACAAATATCGATTCAACCTAGTGCTTATGCTATTGAGCATAAGTTTTAAATAAGCTGTTTTTATTGAAAATGTTGTCTATCATTCGAACTGATTTTTGTGTGTTAATTGAATATATAGTCAAATCAATAGAGGTAGATAAATTGAATTGAAATAAACCGAACAATATGTCTTCTCGTCACATTTATTTGTCGTGTGCGGCTGCACATATAGACACATCAATAATAATGTTTAAAAACATTAATGCTCTATATTAAGGAAAATTTTAATACCACATATTCATAATCTATAGTGTTGTATAGTCACTAATTTATCTAGACATGTATAAATCCCATATTTATAAGTTGGTATTATATTTTTTTTTGTAAATATGAGGGACAAAGACAAATCTGATGTTGAAATTGCACTAAAAATGAAGCCTCAAAACAAAAACAGTTGTCGGGTCCATCTTTTCTTGTTCTTTTATTTTACGTTTTCTTATCGTTGAATTATTTGTTTTATTTATAATTTTCCAGAATTTATGCTACTGTTACTTTGATTCGTGGAACCATCTGAAACCATTTAAATCTGTTTGTCCACACCTCCATGTTTTCTTCTCTACACTTTCTTGAATTTTTATATCTTTTATTATCTTCTTTGCTTTTTTTCCAATGCGTTTTGGTTAGTTTAATTTTGCTATGAATCTGATAAGTTTGAGCCTTTGGGGCCTAAAGGTGAAGCTACATTCTTCTAAGTGGTGTCTCCATGGCTAACAATTATGGCATAATTAATTATCTTTGGTAGGTCGTAAGTTTCGTTCATTACTTGTACTTAATTACTATATATGGTTCCTATTTCCTAAACTAAAAACAATGAATTTATATTTTATTCACATGTATATAATTAAGCAACTAAAAGTATAAAACATAAATGACTATGGTATGTAACATACTGGTTTATATTATTGTTGTTAATATAATTTAGCATGGATTAAAATATGTATATTGTAAATTTGAGAAAAACATATGTAGCTTGTAGTAACCTACTATTTCAGTTGATTAAAACTTAAAAGTGTCATTTTAGTAAAATTAATAGATACACATGTTTTCATTTCTTATTTATTAATACTAACAGGGAGTATAATTTATGTTTAAGTTTTGTTATATTTTTTATTATACACTTATAAATGTACCTCTTTAATTAATGGGAAATTAGAGTGTATAACTAAGAAAAAAATTATAATTTGTAATCTAACTAATTAACCTAGATCCAATGGCTATAGTTTTGTGACATATGCCACAATTTGTTTGCTAATTATAATTTTTTTTCTTGGGTATTTAACAAATTCACCCTTAATTAATGGGAAATTAAAGAAAAATAAATAAAAGCAAAATACAATTATCTATTTAGTGAACAACACTAATATGTACTATTATGGTTATCGATCGTAAGATAATGCAAATTCATATAAAAATACGCGTAGTTAAGTAATAGTAAACAAATTCTTTGCATAACGAAAAAAAAAAAATATATATATAAAATCTGATTAGTAATCCAAAACAGTATAAATTTTTCAATAATTACAAAATAATACAAAATATAAAAATTATAATTGTACCAATACAAATACAAGTGAATCTAACATTTAAAATAAAAATCATTTGTATCTTACACTAGTCAAAACCATAAAATTATTACTAATATTTATATGATAAATATACTTATATATATAAAAAATTCACCCACGTGTATATATATCCCACTCTGCTTCACCTTTCCTCTCCTCGCCAAGCTCTCTCTCTCTCTCTTTCTTTAGCTTTCTCTCTCTAACGGCGAAGCAATGGGTTTTCCGGTAGGCTACACAGAGCTCCTCCTCCCAAGAATCTTCCTTCACTTACTCTCTCTCTTAAGCTTAATCCGTAAACTCATTTACACCATTTTCCAATTAATGGGTTTACCCGACTTCCTAGAATCCGACCCGGTTTCATCTTCCTCATGGCCGGAACCACCGTCCATTTCCACGGCGGCGGTTAAACTCGCCGGAGAAATTTTTAGATTCTCGGAACTAAACCGACCCGGATCCGAATCCGAACCCGAATCCGGATCCGATTGTTGCGCGGTGTGTTTACACGAGTTTGAAAACGAAGATGAGATCCTACGGCTGACGAATTGCCAACATATATTTCATCGGAGCTGTTTGGACCGTTGGATGATGGGTTATAATCAGATGACGTGTCCACTTTGTAGAACGCCGTTTATTATTCCTGATTTTGATCAACGGGTTTTGTCCGAATCTGAATTTATCGAATAATCAATTTAGAGTGTTTTTTTTTTATTTTTTTTATTTTTAGTTGGGTTTGATATATGTAAATGTAAATATGAAATTATAGGTGTTGCTTAGTAAATTAGAAGAAGGGAATTTATATTATCCGTTGAGAAAAAATGGAAAAAGAAATGAAAAGTTTAATTTTTTACTATTTTTAGAGTTTCATTCTCCAGCTTTGGAGGGAAATAATGATAATACTCCTATATCACAAGATAGTGATACCTTTTTTTACTCTGGATCTCTGACCTTTCTTGGAACTTTTCTTGCAGTATTTGTTGCCTAAAAAACAAAAATCTAAGTTGAAAATTCTGTTTTTAAAATTGACAAAAACTCAATTTAGCTAACACGGAAAGAAATCTCAAAAAAATACGCTGAAATTAAGTTTCGAAAAAAAAACCAGCTGAATTTCTAAAAAAACACTAATTTAAATTTCTTACTTATTTATTATTTATGTTAATTTTCTAAACTACCTCCATCAAAATGCAAGCACATTCATAGGAGTTGATCGGACCAATCTCACTTGGCTTGTTCACTTGGCTATATTGAATGTAGACATGCTTGATTTGGAGATAATTTAATGCACAGGAATAGACGAAATATACATGCCATTACAACGCGTACGGTGGGCATATTGTAGTCATCAAAACAAGCGCAATGTATCAAGTATCAACTAGAAACTCTCTATTCGCCTCAAAAAATTGTAGTTAACACAATAAGGTAATCACTACAATAAAGCATATAGTATATTCCAGCAGTCTAGTTGCCTAGTTCACAAAAATGATACAATTTAGCGGTATCATTGATTTATCGCTCATCATTTTTTTTTTATTGAATTTCAAATGTATTCAATCTAAAAAACATTTTTTTACATCAGATGCTATTGTTTTGTTAGCAATGTTTTAAGAAAAACTGAAAGCGTCAAAGAGATTTTTTAGTAATCACTTCTCATCTTGAGCCGAATCATGTTTCCATAGCTCCCTCCAAACCCGCGTCCCCCTTCTTGCGGATCGTTGTTATGTAGTTACGAACTTGCTTATCAATAAACTTGATTATGCTCAAGGGTGGCTGGGCCTTTTCTCCATGCGTTCGATTGTTCCTCTCGCGCCATATGGTGTGTATGATGACTTGAAAAACAAATCCTAACAAGAACTGAGTTACGTTATCGAGTGTGTATGGTGTGTATCTCTCATCATTTTTTACCTTTTTAAATTACTATTTTTATCGCTTAAAACTTATTTTGATCGTTAAAAAATGTTGTAACGCAATCACTGATTAGATATCAAAACTACTTGAACGAATATAGAATTGAAGCAAGGAGAAATTGGAATCGGCTAGTCCACAAAGAGAGTTACTAGGTTAATAAGCTTAGGAACTTAAGTGGGAATATGTTTAGTTGTTGCTACGTGTCGCTCGTAGGATTTTCTGCACTTGTGCTAATTTTTCAAACCCATTAAGAAATGCCCCACACGCTTCCAATCATTCAAAGCTTTCGGTTACTAATACACCATTAAAGTAACAAAAACTTTTTCAGAAAATGATAATTGCTCCTATTGATAAATCTAATATTGTAGAGTTAGATGTACTTCAAGTACTAGAACTATAAAGATAAAAGGTGAAATTGAATGATTTTTCTATTTGTCGATGTCACATACGGAGTTTGGCACCTCTTTATTTAAAGATTAATGCTTTATTATAGATGATAGATTCAGGGTTATCACACCGTCTCTTGACGAGTAATCTTTTTATTTTTTCCAATCTGTTCAAAGAGTTTTGGTTTGTTTCAAGTTATTTTCGTGATTTTTTTGTTGTTTCGTTTAAAATCACGTTCTCTTGATTATAATGCAGATTGTTTCGTCATACTTTCTTATGTAAAGTTTGATAATATTAGTATATTACGTTTATAATTTTTTAATTTTGAATTGGATAACCAAGCGATAGATTATATTTTTTAATATATATGTTTTTGAATTTTGAAACGAAATGATGAATTATGTGAATTAGAAAGAATCAATTTAGTTGTAACGATATGGAATAACTTTTTTTCATAAAAAATACCGAATAACACTAATTTTTTACAACCTACATATACAAGAAAACATCATAAATCGATGAGATAAAAAGAGAGTTTAATTAGGGATATACAAGAGTAGTCAAAAACATCATGAATCAATTAGATGAAAAGAGTAGGGGTATAAAACTTCTCTCGAATGAAGAAAAAGTTGAAATCTTCTCTTCAAGCTCTTGAAATCAATAAGTTAACGAAGAACACATATAAAAACATGAGAGATGTTTAGAGTAAGGATGTGTATCTAATATGCAGTTGCTCTCTTTCCTAAAGAGGCTAATATATATATATATATAGGATTTAAGAGGTCTTAAGTTGGTTAAAATTTGTGTTAGGAAAAAAAAGAAATATTGGTCGAAACTGCTTCAGTGTTGGACACGGTATTGGACAAAATATAAGACCGGTATTGAGGTCTTTCGGAGGTCGTGATCAGTACTGCTTCCAATCCTGCGTCAGCATTAGCTTCAAAGCAAAATGACTAGTCCTTGGTAAAATCAAATGCAAGTTTCTATATACAGCTCTAAATGTCATGATTTCAACTCCATTGGAAAGCTACTTCAAAGGTATTTCTTGTAATTAAGGTTCATCCAATTACAAGTTTATTTGATCCTCCGTATGTTGGTAAAATTCTGGTGCAGTCCAATTTGAGAAAGTACAAATTCTTGAAGATAAAGTGATTTGGATTAGTTCATTTGACGTGAATGAATAGTTGTAGCATAAGTAACACTCCTTTTGATTTTTTGCATACTTGGTTAAAACTTCAAAACCTATATATACAAGAAAACTTCTTGTTTTAGTAGAATTAATGAACAATAAAATGCATACTAAATATAGTAAACTCTATAGTAAAAATGGTAAAACATAGAGAAAATAATATTTTGGATAATTAAGTCCTACTATTTTGAATTTATTGGAACTAAAATAAAGACAAATTTGAGAATCGTACATGATAGTATATGGTATGAATTTCTGCCAATACACGGTCGATCTCGGGTGCCTGGTGGACTCGAGAGTTCATGTCCTTGAGCTTCTCGTAGGTCTTCGAATTCGACATCGCCGTCGGTTCTCGGCTCTTGTGAGCGTGATTTTCATGGCCTGCTAGATCGCGGCTCAGGTCCGGTCGGTTGTCCCAGCCTCTCGAAGACGTTTGTTGTTCGTCTAAGCATGTCGAATACGTCGGTTGTCTGTCCAAGTCTATCGAAGATGGATGGTGATGAACTTTCCCGGGGTTGGGGGGAGTCTTGTGCCGGGAGTGGTCGGGCAATGCTAGGTCCTCCCCTGGCCAGAGTGGGTTGGGCGACCATACTATCTAAACGACTGTTGGCTTCACGCATTTGGGCAACCTGTTCGTCTAGGCGGCGCATGATAACCTCCCATACCGGCGAATATGTCGACCTGACTATCGACAATCGGCTGGTTGGTGATGACAACATTTTGGACGGGCCTGGCTAGTGTGGTCGTGACCAGCTCCTGTTGGCCAGTCCTTAGGGATGCATTCTGATTGGTTGGAGTAGTGTTTCCGGCCTCGTTGGGATTGTGCCCAGTGCTGGTGTCCAGATTCATTCTTGTGCGTTAAAGAGTCTCACTGCTCCCACTGTAGTCGCCAATTGTTGATTCCAGGTCGGATTTTTGTTATGTAATATATTTCAGAGGTTGAGATCTCTATGTAATAAGAACGAAACTGAACAGTAAAATAGGCTGAACAATAGTTTATAATATTAGAATATTAGTTGCTCTCATATGATTAAAATTGCATGAGTTGTCCCATCAAATGATGAGACAACTATATATAGTACAAGTATTTAAGTCTAAATACAACTATAGTTACAATAAAGTAACTATACTAAAAAGACTCTAGTTAAGTGAATATGAAGTATAATTGAGTTGGACTTCGGCTAAATCCAGGCTCATCATTCATGTGATGAACTTTGTGTTTTAGGATATCAGATATTCAAAAGGGTTTAATATTTCAATTAGAAAGCTTTAGAGTTGATAGAAGCAAGGAAATGGAAACAAGAATCTGCAAAGCCTCTCCTCTGGTATAAAGATGAAGAAAAAAACTCTCTGCGCTTGGCGATAATGATAACAGTGGAGCGTAGTTGGAGGTTCCATGGTGTTTTTAACTTCTGTAGCTGTATTCTCTTGTCCCTGATGGGCAGATCAAGCGGCTGCTGTACCTCATGAGGATGTTCCGGGCCTTTGTACACCTTCAGGTGATCGAATAGAGCTCTCCCAAGCTGGCTGCCACAAAACGGTCAGGCCAAGTTAAGAGTGTACTCATACACCACAAACGAGAAATCAAAAACAAAGCAAAAACGATGATGAGAAAATGAAGACACGTTACTGATTTCACTGCTACCTCCACGTTTCTTCTCTGAGTTGAATGGAAAACACTGAACAGCACAACAATCAGACCTAAGGGCATCAAAATTCATGCCTAAATGTACAGATTTATGCCAACATCTAACTTCACTTGTTCTGGAAGCCGGCTCCATTTTTTCTAAGTAAAAAAAAAAACAATGCCCAGTGTAAGATACTCAAGGATAAAGATGACCATATGCTGGACGTAAGGGCGACCTATCAAAAGGTGTGGATGACTTTCTTGTAATATTCATTCATATGTTCTGTTTTGTGAATTTTGGAGAATGAATGGACAAATCAAACACATAACTCTGGGATAAAAGTAGCACACAAAAGAAAGATGGTAGTTTCCGGTTGTGCATCGATTATCGAGGGCTTAACCGAGTCACTGTGAATATACGAACATTAATTTAGAATATAATTATAAGGACATTAATTTAGAATATAATTATAAGATAACTTTTTCTCCATTGCATAAATAATCTTTTTCAATTGCATAAATAATTTTATTAATTTATGAATAAAATGGTATCATAAGAGTAAGCTCGGCTTTGGATACTACTCTCATTCACAAATCACAATGAATCTGAGTTAGTATATGCTGATACAATGTCTTGACTTTTTGTTATATGAAAGTTGTAGAATGCTCCTCTAATAAGTTAGCAAAATCCCGTAAAGTGCTCATGGAAGTCTTGTACAAGAGGTTTGGTTTATTGTATAGTTCTGTGAAACAATTTGTGCTTCAAGACATTACTTCACTTGTGTTTAAAAGACAAAAATTGACTCTTACCATTCATTCATTTGCATCCCACAAATCCAATTATCCTTTCCTACAAAATCATAGACAAACCCGAAGAACAATACTTGTATTTATTATTTGCTGTCTGAGAAGTCAGCATCGATCACATCAGCACCATTGTCTCCATCTTTGTTCGACGATGATGAGTCTGGTCCCGAGGAAGCTTCACCTCCAGGAGCAGCACCTGGTTGGGGTTGGTTGTACAGAGACTGCCCAATCTGCATCACTTCTTGGTTAAGAGCTGCCATGGTGTCTTTAATCTCTTGTGTTGTTCCGCTTCCTAGCTTGTCTTTCAGCTCTTGGAGCTTAGTCTCAACCTTTTCTTTCACCGGACCAGGAATTTTCTCTCCGAGTTCCTTAAGCTGCTTCTCCGTTTGGTACACAAGGGAATCAGCTTGGTTCTTTGTGTCAATTTCATCTCTCTTCTCTTTGTCTTCTTTCGCAAACCTCTCTGCTTCTTGCACCATTGTGTCTACCTGCAATTCAAATGAATATGAAAAACGGAAAAAGTATTCACTGCCTAAAAAAATGTAGCGCTTTCGATATAGTGTACAGACCTCATCCTTAGGCAATGTACTAGCACCAGTAATGGTGATGTCCTGCTTCTTTCCAGTGCCTTTGTCCGAAGCACTGACGGATAGGATTCCATTGGCATCAATGTCGAATTTGACTTCGATTTGTGGAACTCCACGTGGTGCAGGAGGAATACCATCAAGACGGAAGCTACCAATAGACTTGTTATCTCTTACAAACTCTCTCTCACCTTGTAACACATTAATCTCAACGCTTGTCTGTCCATCTGCAGCTGTTGAGAAGACTTCTGATTTAGAAGTTGGAAGCGTGGTGTTTCTTGGAATGATCTTAGTCATGACACCACCAAGAGTTTCCAGACCAAGCGATAATGGCGTCACATCAAGAAGAACAATGTCACTCACGTCGCCAGATAGAACACCAGCCTGGAATCAGGCGCAAAAATAGCATTTTAGTGATACGTCTCAATCACGCTACTACGACTATCAAGTGTGTGGAAATAAGAGTTCAACAAGAACACACCTGAACTGCAGCACCTAAAGCTACAACTTCATCAGGATTGACTGACACATTGGGTTCTTTCCCTGTAAGCTTCCTTACGAGATCCTGAACAGCAGGAATACGTGTGGATCCACCAACAAGGATAACCTCATCAATATCTTTAAAGCTGAGCTTCGCGTCCCTCAGGGAATTTTCCACCGGTGTCCTGACCCTACAAGTTCAAATGCAGAGAATAGAAACTTAAGCCATCATGGTGAATCAAATAGCAATCTTGTTCTACATGGCAGGTTAATGATCTTAGCCATATAAATCACCTGTCAAGTAAGTCGGAGCACAATTCTTCGAATTTGGCTCGGGTGAGAGTAGTTTCAATGTGCTTAGGTCCATCAGCCGTAGCGGTGATAAACGGCAAACTGTACACAGAATCAAAACCACTCAATACTCCACATACCATAATAACTACTTGCTAAAAATAGATTTGAGAGTGAAAATAAAAACCTCATATTTGTCTGAGTCAATGAAGAAAGCTCAATTTTCGCCTTCTCAGCTGCCTCCGTCAACCTCTGAAGCGCTTGCTTATCTTTCAAAAGATCAATACCTTCATCTTTCTTGAAAGTTGCAGCAAGCCAATCAACAACTCTCTGCATCATTACCAAAGTCGTTAGAGATTATTACTCAAAGGATTTCAAACAAAATCTCTGTGTTTTAAAACTCACCTTATCAAAATCATCACCTCCAAGATGTGTATCACCAGAAGTAGAAAGCACTTCAAAAACACCATCACCTACCTCAAGCACTACATTTCCAAGCTCCAATAGTTAGCATACTACAATAACTAGCTACTGCAAAATCCTAAGTAGTACTCCCTCCGTTTCATAATATAAGTTACCAATTAAAAATAAGACTCCATAATACTATATTGGTCACACAATATCCAGCAAAGGTAAAAAGTGCATAAAAATCTGAAATCAATTTATATTATGAAACAAAACAAAATCTCTAAAACAACTTAGACATCAAGTTTACAAAATATAGTTTTTACTGTTTTCTATGCACTTTTACAAACTTTAAGACATAATATTGGTTAAATTTTATTGAAAACTGTATTTCGTAGAAATCAATGCGATATCTTAATAAGTATGCATAACCTTAAACATCTATCTTTAAGAAACAGAGGGAGTATGAAACAAAACTAAATCTCTAAAACAACTTAGACATCGAAAAAAAGAAGAAGTACCTGAGACATCGAAAGTACCACCACCAAGATCAAAAACAAGAATAGTTTCATTACTCTTCCTCTCAAAACCATAAGCTAAAGAAGCAGCAGTAGGTTCATTAATAATCCTCAAAACTTCCAAACCAGCAATACGTCCTGCATCTTTAGTAGCAGTTCTTTGCGAATCATTAAAATAAGCAGGTACAGTAATCACAGCTTTAGTAACCTTATCATTCAAAAACCTAGAAGCATCATCAACAAGTTTCCTCAAAACTTGAGCAGAAATTTCTTCAGCAGCAAATTGTTTACCAATAGCAGGACACTCAAGTTTAACATTACCATTCTCATCTTTAACTACTCTATAAGAAACTTGTTTAGCTTCTTCACCAACTTCATTCATTCTTCTACCTATAAATCTTTTAACAGAGAAGAAAGTATTCTCAGGGTTTACAACAGCTTGACGTTTAGCTATTTGACCTACGAGTCGATCTTTGCTTTTCGTGTACGCTACAACTGATGGTGTTGTTCTTTGACCTTCTGCGTTTGTTACTATCGTTGGTTTACCTCCTTCCATTGCAGCTACTGCTGAGTTTGTTGTACCTAAATCGATTCCGACGACTTTTTCGTTAACTACACGGAGTGGACGGAAGTTGTAACGTGAAGCTCCGGTTGGTTTTGTGCGGAGGAAAGCTGTAGTGAATGGATTTGTTGTGAGTCTGTTGTTGCCGAAGAAGACGCTTCGTGGAGTGGAATTGAGTTTGGAGTGGGAGGAGGAAGAGGAGGAAGAAGGGAATCGGATTCCGCCGAGGATGTGGATTTGTGCGGCGGAGGAAGCCATGGTTGTTGGAGATTTGAGAAATGAGAGTTAGGTGGAGAAAGGAGGAACACAAAGGAAGAAGATAAAAGAAAGAAATGAAGAGTGTAGAGTATAGTGGAAGCTTCTAGGGTAATGCATTGATTGTATTTGGGCTTGAGCCCAATATAAGCCCAACCTGAACCCGTCTTTTACAAATTGAGTTTGGAGAGAGAGAGAGAGAGAGTGAGTGAAGTTTGTAATGGTGAGATTACTAGTATGTCAATTTTTGTGATTAGGTTTGGGAAAAAGAAGATAGATCTCTTCTGATAAACAAATTTGAATTTTCTGTAATTTTAAGAAAACATAATGTACTTGAGTGAAAATTTAACAAAACTACATGTTAGTTTAATTGGGCTGACCCGAACCCGGTTTCGACTATGTTTTTTGTTGTTGCTAAAATGTAAATATTTTATTTATTATGAAAAAAGTTTTGGTTTATAATCGAAAAACATTAACTAAATGAATGGGTTCTTGGAAAAAAAAATCTGTTCGGCTAGGTCATCGCTATGGGTAAACTGGATACACTGCTACTTGATACGCAAGAGATTTTTCTAGAGTTTAAAGGCCACCACTTCCTTAGGGTCATGGACATGGAGAAAGCTCCTTAAGTACAAAGAATTAGCCAAAGGTTTTGTGCAAATGGAAATCCAGAGCGGAGCAAACACATCGTTCTGGTATGATGTTTGGAGTGACAAAAGTTGTTTGATTGAATTGTCGGGGACAAGAGGATGTATTGACTTGGGAATCAAGATTACTGAAACGGTGGAAAATGCAATAAATACTCACCATAGAAGAAGACATCGGGCTGAGGTATATAATGTTGTGGAGCAAGTCATAGAAGACCAAAAAAGGAAAGAGCTACATAGCGGAGAGGATAGAGCTCTGTGGAGGGAAACGGAGGACAAATACAGAGCACGATTCAGCTCAAAAGGAACATGGCACCAAATCAGAAATGTTGAGCCGACCGTAGACTGGTGTAAAGGTATATGGTTTCGTCATTACACACCTAAGTATTCGTTTCACGCATGGCTTGCAATACATGATCGCTTGTCAACTGGGGAAAGAATGCTAAAATGGAATGTGGGTGCCAATGGAGATTGTATGCTCTGTTCACGCAACACCGAAACTCGTAATCATCTTTACTTCGCATGTCCATACACTGAGGAAATATGGAGAAGCTTAACTCAGAAAATCATGCAACATCGGTATACAAATCAGTGGGATGAGATCTTGGCGAGTCTAATGTCCAATACAATGGACAAAATCAATCAATTCTTGCTCTTTTCAAGCTACTTTGCATTGCATATGGAGAGAAAGGACCAACCGAAGGCATGTAGAAACACCTCAACCACCATCGAGCCTAATCAAGTTCATAGATAAGCAAATTCGGAACCGTATATCAACAATTAGAGAGCATGGAGATGCACATTTGGAAGGGGCCATGGAAGCTTGGTTTAATACAAGATGAAGAGCAACCCATAGGAAAAGTGTAGTTTAGGATTTCAAATTCTTTAATTCAATCATTGTTATACCCCATATCATGAAGATGTAAAAACTTGTTTTTTAGACTTGAATAAATTTGACATTCAATTCAAAAAGAAAAAGAAAAAAAGAGTAAAAATAAGGACGTATATTACATGACGATTTTCAGTCCGTCGACACAGTTTATGAAATCAGACGAAGTGATGATGGTTTTGCTTATTCGACACTAATCCAATGTTTGAGAAAGACGCGCAAAAACAAGCGATTGCTTTGCGACTTGATAATTTAATATCTCAGATTCACTGTACTCTGGCGATACATGGACCAATGAGTAACAGATCGAGTTAGAGATGGGACCGGAAGTAACGGTGAATTGAAGTATGAGATCTCCCAAAACGCGTATAGTAATTCATACAGTTCATATATTCTAAGAATCATAATATTTGTTTGTAGATGATCAACTCGCAATCATCACCAACTTTGATTTGAGAGAGCAACATATTTAGTTTTTCTCTTGTGAATCATTCATCAGTAAGGTAATTCTCTTCTACTTGTTTGTTATTTCTTTGATTAGCTTTCAAATATTGAAATGTGCATACTTATTTATACGATTTGGAACTACCTGGTTTATAGCCATTTGGTTTAGTAATTTGGAATGGTCCATGTTTGGTTTTTGGCACAATCAGTTGCTACAGCGATAGAGATTATGAACACTTCTAGTCCTTCTAGCCACACGAACACAAACCTAACCTGCTTTACCGATGCGGCATGGAGAGCAGATACAGGTGAAGCGGGTTTTGGTTGGATTATTCGAGATCGGAACAACAATCTTTTCCTCCAAGGGTCGGGTTTCGCCGATCAAGTCTCGAACCCACTTATGGCTGAAGCCTTAGCAATGAGAGAAGCACTCATCCACGCTAGTCGACTCAACCTCCGGCAAAATGAAAGTAGCATCAGACTCCAAAAACCTGATTTCCCTCATCAACAAGGGAAAATACCAAATCGATATCTATGGGGTAATTCAAGACATAGCTAAGATGGCCATGGATATCGACATTGAAGCTTTCGTTTCCATTTCTCGCAATTGTAATAGCGAATCTGATCAGATCGCAAAACTTGCTTTGTTTTCTGGTCAGGTTTTACCCGTGCAAAACCCAATTTCAGTTTTATGAAAAAAAAAGTCAACTTTTGACCCCAAAAAAAAAAAAGGAGTGGTCCATGTTTGGGCTATATGAGCCGTACTACCTCTTTATTGTTTTATTCGGCTTTATTGGTTAAAAAAAACCTAGTATCGATTCCACATTTCTCATTACTATTTTTGGTAACGCTCTTCGTCTCTCAACCTTGATCCCAAGCCTGAGATTGATCTCGTCGGTAGACTCAGGATTTGAGGTGAATTTCCGAGTATCGTCATTTATTGTACGTAGAGTGTTTTTTTTCCTTCCAATGGTTGGGATGCGAGAGATGTATTTGTGTTTATCAATCGTTATTTGTTACAATTAGGAGACTAGATGATCATTGAACAATACTAACTTCGTGTTGATCCATTCTGATTTTCCTAACTCAATAGTTTATGTTTCCTTGTGTCCATAACATACTTTCTCTACGATATATTAAACTTTCTCCTTCTATCTAATTTCATGATGCCAAGCCCTAGAAATATTAACTAAAGACATTGGGTTCTTTGTTTTTTTTTTCAAGCCCTAGAAATATATATACTTGATGAGGAATTCTCTTCCAAGAAAAAAACCTACCATGGACTCATTAGGTGGCTGGAGAACTCAAATACCACCTGGTTCACGCCTGAAGATCGTCAACAAGATGTAAGTTTATGTGTTTACAAAGGAGTTATAATGGTGTCATAGTGAAATTGCTCAATAATTCTTTTTTTTTCTTTACTTGCAACTTTGCACAGATTGGAAACACTAAAGAAGCGCCTTCCATTTTCTGGAGCAGAGGGAACTAATTACGAGCTTAGAAGAATTGCTTCCAGATTCGAGGAGAAAATTTTCAGCAGTGCCGATAACCAGGTAATTTAACTTCCCTATGAACATATATTTTTGTTTCGTTAGTGTGGTAAAGCAGTGGGTTTAGAGGTCCAATGGTCTTCTTAATAGTTTCTGAGTATTTATAAACTAACTATGGTTTGTTTTGGTATGAAGCTTAGCACCAATATATATGGTATATGAAATCCATGTATACCTTATTTATATTCTTTGATTTTGACTTTCAGACTGATTACCTTCGGAAAATATCCATGAAGATGTTGATTATGGAGACTACACCGCAATATGCGGCTGGATCTTCCTCATCTATCCCTGCTTCTAATAACAGTCTACCCTTGGCTCTTAGTAAATAAATCTTTTTTTTTACCGTCATTAAAGTATCTTCATTCATGTATTAGCATGCATAAGCTTGTTTTGGTGTGCATTTTCTTGGTGTAAGCTATGCATATGCACGCTTCATGTGACATTGTCCCGCTTTGTTTGTTACGCGTTTTGCTTTCTCTGTTTTTACTGAGTTAGAAATCTTGTCACGGTGCTTTGTGAACATAGGTAATAACAATTCAAGTCCTTCTTCTCTTGCAAAAGGAGAACCAACCAGGAATATAGGTGACTGGAGAACTCAACTGCCACCGGATTCACGTCAGAGAAATGTTAACACCATGTAAGTTCATTACACATTTGTATTCTGTCACTCCAAAGTTAAATAAATAATTATATGACCAGAATTACTTGACATATGAGCAGATTGGAAACACTAAAGAAACATGTTTCAAATCCTGGTCAAGAAGAAATTAACGAGCTCATGAAAATTTCTGTGAGCTTCGAGAAGTTAATTTTCAACACTGCTATAAACCAGGTTTGCCTCCAAGTTGTTATCATAGTGTAAAAACATGTAAGGAAACGGTGAATTATTTTTCTTCCAAATTAAATGTTTAATTATCCTTGGGAATGGTGTTTTTAGTTACCTCTAGGAAATGCAATTCTACCATTTGTGGATCTACATACCAAAACTTTTGATTCTTTAGTGTGGTAAAATAGATTATATATTAGGAAGATTCTGACTTTCAGGTTGATTATTCTATGATCTCCAATAAGTTTTAATGTCTATACCTTGTTGATATCATCCCTTTTTGTATGTTGTGTTTATTTTGAGTTTCAGGTTGATTACTTTCGCAAAATATCCTTCAAGATGCAGACTACAGAAGAAGGCGAAGTAAACTTGGTTCGAAGCGGTCTTTCGCAGTTGAACATTTCAGGGAAATTCCATATGTACACATCTTGAAGGCCTTGAAACCTCCAAATTTGAACGCATGATCAATAAAATGGTTTGATTTATCAAGTCTTCTTCTTTTTGTGTGCGTATAATTTTTCGTTGTGCTCATCTTTTTGTCATTTGTTAAGACTTTGTCTTTTGTGAAAGTTATAGGCCTTTGATATGAAAGAAGAAACTGAAGATGTTCAATAATTTTATATGCTTTAGAAGTCTTCTTCTTTTTGTGTGTGTATAATTTTTCGTTGTGCTCGTGTTTTATAAATAACCTTCATATCTAGGAGACGAAGACCACGATCTTTAGCTTATGGGTTTCTACAAAATATATCTCATTGCCCGATTTTCCAAATTGGTGGATCGATAAAAGGCGGGTAATCGATAAAATACTAGCTAACTTGGTTAGGATGGTGCCTACTTGACAATAGAAGGTTATATAGTTCTCATCAAGTTCAAATGATATTGACAGAACCTATCAACTCTCCACTTCGAGTTGAATGGATTTCTTTGAGCAAAGGAAAGCACAAGTAGCTAATTTTGAGTTTTTTTGTTTTAGGTTTGAGTCGAAGACTTTGTTACTTGTCGGATTGTAGAATTTGAGTTTCATTTTCGAATTGGGATTTGGACTGGTTGATCATTAGTGTATTCTTTTTGCTTAATGACTTGTTGCTTTTTTCAAGTTTCTCTAATCAGGATTCAGGAATAATGAAACCAAAGTCTTACAACATGTTCACACGACACTTTTCAAATCAATCTAACTTTATTTGAATAATTCTTTGATTAAAACTTTAAGGTCCATTGAAATTTGCACATCTCATCATTACCGGTTTAATTTCAATCTCCTTTTACATGAATAATGCTTTGGCCTTTGTCTAAGACTCTTAGGTCCATTGAAATTTGCTCATTCATAATACATGGTTTTGTTTCAATCTCTCTTTGTCTAATGATACATGAAACAAGTTTTGTAGTCTCTTTGCTTATGATCCGCGGGCTGGCTGCTTGTGGCCATGCGGTGCGGGCATAGACATATATTTAAAAACCGCATCCGCGATGGACCAGCCCGCACAGTTTGAAAAACAAAAAATCCGCTGCAAGTTGGGCCACTTGGACACGGACTGGCCTATCTGATATCTCTAAATTTAAGGCCGAAGGTAGAACAAAAAGGTATTGTTTTGTAGATGCGTTAAATATTTAGAGAAACTCTAAGAAGAATACATAGATACACCAAAGAGTAAACAAAGTCCAGAACTAATATGTATGATGGTTTTATAAAGTCAATGGTTCATTAGAAAAGAGGAAAATCGAAAACCAATGAGACAACAAACCGGATGGTATAGTAGCTTCCAGGTCTAAACCGAGCAGCAAAACTACTTCCAAAGCAACCACAACATACCAAGGGGCAATAGCTCAACAATATCTGAGTTTAGCAATACCGTCTTAGATGAATGATATTACAACTTGACTTAGAAGATTTGGATTTTGATTTTGGTTAAGGTTTTTACTTTGAAGGATAACCGGTTGTGGGATAGCCCGGTGCAGGAGGGTAACCATGACCGGGAGGTGGATAGCCTGGAGCAGGAGGGTAACCATGGCCAGTTTGTGGATAGTAAGGCTGAGGATAACCAGTGGCTGGAGGGTAACCGGCATAGGGAGGGACAGGTTGATCAATGCGAGACATTTGCTGAGCCGGTGGTACTGACATTGGTTGAGAACCAAGCACACCATCTCTTTTGTCCATCTCAATTTTGTGTTGTGTCTGCATACACGCGCAGACTCTGCGAAAATCAAGACCAGAGTACAAAATCAGCAATGATAATTATGATGCATAAGTAAATATACACAAATGACAATATTTTTGTTATGAGTTTTTAAGCTAAATTCGATGTAGCCAAAGCGATCCAGCGACATGGAAGATTAAGGAGATTATACGTACGTGCAATAGACCATATCAGCCAAACAAGAAAGAATCTGAGAAGCTTCAGAGAGTTCATCACTTCCTACAATGCACGCGACAAGAGAGAAAATGCAAGCGATTTGGTTGATACAGAACATAAATCCCTGCAAAACCGTGTTAGAAGATAGGTAAATGTTAGTACACACAAATGTGTATTCTCCGAAAAGTGAAGACAAAAGAGGGGTATAAACTTAGAGAATATACAATTATGCAATTGTCACATTTTGTTGTATGGATGTTGAATTCATCTTGCAACATAAAGCGAGTAGATGCCACAGAGTTTCCAAAACAAAGACACACCTGAAAAAATAAATTCCTCAGTAATGTTAACATCACAAGATCATCGAAGAATGTGATTTAAATTCGACAAATTCGCGATAGTAAATCAGTATTTTGTTCTGAAAAATTCAGATAATATTAAAGGCTTTTACCTCAGTAGCAAGACAAAATTGAGGGCATTTGCTTTCTCCACACCTACCACTACAAGGCATATAACCACCACAACAAGTGTACCTTCACAAATACAAAACAACAAAAATAGCATTTAAGAGAAATACAAATCATTGCATAATCTGGTCAGTTTTCTACAGAGAGTAGAATTTAATACCTTGACATGTCATTGTAAAGTGCTCTCTTTCGAAGTAAGTATGAAACACAAGGTCCACTACAGTAAAAATAAATTGCAGATGTTTAGATGTGAACCAAATAACATACAAATATACAATCATCATTCAATAACAAATACATTTGTATATTTCATCACCAAAGGTTCTCTCTCATCTACTACAAGGAGTAACAACTTTAGCATTTCATTTCATTTGATTTAGTATTTGTTTTTGAGTGACAACAAGAAGCTGATAAAACTTAGCACATAAGATGTATTTGAAAATCTATGTAAGAATTTGAAATTCTTATCAAATTCATTGATTTTAAAACTAAAAATATATATTTCAACTAGCTTTTAGAAATCCTTTCAAAATAACAATGTTCACACTCAAATTTGAACATTGATTTTTTTGGTTTAATATGAAAACACTTCCAAATTTGTTTTAAAAATCCAATATGAAATCAAATCTAGATCAAATGCAAAAAGAAGTCAGATATTATTGAATAACATCAGGATTCTAACTATTATTTAGAAATCATTAAACGAATAACACAAATTTTCACAAATATATTGAAACTAGTAGATCCAATAACACAATATATTCTTGATTAGTTTTGTAAAAACTCTACTTCCTGTTCTGGAATTAACAAAGCCAAATATCATCAACTGTTTAATGTAATAGACAGAGATAAATTTAAGAAAAAACCAGGAGAATAAAATGAACTGCTTACCACAAACACGAGAAGAAACAATCTGTAAAAACCAAATCAATAAGAAAAATTTATAAGAATTAACCATATAAACATAAAGTTTTAGAATTAAATATCCCTAATAATGTAATAGACGACAAATAAATAAAAAACATAAAGGTTTCAAGTAATAGATAATTACAGGGAGTATCGGACGAGACGGTGCTCATAAGATCGGAGTGCCACAAATTCCGATAACTTTGCCGGAGCTGCATCTTTTCAAGCTTATCTTGAGACCTCGCCATGATTTTGAACAAAAGACACAAATCTCTTCACAAGAAAATTCGATTTAGGGAAAACTAGAATTCGTGTAATACAACCAAAATGAAAAGTGAAACAATGCAAATCCGAAAAAGGTAACAAAATGAAGTAACGTTTTTAATTTTTTCTTTTATTGATTTGGAAACAAACGCAGAAAATTTACAAAATTTTGTTTTTCTCCCTCTCTTTTTACTTTTTTTTTTTGTGTGTCTTTTTTGAATTTTTTTAAGTATTAGTTGTTTTTTTTTAACTTATTGTTTTGTCGTTTTAAAAAAGTTTTATTGTTTTCGACTTGAATTTCGCTCTTCTCGAGTTTTACTGGTTGAATTAAAACTCTTTGACCCATTGGAAATGCCGAAATTTCAGAATAATAAATATTTATTTGACAACTTAACCCTTTTAAATTTTTTGAAAAGGGAAACTAATAATAATACTATAATTTTATTACTATGCTACTATTTTTTCAATTTTGATTTTTGACCATACCATAGTGGCACAGTCATAAAATTATCATGAACATTGCATCAACTCATTTTTCTTCGATTAGATTTTCACTGTCTATGATCAGTCAAAATGGTGCATCGCTTTAAATCCTTTAAAAATTGGTTGAGCAAGTTACTCATCAACTACATTCAGGACCGATCCAACCAAATATGTGGCCCAAGGCAAAAAAAAAAAATTAAAAAAATTATTATTTATTTATTTTTTAAATATTAACCTATAAAAATATAATAGTTCATAAACTCATATATATTTTATTTTAATGGTCCAAAACACTTTTATTTATGGTACAAAATTTTTTTTGTATGTAGTTTAGATAACTTTTTTTACAAAAATGTGGCCCATAAATTAACTTACATATAAAAAATGTGGCCTAAAAATTAACAAAAAATATTGGTGGCCCTAGGCCATTGCCTAACCTGCCTCTCATCTGAGCCGGGCCTGACTACAATCGCACCAAGATTATTTGGACTTAGGTCCCGATTGTCATTAGTATTAAAAAAAAAACATTAGCTCACACTCAAGTAAATTTGGAACTCCCTTTTCGCAGTGACACGGTATTAAACACTCATACTATAATAGGTTCTAAAATTATAATCTTATTTTCGTCCTACAACTTAACTTTCATTTACGGTGGTATTGGGGAATAGGAATGATAGGATAAATTATTTTGTAAATTGATGAAAGTTTTCTTTAAAAAATATTAACTGCAAATAAACAAAATGATTGTAGTAAAAACTCTCGAATATGCTCAAGTCTCAACTACAAATTAAATAATTTATAAAAATAAAAATTAAAAACATTTTGAACAGCAATGCCAAAGGCAGAATTAGATTCTAAAACATACGATTGTTTAGTAATATAACAACAAAAGGAACTTTTGCTCTTACATCATGCAGATAGAAAGACCAACAAATTTTAAAGTTAAACTATTTGGACCTAAGTTTCTTTTTATTAAGCGATAGTGATTTGATGATTAAAAAGTTGGAAACTTGAAGTTAATTTGTCAATTCATAAAATTTGATTCCCATCTAAACTCTATCAGTTCGGTTTTGATTTCAGTTTGGTTAGTCAAGACAATATCATATTTTACATTCATTAAAAAAGATACGCAGACGTGTTATTCGACGACTACACTCATAGTCTCGGCTCGTATTACTTCTCCTTATACAGAATAAAAAAGAATTCTTATTTGGACAATTGGACCTAAGCATTTAGGTTAAAATGTAAGACATATAAAGTATAAGGACATATTAATGGAAAAAAAAAAAAAAATTCCGCCCTTATAAATACATCAGTCACCAGACAAAAGAAACTTGACCTGTCATGTCTTGGTTCTGAAACAGAGAAAACTCACAAAACAAAAACTTCTTTTGGGGAAAAGATTCTCTCTCTTTTTTTTTGCCAATTTTGGTAAAACAAAACCAGAGTTTGACTTCTTTGTTTTATTTTCATCACACTAAAAACCAAAATGGCTTCTTCTTCAGATCTTTATATATTTGATGGTTCTTCATCATCATCTTCTTCAATTTTCATAAACTCTAGTCCAGAAATGTTTTCTTCAGACACAACAACAACAACTACAGACATGTTCTGTAACAACGAACTTTACTCTCTTAACGAAGCTCTCAATATTTTTGACCATTTTACCCCTCAAATCCTCTCTTCATCTCCTCCTAGTGAACTTCTCGGAACCCTAACTCTCTCTCATCAAATTCCCACCGGAATATATTCAGATTTCTCTGATTCCGTTAAAACAGAGCGGTTTTTCGACCGTAATAACCATACGGAAATGGCGCGAAGCTACGGTGCGATAGAGAATGTAGGGAGATATATGCAGAGAAGCTTTAGTACTAATTCTGTTGATGAAAAACCGAATCAGCTCCCGTTTGATATTCCGATAATGGAGTCGTCAGATTTCAGTTATAATACCTTAAACTCGCCGGAAAATGCTTTCTTTTCCGGTCAGATGATGCGACGAGTCTGTAGCACCGGAGATTTGCAGGTATGTGTGTTTCTTGCTCTGTTTTTAGGTTAGCTATAGTAAATGACTAGCCCTATAATTTAAATAGTGTATTTTATCGCATGTGTTTTTCAAAACTAGCCACCATAATTTTTTTTATAGAAATTGATGTTATTTTTATTTTTTTTAGTTCTTCTAAACCAAATCATAAATTACAATGTAACTAAATACAATCTAATAGTGAATCAAACTTCATAATACAAATAGTCAAATCCAACAAAAACGCATTTATTTTTGTATTGAAAACTGAAAAAATCATCTAATTTGGAACAAAAAATTTCTTCTAAAACATCAATTAAAATTGGAAGGAGGGAGTATAATATAGACTAGCCGGTCTGTAAACCACTGTATAACATACTCCTTCCGTTGCAAATTAGTTGTCGTTTTAGACTTAATTTTATGTTTCAAATTAATTGTCGTTTCCAATTTTCAATGTAATTTTTAGCTTTGAATACCAACTTTAATCTCAAATTTTATAAGAATACCAAGAGTTAACTTTGTTTTTAAGGGTATAATAGAATTTTTATTATGTTTTCTTAATATACGTGAAATCATGTAGAATGACAACTAAATTGCAACAGAGGAAGTATAGACGTATATGGGCGGTGGACCACCGTATAACGTATACGCATAGGATTTTTTATTCCATTTATTAGATTATTCCGTACTATAAGTTTACTTAAAGATTGATTTTTATATTCGTTTCTCAGAACGTAAGAAAAAAATTCACAGAGCAAAAATCGTCGTCGACATTTTCAGACGAGCAAAACTTTAAGGTGGGACGTTACAGTGCAGAAGAACGTAAAGAGAAAATCTCAAAGTATAGAGCTAAACGAAACCAGAGAAATTTTACCAAAACTATAAAGGTAAATTTTTATTACATTTTCCAAATACTGAAAGCATTAGTTGATTCTTTATTTTGATTATATAATCTCTTTTGTTTGTTATAAATGGAAACCAAAAAAGTATGCATGTCGGAAAACATTGGCGGACAGTAGACCTCGAGTACGTGGCAGATTTGCACGTAACGACGAAGTTGTAGAAATCCCCAACATTGAAGACGACGACACAGAGCTTTGGGTAAATCAAATTTGGAAAATATAAATACTTTTGATTCTCAAAATATGAAAACTAGATCACTAATGTAGTATTAAAATTATTGTGGGCAGAAACTAGATGGGCTGCATGAGGAAGATGAAGCTTTCGTGAGTGGCTTTGTGGTGCAACAGTCTCATTTGCAATACACAACTTCTTCTCCTTCTTCTTCTTTATTATGGTGAAACACTCTTAATAATTATTAGACGAAGAATGTAAATTTTAATAAGTTACATTGTATTTGTTTTTAGTTATTTAACTTTTCTGTTTTATTAGTATCGAAAAATGTCATTTGTCTTTTCCTTTTTGGTTTGTATGTTAAAATTTAATATTTAATAACTTTATTTCAACGTATGCACAGATTCCTGACTCAAGGAGAATATTCTTTATCATTATGTCAAATTTATAAGAATTTTGATGAGTGGACTGAAACATTAATTGATCCTTTATGCCCTTTATCATGAAAATATAATCCCAATTCCCAACCATAGTGGATCAAGATCCTCTTTTGGTCGTGTTAGTGCACGAATTGAAAGCATAGGGAATTAATTACTTGCTTAAGTCAAATGACCTATTACTGAATAGTGAATATACACATCGACAAACCAAAACATGTAACTTAGTTGTTTGCATAAATATTCCTTGATCTATAGTACTACATTGTGACATCGACGCGTCTTTGAATGCATTATAATATTTTGTGAAGATTAAAGTTCGTTCGTAAACCCTAGCTGATCAAAACAAAAAACCCAAGCTGGTTTTGTGTCATAATTGCTTGATTTTTAAAATATATGATCATAATTGAGAAGCCATATATATATATATATAAACATGAGTATATGTTCCTTTTTTATTTTCCAAAAAAAACAAATTCGTGTATAATATATATATAATTTTTCCCCTATACATTATCCCTTGCTCCAATCACAATTCAGTTCACCTGAAGTCAAATAATATTATTCTAGTAATGCAACTCTTATCATTAAGAACACTTGAGGAAAAATACCTTTTAGCATAATTAGTAATTTGACTGAATAAATCTCTAAAATCAGAAAAGTGATAGAAAACCAAAGAAGAAACGGAGAAGCTCACATGTGTTTAAAATTGTTTCTTTTCCATTGTGGAGGGGAAAAAAATCCCGTAAAGGACTGATAATAGCACTTTCAAGAAGGAGGATTCATCCATTTATTTTAAATATGGGAGATTCTAAAAAATAAATAATATTTTTGGCATATTTAACAAGAAAGGTATTTCGAAGTGATGTCAAATCCAATGGCCATTATTAGCCTGTGATAAGAAATTATAAAAAATACTAATCATGACTTAGCACACAAAGAAACTTCAAGTTTCAAGTATTGGGCGGCATGTTCTCCCTATATATATGTCATTAGCTACTAATAATCAATTTATTCTTTTATGCCTCCTCTTCTTTTTAAAATGTACTCTATTTTTTAAGTTAAAATAAATCAAGTTGTTTCTTTGTAAGGAAATAAGTGGTATGGTTTGATTAATTGATATATAAATTATTTCTTATTGGACAGCATGTTATTATTATTATTATTTTTTTATAACCAAGGGGTAATCCGGGTTTTTACCACCCGACTAATCCCCTAGGATGAGTGTAGCCGCCGAGTAGCCCACTCACCGGATTTTCTAATGGGCCTAAAACATGACACTATTTCGACTAGCCAAATGGGAATAACTAGATAATTCCACGCTTGAAGAGAATTGAACTCTGGCCTAGATCCACAGAGTAATTCCTTCCTCAAGTGGGAATCACTAGCCCACCACCACTTATTATTATTGAGGGAAAAAAATCGTTATTTCATATGGTTCTCCGTGCAAGTCGGTGACTCTTTTACCATGCTGCCTCGGTCCCCTTCCTTATCCGGTGAAACCCATATGGACTTCTCTAGTCGATAGCCATCTTTGATAAGATTTTGTCTGATTTTCAACTCATATGGAAGTGGTTTGTCTTAGGTCACTTCAAAGGAGATGCGCCTATGCTGTAAAATACGGTATTCAAGATCAATATTACATGATATGAAATTAGACTTACTTTTATTTCTCAGTTAAGTTTCTTTTGAAATGTCTGATTTTAACGTTAGAGAATTTTCTTTCTAATTTTCCCAAAAATCTTATTGACAATGTTATATGTGCATGCGGAGCCGACTTTGATTTTTCATGGGCTCCAAGTAAAAAAAACTTGGCTCATTAGTTATCTTTGAAAAAAACGAAAATCTGTCTATTAAATGAGTCTCAAACCTGTTACCTCTACGTTTCAAAGAGAGAGCGAATTACCAGCAGATCTACTTAAGCTTTTGTTAACATTATTGATCCCTAAACGTGATAAATACTCCGGCGGCCCCAAGCACATGTTTGTACAACTTGTAGCTAGGCAAGCACATAAATACTCCGGTGTGCATGCCTAGTAGCATCCCGACCGAACGATCGATTCGATCATCCCCAATAGTATTCCTAAAGATGCGTCTCTCATCTCCTAGAGGACGAAACTACTACGTGGTGCTCTCAAGACTATTCTCCAAATTAAGGCACTCAAATTCTAATGCAGCGGATCTACAATCTCGTACAGTAGATCCAAAATCCGGTCCGAACATATATACACGTTTGTTCCATGTTTTTACAGGTTCAAAAGCATGATTTCGTTAAAATGTTTACCAAGTTTTCATATTTGTCACGTTTTCGAACATTATTTTTCAATACATTTAAGCGTATTATATATATAACAAATGAAATGTCAGTAATTTGCTAAACTAGTATTTTATTGTTTTATATAATATAAGTTTTTCGTTATTAAATTATTTGATTATTCCACAATTCATCTAGCATACTAGTGAAGCTCATAGTTATTACTCTCTCTGTTGCATATTAGTTGTCGTTTTAGGTGATTTCACGTCAATTAAGAAAACACTTAAAAAATCTGTTTTACCCCTAATTAATGTGTTTTTCATTTGATATGTGTAGTTAATAAGCTAAAAGAGTATAAATAAAATCGGAAAATCAATCATAAATTTGCATTGAAAATGTAAAACGACAACTAATTTGATACAAAATAAAAAGCGTAGAATGACAACTAATATGAAACGGAGGGAGTAGTAGGTAGTAATTAATGTTTAGTGTTGATACTGTCTACATGTACATGACGACTACAAAACACTTTAACAAAATGTAAAATACGTTTTTATGATCTGACGACTACAAAACAGTAACAAAAATGTAAAATACGTATTTATGATCTATCATGTAATTGATCAGAGAAGCTGAGGAATGACAGCTTCATTAGGAAATTTGAATAATACTTTTTAAGTGTTAAATTTAAGGGAATCTAAAAATGATTCTTCTTCGTGTACCAAATATCTCAATATTTAATGTGAGAAAAACAGTCATGGAAGGACCCTTTTATGTATTGGGCAATGTTAATATATAATCGACTAACCAAAGCATGATTCCAAAGTTGATCTTTTTGACCAACCGCATTATATTTTCGTTAATTTCTTTGTTTTGTCTAACCGTACGTGCTAATATATTTTTTCCATCAAATATTACAATAAACCTGGTAAATCATAATTTGTTTTTATTAGAGATACGATAGCTTAAAGATTGTTTTTCATAACATTGTATGATTTTAACTATCTAAATAAAAGAATTCTACATGTAGGTTCTAAACTTCTAATATTCGAGCGAGACTACAAAAAATATTGCACGTTTTCACATGTCTGCAAATATAGATCGTTTCTCTTCAAAATGTAGCACTTTGGATTCGATTTTTTTGGGGGTTGAATTTTTATGCATGTTATATTTTGTATATGGTATTAGAATTTATCGGTTGTATAACTATAAATTGTTATTGGCATGCAGAAAGTAGCAAATATTTTTGGCATATGTACCTACATGTGAGAAGTTTAAAAAGACGAAGACTTTTGCATGTGTTAGCTACGGTGTTAACTTATTAATCATGAGCAACTATCATTTCGTTTATGTCACTAATCGTTGATTCGTTGTGTTGATTAAAGTATGGCATTTAAAGGAATATATCTAATTTTCGAGGGTTCTTTTAATAAAAATTAAATATGCCCTAGAGAGAATAAGTTTCTAATTTGATACCAAACAGCTTGTACAATAACCTTTTTCTTTAATCAGATCGTTTTTTCATGTATGCATGAAACAGTTTTTTCATTTTTTGGGGTTAAAATACTTATCTGCTAAAAAAAATAAAAAGTCGAGTTGAGTATAAATTAAGATACGTTTGTATACGTATGTGGAATTCATATTATATAGAAA
This sequence comes from Arabis alpina, assembly GCA_900128785.1. Classification (NCBI taxonomy): domain Eukaryota; kingdom Viridiplantae; phylum Streptophyta; class Magnoliopsida; order Brassicales; family Brassicaceae; genus Arabis; species Arabis alpina. The sequence goes on along the minus strand of LT669793.1, from coordinate 32,913,797 downwards.
AAGGCGAATGCATCATGTGGCAAACTGGTGTCGAAATAGAACTTTTTGTGAATTGTGATCTTAAAGGAAGTAATGATGATTTGAGCTCAATTAGTCCTTCTTTACGGAAAATTGTTTATATTCTCTTTGTTATGCTCCCACTTGACGAGATATAAAAGGGAGACAAAAACAAACAAAAATGAAAATTACATCGATCTTTTATCGTTAGAAGAAATCCCAACATTTAAAGTTTTTAAATTTCTGAATCTAAATATTAGAACATGGTAGATGAAAACGCTTTCATTTATAGCATTTTTGAAAAAGATATTCAAGATTCAGGTGAAATAGAACTCTATACTGATTTACCAACACATGCAGGCTTCAATAGATTGTTAATCTTCTATTCTTATGAATCAATATAGTTAAGTGTATATTTTTCTCTTGGGTTGGCTTTTCATTTCTCCAAAAAAGCATTATATATGAGAGAATAAATTTCCACTTTTATACTTCTAAAAAAATACGATGACCAGAAAAACTTTTGAAAAATAAATTCCATGATCATGAAGTGAATAACGTACCTTCTTGGTGATGGCTTTTTCTTTTGTCTTTTCATAATAATTATGTATTTTCACCTATGGGTAGTTGGCATTTAAAGATTTGTGATCATAAAGCTTGTCGAGGAAATAGATAAAGTCAAGAATATCAATCAATTAAGAGTTAGTGTAGACATAAAATTAAACAAATGTCGTTGAAAAAGTGGTCAAAATGCTACCTACACAGTCCTTTTGTAGCATATGAAAATACAAAGAAATAAGAATTGAAAAACAAACACTTTAAAAAATATTCCTCCAACGTGGGACGAACCTTAATATTCATTTTTATCGATTTATCTGATCATTACAATACATTTTTGTTGTTGTTGTTGTTGTGTGTGTGGGCTTGTGGGGTATCCTTCCAACTTACTCCACAAATGCAAACTAGTCTACAAACAGAATATATATACATAACCCCGGTAAATCCCGGACCAAAATCGAGATTAACCCCAATTTTTGTAGAAAGAAAAGTATTTTGTCATTTAAAACGTTTACAGTAGTCAAAAGAAAACTATAAAGTTTTTCATAGATAATAGTACGTCATAGTTTTAATTTTGAGTTACTCTGCTCCAAGGCTCTGCCGCTTACCATCCTGTTCCATCGGCCTTGGTCGCAGAAGCTTTGGCTCTAAAAGCCGCTATTCACGCAGCTATAGCCTCGGATTTCAGAGACCTACAAGTCTTCTCGGACTCCCACACATTGATCACTTTCCTTAACAATGGAGAAGAGGTTAATGAGTTGAAAAGCATTCTATTCGACATTCGTTGTTCGATTAGTTCCTTTTCTTCTTCTATCACTTTTAGTTATGTTTTCCGCAAAGACAATTTGGTTGCGGATAATTTGGCAAAAGAGGCTTTGCGTCTCAGTTTAGCCACTTAATTTGTATGGCACGTTTTCTATTTTAAATGAAAGTAATGGTTTGAATAAAAAAAAAAAGTTTTAATTTTGATCCCTGTGACAACTCTTTTACGAATTCTAGTGGAACTTGATCCTTTGTATTGATCCATATAACGACCCTTCTATTCTTTCTATCAAATGACTGTACCAAAAAAAATTTGGTTTATAATATAGTACATGCATATTTCAAAATTTTCTTTTGTACTTAATTAGTTTTATCGATTCAAAATAATATAATTCAGATCGTAAAAGTGAGTTAATATGAACTTAAAATTTGTTTGTTTTTCATATTCTCTTCCTTTTCAAGTAATCTTTCAGGCTTTTTGTAAACAGAAAGTTTCTTTTGAATTTTAGGGTTTATGCTTTGATTTAATGAGTTCCAAAAGCATCCCATTTGGTTATAGCTATGAGGATAGAGTCTTCTTCATGATCTTTTATTTTTTTGCGTTACGCATCGCAATCTGTGGTCTACCAATGTCTGGTGGAAACGAAATGGACGGAGACATAACGATACTCCAAAATCTCCAAACTTGCTGGTAAAATTTATTGGTAAAAATATCAAGAACATGATTAATGTCATTCGCAGCCCATACCTATACCAAGGCAATGAAGCTCTGGCTTGACTCTCGATGACACTAGGTGAGCTACCAAGTGACTCTGTTTTTTTTTAAGTTTGTTTTCTTTTTCTTGATTTTAGAACCATATAACACAAAGTCGCATTCGTTGTACAAAAGCTTTGATTTGAATACAATTTAACATTCAATTCAAAAAAAAAAAACACCATTTATTTTTAACTAATTTAATTACTATTGCATTTGAATCTATGTCTGATTACAAAAAGAAAAACAAAATTCCACTACATATTTAATCAACTACAAAGTAAGTTCTTCAAGTGAACAAAGCAAAAACGACAACTCTGAAAGCTTTCTTCTGTTACCCGAAACGTTTTCTGAAGAGGTTATGTCGTTTAGTAGGGTCTTTAGGTTTCTTAGAAGCAGATTTGTTGTATTCCAAGTACGCCATGTTTCTTGAACCAGAAAAATTACTCATCGATCCATTGCTTCGTTTCAGTTTCCAGGATTGCAGAGCCTTACCGTCTGTATCTTCTTCGAGTTGTTCGAGACCAACAAGGTCGTCTCCAGCATTCAACACCTTTGCGAGAAGCGACAACTGTTCTTCTTGACTGTGGTAGCTCAAGCTTGAACCAGCGTCAGGAGGTGGGAGGCTTGTTATTACCTTAAAGCTATAACCTTGGTCGATCAAAAACTGCTGTCTTTTCGTTGAGTAATACATTTCCTGCAATTTCAACATTCACATATCCGTCAATTAGCACACGAGATCACACCAAGATAAAGCATGTTCATTCAGTTTCTTTTGGGTTTTCCATGTAATCGAAAACAGGTTTTTCACGAGTCTGGACTAGAACCAGAATTGCATTATGGTTTGCTCCAGGTTCTGTTTATTCGGTTTTAGAATTTTTCTACGGTTCAAGTTATTGTAAAGTTTCATACGGTTTGAAGAATTTCGGTATTTATGCGCACATCACCCAGATTCGTGATTTTACCTGAGTATCTGTAGAAACAAGTGAGTAGAAGAATGCATTGTACTCTTCTTTTCCACCAGCCATTCTATCTTCAAGTTTACCCTGTTATTTATCATATGGAGAAAATAAACTTAGTGGATCAAACCAACACGAGGAATTAAGAGAGAGAGAGAGACACGATGTGATGAGTAATAATATCGAAAATCAAACCTTAGCTCTAAGAATACGACCCAAACGCTGAGCCTCTTGACGCCTAGAACCAGCATGTGACGAAATTTGGATAATCACATTAGCTTCAGGAATATCTATGGAGTTATCACCAACCTGTAGTCAAAAGAAACCAACCCATTTATCATGTTCCTTGATGAACATGTAATGAACAATTATCTATAAGTCCATGTAAATGGAAAAGGAAACAATGCTATTACCTTTGACAAGAAGACAGTGTTCACGTTTTTACTTGTTTTAAACTGCTCGAGAATTTTGGTTCGTTCGATATGGCTGCACAGATTTGAACGAAAGGAGATTATCAGATTGGAAAAGTTGTGTGAAAACGCCAAAAAAGTGTGTTTTCAATACAAGTTTTTTAACCAACCTGGTTGCACCATAAATCATCGGTTTCCCGAGTTTCAATGCATACTCTGTAAGTGCAAAAAGATTGTCTGCAAAGACAATGATTTTATCCCCACGTTGTTCTTCATGGAAACGTATCAGAAACTCACAGGCTCTGAACTTGTTAGGGTTCATGACATAAAGTGCCTGCAGATACGAGAAGACAAGACATGTAAATATCAGAACAGCTCTAGAGGCTTACTAGCTCCAATTCCGTAGACAGTTCTATTAGAGCAATTACCAAATTATGAGAGACACTAAATGAACCTATTATATTGATGTTTACTATATTCTAAGGTTCCAGGCTACATAAAATTCAGGGACTCTCTAGAGCATCAGAGGAATCAAACATAAAGATCAGATATCTAATAAGACTTTTTTTTGTTTTATCAGAAAATTGCCGAGGATAATGGAGAACTATATAAAAAAGCTTATGTTCATGAACCTGTTTTTTCTTGGAGTTCTCTTTCTTCAGATATTCTGCAAAAAACTCTTTCGTCATAGGACACCATACTTCAGCACACTGAACATTTGCAATAAAGCCTCCTTTAACTAAATCTAGCCAATTAGCTTCATAAAGTTTCGGGCCAATGAGGAAGTTCAAATCTGTAATCCTATCGTCTTCTCTCACAAGGGTGGCTGAACAAAAAGATCAAAAGAGACTTAGCTTCTGAAATTGAAGTATAACACACACAAAAAGATAGATGAAAATGAACACTTCAATTACCTGTAAGTCCTAGCTTGCAGTGAGATTTTGTGATACTGATAACTTTCCTAAACATATGGGCCGGAACCACGTGCACCTATAAAAACAAACCGTAACACTTGAAAAGTCAGACAATGAATGGAAACTTGTTGTTTGTTGATCACAGGTAAATTTTGCATAAAGCAGCAAACACTAACTCCAATTCAAAGACACACATCACATTAAGAACTATTTGCTTACCTCGTCCATGAGCAATAACCCCCACTCTCTGTTTCTCATCTCTTCTATAATCTTCTCTGATTCCTCGGATCGTTTACCACCAAAGGCAACCATATTATAGGTTGTCACAACAATACCAGCATTTCCACGGAATCGTTCTTTACTATCAGAAGTGAAACGGCATATTTGGTCATCTCTTATATTAGACCACAACTTGAACTGGAAGGCCCACTGATCCACCGAGACAGCATTCGTAGCCAAACAAAGACAACTCTTCTTTATGCGGGCTGCTGCAGAAACACCAACTAGAGATTTACCAGCACCACAAGGTAACACTATAATCCCAGATCTTGCTCGTCCTGCATAATCAAGATTCTCGATCAGTCACAACCTTTCATGATAAATTACGATGATAACTATCTATTAGGAGATCACCACTAAGCTAGATCAGTCACTATATGACAATCCACAGCAACGTACAAATACAAGTATTGATGAAAAGTTGACAATCGTTGTATGACCAAATTACTAGAAATACAAAATGAGGACATAGACACTTACCATTCCCAAACATTTTGCTCAAACTTTTTTCCTGGTATGGCCTTGGTTGTGCGTGGGGCTTTAGTTCAATGTCAAGATCAGGATTAACCTGACAGACACCATCAAGTTATTAGCACTCATTAACATGCAGCGCATTTCTATCTGGTACTGGCCTGGAGTGTAATATATTTTTCTCACATTGTCGTTCCTGAAGTCATATTCCTCTAACATAGGGTAATTCAAGGCATGTGGCAAGCATTGCTGCTTCACATTTTCCACCTACGCACCAAGAGCAAAACAACATGACAATGCCAGTAAGAAAAGATCATAGAACATTACGGAAGTCATTAACAAGATTATATTTCACATGCCATTTCAGACGCATAAGGGGAAATTTACCTGTAGAGGGTCTATCTCAAATGAGTGAGTTTCTTTCTCTTCAGCTGCTGCTGCTAACTCTGCTTCATTCAACAGCTCCCCAGGTCCTGCTTCAAGTTCACCGCTTGTTTTGCCAATCGTGAATCCGTCATCGCCATAAGGCTGGCAAAAGAGTTAATATAAGTTGGTTTAACATACTGTGGAGAACCCAATGGTATAACAAGCAATCCCATATTTAATGAATCAAGGGGTTTAAGAAGGACGGATAATGAAGTCTATCTACCAACTGAAAACATAGTTCCAAAGAATTTAATCACGAAACCAAGTTGAGAACAACAGATCATGGTATGTATTCCCATCGAAGAAAAAATCAAGAAACCACGAAAAAGCAAACATAATGCACTAAATAGAGGAGTTGAACCTACCTCTGAACAATATCTAGCTTTTTTAATAACAGCATCACTGAGAAGCCTTTTCAACACCTGAGAGTGATTTTAACCACTGAGTAAAAAACAATGGAAAAACGAAACTAATATAAAAAAATACACAAGACCAAATAAAGAGGCTAAAGAATCGTGAACTTACATCCGGGAAAGGAGATTCAATAAAATACCGATTCTTTTTCAATACCAGTTTCACTTTCCCATAATTGGCAGTAGAATCATGAATAAAATCAATCATCTCCTTAGGTAGCTTAGTCTTAGACAATTTATTCAAAACAGAAATGATTGTTTCTGTCTCAAGCCCGACCGAAACAGCAGCATACAACGAATGAGGCGTTAAATTATACTCGTGCATCGACTCTGGCCTGATATAACAACAAATACACAAACAAATCAACATGAAGAAATTTTTCACTGAAGACCACATGACTATAAATGAATGATGAGCACCTGCAAACAGGTTCGGCTATGGCGATAAGGAAATCATAAGCTTGTTTGTAAAGAGGAGAAAAAGTTTCCAAGAAAATCCTTCCATCTTGACATGCCCATAAAGGTCTATTACCATGATCTGGCTTTAACTCCAATTTAGTAAAATCTGTATCCTTCTTCTCTCGTTCACCTTCAAAAAAACCATTACAATTCTCTATTCAATTCTATTACCATGTACCTATACAATACATAGAACTGTAGTCAATTTTACCAAGACGAGAATCCTCATCAACATCATCATCGTAATAGTTCTCTTCGTTTTGTATGTTCTTCATCTTTTGATCATCCTGAGAATTTTTTAGGTTTTACTAGTGAATTCAAGTAACTAACAATTTGTAGAGTCTTATTGAAGAAAACTAAATACGAACCTTCCCACCATACTTCATCTTCTTGCTAGATCTTCCTCGTTCACCTAAACATCAAAAATTCACAATGAGTTTTGGTATAGTTTCGTTTCCTCGCTGGATAATCTGAACAAACAATCCACAAAATCAGTATGATCGAGACTATTACCGTGTCCCATATTGATCGAATCGATTCAGAGATTGACTATTATCAATCCGTGAAAAGCAAACACGGCGGAGAGAAATCGGCGGCGGTGTGAAGTTCCGGTGTAAGATACTCGGCGGAGAGAAGATTGCGATTTGGATTAGGGCGAGTATCCGATTTCAAAACGGGTCGGGTAAGGCGAGTCGGTTACTAGTTTGGACGTGAAGGAAGAACTAAAATGTCTTTAAAGACGAGACATGCTCGTGGTATTCATAACTACTTCAAATCTCAAATAGCGGATATGGGCTTTAATATACATATTTAATATGGGCTTTTATTTTAAGATTGGGCCAATGCCTTTTTTATCCCAATCTCAATTATATATATTTTGTTTATTTGCTAAATTCTCAATTGTATATTACTAAGTTTGTAATAGACCAATTTCCAAAAATACCACTTTTTAAAGTTTTTTTCAAAAATACATTTTTTAAAAAAAATTCCCAAAAATATCACTTTTTTTTCCAAAGTTCCAAAAATACCACTTTTTTAAAATTCATTTTTAACATTCAAAACTAAACCCTAAACCCCAAACTCAAATCCTACTCCCTAAAACTATACCCTAATTTTGGAATAGTTAACCCAAACTCAAAAATATTAAATTCTAAATCTTAAAAATCAATTTTTTAAAAAAGGGCATTTTTGAAACTTTGGAAAAAATGTGGTATTGTTGGAAAAAAAACATTCAGGGGGTAGTTTTGAAAAAAAAACTTCAAAGTGTGGTATTTTAGAGAATTTCTCTTTGTAATAATACCTAACTAAATAAAGATTGAAGATATGATTAGAGAAGATGAAAATTTTTTCTTCCCTAATTTTAGATTTTGATCTGAGATCAGTCTTATGTCCTTTGAACAACATCACTACACTACACTATTTTGATTGTATTAAATAAAATAAATACAGTATTATTCCCTCCGTTTTATTTTAGTTGTCGTTTTAGGTGATTTCACGTTAACTAAAAAAATATTTCATTGTTTTGTTTTATTCCTAATTAAATGTTTTTTATTTGATTTATATAATTAATAAGGTAAAAAAACATGAATAAAAAACGCAAAAAAAAACAATTAATATGAAACGGAGGGAGTAATGTCTAGAGATTTGAAATAAATCTGATATATACTTTCTTTTTTAGGCAATTTCCAAAAAATACCACTTTTTAAGTTTTTTTTCTAAAAATACCACCTTAAAGTTTTTTTTTCCAAAAATACCACATTTTTTCCAAAGTTCCAAAAATACCATTTTTTGAAAAATTCATTTTTAACATTCAAAACTAAACCCTAAACCACAAACCCAAACCTTACCCCCTAAAACTATACCCTAATTTTGGAATAGTTAACCCAAACCCAACAATTTTAAATTCTAAACCTTAAAAATCAACTTTTAAAAAAATGGTATTTTTTGAATTTTGGAAAAAAATGTGGTATTTTTGGAAAAAAAAACTTTAAAGTGGTATTTTTGGAAAAAAACTTCAAAGAGTGGTATAAAGAGTGGTATACGAGGGAATTTTTTTTTTTTTTTTTTTGGTTTGGTGAGAAATTTAATTTCTTAGAAGGATTAAGAATTCAAAATATTTTACTTACTTCAGTATGTGGATGAATAAATTAATTTATTAATTAGGTAATTAATACTATTATAATAATCTCAGCGATGAGTCTTCTATTTTCTTAGGAAAGTCATTTCAAGAGCGCACGATAACACAACACAGCACACACAAAAGCGCAGAAGCAGAGAAGAAGAAGACGAAAAGCGTTTTTTCTTCCCGAGAAAGGTAAATTTTCTCTTTGATTCTCTAGATTTTCTTCTTCCTGATTCAGTCTCGAGAAGATGATCGGTAACTGTTTCGTCTTTGATCTTGCTAGTGATCGGTTGTTTTGGTTTTTCGAATTTTGTTCCTCCTCTTTTGCTTACGAGCTTGATTTTGTGTGAAATTCTGTTAGGTTTAGATCCGTTTGATTTCTCTTTGTGTTTATGCTAGATTCTGAGAATTCTGATGTTTATTGGTGATTTATGAGTTTTGGTTTAGGGTTTTACGGAGCTCTGGGGATTGTGAACGTAGTAGGCTAGCTCTTGAAGAAGCTCTTTTGTGTAGAATTGTTTGAATTCAGTGTAGTTTATGTGTAGATTGTGCTGAAGTGATTGCAGAATTGGCTTTCTCCTGAGTTAGGAGATGCAGATTAGGCTTGAGAAGAGGTTACTTGATTAGTGAGAGTATACTTGGACTGTTAGTAGCTGAAATTTGATGGTGTTTTGCTCTATTGATGTGTTTTTATAGAGGTGTTTTGTTAGCATGATAAATTTGATCAGAGTTGTGTAGACAGCGCTGTATTCTCGATTTTTATCGGTTTGAGAAGAGATTATCGGTGTTTCAGTTGATGTTATTGTATCTTTGATTAGTGAGAGTAAATTTGGACTGTTAGTAGCTGAAATTTTAGGTGTTTTGTTCTATTGTTGTGGTTTTATAGAGGTGTTAAATGTAGTTATTGTTGCTAGCATGGTGTGTAGATAGCTGAAAATGAGAAATTCTGTTTCAGTTTCTTGCAGATAAGAAGTGATGAATATATGTATTCAATCTAATTTATTATGGAATTCATGAGAATGTAATTTGTTTCTTGTTTGTTCACATTGCTTGTAGGTTAGCATAGATGAAGAGTCTTCAGTTTTTGTAATTGTGATTAAAAAAACGAAAAAGAGAAGAAGAAATGGGAGGTTGCTGTTGTTGTTCTTCTCGAAGAGCTGATGTAGATAATGGACCTCCGTACTATTACGTTAGTGTGGTGCTTCTTCAACTTCCTTATTCCGTCTTTAATCCTTCCCGACGTCATTTGTGTGTGTGTTCGTGTAAGATAACATTGTGTTTATCATTGTTAATCCTCCTTTTGTTGACTTGTATTTGCAGTACCCGAGGGCAACAGAAGAGCGTGTGCCTTTATCTTCCGCTCATAACAGGACTTCCTCTGCAATATCTACTGGTGTTGTAGTAGTAGATACAAACTTAGAGACATCATCTCCTGATGCTTATGTACCACCACCACCGCCTATTCCGTTCGATGTAGCTATAGGGCTTCCTCAGACACCAGTGAACGGTGAAGAGACTACTTGTGTTGATATTAGAGAAGTTTCAGCGGAAACCACTAATACTGAGTCTACTCAAGAAACAGTCGATGGTATTACTCTCGGGGTTCCAACAACATGCTCGTATAAAGAAACTGATTGCAAAGTCCAAACAGAGATTGATCTTGAATCTACTGAAGATATAGACCCGAAGCTATTAAAAGATGTATTTGTACCAATAGAGGAAGAAGAGGATTGTCCTATATGTTTGGAAGGTAAGTCTTGTCTTTCGACATCTTAATGACATAAACATAACTGTACCTTACATGACTGCTAATGACTTATGTATCTTGCCTTGTTTTTGATTCAGAATACGATATCGAGAACCCGAAACTTGTAGCCAAATGTGATCATCATTTTCACCTCGCATGCATTCTAGAATGGATGGAGAGAAGTGAAACCTGCCCCGTCTGCAACAAGGTATGTTTTGGACTCTTTTCCGTGTATAAATTTCGAATAAACCGTTGTTTTTGGACCCAACATATTCGTTGTACTTCCTGGGATGTGTCTGAGAGTATCCATTTGATCTGCAGGAAATGGTATTCGACTCTCCCCTCGACTAGCTTAGAAAGCTCGATTTGCTCTGAATCCGAACAAAGAAATCGGAGAAAAGAAGAAGAAACTTAAAAAGAAAAGAAAAATGGTAAGAATACAGTAATAGTATCGTTCTTGATTTACAGTTTGCAACTACACAACATATCAGTGTTGATATACATATATGCTTGTACAGACGTTTCAAGTCGTCTACGAAAGAAGATTAAGAATTAGGTTTTGTGCTTTAGATTCGCTTCTGTGAATAAAGAAAATGTTTTATCTTGATCTTAACTCTTAGTAGGTTCATTTTAGGAGTGTTTAAGCTGGGGGTTTCAATTTTGGTTTGATTCAGTTTTTTCTTGGGTTTAAGAAAAATAGTAATCAAACTGAAAATTGAGTTAATTATGCATTGGGTTATTACGTTTGGATTTAGTTTGGTTTAGTGTTTATTAGTTGTTTTGTGATATGTAATATGAAAATGTTTCTAGTGTGTATGCATGTTTTTTAATCTTATCTTATTCAAATTTCGGAAAACTTGTATGTTTTGACTGTCTCAACTTGTTTAACATGTGTGGTACATTTCTTCGTAAGTCAAATTAATGAGACTAATATAGTAAATGTTACGTGTATATATATGTGCTACTATCTGGTGGGCTTTGAGTGGGTTAGTCAGTTTTTTGAGATAATTTCTCAAAAGCTTTTAGATTTTCCTGGCTTTAAATCCGTGTTTAGTCCGTTGAGCTGTATAACCTCTACTCAAACCTCCTCCATTGCGCGGGCATGGAGAAAACCTTTTCATCAACGTCACCACTTTCAAATCGAAAAGTGACTACATTTCGACTTTTCAGCATAGCCGTGAATTCTCTACCGACGCATTCGAGTTTGGGCTCCAATCCGTTGTCAACCTTCTACCAAGAATTATCTGCTTTTTCTTATATGGTTTGTTATATTAATGTAATCAAGGAGGATGTTCTTCCCTCTCATCTATGTATTCCCGATTTTTAGTTAATAAAAATTCGTATGTTGTCAAAAATAAATGAATATATATATGTGCTACTGGACCTGTTCGTTTGCCTCCCGCATGCGGCTGCGTCTGTAGCTTGCGGCTGCGTCATGCGGCCAGACGCTGCGATTGTTGTTCGTTTGACATGCGGCCAGACGCTGCGATTGTTGTTCGTTTGACATGCGGCTGCGTTATGCGGCCAGACGCAACGTCTAATCGCTGTTTGTTTGTCTGCCGCTGCGGCTGCGGCTGAAATTTTAGCCGTGATGCTAATTTTTAAACGCAGACGCTGAATTTAGCTGTGGCCAAAAATTCCTGACGCAAAACGCAGCGTCTGGCCGCATGACGCAAACGCAGGTACCTACAACAGGCAAACGAACAACATTTTGCCGCATGACGCAGCCGCAAGCCGCTGCGGTTGCCAAACAAACATGCCCACTATAGAAAGGTATTTTGCAGTAAATAATAGTCACAAATGACCATGAATTCTTGCTAATATTTTAGTGTATATGGAAAATGGAGGACAAAACAATTTGTTTTGTTCTTTCTACAACTAGTTACTTCACAGATTCAAGTTTTAGAAATGTGATCCGACTTTATTCAACATTTTTTGTCCAATCATTTCAACATGTCTTAAAAGCCTCGCGTTTCCGTTCAGTTGTGTCACCACTTCAATGTAATTTATTATTTTATTTTTTGGGGTGAAATATTAAATTGATTAATCAGCTAAAAAGAAACATTTTCTTACAAAACAAATGGATACTTGCTATAAGCTTAGCAAATAAACAAATTGGAAATGTCTCGTCAATTCATTTGAAATTTGTTTGATGCACAACCTCATTAATTACTCGTACCAAAAACGAATTTGGGTGAATAAAGTTATTGGTGACGAAGGGTAGATGTTTAGTCCGGATTAATATGTTAATCTACCAATTTTTGTATTATCTCGTACCATACTGTATAAGGACATACGAAAAAAGTAATTTCTTGTTTTGTTTAGTTTTCCACATATTAGCATGCCCGATTCAAAGAATAACTAGACTATGTGCTGATTTTAATATTTTTCCTAAATTTTACTACAAAACTGAAATTTTGGATCAATTTTACAAATGTTTTAAAAAAACCTTAATTACTTAAAGAAAATTGGTCAAAAATCTTGGGATATAGTGCATAGAGGCGAATCTATTTGCACAAATAGAGAGTCAATTGACCCCACATATATATATATATATTTTTAATTGCATGGAAATTTTGAAAAATTTAGTAATATAATTGGTAAATTATGTCTATTGACCCCTCTATGTCCATGTTCGATATTCATATATCTATGCTTGGTTTAGTTATGACCCCGATAAAAAACGTTTTTAGATTCGCTATTGAGTGCATTTGCACTGAGTGCACATGGTTTATGTTAGCAATCTCAAATCAAGACTAGATTGTGCTCAAATGAGCTTGACAAAAGAGATAAAAGACATTGAAATCTAAGTAGCTTGTTAAAGCTTTATTCTAATGCAATAAACTAAAGAGAAAAGAAAGATCTTTAGAGTTGTCTTCAAGAACACAAAAACTTTAGATTGATATATGAAATGATAAAGGTCGAGAGTTGTTTCCAACTCTCAAAGGTTACATCTCAAGTTCTCATAACATTCATATTTATACTCATCTAGTTGTAATGAAACCCTAAACACATGGGCTTATAAACTTATAATGGATCACTAATATTGGGCTTGTTTGGATCCTCTAATAGTTTAAACCGGGCATGTTATCATCATAACATGTTTGATTTGGCAAGTCTTTTTTCTTAGAAGGAAACAACATATCGGTTAAATTCGAGCATTAAACAATGTATATATATATATACTTTTTCATTTTTGTCGGCATAAAAAATGTGATCTAACTTTGGAAGAAAGTAATTCGAGAAGCAAAATATAATATCTTCAAAATTTACATTTAACTATTAAATTCTTAAAAAGAACAAAATATCAGTAAAATTCGGGTATTAAACGCTATATACTTTTATTTTCGTCGATATAAACAATGTGATCTAAACTTTAAAGAGAAAGTAATCTGAAAAGCAAAATCTAATATATTCAAAATTTATAATTAGCTATCCCCCTTCCTATTAAAAGCGAAGTCCAATTATTTAGAACCATTAAACGTTATAATTTGATTGGTTGAAAACTATGACGTGACACACAAAAATGATGACATGGCCTTATGGAAAATGTGACATGGCATATTTAGCTAATAAAAAAAAAACAGCAACGAATAAAAAAAAAATTAAATCTGGAGGAATAATGAAAAAGCAAGAGGATCAAATCTTCCACCATGGAAGTAGACGAAGATCCTCCATCTACCAGTACAACAACTACTCAGCTTAATCTTCCATCGTCGATGTCACGACCCACCGTCTCACTCGAGACACGAATCAACCGTTTAATCGATTCAAACCATTATCACTCTCCTTCTAATCAAACAATTTTTTTGTAAAAGAATTATAGGTTTTGTATTCTCACTAACATAGATACCATCAAGAAACTTCCTGATATCCTTCTTCTTCACGTGACATATGTTCGTAATTTGCATTTTTACACGTGATTTGGGTGGTGAAATTTCAATTCTATTAGTTGAAAAAAATATACCCACGTTACACTTATGTTTTATATAATTGCACTAAACCTTGGTTTATTCTTTAAACATTTAAGATCACTTTTGCATACACATATTAAGATATAAAATAAAGTAGTAGAACATCCTAAATAACATGATATCGTGTATAAATAATATACTAAAATATCTAGATTTAGTTAGATTTAGTTAGGTAAAACACTAAAAGATCTACCAAGTTAAAGATCTACGTAAAAATCTTTTGCAATCTTTAATCATGCTATAAGATCTACGTAATATATTAAAAAAATCTTTTGCAATATTTAGATCTACGTAATATACTAAAAAATATGTTCTAATTTTTTTTTTACATAATACACTAAAAGATCTTTAACTATACAAGATTTTGTTTGTTAACTAAATAGCATATCCTAAATATATTCTCATAAAATATTCTAAAAAGATTACGTTCTTTCAACTTTTCATGATCTATATAAATTAATCATGTACCTTTATAACTCTATCAAACAACTTTACTTCCATTCTCACATACTATCATAATGTCTATCATAGTTAAACAAACCTCTCCATTTGTGCTTTTTAACAATCTTTTTTCCTCTTCAGAGAAACAAAGACTCAAAACCCATATTATTCTGTTGTGAAAATCGAGAGGAAGATCATGCAATTCTATTGAGATGGTTTTGGTTGATGAAGAGGTTAGTTATTCAAATCATGTAAATATATACTTTAATTCCATTCTTATCATTTACAATATTTTATTCAATTACAATACTTATAATAGAATTTTATAGGTAGAATGGTTCACTCGCTTACTTAAATCTACTAAGAAAATATTCACCAGTCGGATACTAAACCAAAGAAATTGCATGTTTTCATTAGATAATTACAAAACCGTGAGCTAGATAGAAAAACCTATTTGTCTTTTGGCATACTTATGATTTATTCTTAGCATCCCTGGATTGTCGTTTTCATTAATACAATAAAAGCAAATTTATAGCTCAATGATAGTTCTACTTGATTTCACAATTTATCTTTTTAGCCTTTTTCTGTTTGGTTAGAAATATTCGTTTACTTGTAAGATAGGAAATTTCATGATTATTATTACTATTTTGAATGTAATTACGTTTGTACAATTACTCTTCTTCACTCTATGTGAACCAATAAAATTGATAAAATTATTAACAATAGAGCAAATAAGAGCCATGAGCTTAATTTAATTAATTGTAAGCTTTTATCATCTACCTAACGATTGCATAGAAGCTCCCTTCTCTATACGCACATGAATATGAGGATTTATGACTTGGCCTTTTTCATGCCGTGTAAGAATATTCTCCAAGTGGTCCTCTTATAATTTGTAGCTACAACAAAAAAGATAAGCATTTAGTAATTCTTCAATGATATTTTGATAAGCTATTCAATACATTCGGTTGTATTTTTTGTCATATCTTGCGATGTTATAAGAAAACGTTTATGTTATAATATTTCTACAACCACTTACACATGTTTTTCTTACTCTCTTTTTTTTTTTTTTACAGGGAACAAGGATCCACGCAACCATTGAAGATGGTATGATTAAAAAGTATCAAAATGTCATAAAAGATCTTAAGCAAGGTATCACAATAATAATCAAAGCTTTCCATCTTAAGGACTATTGTGGCGACTATAGGACCAGCCCACTCTTTCACAAGATTCTGGTGATTCGAACATCCGCCATCAAAGTTGTTGAAGAATCTATCGTATCATTTTCCGAAAAGTACTTCGCCGACTTTCAAGACATTAAAGATGGACGTCTAAACAAAGATGTATTGATTGGTAAGGCCATCACTACTTATCAAACTACTTTGTATATTAGTTTTCATACTTTACAATAGTTTGACCTTTATAATCATAATACATATGTTATTGGTCAAATACTGAATGTTGGACCTATCGAGAAGATAAAGCAAAAGGGAAAGAATACAACCACCACAAAGGTCGACATCGAGCTACGAGATGCACTGTAAGAAATATACTTCATATGTCATCAATGGATTTGATATTCATACATTTTAAACCCAATTAAAATATGCAGTGATGTCCGTTTGATATGTACTTTATGGGAAGAATTTGGTAAAATGGTTGTTGACTACACTGAACAAAACAACAAAGAAGTTGTTGTATGCATTCTTCGTTTTGTTTGCATCAAAGACTATAAAGGTAAATATATTTATATTCATTTAACACGTATGAATTTATTTCATCCTCCTTCATATATATGTTAACACAAATACTACTTATCATATTTAATTTTCAGGTATCTACATTTCTAACTCATTTAATGTCACTCAAATCGAGTTCAATCCAAAAAGTGAGCAAGCCAAGAAGTTCCAATTTATGTATGTAACATTAATTCTAATCAATTTATTTATATATATACATGTTAAATATATATATATATATATTTTTTTTTAAATTGTATCTTAACAGGTTACCAAGTGACAATCAACTTGTCACCCATAACGACAACAGTCAATGGTCGTTTGGTTCGTCTATCAATTATGTGGATGAGTTCTTAGTCAAAAATCCAAGGATGACTATACAAGGAATAATTGAATCAACTGAGGTAGTTAAACTTTTAAGTTTAATTTCTATATATTCTACACACTTAACAAAATTCTATAATCTACTAATAAAATAACTTTCACTAGGCTGGGCCATGCGTTACAATAGCCACAATTGAATCTATTGATGTTGCTAAGAATTGGTATTATTTCTCTTGCCATTGTAAGAAGAAGGTTCAAGAATATGGCGAAGATTCTAATGATCCCAATGCAAAACCTCTTTACAACTGTGAAAATTGTGGTGACATTGAAGATGTTATTACACAGTAATAATACCATTTATTTTAAATAATTTTCATTATATACTGTCCATTACGTTATTAAAATTCTAATTTCACACTTAATATATTTGTATTTTGTAGATACTACTTGGTATTACGTGTTTCCGACGACACAAAAGCCGAAGCAAAATTTTTGTTTTTCAACGATTTGGCTTTCAAACTTCTTAAAAAGCCCGCGGCTGAACTTGCTATGGAAGCCATTGAGGTATTCTTTTATAATCCCAAAACATTCTTTTGATAAAATTCTTGCCTATTTATTCATGTATTTTAATTCATGTCACTATCATATTCAAATGTCTCTATCTTTTTAAAAGGATGCTTCATCGTCTGTACCTGCGTCTTTAACCAGCCTTAGCGGGAAAAAAATTATCGTGAAGATCACTATTGGAGGAGCTGATAAGCAAAAGCGAATTAATTCTCCATACGTAGTGGCACTTATTTGGGAAAATGAAGATATGATTGGCAAGTTTGAAGAACGACCTATATCACATGTAAGATTAAACTATCAATGTTTGAATATATTATGGTATGCGATTTGTAAATCAAAAATTGTAACAACCACTTATGCTTATGTTTAATACTGCAGCAACCCCTTATGATTACAAGTGGCGACACTTCAGATACTTACCAATGAAAATTATTTTCTTTATTTTCTATTTATTAGTAAATTTTAAATTTACATAATTTATCATTTATAATGTTTTATGACTTTATGTATAAATTTTGTTATATAATATTCTTTTCCGCACATGGTGCGGGCAAGTCACCTAGTTAAGAATAACCTATTAAATTCTTTAAAAAAAAAAAAATCGGTTAAATTCGGATATTAAATTTTGTACATATATATTTTCCGTCGACACAAACAACGTGATCTAAACTTTAGGAGAAAGTAGTCAGAAAAGCAAAATCTAGATTTACACTTAGCTATTAAACTTTTTTAAAGAAAAAATCTGAACTTTGTGAGAAAGTAATATATTCAAGATTTACATTTAACTCTTGAATTCTCACAAAAAACAAAATATCGCTTAAACTCGAATATTAAACACACTTTAAATCTTCATTTTCCATTAAAAAATGTCTAGCTTTGGAGAAAGTAATTCCAAAAATACCAAAAAACTGATTTTCACAAACATTTACTGAGAAAGAAGAAAGAAGGGTTCGATTCCATCTTTATATCAAAGAAG
Source organism: Arabis alpina (assembly GCA_900128785.1). Lineage (NCBI taxonomy): Eukaryota > Viridiplantae > Streptophyta > Magnoliopsida > Brassicales > Brassicaceae > Arabis > Arabis alpina. The sequence continues at coordinate 32,895,511 of LT669793.1, read as the reverse complement.
AGATACGGTCTACGCTTCACTTCCATCATCGGTGTACGTGAATAAATTAAAATAAAATATAAAATATAAAAAAAAATCTTTCCTTTTTCTCTCACACATTTTTCTTCATCTCCACTCGAATCCGGAAGAACAAAAAAAAAAAAAAAAAAACTCAGAAGATAATCAAGAAGAAAAAAATGTCATCACCAAGCAAACGTAGAGAAATGGATATGATGAAACTGTAATGATTTTTTTACTTTTTGTCTTGTTTTTTCTGATTTTGATGTTCTTGTTCTTGTTCTTGATGTCGGTTTTTTTTTTTTTTAATTTCAATAAAAAGATGATTTTTATTTGATTTGGTTTTGTTGATCTTGTGTTTTTAGGATGATGAGCGATTATAAAGTAGAGACGATCAACGATGGCATGCAAGAATTCTTTGTTGAATTCAATGGTCCTAAAGACAGTAAGATTGCAAACAAAATCATCATTTTTGATTCACTTTAATCAAACTTTTGGTTTTGTTTCTGATTATGTTACTTATGATTGATGATAAGGGTTTTTGCAAAATTTGATATGTTCTGAGATTTTGTTCATAGTTAATCTATATTATGAACTAGTGTGTTGTGGTGGATTCGGATCTACGGTCCAAAGATGTAAACTTGCTATAGACACTGTGTACAAACACTACTTGTGATTTTACTTGGTCACTTGGTTATGTTCTATGTGTGGTTTATCTGGTGCTTAAACTGTGGTGGGTTTGTAGGAAACTCTTTGCCTAGGGGTCTGATGAACTCGGGTTTAGTTAGACGTGTTGACGAAGTTCGGATATTCGATGCTAAATCGAAAGAAAATGTTGCTAATGTATTCTCTTTGTTGTTCTTATTCTTTGGTTTTGTATGTGTGTGTTTTATCTAGTGCTTAAACTGTGGTGGGTTTGTAGGAAACTGTTTGCCTAGGGATCTAATGAACTCAAGTTTAGTTATAGGCCGTGGCGAAGTTTGGATATACGATGCTAAATCGAAAGAAAATGTTGCTAAAGTATTCTCTTTGTTGTTCTTATGTTGTGGTTTTTTTATGTGTGTGTTTTATTTGGTGCTTTAACTGTGGTGGGTTTACTCAGGATTAGGTAGACGCGTTGGTGAAGTTCGTATATGCGATGCTATATCGAAAGAAAATGTTACTAAAGTATCTTCTTTGTTGTGTTTTTGTTGATAGGTTTGTATCAAGGAGGTGTATGGAAGATAAGAGTTGAGCTACCGGATGCTTATCCTTACAAATCTCCATCTGTTGGTTTCATTACTAAAATTTATCACCCAAATGTTGATGAACTGTGAGTTTAGATTTAGATTTGATCACTAGATGTTTTTGGATTGGATACCTATGAATTGTTCTAGACCATTTTATCTTTTGGTTTGTTTTGGTTACGCAGGTCGGGTTCTGTTTGTTTAGATGTGATTAACCAGACTTGGAGTCCTATGTTCGGTAAGATTTTGGAAATTTTATACAAATGAATGATTGTTGTTGTTTTGAAGATTTCATTTGATTTTAATGTTTTTGGATTTGTGTTTTTTGCAGACCTTGTGAATGTGTTTGAGACATTTCTTCCTCAGCTTCTTTTATATCCAAACCCTTCTGATCCATTGAATGGTGAAGCTGCTGCATTGATGATGCGTGATCGTCCTGCTTATGAACAGCGAGTTAAAGGTAATTCACACAGATTATAGTTTGTGTTAAGAGATAAGTCAAATTTCTAAAAATCTGTTAGCGTATCCGTTCTTGAACTTGTTAAGAATAGGATACCAACAATTGTTAATATCTTGAACTTGTTCTTAACGTGTTCGTTATTGAGATTGCCATTCTTAATGCTTAATGTTCCTCTCAATCGTTTGTGTTTCTTTGGTCTAATCGATTATACCTTTTGTTTAGTTATTGTGATTTGTGAGAACTGAAATGCATAAATCTTGGAGCTTATGCAATGATCTGCAAGTGATTTATACACTATATAATCCCGTCTCTGATAACGTTTCTGATCATTTCAAAGTTAAGGATCATTTTGTTCTTCTACTTTATAGAAGAGTTGAATAAACAATATGATTGTAAAGACTTTAACCATAGGTTGTGTTTGCACGATCTTGGTAATGTCTTTGATTACGCAGCATATTAAGTAAGTTTGATGGTTCATTTTGTTTCGGTTTGCGGTTTTCAGAGTACTGTGAGAAGTATGCAAAACCAGGTGAAGGTTCAGAAGATAAGTCAAGCGATGAAGAATTAAGCGAAGAGGAATATGGTACTGACGAAGATGGTTCCGATGATGATGATGTTGCAATTGCAGGCAAACCAGATCCTTGAAACCTGGATTTGGTAGGGTACTTTGTTTTATGTATATGATGATCAATCACGAATGATTTATGGAGCTTATGAAACTGAACTGTGAAATCTATTTGCCCTTTCCCTCTGTGTTTGTTTGACATGTTTAATTCTGTACATTATTAGACCGAACCGAATTGTTAGTCTATCTCTTTCCGATTTTAAATAAGCCGGTAATACCGGTTTAGACCGTTTATTGGTTCAATAGTTTCCTTGTATCAAAAGTCTTTTTTTTGACAATAATCCATTGCATCAAGGTGGTTTATGTTTTAGAGATATTGAATGCTTCATTCTAAACCTGGATAGTTTTTTCAATCTAGTTTAGGTTCAAAATCTTTTCCGTAGAGGAGTACCCTACATGGATTGAAATCTTATGTAAGAGTTTCGTAATCCCTTCTTCTGATGTAGAATCGTGCGTGAATTGAAGAAAGTGATTGTATTTGTTCAAGGACAAGGAAATTGGCACGGAAGCAGAGATCACTGGAACTTACTTTTTTTTAGTGTATGAAAGTTTACAATGTTAATGATGACTCTCATTTAGAAAGATTTCCAACCTTGGTTCGATAAATTACTTTCTAATCGAACCGAATCAGTTTAAAACAAGATACAATTAAAATTTCGGATGAAAAAACATTTGAATTTTCATTGTCTTCCCCATTTTTCCAAACATTTGAATTTGGATCAGCTTCATGTTGTTTAAGATAATCCAAAAACTGGGTTGATAACTTTGAATCCCATTGATACCCTTCCATAATTACTCTTCCTCTGGCCGTCTATAGGTTCAACATGTCACCCATAGTGTTGTCCATCCGTTCAACTATATCTCTCAGAAAACACAATCTCTTCCCATGGATGTTCCATAACTTCACTGCAAAAAAATAAAGTTAATTCATTAATTCGATGGTGAGTTTCATAGAATAACATTAGCATTATACAAAATATAGAATTAGCATTATCGTGTAGCAGCTTTGTCTTTCAACAAGTTATCAATCAGATGATGAGCTTGAGGCTTATCAAATTCGTGAGATATCAAAACTGTTAGCTATGATTTTAGATTTCAGTGTACTTTGAGGTGCCTTAAGCGTTGATAATAAAATGAAATATGCACCATAGACTAAACATATCAACAGAAGAAGTTTGGTTGTGCTCTCCAAGGAGTTGGTCACTCGGTTGCCAATCACCTGGTAATTTATAATAGTCATGGGTTGAACACATTTAACACATTTCATTATAAACTTCTAATAGTCGATAATAGCCAGGGATATTATTAATGAACTAACCTTAGTTTACAAAGAAATATTTTACAAAGAACCTTTATCATATCCAAAATTTAATAGGTTTTCTTAATACGTGTGGAATAACTTAGAATAACAACTAAAATGAAACATATGAAATAGTAATTTACTTTCCAAACGTGTAAATTACTCTCGAATGATTTGGCTTAGTACAGTTTTTAATCAAATCGAACAGCACTTGCACATGAGTTAAAGGATCTTAAGAGTCTGAAAAAATGTCTCTGATCGCTTATGCGCGAATTTCAGAAAAAAATTTAGTTAAAATTTTGGATGAAAAAACAATTGAACTTTCGTTGTCTTCCCAATTTTCCCAAACTCGAACTTACCAACAACGACGAGAACTTTGTTTGCTAAGCCACTATTTGTTTTTTTATCTCAAGCTCGAAACTATATTTCCTAATGATAGCGAGGCATTTACCCCATATCGTTATAGAGTGTCCATGTTTGTCCAGCTCTAAAACGACTTTTTTTCCCCAACGTCCTTATATCGTTTCCACTTTTTCATCATTTTGGTTTTTTCGATTAAGAAATCTAGTTTGGATATTTTCTTCCTTTCATTATTCTTCTTTTCAGATACGGGTTTATCCGCTTTGACTGCTCTACATGGCATGTGATGAATTGGCATTGATTCATGCTGGTTTATGCTGTCTTCTGGTCTAGCAATACATATACAATCAAGATACGTATAAATTGGCATTAGCAACACATACAAAACCAAGGATTAAATGGAATTGTTTTTCCGAATACAACGGATGGACATAAACAAATCCAACCGAAAATAGAAAAAGCAGAGTTCTAGCCTTTGTAACCGAAAACAGAAAAAGGATAGTGAGCAAACCACATTTTACAATACAATGGACGGACTTAAAACAAACCAAGCCTAATATAGATAAAGCAGTCGAGTAGTGGCGAATCTTGTCTTTAATCTTGTTCTCTTTGTTCTTGTTGAGCTAGTGGTGAGCTTTCTCTTTCAATCCTGCTTTTATGTGTTCTTAGTGAGCAAGGTTAATTACTCCTAGTATAAATACCGAGCACTCGATTATTATCGTTTACACAAGATCAAAATGAATCACATAGGTGGTGGTGATAACAACAACAACGCAGGTCAAATAATATTTTTTGTTTACTTTTAAAATTCACTTACTCTTTTGTTGTAAGAAAAGTTAACTATTTAATTTTTTTTCCTTGCAGCTACTGTTAATGATCATGGCGGCAACAACAACGAACTCGCAGGTCAAATAATATTTTTGTTTTAATTTTATTTCACCATTTCTTATAAAAAGAAAGCTAACTGTTTAATCTTTCCTTGCAGCTCTTGGTGATGGTGAGTCTTCTTGTCTTTAGCTTTAGGCTTTGAATCATTTTGTATCTTAGTTCTACTTTTCTTGCAGCTTTTTTCGGAAGATTCCAACCGTTAGAGGTTGAGGATCGTGGTAAGTCATTTTTGTCTCTAGACTTTGAATAGAGTATTATCATTCATTTAGTATATTTTTTTTTCTTCTAAATGGTTTAGCTTTCCTTGTAGTTCAATTTGGAGGCGGTTTCGAATTTGGTGGTGGCCGAGTTCGCACCTCCCTACTCCCTTCTGTCTCCACCAAAGGTAGCACCTCCCTACTCCCTACTCTAGCTAGTGTTTCGGTTTACTATTGACATGGTTATTGTTTTGCCAGACTACCTTCTCTCGTTGGTTAATGAATCCCTTTGGTTAAACCCTCCTGACATTCAATACCTCATCACTTCGGGTGATCTGACACTAAACCCTAACTTACCTGTCCTTCCTCAACCTCCTGCATTACTTTTGGTGTCTTCTGCTCGTCTTGCCTTTGGACTTGGAGATTATTATGCTTGGCAACAAACAAGAAGGTTTGACCACATGGTAATTCATTATGTACTTCTTGAATTTTATAAGATAAAATATAAAATTTTCAGATATATTTAATGTTGTTTGCTTGTAGTAACAAATAACATTTCTAAATGACCATTGCAGATTAATGGTGGAGATGCAATCATTAATGTTGCGTGTTCCTATCGAGATGTGGCCGGCTACCCAAGAATGTATCGTAGGGTATATCGTCTTGTTGGTCGTAACGATGTGTTGATAGTTCACTACAAGAATGAGGTATTATATATATAAGTTTTTATCTTAAACTATATTGTATCAACGTATAATACAAGCAATAAATAACCGATGATGCAAGTTTGATTTTCTTATTAATGCAGATGGTGGTCTAGGGTGGACACGCTTACTGGAAGACGTTATTGACCAATGGCGAAATAAAAGTGTGCTTTTAAGACCCTTTATCAAAATAGCAAAAGTTAAAATTAAAAAGTGTGCGTATTAGTAGTTATAACTTTATAACTATAACTCTGTTTATGTGCATGCACCTTGTTGCTGTTTAATAGAAAAAACTAAGTCTTCATATATCAAAGTATGCTTATGTTATTATTAGTCCAAACATAATAATATTGTTCTTGCTCTTTATAAAGAAACGAAGAAATATTGTGTTGTTGTAAAACATATATACATTAGCTTGTTTATTTGTCTCTTCTAAACTACTCCATCTGTATCACATCGAATACTTGATGTTTAAGGATTTATCACACGAATTAAGAATTTTTTATTTTTTCTACATTAAATCATCATTTACCATGCAATTAAATACAATCTAACAAATAGTCAATCAAATTGCATGTCAGATTAATTAAATAAAGAATGCATCTCATTTTGTATGAAAAAATTAAAAAATCAACTAATTTGAAATAAATACTTTTTTAAAAAACATCAATTAAAATGATTGGGAAGTTTTATTTGTGTAGTTTATTAACGTTCAGCCGCCAAAAACATATAATCCGCAAATTTCAGATGCAATGGAAAACTAAACCAATCAGCAAACGAAGAAGAAGGATATTACATGATGTACTTCTTAATTAGATGAAAACTTCCTTCACAAACTTTTGCGCTCAGTTATAGCTAGTATCACAAACTTTTGGCTTATGGCATTTAGACGTTCAAATGACTGCTTAGAGGAAATTGAACTATATAGTTGTGTCTCGTTTGTGGATTTTAGCCACAAACTTTGTCGTGGAAACAGATCTATAAATAAACACGAGCTGCTAATAGCCACACATATGAGTTGTGTCTAGTCGTGGGTAAGAGAAAAATAGCCACGGAATTATGACTATAACTACAATTAATTTCGTGGCTAAATACAATTTTTCTTGTAATGTATTGTGTGTTGCGTTTATGTGGTCAAAACCAGAGTTAAATCAACGAAAAGCTAAGAAAGGAGGTCTACAAACCCAAGGAAGAAGGAGGGCTTGGAACTTCGGAAGAAAAATAAATAGATATCTATCAACACAAAGAATAGGAAATCACCTAATATGAGGAGATTTGTTATATCTCTAGAGTTTATTCGACTGACTGACGATATATTTCTTTTGAAAAAAAGATCCGCAATTTTAGCAATACGCAAATTCATTATTTCAAATTCTCGAGTTATTTTTCTTAGAAACCCTAGTCTCCCAATTGCTCCCGGATATTCGGATTCACCATATATATGCTCATGTAAATAAAACCAATATAAGATATAAACTGGATTTGTCTGGAACAAGTTATAGAGTAGTGAGACATACGTCTTAAAAATATTAAGAGTCGAATAAATTACAAGCCATGCGCTTGGTACTTTCCCTTTTACGTCCTCTCCAACTCATTAAATATCTTGTCGAATTTGAGCCAAACTTGGAACATAACCGTGGAGAATTGGGAATGGACCAAGATGGTCCACTTGTATGTATTTATCTTCTCCCACAATATGTATTTATCTTCTCCCACAAGACAGTATAACTTTGTCCTTCTCGTAGACCAAGAAACTCATCCCATCTCTAAACTGACAAAGTTAAGGTAAATCGTTTCTCGCCACTGTTAACAACTTGCTCCGAGACTTTCACTCTTACTTGCAATCCATATGTTTGTCTCGGCATAAGTAGCTACCATACAAAGTTGTTGATGTTCTCTAGTCACGGTTAAAGCCCCACAGTAATAAATATTATCTTCCGCATCTTCCGGAAGAGGCACACTTTGAAATCTCTCTGTTGAAAAATTAAAACTTAATAACAATTTTTTATAAGCATTCAACCGATAAGCATTTCCATTCAAATACATGCCACGATCCCCTAGTACCCAATCGGTAGTCACACAAACATTCCTCCAAGAATTAGAGCTAATGTCATAAATTTCGTACTCGTGGTAAGATTTTGCACTTAAGATTTTATACTTGTTGCAAGAGGATTTACCGAGAGCATAGCAGCCACCTTCCAAGTATGGATTTCTAAGTTGGATCCATCTGGTTTCCCTGAAATACGGATTCCAGACCGCCATTCTACGGTCTTTAGTCATGCATAACAATAAACCGTCGCAGTGAAAAACCTTGCCTATTTCGACTTCTTCTTCCGAAGGATTTTTGAGGCTAAATTGACATGTTAGCTTCACAGATGGAGCAATGTTGTCGTGGATTCCACTGAGATCGACAGTTACTAAATGAGCCCTAAAATTGATTACCAAGATGACCATAGAGTGTTTTGGTGCAATAGCAAAGTGTTGTTTAGCAAATTTACTATCTCTGATTAGAGCGTTCCATAGTTTGCATGTCGATCGAAGTCGTGCCAAAGGTACAGCCGGAACTCTAGAGAGTATCTCCACTACCAAATCCTCTGGAAGGTTGTGTATGATTGTCGTCATCGCGAGCGTGTAATAGAAAGAATCGAGATCGTTAATCTTAATATAAATAGAGGAAAGTCATATAATACACTAGGGGGTGTTATTCACTAAACTTCATTCCCAAGTGATTTCAAATCCATTAAAAACCAAAGTCGTTCAAAATCTTTAAAAGTTGAATAACAGTGGATTTTAATTATGGGAAAATTAAGAGAATAGGCTAAAAAAACTTTTAAAATTACAGGAATACACTATATTTTTTAAAATTAAAAAAATAGGCCACGGTGGACATTATTATCCCTCGTTTAATTAAAAAACCAAATTCATAATTTCTTTCTCTTCCTAACTCTGTAAAAAGCTATGTATAATAATAAATCATTAACAAAACAAGTTCCTTCTTATTGCTCTGCTTGAGATGAATTAGTTAATGGCTTTAGATTCACATCCACCAAATCTTCATGTTTCGTCCAAGAAAGTGACTCATTTCCTTGTAACGATGATGCAATCTTACATAACAAAGGCTTAATGTTTAATCCAGCTTTTGCACTAGTCTCTATGAACAAAGCTCCAAGCTCACGAGCTTTGTTATCACCTTCATGATCTTCATCTATTGAAACTTGTCTTTTATTAACAAGATCGGTTTTGTTACCAACAAGAACAATAATGACATGATTGCCTCTTTCTGCTCAAACATCTTCAATCCACTTCGAGGTGTTCAAAAATGATTCTTTATTCGCTACATCATAGACAATAATAGCAACAGAAGAATCTTTGAATATATAACTTGGTATTAAGCTTTTAAATCTCTCTTGTCCTGCAGTATCCCACAATTGTAGACGAATAGTCGAATCTTCATGCCTTATTGTTTTTGACAAAAAATAAATTCCAATTGTAGCCTGATAATTGGTGTCGAAGCTACAGTACATGAAACAAGTGATGCTGCTTGTTTTGCCAACGGATGGGTCTCCCAGGAATATAAGCTTGTAATTCTCTAAATGTTTCATCGTACCCATTTTTCGTTTTGGATTCCAATGATCAATTTTGGTTCGCCGTGAAGAAACTCTTAGATCTTAGGATTCAAAAGGTATGAGAAATCTCTGGTTCTACGACACCGAGGAACTAAAATAAGAAACAGAGGACATTGCATGCATATATTGTCTCCACTCGGACCCGTCCTACTGAAATTACGTTGTTGTTGTTGTATCCAATCAACGAAAATCCAATTTGATTCTCGTTCATGTCTTTGATTTCTCCAAGACTGTATTGTTGGTTATTCTGAGGTGCAAATCAATAAATTGGATGCAATCAAGACAATACGATTGATAAAAAACCCCAGAAAACGAAATCGAATCTTAGATTGAGCATCAAAGAAGGAAGATCAAATTCTTTGCTTGAAAGAGAGAATCAAAACCAAAATAATTATCTCGACATTTTTGATTTCCTTTTCCCTATGTATTTGTAATTATTAAATAAATTATATAGAAAATTATGAATTTGTTGCCTTTAATTAAAAAAGGGTAAGAATGTCTACCGTACCCTACTTTCTTAATTTTAAAAAACAAGGTGTATTTTCTTAATTTTAAAAGTCTTTTAGCTTATTCTCTTAATTTTCCCTTTAATTATAGATTTGAAATCTTTTATTGAATAGCAGAAGATTGAAAAATCCTTTAGACATGAATTTACAAATATCATATCCAATAACATTGGATTTCAAAACATGATTTAGAATGATTGATTGAATAACAGTGGATTTTTGTTAGATTTAAACTCTATTAAAATCCATCATTGAATAACACCCTCTAAATGTGGTAAAGATTATTTATACAATTAATTATCCACAAATTTTCTAATTTTTATTTAGTTGTGGTTAAATTAGATATTGTACTCAATTTAATTATTTTTTTCAACTACTAAACTTAATTGTGATGAATATACTAACTTTTCAAAAAAAAAATTAACATTGAATGGACATTAAACTAAAATTAGATGTATTAATTATTTTGGTTTTAAAGAGAAGAATGTTATCAAACAAAGGAAGATCTCGTCTTGTTTTTGGTCCACCCAGATTTTCTTGTTGTTGTAAAGTTCGCAAGTAATAAATTCTCAATATGGTGCATACAAGTACAACTCACTATAAAAACTTTATTAATAAGAAAATATAGCATATCTTTTAAAGTAATAAATCATAAACTTTAATTTTGTAAAGTAACAAATCAATAAAAAAATTAACGAGAAAGTAGAAGAAACTTTTTGGTGTTTTAGTGATGATGTATAAAGTATAAACGGATAGAAAGTTGTAGAGAAGAAAACCATGGAGTACGAAATCTGCAGTGATCCGTTTGATCCGAGATATGTGCGAGCAACGTTTTTGTATCCACCTGGAACAGAGCCAGAGAAGGCAAAGCTATTGTTGGAACAGATCAGAGGGAAAGAAAAAGATATGATTCACAAGTATACACCAGAGAAAGAGTTTGATCTTATCAACGATCAGCTCAAGAAGAGTCAGGTTCTTGTGTTACCAATTCATCTATTTGATTCGATTCAATTAGTATCATCATTCTTATTATTGGTCTTGTTGTTGAAAGGGCTTTGACATCGATTTCTCTATTTGCCGTTGCGTTTACTCAATGTACCCCGCGTTTCTCGACGAAAGCGATGTAGCTAAAGCACCAGAAACCGATAGAGTGTATTTCGGTAGATTGGCTAAAGAAGCTATTGCATAATATAACCGAAAACATGGGACCAGTTTTGTATTTGTTGAGGTTGAGAAAGTTAATATTTACCTTAATTGCGGAGAAATCTTCTTCATCACATTTCTAGTCAAGGATACTTGTGACCATATTCAAATATTTCAAGCTAAGGTTAACCATGTGTTCTGTAGAAAGATTGATCACGAGTTCTGCAGGCCCAAACCTGCTCGACAAGGTACATTTCTCTGCGTATATCATATCATCAAACTTGTGTCTTTGCAAATAAGTTTAGTAGAAATCAAGAAAATACTAATAGGTTTAGTAGAAATCAAGAAAATGTGGAACCGTCTTCTCTTGTTTAATTCCATGTGTCTTTGCAAGTTAAGGAGAAGATACTTATGTATTCAAATCTGAGTTTTGTATCAAGAAAACTTTTGATTTCTATCAGTTATTCTCAAGATGTTTCTTTGCAAGTCAAATATATACAAGTTTAGTAGAAATCAAGAAAAGGTTACAATTTTTCCAAGGTGCTTATGTCTTGTTACTTGGCAGTTGAATCTGATAAAGGTTCCAAGAAAGTCTTGAAAGGTTCCAAGAAAGTTTTGAAGAAACCAAGGTAAATATTATCCTCATCATCGTGTACAAGGTTTTGCTTTCAAACCTAAATTCGCTCGTTGATTTTTGGTTTTCGGTTTTGTTTGATTTTCCATCAGGATCCAAAAGAATAAACGAGGATGAAGAAACGAAGATACTACCATTGTCTTGAGGAATAATCAAGTACATGGATTGTTTCTGGGACGTTTGATCTTTGCCTTTTGTTATCATAAGTTTATATCAATGTTATGACTTTCTATTGACAACTAATAAAATATTAACTTGTGTTATATAACTTTGTATCAACTAAATAACATAATACTCCAAATAAGAAACTCAGTTGCATCAATCTATATATGACTTCTTGTTGTTGGATACTGTATTCACAAGGTCCTGAAAATGCTAAGACTCAAAATAGAAGTTATTAAGCTAATATTGCCAAATTATTGTTGTTGTGTCTGCACACTAATAGTGAATTATAAGTGTATAAACTATGTCTATCTGCTTGCAGCTTGTTGATCTTTAATATAAAAACTAAGAATCTTAATAAAACTATGCTTATATTATTAGTTTATTATTAGTCCAATTATAAATTTTTTGTTGAAAATTAGTCCAATTATAATTACATGCTCTTTATATAGAAACGAAGAAATATTGTGTTGTTGTAAAACATGTAGCTTGTTTAGTCTCTTCTAAACTATTTGAGAGGTTTCTTTTGCTTTTCTCATTTACATACATCGATAATACAAAATATCTCTCAAAGCTTCTCCTTTCTTTGTTTTCATTTGTGTAGTAGAAATTGTTCTTCTACATCTTGCAAATGCACTATTTTTTCCGAGCGTTGTGCATAGATGCCCAAACACTTCTTCCCCCTAGTATATATATGATAGTAAAATAATTTTAGAAACCATCTAAATAGTTGTTCCGTGCACAGTCGGCCCTCCACAACAAAACTGGTAACAAAACCATAAATTATGTTATTGAATTGGAATCATGGGAGAAAAAAAAAGAAGCTATTTTCAAAATACACATAAAACATATTTCTGCGAATAGAGAATATTCGATATTTAGAAAGGACTAGGTGATGATATTTGGTCAAGTGAAAAAGTAGCATGAGTCAACAATATTTGTAAGTTGCATACCCTTATTTTGTGTCAGGAGTAATTGGTACGTCCGGTGTTGACTCCTTATTTAAGTACTACAAAATAAAAATCTCTAGTAGTATTTTTTTTTTGGGGTCAACTCTCTAGTAATTAAAAATATAATTTTTTTTTTAAAGTTTGAGGGTTTTACGTGAAACTCTCTAGATGATGTTGATGAAAACGCATTGACTTTGATTATGTGATACTGTTTTGGCTGGACTGGAAATGATTACGAAAAAACACTTAAAAGGAAAAATCAAATACATCCTGAGCAAAAACAAAAAAGAGGAATTTCCTCGTATGCCATTTTTTTTTTTTCAAAAATACCATATTAAAGTTTTTTTTTCCAAAAAATACCACATTTTTTCCAAGGTTTCAAAAATGCCATTTTTTAAAAAGATTTTTAAGGTTTAAAATTTAAATTTTTTGGGTTTGGGTTAACTATTCCAAAATTAGGGTATAGTTTTATGGGTAGGATTTGGATTTGGGGTTTAGGGTTTAGTTTTGAATTTAAAAATAATTTTTTTAAAAAATAGTATTTTTGGAACTTAGGAAAAAATGTGGTATTTTTGGAAAAAAAACTTCAAGGTGGTATTTTTGAAAAAAAAACTTAAAAAATGGTATTTTTGAAAATTGCCTAACAAAAAATACATGTTGACAAAAAAGAAAAGAAAATCAAATACATAGTCCATGGACCTATGGCACACAATAAATACACAACTATTATAAATCGAAGTGTACAGTACACATATTATATACAAATAGATGGAGATTCTGATTTCCCTTGTCATTTTTATTCTTCTCTTTTCGACGATCAAATCCGGAATATCTTATCGAAACGATGGCATTTTCAAAGAGGTTAGGGTTGGGTTGGTAGTGAACTTGGGTTCTATAGAAGGAAAAATTCTGGAAACTTCATTTTCTTTAGCGTTATCAGATTTCTATCGGAACAACAACGGATATGAAACAAGAGTCATTCTTTCCTCCAGAGACTCCCAAGGAGACCCTCTTATTGCCCTTGATACTGGTGAGTTTCATTTTTTCATTGCATGCTTATGCAAAATTGCTTATGATGAGAAAAAAATCAGTGTATTTAAAATCGGATTGGCAACTAAATCGAAAAAGTTTTGGACCGTGAGTCAATATGGTCGGACCCATTTAACCGGGTTTGATGGTATTTTGAAAGAAGAATAACTAGAATAATCTATTTTTTTTAATAATAGCATGGATAAAAAAAAAATATTTTTCTAATAATTGACTTTGGACTTAATTTTTTCACAATACCAAATTACCTTTTTAGTTAATAAATATTGAAAAAATAAAAGTATTTAACATATCAACTAATGTTTCTTAATTAATGTCTCTTTTTAATTCATAGTTATAATTGAAATTAATAAAACAAAATTAATTTCCTGCAAAATAACAACACTTTATTAGAAAAATGAAAAAAGTTATGCATGACAAAACATGAAAACACGTACTCTACCAAGACATTGGTAGAAATAGAATAACATATTCATATCTAAATTTCAAACGTTTGTTGAAAGAAAAACTCTCCTAAGTCATTGTAAGACTAGAAGATTGATATTTAAGTCTACCAACAAATTAAAAAAAAAAATCAAAGTCTAAAAAAACGTAGATTTTACGGGAGGCTAGTATATTAAGATCTAAGTCTACTAACATGTTTAGAAGATTTTCAAAACGTCTACCAGAAAAACGCAGACTCTGCCAAGACGTTGACAGACTTTGCTATCCAGTCTTGGTTGACTTTACCAAAACATTAACATATTCGACCAAAACATTGACAGACTTTGCCGAGACATTGGTAGACTAGGAGTATATATGCAAGTTTGGATAAAATACTAGATTATAATCAGCGTTAACATGCGGGTAAACACGTTAAAAAATTTAAATATAGATATTTAAGTTTTCATTAGTAACCTGCTAAATTATAAAAATAATTTGAAATACTATTTAAATATGGATGTTAAGATTATGAAATATCAAATTTATATCTTGATTCTCACGTCATAATCAATGTTTTCGCTCGACATTTATTTTTATTTTTTCTTATTTTTTTTTCTTTAATTGTTTGACTTTTGTTTTACTATTTTTGGGCACAATACTCTTTTCCTTTTTCTAATTGTTTTTTTATCTAGCATTCCTTTTCATTTCTAAAATTATAATTGGTCAAGTAGCCATATGGAAAGGAATGCTAGATAGTAAAGGAATTGACCTTTTCATATGGCTACTTGACCAATTATAATTTTTTCTTATAATAAAAAGGGATAATTTACTGGATAGTAAAGAAAAAAATTAAAGCTACAAAGCTAACCAAAAGTGGTCTATGTTGTATAATCATGAGGATTTCCAAGAAATCATGGCCATTGAATTTATGTTTTTCTGTTAGTTTTTATTTTTAAAACTTTCTATGTTATCAAACAAATTAACCCTAAAAAAAGGGGTGAATTTGGGGAATAATCATTTTGTACATACTCATTAATTTTATGAATCTATATAAAGTTTTTAGGCAAACATATCATTGATTAGTTTCCATATAATAACACAACTTATATACATAAATATAAATAGCTTAACAAAACCTAAAAATCATAATAATTTTATTGTTTTTAACCTACATACTAATCTTTAATATTTTTTTGTTTTCAACCTACAAAATTACAAAATATATCCCTAAATTTTCAAACTATTTAACTATTACTTAGAAAACAATGTTTTGTCACATTTCCAAAACGAAATCAAACGTTTTTAAAGAAATGAGATTCCACCACGCTTCCAAAATGGAATCAGAGTTTCCGTCGAGTTTTCATATTAACTGTTTTTAGAAATCACATTTCCATGTTTATAGGAAACACGTTTTCATGAGATTTCCGAAACGGAAAACACACCTCGAACGGAATTTCCATCGAAGAACTTCCCAAATAATAATGTATAGGAATTTTTCTCGAAAATAATACAATTCTTTATTGTATGAAACTAGCTAGAGATCTTGTGAAAAGGGCAAAAGTGGAAGCCATTGTTGGTGCACAATCATTACAAGAAGCAAAGCTTTTAGCTGCTATTAGTGAGAGAGACAAAGTTCCAGTGATCTCTGCTTTTGTCCCAGCTTCCTTGTCCTTAAACAAATACCATCACTTTCTTCAGTTCACGCACGATTCTACATCGGAAGCTAAAGGGATTACCAAACTCCTACAAGATTTCAACTGGAGATCAGTTGTTGTTATATACGAGGATGTTGATGATTGGAGAGAGAGTTTTCAGATTCTTGTTGATCATTTCCAAGATCAAGAAATCCAAATTAATCGTATGGTCTCTTTCTCGGACAATGGAGAAGAAGAAGATTATATGGAGAATCAGCTACGGAAACTCAAGTCATCATCAAGATCAGACATTTTCGTTGTGCATATGTCTGAGATTCTTGTTTCTCGTCTCTTTAGAGTCACTGACAAGTTAGGTATGATGGAACATGGTTATGCTTGGATTCTTACCGCAAGAACCATGAACCATTTTCATTACACGGATCCTTTGGCAATGCAAGGGGTGATTGGTTTTAGATCCTATGTTTCAGGGTCAGAACAAGTTAAGAATTTTACTTCAAGATTGAGAAAACTAATGGTTGATGATGATGAAACAAAGCATTCTAGTTTAGTCATAGGTGTATGGGGACATGATATTGCTTGTGTTCTAGCAACTGCAGTAGAGAAGATTAGAGTTAGAGAATCTGAAAATCTGTTAGATCTTCTTGAGACAATCAAGCAGAATAGATTCAAGGGTGGTGGTGACATCGAAATCGTTGGCAACAAGTTTCTCTCAGGAACATTTGAGATTGTGAATATGGTAGGGACAGGGGAAAGAAGAATTGGATTATGGAGTAATGGTAATTTCTATGGAAGAAGAGACATTATGGTTTCTTCTACCAATGAACTTGAGACCATAATCTGGCCTGGCGGGTCTGGTAGAATCCCAAGGCACCGTTTTTTGGAAGAGAACGGTGAAAAGAAAAAGTTTCTTAGGGTCTTAGTCACCTCGGAAAACAGGTTCCCTCATCTAGTGGCCGTGCGTCCTGATCCTGAAACTGGTCTTAATACTGTCTCTGGATTCTGCATAGAGGTTTTCAAGACTTGTATGGCTCCTTTAAACTATGAGCTGGAATTCATACCTTATCAAGGAATGAACTATGACAATCTTGCTTACGAGCTATCTACTCAGGTTCATATCAAGTACCTTGTGTCTTCATGGTATTCCATTCATATATTTTTAGTTTCTCATAAACTAAATGTTTGTTTTTGTTGCGTTACAGAGAGACAAATATGATGCAGCTGTTGGTGATATCACCGTCACTTCAAACAGATCTCTATATGTGGATTTTACCTTGCCTTACACGGAAATGGGTATTGGAGCCTTGGAACTAAAGAAAAAGAAAGGTAGCATATGGACTTTCGTTGACCCTCTTGAAAAATCTTTGTGGTTAGCAAGTGGAGCTTTCTTCATATTGACCGGGATTGTTGTTTGGTTTCTTGAACGTACGGTTAATCCTGAATTCCAGGGCTCATGGGGACAACAGTTTGGTATGATGCTTTGGTTTGGGTTCTCTACCCTTGTGTTTGCTCACAGTAAGTGTATTATTGTTACTATTAGCCTTTAAATTAAAGCCCTTTGCCTTGGCTTACTCCTTTTTTTTTTTTCTCTTTGCCAGGGGAGAAGCTTCAAAGAAGGTCATCAAGATTCCTAGTCATAATTTGGGTGTTTGTGGTGTTGATATTGACTGCAAGTTACAGTGCAAATTTAACTACAACAATAACCGTTTCTCGCATACAATTAAATGAGTTGATTATCGGCCCTGCACGATTTAAAGCTGCTAGAACCAGATGGTTGAATACACATGAGGACTATGCTCAAGCTTTAGGGAATGGAACTATCAGTTATGTTGTCGATGAACTACCGTATCTCCGTGTCCTTCTTGGCATGCATCCGGGTGTTTTCAACCTGATAGCAAGAAACAGTGTCACCAATGGCTTTGGCTTTGTATGTACACTTCTCCTTAATATTCTCCTTTGTCACTATTGGTTTTTTCTCTTACTAAGTCATGTTTAAAAAAATTCAGATGTTTCAAAAAGGTTCAGGTTTGGCTCCTAATGTGTCAAGAGAAATCGCAAAGCTAAGGTCATCAGGAATGTTGGAAGACATTGAGAAAAGATGGTTCCAGAAGCTAGATTCTTTTATTACAGATCCAAACATTGAATCGACTGAAAACGAGACTGCATCTAAGCGTCTCACCATCCAAGACTTGGGTGGTTTGTTCATCATTGCAGGGGTTGCTCATGCTCTTGCACTAGCCGTGCATTTGTTTAAGACGCGGCGAGAAATATTGCTTGTATTGTGGGAATCTCGACTCTTCACCAAACTGCAAAACTTCTCAGGCTTCCATATGTAAAACGATCCACATTCATAAGCTGCACTATAGTTTTTGCAGAAAACAGAGCATTTCCTTCTTTAATACTAAACTTCTGTTTCAACCATGGAACTTTTTTTGTAGTTTGTAGGAATACTAAGGTCAATCTTCTATTAAGAACTATCCTTTTATTTGCTTGTAGTTTGTTTTATTGTAACAATCAAATAGGATGTTATCCCCTCTTTTGGATGCATGTATCTTCGATCATTGCTTCAAATACTACCTTCTATTATAAACTGACATTAGCAATACATATAAATCTAAGGATTAAATGGAGTTGTTTTTGAATACAACTGAGGGACATAAACAAACCCAACCGAAAATAGAAAAAGCAGAGTTTGAGTCTTTTGCAACCGAAAACAGAAAAAGTATAGTGACCAATTCACCTTTTACAATACAATGGACGGACTTAAAACAAACCAAGCCTAATATAGATAAAGCAGTCGAGTAGTGGCGAATCTTGTCTTTAATCTTGTTCTTTCTGTTCTTGTTGAGCTAGTGGTGAGCTTTCTCTTTCTATAATGCTTTAATGTGTTCTTAGCGAGCAAGGTTAATTACTCCTAGTATAAATGCGCTCGCTGATTATCGTTTACACAAGATCAAAATGAATCACATAGGTGGTGGTGGTAATAACAACAACAACGCAGGTCAAATAATGTTTTTTTTTGTTTTACTCTTAAAATTCACTTACCCTTTTATTATAAGAAAAGCTAACTGTTTAATCTTTTTCCATGCAGCTATTGTTAATGGTAATGGCGGCAACAACGACCACAACGCAGGTCAGCTAATGTTTTTGTTTTACTTTCATTTCATTTACCCTTTCTTGAACAAAAAAGCTAACTATTTAATCTTTCCTTGCAGCTATTGTTAATGGTAAGTCTTCTTGCCCTTAGCTTTAGGCTTTGAATATACATATATGAATCATTCTGTATCTTAGTTCTGCTTTCCTTGCAGCTTTTTTGGAGGATTCCAACCGCTAGAGGTTGGGGATCGTGGTAAGTCGTTTTTGTCTCTAGACTTTGAATAAAGTATTATCATTCATTTAGTATCTTTATTTTTTTTCTAAATGGTTTAGCTTTCCTTGTATAGCTCAATTTGGAGGCGGTTTCGAATTCGGTGGTGGCGGAGTTAGCACCTCCCTACTCCCTTCTGTCTCCACCAAAGGTAACACCTTTCTACTCCCTACTCTAGCTAGTGTTTCGGTTTACTATTGACATGGTTATTGTTTTGCCAGACTACCTTCTCTCGTCGGTTAGTCTATCGATTTGGTTAAACCCTCCTAACATTGAATACCTCCTCACTTCGGGTGGTCTGACACTAAACCCTAACTTACCTGACCATCCTCAACCTCCTGTATTACTTTTGGTGCCTTCTACTCTTCTTATTAATGGACTTGAAGACGGTTATGCTTGGCAACAAACAAGAAGATTTGACCACATGGTAATTCATTATAGTTCATGAATTTTAGAAGACTTTTTTTGGATAAAATTAATGTTGTTTCTATTGCAGGGTGGAGATGCAATCATTAGTGCTGCGTGTTCCTATCGAGATGTGGCCGGCTACCCAAGAATGTATCGTAGGGTATATCGTCTTGTTGGTCGTAACGATGTGTTGATAGTTCACTACAAGCATGAGGTATATAGATAATTAATACGGATTATCTTTTAATCTATATTGTATCAAAACAATATGTACAACCGATGATGCAAGTTTGTTTTTCTTATTATTACTACAGGTGAACTTCTGGAACACGTTATTGGCCATGGGAAAATAAAAGTGTTCTTTAAAACCACCCTTTATCAAAATAACAACAATAAAATTAAAAAGTATGCGTATTAGTGAATGCTAAGTTCATAACTATAACTATGTTGCTGTTTAATATAAAAACTAAGAATTTTCATATAATTATCAGATGGGAATAATCAAAGTATGCTTATATTAATATTACTCCAATTATAATTATATGGTTGTTGCTCTTTATATAGAAATGAAGAAATATTGTGTGTTGTTGGAAAACATATACAGTAAAACCTCTATAAATTAATAATGTTGGGACCCGGATAATTTATTAATTTAGAGAGAATATTATTTTATCGATAAATTAATAATTATAGAGAGAAATCTGTTTTAGGTAAGATTTTTCTTAATTTGATTTTTCGAATAATGTTATATTATGAAATTTAATGAATCTATTTGCAAATTGGTTAAATTTTGATTAAATTTTTTATTATCGCAATAGAGTGGATGATATTATCATAATAGACGATCAAACTAAAATGGTATACTATGTATAAAATTTAGAAAAAAATCATAGCTATTATCCCTAATGTTGATGAATACATTTAGAAAGCGTTATTATAAAGAATCAATTATTTTGCCTATAATTTTTACAAGTTTATGGTAAAGATCGTAAAAACAATTATAAAAGTTTTTGATGTAACACTTAAATTAAAAGATAATGAGATTTTCATTTTTAAGTTATAACAAAAATCACTAAAACCATGTTTAGTACATTATCATATATATACATAATTATATATGATTATTAATTTATACTATTATTGAGACCATATTTTACATAAGAGTTTCAAAAAAATTATTATCTTATCATTTTATCAAATTGAGTTGATTTTTACATTGGCCCGACTCGGGACCGGAATAATTTATTAATTTATAGTGTTTATTAATTTATCGAGTATTAATTTACCGAGGTTCTACTGTAGCTTTTTTTTGTTTGTTAAAGGAAAACATATATTAGTCTCTTCTAAACTATTTGAGAGGTTTCATTTGTGATACAGTTTATTAACGTCCAACCTCAAAAAACAAAAAAACATATAATCCGCAAAATTCAGTTGCATCAAAAAGAGTTTAAGATCACGTTCAATACTAGAACTATGATGGTAACAGTTGCATCCTTTTTGTTTTTTTTTGCATCCGTGCAAAAGACATGGGATGCTTAACTAGGTGACTAGGTGTCTTATAAAGTTTTATCTTGCCCTAAATTAAAGTTTTTGTAAGATAGCAAGACATGGGATGCTTAAAAAGATTAAAAAGTCTCCCTTTTCTTTGTATCAATGAAATTGGTAAATTGTTTACTCTTCCAAACTCATGCATGTACAGTAGACATATTGGCATATTGCAATAAACGTAACTCGGAGACACCATATTTTGGAAATACCACAAGAAACTCAATTTGTAACAGTAATATAACACTTACTTTTAACTATTTAAATAGAGTATATTTTATTATAATATTTTAGAAATTATGTAAACAATATTTTTAACTTTGTTTAAAAAAAAAACAAATTGTAGGCAATTTATTTTGGACCTAAAAAGACTAGAAAATTTCAAGGAAATCATGTGGTTTTAGTTATCGGATAACATTATTGGATCATACCGAATTTGTGGGGTAGTACGTGGGGAGGTGGAAGATTTGCAAAACTAGCTCGGGACTCGGGAGATTAGTCGAGGCAAAGACGGACATTCTATATTCGCATAAATTGTTTATCCACGAGTATGTTTTACGAGTATTTTAGAAATAGCTATTATATAATATGATTAAATATTATTTTTATTTTATTTTATAAAATATTTTACATTTTTTATGCAAGATTTAATGTATATGACCACTTATATTCTCTAGTACTTTTTTCTGTTTGATATATTTTTAATTAGATATTAAATGATATTTTTAATGCTATAAAAACAAAACCAAAACTATTTTAATATAATTTTTACAGTACTCTATTTTTGCTAGATTTTTGCTTAGAAAATCTTATAAAATGGAATCAAGGAAATATTTTAGGGAAATTAGGTGGAATAATATGTTTTGACATGTAAATTAATAAAGTAAAATGTGTAATTGGAAAATTAGGTAACTAACAAAGAGAAAATTAAATTTGACTAATTTACCAAAAATCAATTCAATTAATGTTGTCAAATTTCATCACACTTAATGCTAATGTTATCAAATTTCTTTACACTTAATGGTAATTTATTTGTAATAAATAAAGAAATAATAATTTCATCTAGAAATAAATTTAAAATTGACATATAAAGAAAACAATTCGTTGAAAAAACAAATATTTTTTTCTACAATATAAGTTTACTCAAAATAGCCATAGTTTTTTAACCTTTCACAATAATTAATTATTTTTTGAATAGATAAATTATATAATAAACTATATCACAAATTAGAAACTATTGAAAATAAATAGTGAACTATTTCATTATTTGGATTTAAATAAAAATAGTGAACTCTATTTTAATGTAACTAAATACTTGCTTAATATGATGAATTTCGCATTCAAATTGCGTAATAGTGAACTAGTTATGAATATATGTAACTATATAAAATAATGAATTATTGTTGAATATAACAAGTATAGTTGATTGTTTGTGAATAAAATTAACTATATAAATAATTATTGTTTATTTGTACCTAACTACACATGGATATATAACTAACTACATTTAAATATAGTTATATATATAATAGTGAACTATCATATGCGTGAATATAAATAGTATAGTTAACAATTTGTAAAAAAATTAACTATATAAATAATATATTCATAGTTTCTAATTTATAATATAGTTCACTATATAATTTATCTATTCAAACAATAATTAATTATTCCGATAAGTGAAAGACTATGACTATTTTGAATAAATGTATAATGTAGAAAAAAGAAAAATAAAATGTTTTAATTTCATATTTTCTAGATGAAATTATTATTTCTTTATTTATTACAAATAAATTAGCATTAAGTGTGATGAAATTTGACAACTTGAATTGAATTTATTTTTGGTAAATTAGTCAAATTTAATTTTCTCTTTGTTACTTACTTAATTTTCATATTACACATGCTACTTTATTAATTTAAATGCTCCAACCCAATATTTTATTAGTTATCCACAAAAGAGTCATTAAATTGATATAAACTTATGATAACAAAAGGCAAAGATCAAATGTCCAAAAACCATCTATGTACTAGTAGATTATTCCTCAAGACAATGGTAGTATCTTCTTCCGCATCCTGGTTTAATCTTGGATCCTGATAAAAAATCAACAAAACCGAAAAACCACAAATCAACGTGCTATTTTAGATTTGAAAGGAAAATCTTGTACACGATGAAGATAATATATACCTTGGTTTCTTCACAACTCTCTTGGTACCTTGATCACATTCAACTGCCAAATAACAAGACATAAGCACCTTGGAAGAATGAAACAAGAGAAGACAGTTGCACATTTTCTTTATTTCTACTAAGCCTATCAATATTTTCTTGATTCTACTAAAGTTTACCCAAGTTTAATGATATCTACACAAAGAAATGGGAGAAATGTACCTTGTAGAGCGGGTTTGGGCCTACAGAAGTTGTGCTCAATCTCTCTACATAACACATTGTTAACCTTAGCTTGAAATACTTGAGTCTGATTAATATGGTCTTTGACTAGAAAGGTGATGAAATAGATCTCTCCGCTATTAAGGTAGATATTAACTTTCTCAACCTCAACAAACTCAAAACTGGTCCCATTTTTTTGGTTGTATCCAGCAATAGCTTCCTTAGCCAATCTACCGAAGTACTCTCTATCGGTTTCTGGTTCTTTAGCTACATCGCTTTCATCGAGGAACGCGGGCTACATTGAGTAAACGCAACGGCAAATTGAGAAATCGATGTCAAAGCCCTTTCAATAACAAGAAAACCAATAGTAACAATGATGATAGTATATAATCGAATCGAATCAAAGAAAGGAATTAGTAACATAGAAACCTGACTGTTCTTGAGCTGATCGTTGATAAGATCAAACTCTTCCTCTGGTGTGTACTTGTGAATCATATCTTCTTCTTTCCCTCTGATCTGCTCCAACAAATGCTTTGCTTTCTCTGGCTCTGTTCCAGGTGGATACAAAAACGTAGCTCGCACATATCGTAGATCAAATGGATCACTGCAGATTTCGTACTCCATTGTCGATTGATCAACCAACCTCTTAGTTTTTGGCTTATTTTTGGTTTTCTATACAACTTTCTAAGTATCAGTTTATAGGTGGGACCCAAAAATATCAAATTTTACACTTTATTTTAATTATAATTTTAGATTTTTATTGATTTATTACTTTAAAAATGTCAAATTTTGTAATTTTATGATTTATTACTTTTAAAAAATATACTATATTTTGTTTTAACTTTGTATGATTTATTACTTTAAAAATATACTATATCTTGTGACTTTTTTTTTTGATTTACCACTTTAAAAAATGTCAAATTTTGTAACTTTATGATTTATTACTTTAAAATGTATTATATTTTCTTATCAATAAATTTTATATATTTAATTTGGTAACTATAAAACATAGAATCACAAACTCTAAAAAAATTCACAACCTAGTTTTCTCTCTTTAAAATATTTGAGAGAGAGAATTTTAGAGAGAAAAAACCCAAAATTTTTTTCCGATGTTCATCGGATTTCAGCTTTCAGTTTCAATCCATATTTTTCGTTCCAGCTTTGTATGGATGTTTTTGTTTCGTTTTGTCATTTCTTTGTTTAGTACATCTAGATCCTGATAGTCATTGTGATGAAACATTTGCTACTGAATGTGTGATTCTCTTTTCTTAAGAGCATAAATCTTCGTTTTCCTTGATTATATCTGTAGAAAGATTAGGCGAAGCGTCTTTATTGGAACTGGGTTTCGTGTTTTCGGAAATTTTCGATGAGATTCGATGGAGATAAATTTATTTATTTCATTATTTATTTTTGAAAACAAATAAATAACTCGGTTTAGATTATAATGATTTAACTATATTTAAGGGGTTAGAGTCGAACCTTGACAAAGGCAAAGAAATAGTTTATGATCTAAACCTTGAACATGATGAGGTTCCTATGGAGCATTGTTCGACACAGATAACAAATAATAAATAACTGCATATTGCCAAGAGTATTAGAGTGGAAGAAGAAAAGTATAGGAAGAGGCTGAAGAGGCCGATCACCACCAAGACCAGAAAGAAGAAGAAGAGGAGAGTCAAGGACGAAGTTATAAAGACAAGGCTGAAGATCACCTCAAGAACTTCTAAAGGAAGAAGAAGGTGGTGATTATTCATCAAAGATGTGCATTTCCCGGCTTGTGTACGGACTTGTACGGACAAGTACATAAGGACAGTCCGGAGTATGAGATAAGTTGTGCATTTCCTGGATTGTGTACGGACTGTACGGATGGTACGGCCAAGTACACATCCGTACAGAAGGTACAAGGTACAACCTTATCTTCAAAGCATCTTATCCTCAAGGCATCTTATCTTCCCACCAACCATAAAGGAAATGTCATCATAATGTCAACATTTCTCACTTTATGTTGTCATCCATTTCCTCTATATATATGTTGTAAATCTGATTCTAAAGATAATAAGAAGTGAACTGGCAGCCTAATCACTTCATAAACACCTCACTAAACTCTTTTAATCTCTTATTTACTTTCTTAATCTCTAGCTAATTGATTCATAGATTCGTTTCTCCATAGCACACAAACTACAAGTGTTGTGATGCTTCTTTCGAATCTAGCTTCATACTAGAACTATTATCCTTGTTAGGATAGAGTTACTCTCTAGTAATCTCTGATCTATCAAGTTCTAATGTGTGGATTCCATCACAAGTTGATGGTCTTCACTATATCTTGAGAATGAGTTATTTGTGTGGGTTAAGAGGATTCAATCACAAGTTGATTGTATCCTCCATTCATGAGCTTAATCTCATGAATTCCAACAAAGAGGTTCGACACAAATCGAACAGTGCTCCAAACGAACATAGTTAAATGGTTTACACGTGTAGAGATTCTCCGTCGACCACCTTAAGGTTTATATCGTAGGCGATTTCTTTTCCTTTCTCAAGGTTCAACCCTAATCCCTTAGACATAGTTAGATTATTATAATCTAATGATTCTAAACCTAGTTATTTATTTATTTTTGAAAACTAAATATTGAAATAAATAAATATTTAAACACACAATATCCTTTTTTTTAGAGAAGAAACAAAATATTTTAAATAACCTCATAACATTTTCCTTGTTCTGTAACTTCTGATTGATTAAATTATAGAGCTTGTACTTAGTCATGGTGAAGTAAATTTGAAATAGCTAAAAGTACACAATTCAAAAATTGAAAAGAAATATTGCGAGAGCACAGGTGCTTGGCAAGATGATCAGCAGGTAATGTGATTTTGATACCAGCTAGATTTTTTTTTTTATCGTCTAAATTTATTAATTATTATAAATATGAGAACAGTTACACGAACGATTATATAACGGATAATTTTACCCTTGATATGTAGGATCACTCGGCTCTCCTTGCATCACGCTTGAAATCTCCTGTAAATTATTCTCCTATAATTTGTATTCTCCGGGATTTGAACTCCGTACCTTCTAGTATAGAAGTTTTAAAGCCTTTAATCAACCACTGGACCAAAGGAGCTTCCACATACCATCTAGATTATGATGTAAAATATAAATACTTTGTTAAAAAGAAAAACGATTTAGGTTTACAAACGAATTTATAAGCCTATATATATATAATGGTTCCATAGCAAAAAAAACCAAAAAAAAACATGGAAGCATACTACGTTCAAGTTTTCGGTCCGTCTCCTCGACAAAAATACAAATACTAATGGAGTTAGACGTTGTGCTTATCATAATATACATTTTAGATCGATTTGTTCGATCTTGAGCTCATGAAAAGCTTTTCATATTTTCTTTTGGAAATCCATAGCAATAGACGATGCATAAATTGTATATAATATTGAAAAGAATATTTTGATTGGAATTGAACAAGAACAAAAATTTGATTGGAATCGACCAATAGTTTGTATATATTCTATGTAAGTTATGAATTCTATTTAAATAAAAATAGATTCACAAAAAAAAAAAGTTTACGTAAACTTTATTATGATTAGTGATAAATGTTTATGATTTTGAAAGTTTATCTTGACCGTTGATCTTCATCTCTCAGTATCTCATCATTTCCTCTGCAAAAAAAAAAAAAAACGAAACAGATTTTGAAATTTGCTCCGATGAGTTTTCCGATCATCCCTCACGAATCAAACGTCATCTCCGTCAACGTCGGAGGTCGAATCTTCCAAACAACGAAACAAACCTTAACACTCGCCGGAACCGATTCTCTCTTCTCTCAACTCGCTACTGAGTCAACTCGTTTCATCGATCGAGATCCCGATTTATTCTCCGTTCTTCTCTACATACTCCGTACCGGAAACTTACCAGCTAGATCAAGCTCCTTCGATGTCAAAGATCTAATCGATGAATCTAGATTCTACGGAATCGAATCTTTCCTCATAGATTCTCTTTCGAATTCGTCTCAGTTCGAAGCGTTTGATCTTCGTAGATCTAAGATTCTTCCGTTAAACGGTAGAGATTCTCCGTCGACGGTGAACGGTGGAGGAAGAGGAGGTTTACACGTGGCGCACGGGAGTAAAATCACGTCGTTTGATTGGTCGTTGCGGCGAAAATCTACGGTGCTTACGAGTTTCTCCGCCGTGGATTCTCTTCTTGAGATATCTCCTGGTGTTATAGCAGCTGGAGCTATTGATTATCCAGGTTTGCAGATTATAGATCTAGAGAACGGTGGATTTGTTCGTACGATTTTGAATTGGGAAAATCTGAGTAGATCTAGCTCTACAGTACAAGGTATAGGTTCTAGTTCTGAGTTTTTGTTTACTAGTTTTGAATCTAGTAGAAGAAACTCGAATTCGATTATGGTGTATGATCTTTCTAGCTTGATTCCTGTGTTAGAGATTGATATTGATTCTGCAATACCATCAACGGAGTTGAAATGGATTCAGAGTTGTAATTTGTTGATGTGTTCTGGTTCTCATAGTAGTCCTTCTGGTGTGAATGGTCATATAAGGTTTTGGGATGTTAGATCAAGGAATATGGTTTGGGAGATTAAGGAGACGCAAGATTGTTTCTCTGATGTTACCGTTTCGGATAATCTCTCGGCGGTTTTTAAGGTCGGTGTAGCGTCAGGGGAGGTGTTTTACAGTGATTTGAGGAGTTTAGGAGGTAAGGATACATGGATTTGTTTAGGGGAAGAGAAGAAGAGAGGTTTGAAAGAGAGAAGAGAAGGAGTTGGGTGTAAGATAGAGAGTTATGGGAATCATGTGTTTGTAAGTAAAGGAAATGGGATTGAGCTTTGGTCTGAAGTGATTACGGGTTTGATTGGGAATGCTAGTCGTGATGTATCGGAAGAGAGGGTTTTTAGGAAGAATTCGTTTGGGAAATCGGCGGATTCTGGAGAAAGCAAGATTACTGGATTGGCGTTTGGTGGAAATAGAATGTTTGTGACTCGTAAGGATCAACAGTCTATTGAAGTTTGGCAAAGTCCTAGTCGTGGAGTATCGATCTAATGAGCCTGTATCAAGCTTTGGTATCAACCAAAGTTACTTACATTGTCTTAAACAAGAATGAAATCTGTTAATCCTTATTTGTGATGAAGCCGTGTTACCCATCAAGTTTTTAACTTTGGTAATCGTATAGTAAGGATTTACATGGTCACACCGAGGCTGTGAAGGATACTTGCATCTCTAGCGACGGGATCTTATATAATTACCAGAGTTATACACATCCCAAATCTTAGTAACCATACCTGCAGAGAGAAGCAAATGACAATGCTTGGGGAAGAGTCAAATTGCGGAAACACGGTTAGTTTACAGAAGACGTTTATTTCATTCCAACAAAATCAGCTAGAAGAAAGACATATTATTGTATTTGAAGAAAATCCGGTTTTTCAGTCTGTATATCTTTCTCAAATTCAAATATTTGGATCTCATTAAGGAAGATAGTTAAATGCTTCTCTTTGTCTCTGGAACTGGCGTTTATCTACCAGAGCTAGATCTGTAATCTGAGAGGCCGTTAACACCGTTTTCGATTTCAGATTCGGGAAATCTGCCATCGGGAAATCTTATAGTTCCAGCAGCTACTCTCAGACCTCCAAACATATTGTTATTACCTCTCTGCTGCAAAGACGTCGCAGGATTCACTTGTGCCGGAAAATTATAACCGCCAGGGATCGGATTAGGCTGGAAAGCTGTAGAAAAACCAGATAAGTAACCATTGTTGTTAAACATAGAATTCCCAAATCCTTGTCCTCCTGTAAATCCTGTTTGATATTCAGAAAGATCAGGAATCTGAGATACTACTGGTGGTTGTCTCAGTTGAAAGTTGTTGGTACTTGCAAATGACATAATCCCTTGGCTTGAAGAAGGAAACAACGAAGGTGCGACTGGATAACTCTGCAACGACGGCAATGAAGACTGTTTCGGCGCATAGGGTATCGCGAAGTTATGAACATTCTGCGTTTCGGATACTGTTCCCTCCACCATTAATGATCTGTTCTTGATGGTGTTAGCTTCTCTCATCTTCTTTTGTTTCTCGTTCAAAATTGGGGCTTTGATGGCCAAAACAATGCTCTTCTGATTCATCACTGTCTCGTTCTTCTCATTCACCATCTCGGTTTGCGCAACAATCCCTTCTTGACCTTCTTGTTGTTGCTGATAGTAGTTTCTTCCTAAACCTTCTTGACCGCTTGTAAGAAACCTATTTAACGGTCCAGCATTATAATCCAGTTCTTGAACTTGATCTCCACCATTTTGCGCAATCTTTTCAGGTTTGTTCATCTCTTGACCGCTCTTAAGAAACCTATTTAACCGTCCAGCATTATAATCAAGTTCAAGAACTTGATCTCCACCATTTCGCGCAATCTCTTTAGGCTTGTTCATCTCTTGGCTGCTGCCGAGATAGCTGTTCAACGGTCCAGCATTACAGTCAAGTGCTTGAACTTGATCTCCATCGTTTTGCGCAATCTCTTTAGATTTGTCCATCTCTTGATAAACCCTGAGATAGCTATCTAACGGTCCGGCATTACAATCAAGTTCTTGAACTTGCTCTCCACCGTTTTGCACAATATCTTTAGATGTGTCCATCTCTTTGTAGATCCTGAGATAGCTATCTAACGGTCCGGCATTACAATCAAGTGTTGGAACTTGATCTCCACTGTTTTGCGCAATCTCTTTAGATTTATTCATCTCTTGACTGATATTGTCAATTTTGCTCTGTTTCTCACTCTCCTTCTCCTCTTCTTCCTTCTTCTCTTCTTCCTTCTTCTTCGTCACCCTCTTCTTCACCGGTCTTTGCACTGCTACCGCAGTAACCGCTCTCCTCTTTACGGGTGGCCGAGACGCAACATTTTGATCCGATCCATACAATTCAGTCTTCACCCAGTCCATTAAACTGTCTCTAGAAGCCGTGAGTTCATCGATCAACGTTTTCATAAACATTCCAACTTCATCTGTTGGCATTACCGTTTCTTCTTTCTCCTTAGTCTCCTTTCCTCTTTCATCCGTCGGCATTACCCTTTCTTCTTTCTTCTCTTCACAAACAGTTTTTGGTTTCCTTCCCCTTGCTTGCTTCGGTTTCTCAGGTTTACTCTCATCTTTCTTGCTTCTCCTCTTCCGGGTTTTCGCAGGTTGCTTTCTTGTTCCATTTTCGAGCTGATTTGGATCAAGAGCACGATTTGGGTTATCGATGATAGGGTTTTGGGTCGAGTTTGAATCTGGATCATCGCTTGAAGAATCATCAAAGTTGTTCTCTTTCCTTCTAAAATCCCATTTCTCACTAAACTTTGACTCATCTCCCATTCTTAAGACTTTGCAAATAGCTGCAAGAGATAAAAAAAGACAGGACAAAACAAAAGTTTAATGTTTCAAAAAATGAAGTTTTAGACACGAATAGTATTTGCGTAAAAGAATGATCATTAAACTACAACAATAATCATCAATGTTGAGGGAGTATGAAAGAAGAGGAAAAACACTACGTTACAAACGAAAACAAAGAGTGTTCTATAAACAATGATATTCAACAAGAAGATAACAAATATGTGAACCACCATTATCCATAATATAAGATTCTACATTCATCTTTGCAAACATCTAAAGAGAGAATGCTTCTAGCAAAAATGATTTCTAATCCGACTACCACCGCGTTTTTCGAAAACTAATAAGTGTAGGCATAGATGGCAAGAGTTTTCGGTTTTTCTCTAGGCCGGTGTGAAACTGAGTTTCGACTCAGAATCTTCCGGCTACTTAAAACGTATATAAGAATAGGATGTCAAATAGATTTAAACATGTAGATGCAAGTTCTTACCGGAGAAAAGGATGTTTAGGCCAAAAGACTCACCATCTTCACCATTCTCTCTCTTTTCTCACTATGTATATACACTACACAGACTATGTCTTTAAGTTTATGTTTTCGGTTTCACAGTTTAAAAGGAAAAATATATGTATTTGTCTGAAAATATATTTTCCATAATAAGAGATGTATGTTGAATTTGCTATGTAGTGACTAGTCATTTGATTGGTTCTAGCTTCTAAGATAGTAATTATTTTAACATTCCAACTGTAGAGTTTTTAAAAACCATTTTTACCCATTTTTCTATAACTGAGTTTTTTTCTTTTTATAACTTACAAAAACAAAATAGTAATTTGGGATTCGGTTAAAAGAATAAGATCTGATTTTTCTGGTTGCGATTTTTATTAATTGTTGGTCAATATGTACATTTCAAATGGCAAAAGTACTCTGATTTCACATAATACTATAAAAGTTAATTTAATTTTCGCTTTAAGATATGAAAAAAGTATTAGTAACATGGGTTGGTAATTAAAACATAATAAAACATGATTTGCTGGATAAATTAATAGAAAATGAGAAAGTAATTTGGTCAACACCTTTAAATTTGCAAGAAATGAGATATTGTGGCATTTATTTTTATTGATTTTTAATAGTATATTATTCAATGAGATAATTTATTAGCCAATTCACAAAATTAATGATGCTACTTAATATGGGTATCGTGTCATAAGTTTTAACCTTTTTTCCGATAAATGCCAAAAAGTATAATCTTCTCCCGTTTCGTGTGAAGCTTTACACCCTATGTTGCATGGAATCGGAAACGGGTACGTGGAAGCGAAACGTTCGGAAACGCGGAAGCGATTTTTTTGAAAAAATTAGGAACCGGGTACGTTTTGGAAGCGTAAAACTAAACCAAATATTTATATATAATATAAATATATAAATACTTTTTAACATTCAAAACTAAACTAAATTGAAAAAGTTCGTTTACATATTGGATCATAAACCCAATACATAAAAGTATTAAGTAACTTAACTATAATAAACAACCCATAATACTAAAATCAATGATTTAGACTATCATATTCATATTGGTTTTCATTTGCTCCATCAAATAAAATTGCCTCCAATTATGGTTTGTTGACGGAAAGATCTTCAAACACATATCTTTCAAGAATAGTTTCATTACATATAATATGAAATATGTCATGTTCTTCTACGAGATTACCGAGAGATACATTGGAAGCTTAAAGAGTCTTTCTACAAAGATTGTGAGCGAAATTATAATTGTTCTTAGTTCTTAGTGACTAGGGATGTGATGATTCATATCTTTTAGGGATTTTTATCTCTAAGTTATAAAAATATCAAAACATTTTTAAGTTTTCTATTATTTAATTTTTATCATCCAAAATGAAAAGAAGTTTCCATCGCGATTCCAAAATGGAATCAGACTCTTCCAAGGCGCTTCCAAATTGGAATCAGACGCTTCCAAGGCGCTTCCAAAATGGTAATTTTTGGAATCGCGATTCCACGACGATTCCAAGAGATTCCAAGAGATTCCGATTCCGATTCCGATTCCGAAGCGTGAAACGTCATAAAATGAAGTTTCCATGCAACCTAGTTTACACCACACTATTTTTTCTTGTTCAAAATTACTTTTTCGTTATAATTAATAATTTTCTTTTACAAGAGGACCCATTTAAACTTTTCGGCAGCATAATTTTTGGACATTTCATTTTCACATTTATGTGTGTTTTGGCACCTTTCACATCTATCTTATATTTAGAAGAAAAAAATACCAAAAAAATATTCAAAATGTGATAAATTATACAAAATAATTTTGAATATGATCTAAATTATGACAATTTTTGATTCCCTGGTCAATTAAACAAATATAGCCTCAAAGAACATACTCGTAGTTTTTGTTCTCTTTTACTTTCTCTTCGATCATCTACGTTAAGCAACAAAAAAAGACATCAAATCTAATAAAGGTTTCTTGTTTTTACATAAATTCCTAAAACCCGGTTAGAAAAATACCAAAGATTAGAAAACCTAACCGGGTAAATGTCTTGCTATTAAATTAAACCAAGCTAAGTAGTCTTCAACAGATCCATGCAACCCTTTGAAGTGCCTCTTTGATCATTCCTTGTGTAGCTATTTTTGATCCTTTATGCTGAAACCAAAACATTTCACCAAATGTCATGTCAATCCCGGTTAAAAGTAAAAGATACTAGGTTATAGTGATTTTACCTTGCAATTGACGGTTAAGCAGAGTAAACCGTCTCCGGTCGATGATTGTACTGAATGAGAATCCAAGTTGAGATCACTAATCACATCCATTATCTCAAGTAATACTCCTTCTCTCCAAGCACATCTAAGCTCAATAACCACCTCGTTACCAAACGAACCGATCCTTAAATTATCGGTTAGACCAGTATAACCGGTTTCAGCTGGTTCGGCTTCTCCAACCGGAACTTTCTTCCCATTATCGGTTTCATTATTTGTGCAATTAGCTGACGTTCTTTCTCCTGCATCGTGCTGTTTCTTCCTCTTCATTGCCATTGTCCCGCGAGTTTCTGTATCGGTTGATTCTCTGCAAGATTCTAGTTCTTGAACCCGTCTTTCGAGTTCTTGAAGATACTCTATTGTATCATCAAGAATCGATACTTTGTCGATCTATCGAAAATGTTAAACCTCAAGATTAGTTTCTTAGTATATAATACATAAATTGATATTATTACGATACGGAAATATTATAGAGAATAGAAAATAGCAACTTGTATAAAAACCTTACGATGTAAATCAATGAAACCAAGTTAATATAAAATATTTCAATATGGATTATAAATTTTGAAGATTCCGTTTTATAGAGATGTACCTTATTGATTGAAGGAATGATAGATCTAAGGGTCATGAACCGTTCGTTCAATTTCTCACGCCGTTTCTTATCTAAACCCGCGTGGTTCGCGGTTTCATCCCCGAGCTCTGGTGAATCCAACAACATTTTCTCTTTTAGATGAGCTCGCGGAACATCGAAAAGAATCTTCTTTATCATTCTTTGTGATGATGGTGCAACCACGGCGGTTCCTGATGATGATGAGGTTGATGATTTCTTCCACCTTGTGAAGCTTGACTGCTTATCGCAGTTTCGAAATTGCGGTCCAAGAATTAACTGATGGTTGGTCTTAAAAATCGTGGAGATAACACCTTGGTAATGAACATCATCGTTTCTTGGATCAAAAGACAACATCTTCACGTTTCTCTGTTGCTCTTGAATTTGCCCTAATCTTTGAGCCCTACCTTTTCTTGCACCGCAAGAAACTCGGCCACCCGCTGCTTCAACAAACGTTTGAGAGACGCAATCGCTGGAATTTAGCGATTGATGAACGCAATTACTAAGCTCGTCGTCCATAAGCTGCCAACTTTGCACTTGAGAAGCTCCTCCATTCATTCCATCAGCCATGAATGAATCTTCGGCTACTTGTTCGTGTTCGGTATCGAAACCATTTGTAGTTCTGCTAGGAGAAGTTGTTGGAAAAGGCTCAGTACCGAACATAGGAGCGTAAATCTCATCGCCTAGAATCTGTTGCGGATCGAGATCCATGTGATAGTCGGATCTTGTTGGTAATATTGTAGCGTATGGATCAGGAGCTTCTAGGAATGATGTCTTCACGCATTGTATAAGGTTCATGTCTTCTTGAATCTACGAGATGAAAATGCACACAAGAAAATTCTTACACTTTGTTTTGTATAGTATTTTCATTTATAGACATAAAATGGCCATAAGAGTGCAGAGAAAAAATACGATTAAAATCAAACGTTTTTGAAACTTTTTAATTAAGAATTTTTTTGTTAGAACCCACAAAAGAAATGTGAAGATATGTATTAAAGAGTTATTAAGCTTTCATGTTAAAAACTGTGTTATAGTTTTGAAAATTTGAGGCAAGAAAACGGGAATAGTGCTTACATGTTCTGTAGTACCGATCTCAACGACTCCTCCAAGAAACGGGAAACAAATCACTGTCTTAACGGCAGCACTCTAAACCCACACACACAAAAACAATGCAGTTTCGCATTACATTAAGGCTTCCTATTTTAGCGTTTCCAATCGCGATAATGTTAACTAGCGGCTAAAAAGACTTTACTAGAATACTACAAACTTACTTTTGCCAAAAGAGAGCGGCTAAAGACTTTACTATCCGCGGTATGAGCGTTACACAACCATATCGGTTCACCATTCGTAAACGTTCGTCCAGGCATTCTGCAAAAACAAAATAAACGTATTACTATAATTTACTATGGAAAAATGAAAATGCTCTTTAGGTTTTCAAAAAGTAGTATAAGACACAAAACTCCGAACTAACCTACGAGAAATAAATGAGCCAAAGCGAATCAAATAAAATCAATTCTAATTCGGATATCTTTTTTCCTGTAAAAAAGCAAATATTCAAAATTTCTAAAAATTGAAACCCGAACCGAGCTGAACCAAAAAAAGAAAGAGTAGTATAACCAAATTATTTAAAATGAAATAAAATTCTGGTTCATATATTTTCACCTTTTTCACTATATACCTAACAAAAAGAACCTAAACCAAGTGAAAAATAGAAATTGCCCAGACCTACCAAAAAGTAATAAAAGGGTATTTTGTCTTTTTATTTAAAACTGACAAGATCAATCTGAACATGACACACACACACATAATAAATGTCAAAGGCTTCTAGAGAAAGAAAAAGACGGAATTACCCTTCACCAATGTTGAAGACGAAAGACATACAAACCAAGTAATACCACTCGGTGTCGGCGAGATCTTCAGGCGATAGTGCGGCGGCGGAAGCTCGTCTAGTGACCTGAGAACCGGAGGAAGAAGATTCAGCGATGTTGAGAGACTCGTAAAGCTCTCTAAGTTGCTCACTCCTCCGTAAACCAAGCTGATCAGCTTTGATCTCCGAAGCTTGAATCGTCTTCCTCGTTTTGATATCTCCATTATAGTATCCATCTCCCCACTCTAATACCCTTTTCATTTGAAACATAACAAAAATATTAACATGAAAGTTTGGATTAAGGTCTAGGATCTTCATATTATAAATTCACGAAAATGATAAAGCTCCAAGAAAAAGAAAAAATCAAGAATCATGAAAAAGAGAGAGAACGATTTCTTGAAACTGAAAGAACTTCAAGAAAATCTTCTACGAGTTCTAAAGAATATCTTAACTTGTAGAATAGACTGAATTTGGGTTTAGGATCTTCCGAGTTGTTAACAAAAAAGCTTCATAAAAGTAATATTAACAAAAACTCGGATAATTACCAAGAAAATAATATTTTTGTGTTGAGTTTCAGATTTGAAATCAATAAGCTAACAATATTTACGCTTTTAAAATCTTTAAGACATACCAAAACAAAAAAAAACAGTCGAAATAGAGAACATTATCTTGAGTTGAAATTAGGGGAGAAGAAGAAGAACTTCACTAATGAAAATTAGAAGAAGAAAAACTGATTATGAAGTAAACTTATAAATTTAAACAGATTTTCTGATTTGAATCAATAATTTTGCATCCATATAACCTTCAATATTTCCAACTTCTAGGTGTAGACCAAAGAAAGACTAACACTTAGTGTCTTTTCATCTAACAAAGCTTTAAAATTAGAAGTAAAAAAGTTTGATGATTGTAAGGATTAAAGATTATGAAACTTACCCTGATTGAGAAGCAGAAACAGACCAAAAAATTGCATAACTCCATTGAATACTTCGAACTGAAACTGCAAGCTGTTTCTTTAGATTCTCCGGTACAGATGCTCTGTTTTGTCCGGAAGCCATTGTTTCTTCATCCCTACATCACCATGGAACCAGAGAGAAAGAGAAAATAAATCAGACTTTTTTTTTGGTCCTGATTTAGAAATAATAAGTCACTTTATTGAATTTATAGCCGAAATAGGAAAATATAACCTATAACTCTTTACAATTTTTATTTTTTTAGTGACAAAACAAAAATGGATTATAAGGTTTTTGAGATTGCCATTTACATGAAATGGTTTCGGTTCCCGCCGGCAAAAGACAAACAAGCACAGAAATGTTTGAGTTTTTTCTTGTCTGATTACTCCATAATTTTTATATATATATTTTGTTTTGAATATTAATTTTTGTTATTCTTGTTTGAGTTTGAACATGAGAGAGTTTGAGTTTGTTATTCTAATTACTAGAATAACCTTTTTAGATGTTTGGTTTACTCAAATAACCTTTAAATTTTGAGTTTTTATTTTTTGAGCTAAAAAAGGTTACAAAGACATTAAAAATACTTCAAATTCGTTTATTAACGAAA
Organism: Arabis alpina; assembly: GCA_900128785.1. Taxonomy (NCBI): domain Eukaryota; kingdom Viridiplantae; phylum Streptophyta; class Magnoliopsida; order Brassicales; family Brassicaceae; genus Arabis; species Arabis alpina. The sequence continues at coordinate 32,857,751 of LT669793.1, read as the reverse complement.
ATGCCATTGAGAAAAAAAACCAACATAAAACCAAAAAAAAAAAAAAAAAAAAAATCAGATTTTATCTTCTTCTTCCTCTCTCCGGCGACTCAAATCGCGATTTCTTCTCCGGCGACGAGATTCGTTGCTTTTAACGGTTAGTTTTGAAACAAATCATGAGTTATCTTCCTCTCTATCATTCACGAGTGTTTTGAGTTCGGATTTATGAACTTCAATATGTTCTTCGTTCATAGGTTTCGAAATTCCGGCGAAGAAAAGTTCTGATGAGTGTTGGGGTTTCGTTTTCGTGCGTTGTAGAGAGGTAATCTCTTGATTCTAACCGGTTTCGTTTGGGTATGTTGAACTTTTGTAAAATCACGTTTTGATCCAAATCTGAATTTTTTCCAGATCTGGATTTTTTCCCGATCTGATTATAATCTGAATTTTGTTTGATGGTAGACTTATTTTCTGTTTGATGGTAGACTTATTTTTTGTTTGATGGTAGACTTATTTTCTGTTTGATGGTAGACTTATTTTTTGTTTGATGGTAGACTTATTTTCTGTTTGATGGTAGACTTATTTTTGTTTGATGGTAGACTTATTTTCTGTTTGATGGTAGATTTATTTTCTGTTTGATGGTAGATTTATTTTCTGTTTGATGGTAGACTTATTTTTTGTTTGATGGTAGACTTATTTTCTGTTTGATGGTAGACTTATTTTCTGTTTGATGGTAGACTTATTTTCTGTTTGATGGTAGACTTATTTTCTGTTTGATGGTAGACTTATTTTCTGTTTGATGGTAGATTTATTTTCTGTTTGATGGTAGATTTATTTTCTGTTTGATGGTAGACTTATTTTCTGTTTGATGGTAGATTTATTTTCTGTTTGATGGTAGACTTATTTTCTGTTTGATGGTAGACTTATTTTCTGTTTGATGGTAGACTTATTTTCTGTTTGATGGTAGACTTATTTTCTGTTTGATGGTAGATTTATTTTCTGTTTGATGGTAGATTTATTTTCTGTTTGATGGTAGACTTATTTTCTGTTTGATGGTAGATTAATTTTCTGTTTGATGGTAGACTTATTTTCTGTTTGATGGTAGACTTATTTTATGTTTGATGGTAGATTTATTTTCTGTTTGATGGTAGACTTATTTTATGTTTGATGGTAGACTTATTTTATGTTTGATGGTAGACTTATTTTTGTTTGATGGTAGACTTATTTTCTGTTTGATGGTAGACTTATTTTGGTTTGACGGTAGACTTATTTTCTGTTTGATGGTAGACTTATTTTCCGTTTGATGGTAGACTTATTGTTGTTTGACGGTAGACTTATTTTCTGTTTGATGGTAGATTTATTTTTTGTTTGATGGTAGACTTATTTTCTTTTTGATGGTAGACTTATTTTCTACTCGATGATAGACTTATAATTATACAAAAACTATGTATATAAATCTATCATCACTTGCATGATATAGGTCGAACCGGGTTTAATAGTGTTTTTAAAAATAATAATATATATAGTTTTTGTATAATTATAAGTCTATCATCGAGTAGAAAATAAGTCTACCATCAAAAAGAAAATAAGTCTACCATCAAACAAAAAATAAATCTACCATCAAACAGAAAATAAGTCTACCGTCAAACAACAATAAGTCTACCATCAAACCAAAATAAGTCTACCATCAAACGGAAAATAAGTCTACCATCAAACAGAAAATAAGTCTACCGTCAAACCAAAATAAGTCTACCATCAAACAGAAAATAAGTCTACCATCAAACATAAAATAAGTCTACCATCAAACATAAAATAAGTCTACCATCAAACAGAAAATAAATCTACCATCAAACAGAAAATAAGTCTACCATCAAACATAAAATAAGTCTACCATCAAACAGAAAATAAGTCTACCATCAAACAGAAAATAAGTCTACCATCAAACAGAAAATAAGTCTACCATCAAACAGAAAATAAGTCTACCATCAAACGGAAAATAAGTCTACCATCAAACAGAAAATAAGTCTACCATCAAACCAAAATAAGTCTACCATCAAACAGAAAATAAGTCTACCATCAAACAAAAATAAGTCTACCATCAAACATAAAATAAGTCTACCATCAAACATAAAATAAGTCTACCATCAAACAGAAAATAAATCTACCATCAAACAGAAAATAAATCTACCATCAAACAGAAAATAAGTCTACCATCAAACAGAAAATAAGTCTACCATCAAACAGAAAATAAGTCTACCATCAAACAGAAAATAAATCTACCATCAAACAGAAAATAAGTCTACCGTCAAACAACAATAAGTCTACCATCAAACAAAATAAGTCTACCATCAAACAGAAAATAAGTCTACCATCAAACAGAAAATAAGTCTACCGTCAAACCAAAATAAGTCTACCATCAAACAGAAAATAAGTCTACCATCAAACAAAAATAAGTCTACCATCAAACATAAAATAAGTCTACCATCAAACATAAAATAAGTCTACCATCAAACAGAAAATAATCTACCATCAAACAAAAATAAGTCTACCATCAAACAGAAAATAAGTCTACCATCAAACAGAAAATAAGTCTACCATCAAACAGAAAATAAAAAAAAAAAAAAATCAAACAGAAAATAAGTCTACCATCAAACAGAAAATAAGTCTACCATCAAACAGAAAATAAGTCTACCATCAAACAGAAAATAAGTCTACCATCAAACAGAAAATAAGTCTACCATCAAACAGAAAATAAATCTACCATCAAACAGAAAATAAGTCTACCATCAAACAGAAAATAAGTCTACCATCAAACAGAAATAAGTCTACCATCAAACAACAATAAGTCTACCATCAAACCAAAATAAGTCTACCATCAAACGGAAAATAAGTCTACCATCAAACAGAAAATAAGTCTACCATCAAACAGAAAATAAGTCTACCGTCAAACAAAATAAGTCTACCATCAAACAGAAAATAAATCTACCATCAAACAGAAAATAAGTCTACCATCAAACATAAAATAAGTCTACCATCAAACAGAAAATAAATCTACCATCAAACAGAAAATAAGTCTACCATCAAACAGAAAATAAGTCTACCATCAAACAAAAATAAGTCTACCATGAAACAGAAAATAAGTCTACCATCAAACCAAAATAAGTCTACCATCAAACGAAAATAAGTCTACCATCAAACAGAAAATAAGTCTACCGTCAAACCAAAATAAGTCTACCATCAAACAGAAAATAAGTCTACCATCAAACAAAAATAAGTCTACCATCAAACATAAAATAAGTCTACCATCAAACAGAAAATAAGTCTACCATCAAACAGAAAATAAATCTACCATCAAACAGAAAATAAGTCTACCATCAAACAGAAAATAAGTCTACCATCAAACAGAAAATAAGTCTACCATCAAACGGAAAATAAGTCTACCATCAAACAGAAAATAAGTCTACCGTCAAACCAAAATAAGTCTACCATCAAACAGAAAATAAGTCTACCATCAAACAAAAATAAGTCTACCATCAAACATAAAATAAGTCTACCATCAAACAAAAATAAGTCTACCATCAAACAGAAAATAAATCTACCATCAAACAGAAAATAAATCTACCATCAAACAGAAAATAAGTCTACCATCAAACAGAAAATAAGTCTACCATCAAACAGAAAATAAGTCTACCATCAAACAGAAAATAAGTCTACCATCAAACAGAAAATAAGTCTACCATCAAACAAAAATAAAAAAAAAAATAAGTCTACCATCAAACAAAATAAGTCTACCATCAAACGAAAATAAGTCTACCATCAAACAGAAAATAAGTCTACCATCAAACAGAAAATAAGTCTACCATCAAACAGAAAATAAGTCTACCATCAAACAAAAATAAGTCTACCATCAAAACATAAAAATAAGTCTACCATCAAACAAAAATAAGTCTACCATCAAACAGAAAATAAGTCTACCATCAAACAGAAAATAAGTCTACCATCAAACAGAAAATAAGTCTACCATCAAACAGAAAATAAGTCTACCATCAAACAGAAAATAAGTCTACCATCAAACAGAAAATAAGTCTACCATCAAACAGAAAATAAGTCTACCATCAAACAGAAAATAAGTCTACCATCAAACAGAAAATAAGTCTACCATCAAACAGAAAATAAGTCTACCATCAAACAGAAAATAAATCTACCATCAAACAGAAAATAAGTCTACCATCAAACAGAAAATAAGTCTACCATCAAACAGGAAATAAGTCTACCATCAAACAACAATAAGTCTACCATCAAACCAAAATAAGTCTACCATCAAACGGAAAATAAGTCTACCATCAAACAGAAAATAAGTCTACCATCAAACAGAAAATAAGTCTACCGTCAAACCAAAATAAGTCTACCATCAAACAGAAAATAAATCTACCATCAAACAGAAAATAAGTCTACCATCAAACATAAAATAAGTCTACCATCAAACAGAAAATAAATCTACCATCAAACAGAAAATAAGTCTACCATCAAACAGAAAATAAGTCTACCATCAAACAAAAAATAAGTCTACCATGAAACAGAAAATAAGTCTACCATCAAACCAAAATAAGTCTACCATCAAACGGAAAATAAGTCTACCATCAAACAGAAAATAAGTCTACCGTCAAACCAAAATAAGTCTACCATCAAACAGAAAATAAGTCTACCATCAAACAAAAATAAGTCTACCATCAAACATAAAATAAGTCTACCATCAAACAGAAAATAATCTACCATCAAACAGAAAATAAGTCTACCATCAAACATAAAATAAGTCTACCATCAAACAGAAAATAAATCTACCATCAAACAGAAAATAAGTCTACCATCAAATAGAAAATAAGTCTACCATCAAACAGGAAATAAGTCTACCATCAAACAAAAAATAAGTCTACCGCTAACTATAAGTCTACCACTACTACAATAAGTCTACCACTACTAAACACAAAATAAATCTACCACCACGCTAAAAAAGTCTACCGCAAAAAATAAGTCTACCGCTACTAAAATAAGTCTACCATCACTATAAATCTACCGCTGCTATGACTAAAAATCTACCACCAAAGGAAACAAATCTACCAGTCAAAAATAAATCTACCATCGAAGAAAAATAAATCTACCGCTGAAAATAAGTCTACGAAAATAAATCTACCATTCGAAGAATAAGTCTACCGCAGAAAATAAGTCTACCGCTACGAGAAAATAAGTCTACCGCAGAGAAAATAAGTCTACCGTTCGGAAATAAGTCTACCACCAAAGGAGACACAATAAGTCTACCGCTCAAAAATAAGTCTACCGCTCCTCAAATAAGTCTACGGACAAAAAAATAAGTCTACCAGAGCTCAAATAAGTCTACCATCACATAGCGGTAGACTTATTTTTTTTAGGCGGGAAACTTTCGCGCCTACGCGGCGCATTTCATTAATGGCATTTTTGTAAATACGTTTTTTGTTATCAAAGGAAAAAGGGTAAAACGGACTCGAAATTAGCCCCAGTAATTAAAATCTAAGAAGGTTGTTTGAGTAAGGCCAAAATCTAAGAAGGTTATTCTAGTAAGTCTCCCTTTTTTTATTGATAGGACGGTATCTTAGTTGTGTACAGAAGAGAACACTGAAATATATGACAAAATAAAAGTAAAAATAAATAAATTAAATGGCTTCACGAGAGAAATAAGAAACATAAGTAGAAGGAAAAAGGCAAAACGTGTACCTTGAAGCTGATTTATTGGTTGTTGTTCCTCTCTTTCTTTTTTGGGAAGAACGTATATTTTTGTTTGTTATAGAAATTAAATTGATATGTCCAAAGTGTTCTTTTGGAGTTTTATACTCCATCCGTCCCATTTTAGATGATTTTTAAGGTTTTTACACACAAATTAAGAAACTATTTAATTATTCATATTTTCAATATAAAACATCAATTCCAAGATGATTCAACCAATGAAAAAATGATCTGCATAATAAAATAGCTAAAACAAAATAAATGTTGCATAGAAAATTGAAAAAATCAACTAATTTGTCCCTAGAAGATCATCTAAAATGGGACGGAGAGAGTATCATATAATACCATTTTTTCTTTAGTATCTAATGGAATCTAAATTTGTATTTAAGTTCAGTTGACGATACATTGAACTCGAAAATCCATAACCTTTATGTTGACTATTTCAAATCAAAACCATATATAGATGTCAAAGGTAATATCAGATGCGTGATCCGGTCATGCGTTAGGTCGAAAAGATTGAAGTGAGAGATTCATTATTAGGCTTTTGAGATAAACGCCTCATGTTTTGTCAATATTACCAGAGCCCCGGAGAAATGGCATGCATTTGCCACTTTGCTAAACAAGTTTGAAATGCATCATTCTACTTTCCCCATATTTGATCTCTTGTTGATTTTCCGAATCTTAAATTCGAAAGCATATTATCTAGTTTGTTATTTATATCGTATTCTCGAGAAGTTTAATGCTTTATTTAGTGAGTGAACTGATAAACAAAATATAAACCGTTTTTGAATATAATACTTTGTATCCTTTTAAATAATATTTAAAGTTATTATAATAGATTAAATTTTTATTTTTATTTATTTTTCTAAATTAAAACATCGTTTATTATCTCTCTAAATTTATTAAAAAACAATATAACCAATGATAGAAAAATTTGTAAAATACAATCATAAAAACAAACATTAATTTAGTTTTGCATTGAAAACTGAAACATTAATTTTAAATGAAACATAAAATTATGCTAAAATATCACTTAATATGAAAGATGGAGTGCATCATAAACCGCTTCTAAACTTTACTCCCTCTGTTGCATATTAGTTGTCATTCTAGCCTTTATTTTTTGTTTCATATTACTTGTCGTGATGTATTTCCAATACATATTTATTACTATTTTTCCATCTTTTACCCTTAACTTTCAGCTTAATAATTACTTCTATCAAACAAAACAACACATGAATTAGGGGTAAAATAGAAATTTTAAATGTTTTCTTAATTTGTGTGAAATCTCCTAGAACGACAACTAATATGAAACGGAGGGAGTAACACTTTAAGTAAAAAATATGTTTTTTTTTTACAATTCCACCCGAATATCAATCTATATATACTCATATTGTTGTTGGTGAGCAGCATCATGTAATGTACATTAGTGAATTAAATTACTCAAATCAAAGCCTATGTTTACCGAATATAACAATAGCCAAATCAAATGTCTTTTCATGGTGTCAAAGCAAATGCTATATGCTGCTAAAACTATGAATCAAAAAATTTATCGCAATAGTAAAAAAACTGAAGAGGTAAAAAAAAAAAAGACAGTTTTTACTACAACTGGGAAACACAAAGAAGGACACGAAATTAATGTTTTGCCTCGAGGAGTTCCCCCGATACAGACAGACAATCTTAATTTTTACAATGATATCTTAGAAATATGCAAAAAATTTAAAATAGTGTTGCATCGGTATTTTATACGTCGATTTTCCTATATGGTTCGTATCTATCCAAATATTTATGCCATTATTAAAAATAGGACCATTAATTATTAGTTTCCTTTTTCAGACCTCGAGTAAAGAGAGAGACGTTGACGTAAAAAAAGAAAGAAAAATGTTTGGTCCCCTACTAAACCTTTCGTAGCTTTGTGTTGTGTTTTCTTCAAAGAAAATTTCTGGAAGTAATTTCCGAACTATATAAAGTGGGATTTGTTATCATATATTCATATATAGTGGAAACTGTGAGCATCCATAATCAACAGGTATCAATAGTTCATACTAGTTTCTCTAAGATACAAAAAGTCCAACACAGTTTTTTAAACGTATTTTTTTAAGCGCTAGCAATCCGAAAATGAATATCTGCTTTAGTTGTTTCTTTTGTAGGTCTTTTTCTTCTTAGCAGATCCTTAATCTGTTGAAATTATTGATTTTCTTTAAATTCTATCGTATTACTTCGTTTCCATATTTTATTATTGTTTTTAATATTTTTGTAGTTTTTCAGAGTCTTTACAAGAAATAAGAACAAACTAGACCAAAACCGATGAAAACAAGCAATTTGAAAATATGGCATATTAAGTAAATCCCTATCTATTAAAGAAGAAAATTTTTTAAGTAAATTCTCTCCCAGGCGACTTATCCGAGAAAGGGCTTTACCCAAGGGTAAAATCAACAAAGTCAACTTTGTCTGTTGGGTTTTACTACTTTAAGTAAAAAATTTCAAACTCTCAAATTCCTACCAACCTTTTCCCACCAAAAATAAAATCCTCTGATCAGATCTACTACGTCCGGCGAGTTTCAAGCGGGCCGACGGTGACCTCTGGTTAACCGGAACCTTGCTTTCGACGAAAGGGGTGACATCTTCTCCAAGCGGCTCTTCCACAACAAAGCACTGCAACCACCTCTCTCTGTCTCACAAGTATCTTCTACCATTTCAACAAGCCAAACCAGACCGACACTCTTCCAAACCAGCTCAGTCCAATGGCGAGACGCTTTACTTACTCTGAGAAAGGGAAGGCTGTTAGCAAAAACAATGACGATGTCCCAAAAATACGCATCAAAGCTCCCAGGATGGACACCTCTGACCTAATCAACGATAACAAACTCACTGTGATAGGAAGACTCACCAACCCTAGAGTTCAGAGAGTCTGGTCAATGATCTCATACTACTCAAGAAAGTGGGAACTCCAAGGCTCTACAACTGGAGCTGATATGGGCCATGGCCTCTTCCAGTTCAGATTTACTCGAGAAGATGACCTGCTCAAGGTCCTAAAGGAGGGACCTTACCATTACTCGGGCTGGATGATTATACTCCAAAGGTGGGAGCCAGTTATCTCTCCGACTTTCCCAGCCTTGATACCTTTCTAGGTTACACTAAAAGGTATCCCTCTGCACTATTGTAAACCTCCAATGCTAGAAGACATAGGTGAGGCTCTAGGAACTTTTGAGAAACTGGAGCTTTCTCGAACTACTGCACGCATAAGAGTTACAATAAATGGATTACAACCACTCATCCAAGAAACTATTATAGACTTTGAACATGGTGAAGAAGCAGTTGTTACCTTAGTCTATGAGAGACTCCAAAATTTGTGCCACAGATGCTTCTGCCTCACACACTCCACTGAGGATTGCCCAAAACCCCCTCAAGAGGAGCAAGTCGTAAGCAAGGAAAAGGCCTTGTCCTCAGCCTCCAGAATTGGGAGATCCCCTCCAAGGTTTAAGACGCCAACTGGAACTCAGACAAGAGCTTACCAGGAAAGACGGGACAGACATGGTAACCTCTTTGGGGAGAGAATCACTTCCAGACTACCCCCTAGACCGGAGCTGACCAACTGGAGAGAAAGATCAAAACCTGCTGAAGATACAGGGACTCTCAGAAATCACAGAAGGGACATCTCAGAGTCTCACTCCACCCATCAGAATAGACCAACTCCACTTGCCCAGACAATGCAGAAAGAAAGAGGAGACATCAGACCTCAACAACAAAACTTGGGACACCTAGAGGAACTGAGAACAAAACAAGTCTGGAGACAAAAAGAATCAGAATTACCTAGCGTTGTGGAAGCACCACCTGGTCCCAGTAGGCAGAGATGGCCACCTCTGGAGAGAAACCTGGCTGAAGTGGATTTCCCAAATACTGCGCTCTCCACAGACCAAGTGTTGGCCCAACTTCAGGATGTGACAGTCCAATACTGTACCACAGAAAGCCAACTGGAAAAGTCAGCCAGGCACCAAAGAGTTCTCGAAGGAGAAGCAAGAGGAATGATGGAAGAAACTGCAGCAGGTATCATTACAGCCTCACAGTTCCCCCCTCTGGTAACGGTTGAGGAAATGATAAGAGCTTTCCACCCTCCACAAGAAAACATCCAAACCTTGGCTTTTACTGAACAAGAGGCGGACTCTCATGACTTACCCCAGCTAAACAAGGATCTGGGACTCAAGAAGAAGAGAGGCAGACCTCCACTGAACAAAAGGAAAGCCTCATCTCCTAAACTATTGCAGGGTGCAAGCTCCAGGAAAAGGAATGCCATCCACTTGAACCCTTCCCCTGCAACAAAAAGAAAAGCCTCCCCAAGGAAAAAAAGCAAAACAATTGCACTAAGGGCAACTGATACTTATCTGATGATAGGTTCAAATGTGGCATCAACCAGCGGAACAGCTCCCCCCACTGCCACCTTCCCTGCGATGACAAGGCAGGCTGTTATAGCTACAGGACACTCACCCCAACAACAAAACAACACTCAAAGAGGTACAAACCAGGGTAATGGCTCGCCAGAAGGAAGACAAGCCCCAATAGGAGCCTCAACTCATCCCTTACCTCCTCATCCCTTACCTTTTCAAAGCTCAACTCTCCAACCTGCAAGAAGGAGGATTGCGGATAGTGGGGATTTTCACATCCCACAACACTCTCTTCCTTAAGAGTGGTGAGCTGGAATTGTTGTGGACTGGGGAACTCCACAACAATCCAGCGCCTAAAGGGTATACAAGCAAGTATTACCCCTGATATCTTGTTCCTCTCAGAAACAAAGAATCCAGATGCAACTGTTTTGAAGGACCTGGAATGGATGAATTATGCAGATCACCACCTAGTTAGCCCCCATGGGGTAGGAGGAGGAGGCCTAGCCCTATTCTGGAAACAAGAAGTAGAGTTAGAAGTCTTATCGGTCACACACAACTTTATTGATACAAGAATTAAACATAAAGGAAGGACTTTTTACTCAACTTTCATCTACGGGGATCCGGAAAAATCGAAGAGGAAAGATGTCTGGAACCTACTCTGCGACATTAGCTCCACAAGGGATACAGCCTGGTTTCTAACAGGAGACTTTAACGAGATCCTAGACAACTCAGAGAAGCAAGGAGGTACAATTAGGGCAGAAGGCACCTTTGTAGATTTCAGGTCTTTCCTCAGTGAGTGTGACCTCTATGATTTACAACACTCAGGGAGTTTCCTATCTTGGAGAGGACAAAGGAAAAAACATACAGTTTTCTGCAGATTAGATAGAGCAATGGCAAACTGTTCCTGGTATGAAGCCTATCCTACAGCGAGAAGCGAATACCTGAATTTCGAGGGCTCGGATCATAGACCAATCGTCTCTTATTTCTCTAATAAAACCCAAAGAGCAAAGGGCATCTTCAGGTTCGATAGAAACCTCAGAGACAACCCAGAAATTAAGGCCTTAGTTGCTACTGCCTGGACCTCTAATCCACATAGCACAGTGGAATGCAAAATCAACTCCTGTAGAAGAGCAATCATACAATGGAGTAAGGAAAAAAGGGAGAATAGCAAAAAAGTTATAGAAAAAAAGAAACAACAAATGGAGGAAGCTATGTCAAACCCTTTATCTAATAATTCCTTGATCCAGACAATATCCCAAGAGCTCAAGTTAGCTTACCAAGCAGAAGAATCTTACTGGAGACAGAGGAGCAGACAACTTTGGCTCAACCTGGGGGATAAGAACACTGGTTACTTCCATGCTACAACAAGAAGCAGGAGAACAATTAATAAAATATCTGTTATTGAGGATGAGAGAGGAACAGCTTACTATCAAGATGATCAAATATTAGGGGAGATCTCATCATACTTCCAACAGCTATTCACCTCTCAACCAGGGGATAGGAGGACTACAGTGGAGGAGGCGCTTGACCCACTAGTCTCTGAGGAGACAAACAACAAGCTCATCAGGCCTCCAACGGCAAAGGAAGTTAAAAATGCCATGTTCTCAATTCATGCTGACAAGGCACCTGGACCAGATGGCTTTTCAGCAGGTTTCTTTCACTCTAACTGGAGAACAGTGGGCCCTGAAATAGTTAGAGAAGTACAAGAATTCTTCAAGTCAGGGGTTATGCCAGAAAACCTAAACTCAACTCACATAAGACTTATCCCAAAGACTAAAAGCCCAAAAACCTTACCCGAGTACAGACCAATAGCTCTATGCAATGTCTTCTACAAGGTAATCTCTAAGGTCCTGACCAAAAGACTACAGCCTGTCCTGAAGAGCCTGGTGGCTGAAAACCAATCAGCTTTTGTTCAAGGCAGGGCCATCACGGATAACGTGCTAATCACTCATGAGGTTCTCCATTACCTGAAAACGTCAAAAGCAACAAAAAGATGTCATATGGCTGTCAAGACTGACATGAGTAAAGCTTATGACAGGTTGGAATGGGATTTTATCAAGGAAGTCCTAGACAGATTGGGATTTCACTACAAATGGACTCAATGGATTTTGCAGTGTGTCTCTACAGTCTCCTACTCTTTCCTAATCAATGGTACAGTCAAGGGAGCAGTAATACCTACAAGGGGAATTAGGCAGGGTGATCCACTATCACCCTACTTGTTCATACTATGTAGCGAGGTATTATCAGGCTTATGCAGGAAAGCTCAAGCTCAAGGGACTTTACCAGGCATTAAGGTGGCAAGGAAGTGCCCTAGCATCAATCACCTTCTATTTGCTGATGACACAATGTTTTTCTGCAGGGCAAACACTCAGAATAGTCAGACACTAGCAAACATCCTCAACAAATATGAAGCAGCTTCTGGTCAGAAGATTAACTGCCAGAAATCAGCAATCACTTTCTCTACAAAAACTCCTCAAGAAATCAGAGTCTTAGTAAAGAAACAACTAGCTATACCAAAGGAAGGGGGCCTAGGAAAATACCTTGGTCTTCCTGAACACTTTGGTAGAAGGAAAAAGGACTTGTTCACTGGCATAGTAGACAGAATTCGCCAAAGAGCACTCTCATGGTCTTCCAAATTCCTCTCCACGGCTGGAAAGATGATCCTTCTGAAGTCAGTACTGGCCTCAATGCCTACTTACACAATGTCTTGTTTCAAGATCCCTACTAGCCTCTGCAAAAGAATCCAGTCCACTTTAACTAGGTTTTGGTGGGACAAAAATGCAGAAAAAAAGGTATGAGTTGGGTAGCCTGGAACAAACTCACCAGAAGCAAACAACAAGGAGGCCTAGGCTTTAGGGACATCCAATGCTTCAACGATGCCCTTTTAGCAAAGGTGAGCTGGAGGATCCTACAAAACCCGGATTGCCTGCTATCTAGAATCCTCTGTGGAAAGTACTGCAAGTCTTCTTCTTTCCTGGAGAGCCATACCCCAAACACTGCCTCACATGGTTGGCGAGGAATCATGATTGGCAAGGACCTCCTCAAACAAAAGCTAAGTAAAGTGATAGGAAATGGGAACTCAACTAGAATCTGGCAAGACCCTTGGCTGTCCTTTGCCCAACCATCAAAACCCATTGGACCACCCTCTGAAGCCAACAACAACTTATTGGTTGCTGACCTACTGCTGCCAGGTACTTCCACCTGGAACCAAGAGACGATTGAAAGCCTACTCCCAGGCTACAAACAAGATATTTTGAACATAAAACCAAGCCTGACAGGAGCCAGTGATAGCTATGCCTGGTTAGGCCAAAACTCAGGTCAATACACTGCTAGGTCCGGGTACCACACAGCAAAAGAACTAGCTGAACCTTCCCAGGAGCTACAACCTACAACCTTCAGCTGGACAAAAGACATCTGGGAGATTCAGGTATCACCAAAACTAAAATTGTTTTTGTGGAAATGTATGAATGGGGCTTTACCCATAGGAGAATACCTAATGAAGAGAGGAGTCACCAACCAAGCCAACTGTGTACGCTGTGGTGAGATTGAAACCTTGACCCACCTCTTCTTCCACTGCAGCTACGCCAAAAAAGTTTGGGCTCTAGCACCGATTAGAGACCAATTGGACCCCCTAAGCCTTCACGATCTAGAGACAGGTCTTAGGACCTCAAAACAACTCGTAGCTCTACCTCCAACGGGAATCGCATCCGGACCACTACTACCCTGGATCCTTTGGTCTCTATGGACAGCACGAAACACAAAGATCTTCAATGACTGGGATATCATGGAAAACGAATCGATCAGCAAAGCTATTAGAGACGCAAAGGAATGGCAAACTGCTCAAACAACAATACCACAAACCCTAGGCGAGACGGAAGGAGAACGGATCATACCGGAAAAGGGTTTTTTCGGCTACTCTGATGCAGCCTGGAGAGCCAATACGCGAGACGCAGGGCTTGGATGGATAATCCAGACGGAACTCAACACCATCCTCGCCTCAGGACAACAGGTAACACACCAAGTCTCAAGCCCTTTAATGGCGGAGATTTTGGCAATCCGAGAGGTACTCCTTCACGCTTCAGCAATTGGCCTTCGATCCATCACGATCTACTCCGACTCGAAGCAAGCGATCACGCTCATCAACACCAAAAAATTTAACCTGGAAAGCTATGGAATCATGAAAGATATCTTCACTCTTAGTCTAGGTTTTTCTGATGCGAATTTTGTTTTCATCAATCGAGACCAAAATTCTGTAGCTAATATGTTAGCAAAATCTATCCTGTATACCGAACCGGACCGCACCGGTTTGGAAAACTCTACCTTTTAATTTAAATTAAAAAGCTTTGACCAAAAAAAAAGAAAATATGGCATATTAGGGCATCAAATGCTTTGCATCATATAGAAATCTTTTCACCGTTGGATCAAACTCAATTTTTATCATACGATATATGACACGATCAACCCCATGCGATCGATCGCACATCCACAAATTAGCATTAATGAAGCGAACGATCGATCGCTATCCGCGAAAAAGAAAATTGTCATTTTTTATATTTTATAACTTAATTCCTAAAAGAATTACCGAGTATTGACCCCTACTGGTGATGTCACGGTACCACCACATACCCTATTAAAACACTACATCAGCCATGAAGCGACCAAGTCTTCATCAGTTTTGAAGCTTGATACACTTGTCTACATCACCGAAGTATTTTAGTTTTCTTATATTTTATTTGATAAGGAAAAAGATTTCACATTTTGTACATCTAAAGATAACGTTGTTCAAAGTTTAAACGACCAAGTTTTTCTACTTTTTTTTTTGCTTTAGTATCCATGATCAGCTTTGTATAATTTAATTGTTTTTGTGGAACTAACATTATTAATTTATAGATGTTTTATTGTATTTAGTGTTGGAACCAATTTATTGCTTAAACAAATGGGCCTTGTATTAGACATTTGTCTAACCCAATTTTGGTAGAAAAGTGAATGAGAAAAGCTTTTTGGCTTAAGTGAGTGATATGCAAAAATCCCACATCTAAAGTTTGGGAACTTTTCAAGTGGTATACAAAGAGCCACACATATACCTTTGTTCAAAACATAGCAAAGGCTATATACCGTAAAAGAGAGGAGGGAATCCCCACACGCGCGACCGACCGACCGAACCGGGCCGGGCCGGGCTCGGGCGTGGGCTCGGGTTCGGGCTTGGGCTTGGGCTTTGGCTTTGGCAAACCGGAAACCACTAAACCGACGACAGTTTGAAAACAAACCGGAGATAACCTCTCTACGGTTTTCAAACCGCCTCTCCGTCAGTTTTATAAACGAAGTCATCTTCTTCGTTTTCTCTGACGTTCTGATATACCAAAAAACTCACATAAACATTCAAAAGTTATATCAAAAATCTATCAACAATCTCTCTCTGTTTATCAGTAAGTTTTTGTCGAGAGTATCGTAGTAATCTGTTCGTTAGAATCGTTGTTCGAGTGTTTGCGAACTCGATTGTTAGTGGTTTTATCCTGGGACTCGGAATCTCATAAACCCGTCACACTGCGGGAGATTCTTAGAGTTAAGGAAAGAGATTTCGTATCTCGACTCCACTCTCTGTCTGATCTCTTCCCTTAACGTCTTTCTTATCGCGATTCATCTCCAATCACGTAGTGTGCCATATTCTGGTCCTACAATCTTAACTCTAAGTCAATCCTCACGGATTGGATTGCGATAATAGAAACGTTTTTAACAGAAACCTTGTATCGCGATCGTGTTAAAACGTTCTCGCTGATTGGTTTCTGTCGGGATAGAATCGTTTATCGTTTGCGAACGTTTAAACATCTCTGCTTTTCGATAATGGTTTCCGAATTGCGATTCTAATTATTATCGAAAGTTATCTGATTTATCTGTGTTTACACATTAAATCGTTCTAACAAATTTTTGTTTTCTCTGTCTTTTTGGTTTTTCAGAAATGGAAACCGAAAACGAAAACACCAATGTCAACGTTGATGCTGCGGCCAACGTAACCCTCGGGGATGGATCTTCTGAGACTCCTACTGCTCAAGTGCAGTTTGGGAATCAACCGCCTGTTACGGTTGCAATTCCGGTTGCCACACAGTCTGAAACTGTTAACACGACTCAGTTTCCACCAGTGCAGATGCCAACTGCAACCTCTGTTGGTTTGCTTCCTGATAAGTTTGATGGAAGATCCTTCAAGATGTGGCAAAAGAAGATGCACTTCTATCTGACCACGCTCAATCTGGAAAAGTACATCCGTGAGGACTGTCCTACACTCCCAGCGGACAACACTGATTTCCATGCACTCGCAAGTGTTGATGCGTGGAGACACGGTGACTTTCTGTGTAAGGGTTACATCCAGAGTCGTCTGGTTGACCAGCTGTTCAACGTCTTCAGTAACGCTGCGACGTCTAAGGAACTGTGGGACTCTCTGGATAAGAAGTACCGTTCAGAAGATGCTGGATCCCAGAAGAATGCTGTGGCAAAGTTCGAGAACTACAAGATGGTGGATTCTCGTCCCCTGATGGAACAAGTTGACGAGGTGCATAACCTTCTCCATGAGATTCATGCCGAGGGCATGAGGCTGTGTGAAACCTATCAGGTTGCTTGTATGATTAAGAAGCTTCCGCCAAGATTCACAGATTTCAAAAACTACCTCAAGTTGAAAAGGAAGTGGATGAGCATGGAGAACCTGATCATGCGACTACGGATTGAATCCACAAACCGCATGAACCTCGAAGCTGCAAGTGCTCAGAATCGTGAGAACAATGCGAATTTGGCTGAGCACCAAACTGCTAAGAAAGGAAAGTGGCAGAACAAAGGGAACCAAGACAAAGGCAAGGGTAAGGTTGGTCCTCAGAACACTCAGAAGTTCAAGAAGAAGGCTGGTGGTGAACCTTCAAAGCCGAGGTTTTCTGGAACCTGTAACTACTGTCACAAGGTGGGACACAAGGCCTCTGAGTGTCGCAGTAAGAAGGCGGACCAAAACAATGCTAAGTTTGAAGCCAATCTCACTTCCACCATCACTGATGCTGACATGTGTGCGGTGGTCACCGAGGCAAATGTTGCTGAAAGCCACCCAAAGACTTGGTGGTTTGACACCGGTGCAACCAGGCACATTTGCATGGATAGGGAAATGTTCTCCACCTACAAGAAGAACAAAGGGAATGAGAAGCTCTGCATGGGTAATTCTGCTACTTCAAAGATCGCTGGATATGGAAAGGTTGTTCTGAAACTTACCTCGGAACGTGAGCTGAGCTTGACCAACGTGGTCCATGTGCCGGACATGCGTAAGAATCTGATTTCAGGATCTCTCCTGAGCAAGCACGGATTCACTGTCAAGCTGGATGCTGATAAGCTGGTGCTGTCCAAGAATGGAATGTTTCTCGGTAAGGGATTTGTTTGTGATGGTTTATTCAAAATGTTTGTTGAAAATGTTATTCGTTCTGCTGACGTTGGTGTCAGTATTGTAACCGAGGCTTCCACCTCGAAGAACAAGTTTAATGCTAATCCTGTTGCTTATGTTGCGGAGTCTTTTAATTTATGGCACGAACGTTTAGGACATGTTAACTTTAAATCTATGAGTAGATTAATGAACATGAACCTGATTCCAAAACAGAAAATAAGCAAAGATAAATGTGAAATTTGTGTCCAAGCGAAACTCACTAAAACACCATCACCGAGCGTTGAAAGAACAACCGAACCTTTAGGATTGATTCACACAGATTTGTGCGATTTAAAATTTCTTCAATCTAGAGGCGGAAAGAAATATTTTGTAACTTTCATTGATGATTGTACAAGATTTTGCTATGTATATCTGTTACATAGTAAAGATGAAGCTTTGGAGAAATTCAAAGAATACAAGTTGGAAGTCGAAAATCAACTTGGAAAAACAATAAAAATGATCCGCAGTGATAGAGGAGGAGAATATGGTGAACCGTTCAATTCATTTTGTCGAGAACACGGAATTATTCACCAGACAACTGCTCCTTATTCACCGGAATCTAATGGAGTTGCGGAACGAAAAAACCGAACTCTTAAAGAAATGATGAATGCAATGTTGCAGGAATCTGGGTTAGCCCAGAACATGTGGGGGGAAGCTTTGCTTACCACAAATTATATCCTCAACAAAATACCTCATAAAGTAACCGGGAACACTCCATATGAACTTTGGAAAGGTAATGTACCTTCGTACAAATACCTGAAAGTGTGGGGGTGCTTGGCAAAAGTAGCAGTACCACTTCCAAAGAAGGTTACCATAGGCCCAAAGACGGTAGATTGCATTTTTATCGGATACGCGCATAATAGTAATGCCTATCGGTTTCTTGTTCATAAGTCTGATATTTCAACTATCAAGGTCAACACTATAATGGAATCACGAAATGCTTCATTCTTTGAAAATGTGTTTCCCTGTAAAGATAGACAAAGTAATAAACGGACTCGTGCACAACGTGATGCGGATATCCCTGGAAACGAAGCAAGTAGCTCAGGCACTGCCATCAATGACGAAATTGAAGAAGCAGATGAACCTAGACGCAGTAAAAGAGCTCGTAAAGAGAAAGATTTTGGTTCCGAATTCTTGGTAGTGTTTCTAGCAGAAAACGAGCCAAAAACATATATGGAAGCGATGTCCACTCCAGATGCGCCTCCAGATGCGCCTTCTTGGAAAGAAGCAGTCAATAGTGAGATGGATTCCATCATGCAAAACAATACTTATGAAATCACTGATCTGCCACAAGGGTGTAAAGCTCTTGGCAACAGATGGATTTTTCGAACAAAAATGAAATATGATGGAGCAATAGACAAGTACAAAGCTAGAATTGTAGTTCAAGGGTTCAGGCAAAAAGAAGGCTTGGATTTCTTTGACACGTATTCTCCGGTCACGAGAATAACCTCTATCAGAATGATCATAAGTATTGCTGCATTACGAGATCTTGAAATTCACCAAATGGATGTAAAAACTGCTTTTCTAAACGGTGAGTTAGAAGAAGAAATTTACATGAAACAACCAGAAGGGTTCATTATCCCCGGACAAGAACACAAAGTATGTCGACTTGTAAAATCTCTATATGGTCTTAAACAAGCTCCTAAGCAATGGCATGAAAAGTTTGACAACGTAATGATGTCAGATGGCTTCAGCATCAATGAATGTGATAAATGCATATATTAGAAGAGTACTCAGACAAAGTATATCTTGTTGTGCTTATATGTAGATGATATGCTTATCGTTGGAAGCAACAAAGATATCATCAATAGAACAAAAAACTTGCTCAAAGGGAAATTTGACATGAAAGATATGGGATTGGCAGAGGTAATTCTAGGAATACGAATCATAAGAACTTCTGAAGGAATTCAATTATCCCAAGATCATTATGCTGAAAAGATTCTCGAAAGGTTCAAGACTTACTCAACTGGAAGTGCAAAAACTCCAATGGACTCTCAAATTCATCTGACCAAGAATTCAGGTGAACCAGTGTCCCAAGTGGAGTATGCAAGAATAATTGGAAGTCTAATGTACTTGACAAACTGTACTAGACCTGATTTAGCACACTCTATAAACGTCCTCAGTCGTTATACGAGTAATCCCGGCCACAATCATTGGAAGGCTATAACGAGGGTATTGAATTACCTTCGATACACCAAAAACTACGGTATCCACTATGGTAAAGAACCAGCGGTTCTAGAAGGCTATAGTGATGCCAATTGGATTTCGGATTCTAGAAACTCGAAATCAACAAGCGGATATATTTTTACGCTTGGCGGTGGAGCCGTATCCTGGAAATCTTCCAAACAAACTCTACTGGCTAGATCGACCATGGAGTCCGAGTTCATAGCTTTAGACAAAGCTGGAGAAGAAGCAGAGTGGCTTCGCAACTTCTTGGAAGATATTCCAATGTGGGAAAAACCAGTGCCAGCCTTACGTGTACACTGTGATAGTCAATCAGCGATATCAAGGGCACTGAATAACCTATACAATGGTAAATCTCGTCACATCAGAAGACGACACAAAACCATTCGGCAACTGATCTCAACTGGAGTACTCACGATAGACTATATAAAATCGGCAGAAAACTTAGCTGATCCATTCACCAAAAGTTTGCCTCGAGATCAAGTTGTTAAATTATCAAAAAGAATGGGTTTAAAGCCTATAACTTAAGATGACGTTTGATGGATACCTCACCTATGTGACTGGAGATCCCAAGATCTAGGTTCAAAAGGGACAACAAAATCAAACTGATTCAGAATTGTACACTGTAAGACTATGTCTATACCCAGTTCCTAAGATAATAAACAGTGTTACGTGTGTGTAATAAGGTTAAGCTGTGGCTTTTAATGATTCATTAACTTTGAGATATTTGTGGAATGATACAGAAAAACATCTTAGAACAAAGTTAATGACAGATCACCTAGTGAGTGTGAAATGGGGCCGTTTCTAGGAGAATGAAGGTCAGGCTATATTCTCCAAGTTCACTCATGATAACCAGGACATGTTCAAGGCCAAAATGAACACAATAGAGAACTGAGCTCTACGAGAAAATGTTGCTATGCGATTTCTGTTGTCTAGGTTTACATAAAAATCTGGTTGGTTCAAGACACCATGTTCACCAACTGGCCAAGTAAACCCGACAGATATCAAAGATGATTGGTTCAAAGATGGAAAACGCTACCTCTCAGATATAGTTGCATTTTCGCATACTCTCGAATGTCTGTATAGTCTAGTCCAGTCAAGTCTAGTCTAGTCCAGTCATGTCTAGTTAAGTTAAGTCGAGTCTTCATTTGTATAGAGTCATTTCTATTCATGTGGGGGATTGTTGGAACCAATTTATTGCTTAAACAAATGGGCCTTGTATTGGGCATTTGTCTAACCCAATTTTGGTAGAAAAGTGAATGAGAAAAGCCTTTTGGCTTAAGTGAGTGATATGCAAAAAACCCACATCTAAAGTTTGGGAACTTTTCAAGTGGTATATAAGGAGCCACACATATACCTTTGTTCAAAACATAGCAAAGGCTATATACCGTAAAAGAGAGGAGGGAATCCCCACACGCGCGACCGACCGACCGAACCGAACCGAGCCGAGCCGGGCCGGGCTCGGGCTCGGGCGTGGGCGTGGGCTTGGGCTTGGGCTTGGGCTTTGGCTTTGGCTTTGGCTAAAGGGCCGTTGCCGGCCCAATTAAATATCTTTTTGGACCATCTAAATGGGCTAAAAAAAGCCTTTCATTTATTGGGCCCAAAACGCAAGCCCATCTCGTTTTCAACCCAAAACGCTAAACCGGAAACCGCTAAACCGACGACAGTTTGAAAACAAACCGGAGATAACCTCTCTACGGTTTTCAAACCGCCTCTCCGTCAGTTTTATAAACGAAGTCATCTTCTTCGTTTTCTCTGACATTCTGATATACCAAAAAACTCACAGAAACATTCAAAAGTTCTATCAAAAATCTATCAACAATCTCTCTCTATTTATCAGTAAGTTTTTGTCGAGAGTATCGTAGTAATCTGTTCGTTAGAATCGTTGTTCGAGTGTTTGCGAACTCGATTGTTAGTGGTTTTATCCTGGGACTCGGAATCTCATAAACCCGTCACACTGCGGGAGATTCTTAGAGTTAAGGAAAGAGATTTCGTATCTCGACTCCACTCTCTGTCTGATCTCTTCCCTTAACGTCTTTCTTATCGCGATTCATCTCCAATCACGTAGTGTGTCATATTCTGGTCCTACATTTAGTGCATCTGAAATGACTAGTTATAGTTTTACCGCTTGTGAATACATACTATAGTAACTTTTGTTGACGACCAAAAAGAGTACTCTTTCTACTTTCTTATTGATTTTGACATATATAGCATGATGAAATACTTTCATTATTTTAGGGCATGTACGAGAAGGTGAGACGATTCAATGCAATGTATCTGACAATGGAGGCACGACACTAATTTGCTATTAACTGGCCTCTCACTCTCTCACATCTCTTGTATGCAAGTATTTGGCAACAACCCTAGATCTTCGTAGTTGTAACATATGTACAGACCTATATGTTATACTCCCTCCGTCCCATTTTAGATGATTTTTTAGGAGAATTTTTTTGTCCCAAATTAGTTGATTGTTTCAATTTTCTATGCAACATTTATTATCTTTTGGTTGGTTTAATTATGCATATTACTTTTTCATTGGTTAAATCATCTTGGAATTGATGTTCTATATTGAAAATATGAACAATTAAATGGTTTCTTAATTTGTGTGGAAAAACCTTAAAAATCATATAAAATTGGACGGAAGGAGTATAGGACATGCTTGGTGACACAAAACCGTACATACATATTAAATTTTAGTCAAAATTATTTTAGCTTTTACCCTTAAGAAAAATGAGATCAAATTGAAAACAAAGATTTAACTTTGAAGCCAAACTTGATTTTTCAAATTAAAATTTATTTTAAATTTGATCAAAATTTAAAACCAAATTAAATAGATTCAAATGAAACTCGACTGATTTTTGGATACAATATTTTATAGATTGAGTACATCCAACAATAAGACAAAACACCAAACAATAATTCTCATTGGCATCTTATATCATCTCAATGTACGAAATGCTTTAGTGCTTTGGCAACGTAATAAATAATGAAATCGGCGCCATAATCCTTTTTGGTTGTCAACAGTTTTTAATCCAACTTTTAGAACACAGACTTCTCGACACTGATGCATCTACGTAGGGAGTATATATTTGTAGTCAAACAATGCGACTGAAAATTTCAGTTTGGTTTGTGATTTGATCCAAAGATCATGGTGGAGATTAGAGGTACAGAATCACATGAATTTGGATGGGAATTCAAAAAATTATACTTAATTAGCTTGATGAGACAATTAATAAAGAAGAAACCAAGAGTCATTATTGTCACTGGCTATGTTAATTAATCCTTCAAGTATATAGAAAACTTGTCATTTCCCAAACTTGTCATTAATACTTGTTGCGTCTCAATGATAATCATAATGACTATTAGACGTTGTTTATTTAATCATATCATTAAGCTAGTATCCTCTTTTGTTCTATCCGACTGTATTTTTATAAGATTAGTATTTTTCATTAGACTCTGTTCATTTAAGTTTTAGACACATACTTTATCTATCATTTGCACCTATTTTAATATATTTTTTGAACATTACACTATGTTTACAATATTATCTATCATTTGCACCTATTTTAATATTACAATATGTTTTATGCAATCCTCGTATGACTATCTTATCGGTTGTTTTTTTGGGTAAGCAATTATGTCAGCAAACATGAATATATATTATGTCTCGAAGATGTGCTTTAAATTAATTTACAATGATTTATACTAGATGAAAAATAGTTCATGTATTCTTCTCTTTTTTTTTGAGAAAAGCTTTCTATAAATAGTTCATATATTCCCTCAGTTTCATTTTATAAGATTTTTCATTTGGCCATTAATTT
Source organism: Arabis alpina (assembly GCA_900128785.1). Lineage (NCBI taxonomy): Eukaryota > Viridiplantae > Streptophyta > Magnoliopsida > Brassicales > Brassicaceae > Arabis > Arabis alpina. Next base: position 32,834,187 of record LT669793.1, on the reverse strand, counting down.
GGAATTTGCAATGCATAATCAGCATGAAAAATATCCCCAAATACCACTAATTAGAAGTGAAGATCTCTCATATTCTCCATAGTCCAACTAAGAATTTTTTCTTCCATCTTCGAATTGACTTGAGAAAATAATCTACCTACGACTATGATCGAATTACCTCACGCAATAAAGTTTTGAAGAACTCAAGAAAAGCTTATTAATTAGTATATAAATATTTGTATAAGACATTGATTTACCTACTTAACTTAAAGCTAAATGTTTGTGTAATAACTTAATTGATACGTTACAAAAGTATAATGAAAAAGCTAACCAATCATTTGTCTATTTTTTGTGAGAAGGGTACGTTGGACAAAAAAATACTTCTGTTCCTTCATTTTTTTATAACTTCAATGGCATGCACTTGTCTTCTATTGTTATCAATCCAATTAACTAAGATTATGGTGATAGATAGGTATGTATGTATAATAAATCAAAGGAGTAATATCGAGAGAGAAGAACATATAAAAACAATCCTCATAGAGATTCGCCAAATAATAAATTGGATGGAACAGTCCACTGTTTTCATGGTCCACTTTAATTAGCATTAATAACATTGTCAGCTCGGGCCAATCTCAATTATTTGGCTCATAAAATACACACTAAATTATAACAATATTAGTACTATATATTAATCGCCGTTAAGTAAGACTATAAATTTGACACAAAAGTATAACTTATTTTCAGGATTAGGATAAATACTTCTCCGCACGTAATTTTTAGGAGCTTCAACCTGAGGATTGATTTGATATGGACTTAGTTTCAGTTTGGATTTGTTTTTCTTATTACACATATTTGTTATAAGAAATATTTGTTTTTTTTAACAAATCATACTCATATGTAATTGCCATATTTTCATTTCTTTTTCGGAAACATGAATTGTTCAAAGACCCTCAAAGGGGAACAAAATTTACATAGCGAAAACCTAAATTGGTCAAAGATTTTGCTAAGCATTAGCCTCACATGGAATAGTAGTTTTGTCGACGCGGTTTATATTCGGTACGTACTACGTGTACTAGTTCACACCTAGATATAGATTGGAGTATTGGACATTTTATTCTTCCGCCATAGTAATTTAGATTATAGTGTTTTACTCTAATTTAAACTCTCGACCTAGTTAGATGTTATATGATTCTTGTATACATTTAGTTACTCTTATAACCTTTTGGATGATGTATACACATGAAGACAGTGCCATGATGCATGCACTTTCTCATTTATTTTACATTGTCCCTCGCGTATACCGTATACGGAGCCAATTAAGCACATAAAACCTACATGTATCGTATATGAATGTGTATACATACATATACTATCGATTTATATACACACGTTTGACAGTTTGAGTTAAATGATCAGCTCTTTAGAGAGCCCTCATGAATTCAATACGAATAACATTTTCACCTCTTTAAAGATATATTTAATGCATTTTGTGTTTTTTTTTATAGGAATCATGTCAATTCTTTTTGGTGGTTGCACAACACACTTTTAAACTTGAATTCGAGTTGTATGGTTGGTAATGATATTACTATAGACCACTAGCTTATAAATCCCAGCCGAAAAAACTTTTTAACTAGTATAATTTGTAATTTCTTACCCCAACATCAAATTCAACAATGTTGAATAATTACAACAAAAAAACACATCAAAGTCTTATGTTTGAATGGTTTGGCCAATCAAACAAGCGAAAAGACAAAATGATTCAACAAAAAATGTACAATGATGAATGGATAAATAGTACACCAATATATTTGTATATTTTTTTTTTGAATTTTTTTTTTGTATACTGTTATCGCTTATTAAAAACGGTACCGCTATATATTTTTTATCACTATCTTTTATAGAAAATAATTCTGCTATCTATTTTTATCACTATCTTTTTTACTGTTTTTAACTATTTTATTTTTTGATATTTCTTAAAATTATTCCTTAATCTTTTAATGTTGACATCTTGCTTCAGTTTTCAAATAAAAATAAAACCAGTTGATTCCAAACCATTATACATGAATTGCAAAAAAAAATACATTTAACAGTATTCGTTTAGCAAAAAAATACATTTAACAGTATTCGTTTAGCAAAAAAAATACATTTAACAGTATTCTAGCCGTCTCGATCATATCTCATTTTGCCCTGCATTTTTATCCGCAATTTTCCATAAAACCTATCGGTTTAGATGAATATAATGACGACTTTGTTTGGATTTTGACAAATCGATTTGTGCTACACTAAAGTATAAGCCACGTGCTTGGTAATAAAAGATTTCTGAATTGTGTTTTCTTATTTATTTCAAGACTTGTATTATTATATCGTGTAGTTAATGCGAAAGCACATTCTCTCACTTTTTCAACAATTAATATTAATCATATTAATAATCCTATTTTACTCCACCACTCTTTTCCACGATCTATGGATGATCAGCGTGTAGCCACGCATGCATGAACAATCATAAATATAAAAGAATTTTTTTAAAATATAATCTTAAAGATTATTCATAAATAGTTTCTAACGGTTTCTCTGAAAAACAACTAACAATATGTCTGAATTTCGATCAAGCGCTGAAATGAAATCAATGTAATACTAACTGTTTCTGAACCGAGAATGTAAAATAAATATTTTTATCTCTGCTTATATAAAAGTAAATATTTTCTCTTACGATAAATAAGAGAGAAACTAAAAGTTAAACAGTCTAACTAAGTATGAAACTGTATCTTGTGTCATAATACTCGCAGTTCTCAGTTCTCTTAGAACATAATCATATTCTTGCAGTCAAAAATATAATCACTGCCAAATGCAAATCAATTTTCAAGCTCTGATAAATCAACATACTAATTATTAGATGTTGTAATCTGTATTAAAGTGCCAATATATCATTTGGTTGATAAAAATACTATTGCAAGTAGTCCATATGGGCCTTTTTATCCCCTAAACGTGTAGCTTCTTTACTGTCCAAGCCCAATTTTAATACTTTAGTCTGAAGTCTTAACATTTTGTGTGTGTTGCAAGTAGCTCTTAGACCATGATTATCGGTTATCCCTCTTTTTGGCTCTTAGATTTAATATTTTAATTGTTTATATTAAGATTAGTTCTTTATTTCAAAATGAAAAAAAATAAACCTGTATTGTAATGACATGTGGCATTTAATTTTCTTGGGAGTGAATAAGTTAATCTCTTTTCTTGGATTTTTTTATTATTTAATTGCTTAACAAACTCTATGAACTCACCGATATTCATGCTCTTAGGTTCGCTGAGCATGGTTCAGTGTTCTAATACAAAAGCTAAATTTACATTATCTTTTGAATACATATCAAAACTTATTACATCTCCAACATTTAGAAGAGGACAAAGAAAGCAAGTTTTAAAACTTGAAATATTCGTTGCAAACAAAAATTGTCAAGTGAAATGAAAATATTAGTGAAAAAAAGAAGATTAAATCAAAAAATTAAGTGTTAAATTTACGTTGTATTGTGTTGGCAAAACGAATCTGAAACCGCTAACGGTCAAAGACTGGATTTCATCTCCGAGTTTTTCACAATTATGTAATTCTAACACTCAATTTTTAATTAAAACCCACAAAATAGTTTGAATAATAACTAAAATTTTGAATACCAATTCCGAACGGTTTTCACAATTATATAAATTTAGCACTCAAAATTTTTAATTAAAATCCAAAAAATTTATAAAACAAAACTTTTGTCAAACTAATTTGAAATTTAATGGACAAAAAAATCAGAAACCTAAGTGCTAAACTTACATTGTATTGTGTTGACAATACGGATTAGGCACCTCTAACAATCAAAGACGGGATTCCAAATCCGAATGGTTTCCACAATTATGTAATTTAGCATTCATATGTTCCTTCATTAATATCCAAAATTTCAAAGTGACAAATTGACATATGTTCCTTCATTAGTGACAAATTTTGTCAAAACAGTTGAAAACGGTTTGTCAAAACAGTTGAAAACGGTTTGTCAAAACAATGAGAGACTTTGTTGCTGAAGCTTTACGCCAATGGGGTTTTGCTACACATCTACAAAACAAAAGTACAAAGAATTAATTTAAAGTTTTAAACTACTCGATTCACATATACCAAAAGCAAAAATTCAAGCAAGCTTCTTTTTTATTGCTACAACTTATACGAATCAAAAAGAGTGTTTTGATGCAAAAGAATAGCATAAGAACTTACCTGAACTCAGTGTAGCTTCCACATTTTCCCGGACTACGATTTTCCCGAAGACTTCCCCACATCTCTGCAATAGCCACCACCACCAATCCTAATCAAATTATTAACCAATCACAAAAGCAAATTTCAGAACATGAAACAACATTCATCACACGTACAAATCATTTCCACAATGTCAAATATTCAAGTATGAGTCTAAGATTTTCTATGTTTTTAACGTACCTGATTTGAATTTAATGACTTGGCTTGAGCAAAAACTTCTACATACATCGACCTCTCATCTCTTTGTTAAGACTCTTAACAACATCTGCAATCGAAAACAGAGAATCAAATTACTCATCTTGTAAAAAAAGTAAACAAATATATTTTGATGAACTTAAAGAGCAAACTCAACAAAACAGAGATATTAGAGAAATATTTAACTTACTTGAACAATGATTCTTTAGTGGACTCAAGAACACACATAGAACGAGAGAGAGAGAGATTAAGCGAACATGTAATTTGTGTTTTTGTTTCTCTTAGCTAAAAAGAATTGAAGCACACAACAAACACATTGATATATTTATAGAAAGAACAAAACAATTCAAAAAAAGTTACCGTTTTTTACACTGTACTTAACGCTAATTAGTCTGAGAAATACAACTCTTGATAAGACATCTCTGACTCTCACAGTCCCCAACAGTACACGAACAAGAAGAAGAACTCAGTTAAACTAAATTACTAAATTCCCTTGCTCCTTGTTAACTGATAACTTGAAAATGAGATAATAATATTAATACGACGTCGCTTTAGGCCCATTAATATACTCTATTGGGCCTGAACCGAGATTGTAAAATAAATATATTTATCTCTGCTTACATAAAAGTAAATATTTTCTCTTACGATAAATAAGAGAGAAACTAAAAGTTAAACAGTCTAACTAAGTATGAAACTGTATCTTGTGTCATAATACTCGCAGTTCTCAGTTCTCTTAGAACATAATCATATTCTTGCAGTCAAAAATATAATCACTGCCAAATGCAAATCAATTTTCAAGCTCTGATAAATCAACATACTAATTAATAGATCTTGTTAATAATACTATTGGTTGATAAAAATACTATTGCACGTAGTTCATGGGCCTTTTTAGACCCTAAGCGTGTAGTTTCTTTACTGTCCAAGCCCAATTTTAATACTTTAGTCTGAAGTCTTTAACATTTTGTGTGTGTTGCAAGTAGCTCTTAGGTTCGCTGAGCATGGTTCAGTGTTCTAATTCGAGCGAACGAGCACACGCACATAGACAATATTTACAAAGGAGGAAGAAGTCATAACATTTTCTTTGCAGTTATTTGAGAACTAAAATGCATGCAAAAATGCATCACTGAAATGATGAAGTTATGAAGATCTTCCAAATTTACGGAAGAATGTGTGTTGTTGATATATCCTAAGGCCTACCAAGAACTATATTTGCGTAAAGCAAACTCAAACGTAAAATATAATTTTCATTTATTTTTGAAGTTTCCAGTAAAAAAAGAAACATTTTTCTAAATATAAAAAATTAAAATAAGAGGAACTTAAAACTTTCCCCCATAATTAGCTTCTTTTCTTCTTTTCTTCCATTTCTTGTATTGTTTTAGAAGAAAATTAGAAAGAGAGAAAACAAACTGGAAAATTGAAATTCTGTTTCCGGCAAAGGATCAACCGTCGACCTCCTCTTTTCGCCGTACTGATAATTTATCGTTGAATCTCTTCAGAACATTCATCGTCATTCCTATAGCTTGGATGGTTTCTTAGAGTTGCTTCTTAGAATATTGGTACGTATCTAAGAATTTCAGGTGATTTTTATGGGTTGATTTGTTCAACATTATGGTATTGTTTTCTGTAAATGATTATTTATTTTAGAATATTATTGCTTCCGTTTCAAAATATTTGTGTTCTAAGCTTTGTTTTACTGCCTTATCTGAATTGATTTTTTGTAAATCTCCATGCAACCTTGCATAATATTTCCTAACATACGTATATATAATAGTCATTCATTAGTTAATAGTTATAATTGTGCAGTTTCAGTAAAAATAACTAAATAAGCGAATTAAAATGGTATGTTTGGTATGCGTGTGAAAAACTATAAACCTTTATGACACTGAGAAATTATTTATTTAGTGTTTGTTTTCCCTAAAATGAAAGAACTTTTGGAATTAAATAGGAGCTCCATTGTTATGGTTTTTGAAAATTTATCTGCTTATGCTTACGAAAACTACTTAGGTGGAAAAATGTACAATCGAATCGAAGACGGAACCAGCATGATTGGTGTTTATGGTCGATCAGATGGATCAAGCAGCACTCTGACTTTTAATGGATCAGATAGTCGTGAAAGTTTAGATGATACTAAACAAGGCAATGTTTTTATTTTTTACCATCTTCTTTGATTTCTTGTAATTATAGTAGTTTTAAAATTCTTATTCGTCATTTCTTTGTCCTTAACGATTTTTATTTTGGCTTGTAGGCCATCAAAGTTTAGTAGAGTGGTTAAATGAGACACTGCCTTATTTAAATTTACCATGGGAGGCTTCAGAGGAAGAACTAAGAGCTTGCTTAAAGGATGGTACTGTCCTGTGCAATCTCTTAAACCAACTTAGTCCCGGTTCAATGAAAATGGTAACTGATTTTGTGTGAACCTTTTGATTTTTCTACATTTTTTATTATTTTTCGTTTATTTTCTCTGTTTTATACTCTTTATTTGCTTCTTAGTCACTCTCTTTGGTTTATCCTATAGGGAGGTAGTTTTGAGCTTGCTTCTGTCAACATTGAGAGGTTTTTGACAGCCATGGAAGAAATGGCCTTGCCAAGGTTTGAGGTTTCGGACTTAGAACAGGTTCGTTCTCTTTTTCTCGATGAAAAGTGCTTCAATCAAGTATCTGCAATGATAGATGGGTTAATGGTTTTGGATGGGTATAAGAAATCTGTGATTATTTCTTTTTGAAATTCTCTAGAAATATATCACCTAAAACTAGTAATTCGAATCTTTGTAGTTTTAATTAATAATTTCCTCTTCATGTAGTTACCAGTTGAATAACTTTGAAGTTTTTAAAGGTTTCTAGAAATATTATAACCAGCATATAACACCATGTTTTAGAAAACTTTTTAAATTTCATGATTTTATAACATTAAATTGGTCACGGAAAATAAATTATTCCAAAAGCTTGATTAAATAAATCACTATAGTGGTTTTGGGTTGCCACTGTTTGATTTAATAAAACCCAATAAATTCAATCACATAGGTGAGATTAATATAGACGTTTGCCTTTGTATTTTGTAAAAATATTCTATGAAAAAAATGAAAATGTAAATGCATAAAAAGCGAACATGTAAAAGCAAGCTCATTTGGCCCATGTTTTCAAGGCCTTGTTAAGAGATTTATGGATTGGTGTTAAGTTAGGAATAACATTGATCTTAGATTCATATCACGTTTTATCGATTCCTCTATTAACAATTGTTGTAAGTAGGGCCATCTTTTGGCAAGTAGGATTGGAGTGTAAATCCATGACTTTTGTTCCAATGGTAAATCGACCTAAAACCGTTAGTTTAGAGTGTAAATCCAGGACGTTTGTTCCAATGGTAATTCGACCTAAAACACTAACTGTTTTAGAAGAAAGCAAAAGGACAATCTCGGTAAAATCCGACTCCTTCCCAATGGTTAGAGCCAATTCTTTAGGTTCTAAGGTTCCCAAACTATATGGTATTATCCATAACTCTTCAATTCTTTACAAAAGATTTAAATTTATCTGCTTTACCTTCATATTGGCATTATATGCTCTTGTAATCGAATCGTTTTTTTAAGTTAATGAAAGTTATTTGTTGTTAAAAAAAAAAAAGTAAAAGCAAGCTCAAATGCCGAAGTAGCATTTGAAAATTTTGTCTATCTTAAGATTTTCCTCCTATAATGTTTTTTTAAAACTATAATTATGAGTAATAATTTATGACTATCGATGCAGGGTGATATGATTCCAGTTTTACAGTCTCTTAAGGCTCTTAAAGCTAGTTTCTCTGATGATGGTTATGATAAGAATACACTTTGTGCAAGGAGAAGATGGAGTTTGCCTGAGGACCATTCAAAGGGAGTTGATTGCACCTTTAATGACGGATCACAGTTTAAGGAAGCATCTGAGATCAATATCTCTCATGCTAAAATTTTGGACTTACTAAAATCAAATAGTTTACAAGTAATTTTTTTTTTCCGTCAATAATTCTGTTTCAACTTTGCTAATTCATATTTCATTTCCTTAATCCCTAAATCTTCAACTTCTAATTTAGATTTCATTTTCCATTCTTTTGGTAGAATACTTCTACTCGATCATTGTTTGATATGCTCGATAAGCTTCTTGACGAAAGCATGCAAAAAAAGAATGTGGATATGTCTCATGTAAGGAAAAGATTTTGCATTGTTTAGTTCATGAAATTTATTTTCACAATCTTCATTTTTGTTTGGATGCTCTGCTCTTCAGGCTTTTGCTTCTATCTTGAGAGGCATTGTGCAAGTGGTGGAGCAACGGATCTCAAATCAGGCCGAAAATCTAAAGAATGTATGATTCATTTACATTTTTTAATTTATCTGTTTACATTATGATATACGTTCTTGACACAATCATAACATACGCTTGGCGCAGCAAAATATACTGTTTAGGGTCCGCGAAGAAAAATATAGATCAAGAATGAAGGTATTAGAAACTTTGGCATCAGGTACAACAGATGAGATTGAGGTACTAACTATCAATTTATGTCTCCGGCTAGTTGCAAATATCTTTTCATTTGTTTCTATTTTTGTTTAAATTTTCATTTTTTATGACAAAATTAAATGTCCTTTTATATTTGAAACTCGGACTTAAATTAATCACATACTTTTGAAATTCGGCCTGAAACTTTTGCACTGTTGAATTGAAACCAAATTACATTTATAATAACTGGTTTGGTTTTGACCATGCAAAAGATTTTGACCTAGTTTCAATAGTATATGTGGTTTTAGGCCGAGATTACTAGTTTGTATAACTAACTAAAGAGGTAAAAATACGTGTAGTTGCGAGTTCATTATAGTGTGTGTAGTTTAGGCCAATATCCCTAAAATTTTCAAAAATTTTTAACGATCTTGTGCTCTGTAGCTAAGGCCAGAAGAAAAAGATGTGCTGCAGCTGAAAAAGGAAAAACAGCGTAGCAGTGCTGAGCTTTCTAAGTTGAAGCAAGAGCTTGAAATTGTGAAAGACATGCATGAGAAACAGTTTTTAGATTTAGAAGCAAATGCTCAAAAAGCCAAAGTTGAGTTCAAGAAGCAATTGAAAGATTCGGAATTACGTGTAGTAGATTTAACCGAAAAAGCAAAAAAACTCGAAAAATTATGTGAAACTAAAACTAAAATATGGGAGAAGAAAGAGCAAAGATACATGAGCTTCATAAACCACCAGTCAGAAATTTTACAGGTTAATTGGCTTAATTATTGATAGTTTTGTGAACATAATTAGCTTTGGTAATTCTTTAACTAATTTTGAGTTGTGTGAATTCCGTAGGAGCTGAAAGCTACTTCAATGTCTTTAAAACATGAAGTCTTAAAGACAGGGGAGAACTATTTCCAAGATATAGATTACTATGGTAAGATTGATTGTTGTAATCGATTTCTTTTCTTTCTTTTCTCTATGCTGCAATGAATTTTATTTCTATTTACATGCCTTATGGATTTATAAATTTACCGCTTAGGTTTAAAGCTTAGAGGAGTGGCTGATGCAGCAAAAAATTACCAGGTAGTAGTTGAAGAGAATCGAAGACTTTACAACGAAGTGCAAGAATTAAAAGGTATAAAATGAGTAGCGTTGTCAAAATTGCTGAATCACTTAATCATGATTTTTGCATGAAAAAACAAAATATTGTTACGGGCCTAAAAGTTAAAACTATAGAATTCAGATTTTTGATATCAATTTTTTTTTTGGTGCATTCATAAAGGAAATATTAGAGTTTATTGCCGGATAAGACCGTTCCTTCAAGGGCAAAACAACAATCACACCTCAATAGAGTATACAAGTGAGAATGGAGAGCTTGTGGTTGCAAATCCGTTAAAGCAAGCCAAAGATACTCATCGGTTATTTAAATTCAACAAAGTCTTTGGACCTTCATCAACTCAAGGTTTAAGTCTCTTCTGCCTTTTACGTATTGAAGAAAATATAGTGTTTTGTACTAGATAAGAAAAAACGACTAAATGGTAAAGATTTGTATAAAAGACTTGTACTGAATCTTGTTTATGCAGAGGAAGTATTCTTAGATACTCGACCATTGATTCGTTCCATTCTTGATGGCTACAATGTGTGTATATTTGCTTACGGTCAAACAGGATCCGGAAAAACTTATACAATGGTAAGCAACATGATTGGTTTCAGTCTTTACATGTTTATGTGCATTTTCATGGTTTTCTAATTCAAAACTAATTGATATATGAATAAATTGACTCCATATTTATATACTAGTGTTGATTCCTTCTCATTTCCCAATGGTAGGGTTTCCTAACAGTTTATGCCAAACATAAGTATTTTCATTTTGTTTAACATAGAGCGGACCAAGCATAAATTCGGAAGAAGATTGGGGTGTAAACTATCGAGCTTTAAATGACTTGTTCCACTTAACTCAAAGTAGACAAAACACTGTGATGTATGAAGTTGGTGTTCAAATGGTTGAGATTTACAATGAGCAAGTTCGTGACCTACTTTCTGAGGATGGTCCGAATAAAAGATATCCTTCTATAATCAAATTTATTTATTTTTTGAGTAAAAGATTTACATTTTTTTTTTTTCAAATGTAAAATTTTCCTTAACTTGCATACACTTGGGATTTGGAATACCGCTTTACCAAATGGCCTCGCAGTTCCTGATGCAAGCATGCATTGTGTAAGATCAACTGAAAATGTTCTTGAACTGATGAATATTGGTCTGAAGAATAGAGCTGTTGGTGCAACAGCTCTTAATGAAAAGAGCAGTAGATCTCACAGGTCTGGATAAATTTCTTCGGTTTTGCAATTTTTGCTTTTTGGATAACCAAGAGGTTATGGACCTTGGGTTCATAATCCCCTGTCCTCTCCGACTAGTGGACTAAGATTTACACGTTTTGTCACTTAGATTGAGCTAAGACATTTTTTGGCCCATTTTTTGCAGTGTTCTTTCTGTTCATGTACGTGGTGAAGATGTTAAAACCGAGTCTATCTTGCGAGGTAGTTTGCATTTGGTTGATCTTGCGGGAAGTGAGAGAGTCGATCGCTCTGAAGTAACCGGAGAGAGACTTAGAGAAGCTCAACATATAAACAAATCATTGTCTGCTCTTGGAGATGTTATTTTCGCTCTAGCACATAAGAATCCTCATGTACCTTACAGAAACAGCAAGCTAACACAAGTCCTCCAAAATTCATTAGGTACTATCTATGATATAACACTCTTTGAAGAATTTTTCGATTAATTATTTGCATTTTTGTTTGTTATATAACTCTTTTGTTTTGACTTTATTAGGCGGACAAGCGAAAACTCTTATGTTTGTTCAGATTAATCCTGATGAAGATTCATATGCTGAGACCGTAAGTACTTTGAAATTCGCGGAAAGAGTTTCTGGTGTTGAGTTAGGTGCCGCGAGAAGCTATAAGGAGGGACGGGAAGTTCGACAACTGATGGAACAGGTGCTTATAATATTTCTGTTAGGATTTAAACACCAAATCCGACCCTCAAGAAATTATTCAAGAAAAAGTAAAATAAACAAAACACATAGTTATCTAATCTTGATATTTTGATGATTTTTAACTCTTTATATTGCATGCAGGTATCAAACTTGAAAGATACAATTGCCAAGAAAGAGGAAGAACTTCAAAAGTTTCAAAACGGTATCCAAAAACGAGGTTTAAGCAGTCTAAGGTTTGAGTCTCCTTCTCCTAGAAGACATTCCTTAGGAGGAGCTTCACCAAATGCTCCAAGACGAAGACAAGGATCTGGTTCACTCGGAAGAACATATTCAGATTCAGCTGATCAAGGTATACATCAAAGTGAATCCCGACCATCTTCATCTAAGTTTTCCGGTGAGGCTGAAGACAATAATATATCTTAGGAAATTGAACTCTTAGTCCTTGAAAATTTATCAGTTTATGAGGAAAGATTGAGTAATATCTCTAATAGTTGTCTTTAAATGGAAACAGATTCTGATGGCTCGGTTAGTAGCGGTGCAATGGAGTTAACTCTCTTCCCTGAAACCTCAAATCCTTCTGAAATGTTTGAACAAAATGAAAAGTGAGTGCATATTCTAATTATTTTCACTTTTGAATCCTAATTTTAAATAAGAGTTTATATTGGATTTAGTGAACATTGTTTATCTACTAATTCCAGAGCTAATGTTGGACCATCAAAGTTACTCAAGCATACAACAAAACCAGAACAAACAAGACCTTCTCGTCTGTCGATTTCCAACACCTCATCCTCTAAGGCTTTAACAAGTAATTTTACTATTAACTCTTCGAAATACAGTTGTCCTTAAAACCAAACTTACCTTCTAGTTGTAAAGTAAATAATAGGCTTCGGCATTCGATCTTTATTTTTTACTAGGTGAAGGACCCGTGCGTTGCACGGGTTTGTTGTTTGAATTATTATTTATCATTAAATTATTGATATGTTTGTTTAATACATAGAATAAAAGTGAAGGTTAAAGTTTATAGATGAGAGATTGTCCAATAAATAGCTATAAACGATAATCGTAGAGTAAAAGATCTTGTTTAAAATATTAAATGAATTGTTATTCAATAATTAATACATACAATGCTTATGGAAACTGATCGATCAAAATTCGGACATGAAAACTCTCTTAATAAAACACGGACATCAAAATGGGAAATTAATAAAATAGGAAAATAGAAAGTATGATATTAATTTTAAGCCCAGTAAGATCTAATATTCGTATGTAACCGAGCCATAAAAACCCAACAGAGAAACAAAACGTAGAGTTCTTGGTCGATGTAACATTTTGCCGACGGGATTATCTATCCATCTCTCGGCCAATCGTCGCGGTGGTGCTAGGGTTTCGATCGATGCTCCGCTTCCTCCATTGGCGCTGCTTCTAGTAATTTTTCGATTTCGCTTTTCTTCCATTTCCTCCTTAGTCTTCGTTCTCTAAATCGATAAAATTGTGATTCTGGGTGTGTGTTATTGACTGTGAGGAAAAGTAATCAAGCAATTCTTGGCAATTTTGGTTATAGTTTTAGTATTATGAAGTATCTTTCTGTAGTTTTGCTGATGTGTTTGTTTATAGTTACACAATGGGCTTCTAGAGAAGAAAGCCTAGGTGTTTGAAGTGTATAGAAAAGTAGAAACTGCCACCAAGATGAGATTGTCTTTTGTTCTTGCTAGTGTAGGAACAGAGCAAAGTCTTTGTCTGATTTGTTAGTGTTTGCAAAGTGTGCTTAATCTATGAGCCCTGATTTTCTGGTTTCTGCGGTTGGAAAAGCATTCACAGCTGCTACTGTTATCATCTTTGGCTCAGCCACTTTGGTTTTTGGAACGGCAGCCTCGAAACTTGACATGCGTAATGTAAGATTGCAATGTTTCTATTGTTTAACTCTAAATTTATTCTCTTTTGATTCGTGTTGCTCTAAATTTTGTGCCCATTATTGATTTTTGGTTACTGTCTGAGTTTGTTTGCTTGTGTTTTTTTTTTGAAGGTATCAAGGCATTCCAACACTGGTAACATTGGTGTGAATCACGGTAAGTAGCAAAGTCAGATTTTGAAGTTACTGGAAGTTTGGGACTTTAATAACATTTAAACTCACAAATTGTATGAGAAGCCTATGTCATTATAAAAAATAAAATAGAAAACAAAATTAAAAAAACAAATCAATATTTTCTTCGCTGTCAATTCTTTCTTCTGTTTGTCTTGTAGATGAGACGTTGTTGAAAACTTCTTGAAATACAATATTTTCCACAACGTTATTGTCGTAGTGTTTTGTTTCAGCTTTAAGAATCTGTAGTCCTGCAGTTGTTGTCACTCTTGATAGCGCAACGTATAACTGTCCGTGTGAGAAAACAGGATTGGGCAAATATAAACCAACTTTGTTTAAGCTTTGTCCTTGGCTTTTGTTGATCGTCATTGCATAATAGACTCGAAGAGGGAATTGACGCCTCTTTAACTTGAAAGGCCATTTTGCATCTGTTGGTGTGAGGCTAATTCTAGGAATAAGAACCCGTACTCCCTCATTAGTTCCAGTAAGTATTTCTGCTTCGATAACCCTTGTTCCTAGGCGAGTTATTATTAATCTTGTACCATTGCAAAGCCCGGCTCTTTGGTTTATATTTCTTAGCAGCATGACTGGCGCACCTACTTTGAGATTTAGTTGGTGGTTAGGAATACCTGAAAATTTCAAAGTATTCAAAAATTCAGTGGGGTAAAGAATATGTTGATTTGCCACCTCTTCTTTGTCGTCTCCGATACTGTCAGAACTCAAATACTCTTTTAGATCTCCTTTTAAGCAAGATAACATGTAGTTATTGACTTCGTCCACCGTTTCGTTTCTTGGAGTTAGAATTGCTCGCTCAATTAGATAATCCTTGTCCTTAAAAAGAACATCGAAATCATGATACGTAGACTTTGCAATGCATTCAACATGATCTCCACTGTTTTGTAAAAGCAGTTTGTTGTCTATTTCGACTATGTCATTTTCATTGTTTGCTTTCCTATATTTTGCAGGCTTAGGAGCGGTGCCGTCACCGATTCGTAATATCCATTTTGCAAAATCTCTTTCAGCTTGGTGCAACCTCATATTCTTTTCAAGAGTGAATATATTGCAATAGTTCCATAAATACGACCGGTTTATTGTTGCCATAACTGTTTCTTGCCTGCTGCCTTGCGGTATCACTGGTAGAATTTGTCTAAAATCGCCTCCAAGGAGCACTGTTTTTCCTCCAAAGGTTTTGGTTGCTGCATCTGGATCTGGCATTGAGAGTAAATCTCATAAACTCTTATCAAGAGCTTCAAATGCAAACCGATGGCACATAGGTGCTTCGTCCCAAATGATGAGGTCTGTTTGTTCAAGTAATTCAGAAAGCATCGTATTACGACTTATGTTACACATGCTGTCTTGATGAAGATCTATTGGAATCTTGAAACGTGAATGTGCAGTTCGACCGTTAGGTAAAAGTGTAGCTGCAATTCCGGATGAAGTGACTGGTAAAACAATTTTTCGCTGTGATCTTAGCCTTGAGATGATCGTCTTATACACGTAAGTCTTTCCTGTTCCACCTGGTCCATTGAGGAAAAATAGTTTTCCTTTATTATTCTCAATCGAGTCGATAACGGCATCGTAGACGTTCTTCTGCTCGTCATTTAACGTTTTGATTAACTTGCAATGTTCTTCTTCTTGTTCTAGAATTTTGTAGTTTGTTTCATCTTGGACCATTGAGTTTTTCATCTTTTTCAACAATTCCTTGTCTGGCTTTGACATATCTTCAAACTCAGTTAATGATCTATCGTTCTGCGCCAGGATTTTCTCTAACTCTATGAGTGTATAACTTTGTAATTCTTCGTCGGAGAATTGTTGACCACTGAAATTGAATGTTTTTCTTTGTTTATTAGGTATGTCTTCAGCTAGGTGACGCCAGCAATGCTCCCACAAAGAAAGAGGGCTACTTAATTCGCAATATAACATCAATGTCACAAAGAGATGGCGAAGTTGGAAAGGATATGCATAGTGTGCTGCTTCATCCATAGCCTCTTTCCATTCTGAATCACCATTCAACATCCCTCGTGCATAACACGCTGCTTTGAATGAGGTATGTTTTACATTATCTACTGTTAGTATATCATCAAAGCTTGTCGGACCTTCGAGTATATTTACCAACATTTTCAGATAGTATAAGTCTCCTGATCTTGGATGAATGTTCACTACTCTTCCTATGCTGAATCCTTTCTGCCTTCTTGTCCAAATTTTTGCATCTGAATCCCACACATATTTTGTAGGAAACTGACTATATGTAAGTTTTCTTGCTTCAGGGCAGCTTTTGCACATCTCCATGTACTCTGTCAACATTGTTCTATGAATTCCATCTTTTGAGATAATATTTTCAAGATCGCTTTCTTCATTGTAAATGATTGTTTGTTGGTCTGGTAAATGCAACGGTAGCCTTGTTACCGCAAGTTTACGTGCATGAATATCGAAGGCAAAGATTCGCCATGCAGCTTCACATGCAGAGAGGTAACGACATTCCAAATAGTTTTTTATCTCACTGATCTCTTCTTTTGACTTATCTTCTGCATTCTGATCCACTACTTGTAGTTTCTCGATCAACATTGTAGCCATGTCTACTCCTTTTGTGATATATTTGAATAGATACTTTATGGCAGACGATCTATTGCACCATTCGACATTAATGTGAGCTTTGTACTTTTTTAGGAGTGAGAGATTGTGAGGCACTACGTAGCGATTATCAAGCTTAGTGTCTCCTTTCATGACATATTTTGTATCATCAGCTCTCCGACGATAGGTTATATAGCCAGTTTCACTGATACTTGTGGTGTTATTGTACGGTCTTGGAAATTTTTTTGTGCATTTGTTATCATCCATACACTTTCGTCCGCATGGCCCATGCATCATAAGTTGTTCAACCAACTGAAAACCTTCTGGGTCAGCCACTTTATCTGGTAGTTCAGATGTAATGAAACTATCGATATCGTCTGGAGTTGGAATTTGTTTTGAATCTTGCAACCACAAAAGTATATGTGCGTGAAGAAGACCACGTTTCTGAAACTCGATTGTGTGAACAACTGTTTATAAGAAAAGAAAATGATGTGTAAGAAAATGTAAAGATTGATTATATTTTATTATTATAAATGATATTTGTACCTGCTTTAATAGGACCGAAGAAGACACCATCTTGTAGGTCTGTAAGAAGTTCTTCTAACTTCATTTTGAATACACGACATTCAATATCCGGTCTATCATTTGCATTTTCGTTTCCAGCCTTCTTTATATGATCACTGATTTCTTCCCACTTTGGATTTGCAGTAATAGTAATGAAGAGGTCTGGATTTCCATACCATCTGCATATTGCCATTGCATCTCGATAATTTTCTACCATGTATCGCGGTCCACCTGTGAATGAAGATGGAAGAATTACTTTTTTGCCTAGTTTTGTAGAATCTGCGTCCCCCTGTACAACTGCATCACATACATTATTGTAGAGATCTGCTCTAAGCTTTTTTTGATTGTTATGGTAAAAGTTCATACGTTCTTGTTCGATAGCAGTATATGCATCAACAATGTATTGATGGAAAAGGCGACCTGAACGAACTATTGTTCCTAGAGATGTTAATCTCGTATGTATTTGGTATGCATAATACTCTCGCATTGTAACATATGATCTCTTGGTAGCATATCCCCGAGAACTATATGGAATGCTTCTCTCGCTATAACCTTGTTCACCATATGCAAATAACAAAGGATATTGTAGTGGCATGTACGATGGATGTAAAAAGCTAATCCATTGAGGTTTATCCGTTCCAGGATGCACTATTATATCCCTGTCACAATTTGGAATAGACATGTCACCCACAATAAGTCCCGCAATCTCTTCTCCTTGTGGAAGGTCAAACTGTCTGCCACGTTCTTTGTTTTTAATGAGTCTAATTGAGAATTCTTCACTTCTTCCAGTCTCGTATCTATCTCTAGCCATTCTGAATACTTTAGCTAACTCGTTGAACTCGTCAACCATTTGAATCAATCCTCTTAAGATATCTTCATTCAGTTGATGTTCCTTTCCTTTTGTTAGTGCAGTGAGACGGTTTTGTACTTCATGGAGGGTATCATATATGTATAGCTGCGCAAAGCGTGGTATATGTCCTTCTTTTGGTAGTAGGGATTCAAGTTTATGGTAATTCTGACCATGCATACGAAACGTGTAAAGACCATAACCTGAATTGATATCGTTGTCAATTTTTCCTCCCATTGATGTAAAGGCAAGCATTGAATTGTATGCTCGTATATTGTTACGAAACGACGTTGATTGTGATAATAAGTACTCTAAGTAATCAGGAGGTTTCCTAGATGGCGGCAACTCAACTCTTCCTTGCTGACAGCATATCGAAAATTTTAATTCTTTCCCATTCAGTTTTAGACTTTCTGATTTCCACACTAAAGCCTCGCAGTACATACACGTCACCAATTTGTTGGCTTTTTCTTGACTGTTTTCATTTATCCCTGTACAAAGAATAACACACATTAAAACAATAACGTATTTGAGTTAAGGAAGAACAAATATTCGTAATGAGAAATATTAGTTTGAATTTGTTGGAACTTAATTTATGAGATTCTTACCACGATTGTATTTTCTCTTTTTTCTTAGACATCGCCCTTTTATTCCGGCTATATTTTTTCCCCCGTCTGGATTGCCATCAAAACTGTTGTGGGATTTACATTCTTCTCTAAGATTATCTTGAAAGATATCTGCACTTGAATTTGATGGGCTTGATTGATTGCTAGTGCGAGCTACCTTTGCTTTTCTGTTGTTGATCCTGCAATATATTTTTTGTTAGATGTGAAAGTAGTAACTGGGATTTACTTATTAGATATATAAAAACGGTTCTTACCAGTTTCTAAGTTGCGCAGTTGTAATTTCAGGACCCTATATTTTGTAAAGTAAAGTTAGAGTAATGAATTTTGAAATATAAATCATACAAAATTTGAGTTTTATACTTACCCATTGGTTTAGATTGTGGACCCATGTCTGAAGTCTCTCCAAATTCAACCGTATATTAGGTTCATCTTTAAGCACCTTCTCGATCATAGCAATCTGATCATCATTCATGATACGTCGGTTTCTTTTGCTCATTGATTTTTCTGATTTCTCACTAATTCTCTTATTCTTTGTAGAGTTGTTGGTTAATGTCACAATTGAGATTTAAGCTTATTGCAACGTCTCTTGGTCTAATCTTATTATATAGATTAGTAGATGTCTTTTTCCTAATAGCATTAGGTAAATAAATGATTTTGCTTCTCGAGGAAAAGGAAGTTTATTCCTTTTGCCAGTAGGATTAGTGATTAAAACTCGAATTGGCAAAAATAATAAAATTGATTTAAGCAACGATACTGTTTTTAATCAATGTCAACAATAACTTAACGCATAATGTGTCCGGGACCTATGTTATTTTTTTACTTCACTTTTATATGTTTTTTTACTTCACTTTTATATATGTTTTAATAATTAGCATTACGTAAATAATAATTTTGCTTTTATCCAGAAAAAGGAATAGCATAGTCCTTTTGCCAGTAGAATTAGTGGTTAAACTTTGTACTTGTAAAAATATAAAAATGATCTTAAGCAACGATACATTTTCTTACTTCAATTTATTTTATTAGTTTATTTTGACGATGACATGCATTATTGAAACGGAATTTTAAATTGTTGTGTTCCCCAAAATTGACATGAAGGGAACTTTAATAAGATATATAAGATAGATTTGAATTATAATAATGATCAACGTGAGATCAAATAAGATCAAGTATCTAATTTAAGTAGAAAGATTTTGTTTCTTATGATGATTTGGATATATAATGGTATCAAAAGTATGTAAATCTGATCTCTTAATAAAATAAGTGTTATGTATCAGGCTCGATATTTTTTTATTAAAACCTTGCATTAATATAATAAATTCTTGTCTTATGATGATTTGGATATATAATGGTATCAAAAGTATGTAAATCTGATCTCTTAATAAAATAAGTGTTATGTATCAGGCTCGATAATTTTTTTATTAAAACCTTGCATTAATATAATAAATTCTTGAAAAAAGGACAAATAAAATAAAACCACTAAGTTAAAACTATCGTTTTCTTAGAATAATAGACATCTAAGAGACAAACTTGATAGGAAGAAATAATTAAAGGAGAACTATCTTATTTATTATTATAGAAGATCAAAGATAAATTCAGTCTTCAGTTCGTGGTTTCTTCACTAAAGCTCCGGTGGGTTCGTCGTGTTCTTCGTAATCTGGACTTTTGCTTTCACAGTTCTTGTCATCCGAATTTGTCTAAACATAAAGAGACAAAAAAACATTGTGTTAAATAAAATAATAGAATGAACCGATATCTTGTAAAGACAAAGTTGTAAAATATTTTTCACCTCTAATTGGTCTAGAACCTTTATAACTGTGAAATTTTGATAGGATGCCTCAAAATCTTTTTTCTTGATTTTAACCTCGAACAAATAAGTTTTTCCTACAATTGACTGCACACTTGAGGGAATATCTTCCAATCCTTGCTCGCTAGAATTATTTTTGATCTGTGTTAACAATGGTTTAAGAGTCAGTAGAAATATAAGTCAGCATCACTAATGTATAGATTAGTTTATTGTGGAGAACTATATATATAAATATAAACAATTCTTACGTCTTCAGCCGTTGTGCCAGTGATTTTTGAAGCAGCAGCATCAAATAAAACAAAAGTTGCAGAGTCGTTTCCATCATCTACTATTATTTCAATTCTAAAACTGAAAACAATAGATTTGTTTTAGTTAGTTAGTATTCTTATATATATGGACAATGTAAATTTAAAAATTAAAAGTACAATGAATAATACCTCAAAACTCCTACAGATTGTGATTTACCACATTTGTTGCACCTAAGTGAAGATGTTGACTTTAGCAATTTTGTTGAGCAAGATGAGCATGATATATAATTCCAACCATTACGTAATACAATATCAATAATGGTTGCTTTACACACAAATATCTTGTCCTGCATTTAAATTTTAGCACATATGTTAGAATTATGTGAATATTATAAAGATTTAGTAAGAGATATTAGAAAGGAAATTGGTTAAAATAACTAAATAATTAAAAATTAGTTGTTACCTGAGGTTCAGCAGATGTGTAAAATTCCCAAATATCATTAATTGAGTGTTGAATTTCAGGACGGGTATTATTCGGTTCATGATGTTCAATCATGCCGCCAAGATTAATTGAACAACCACCGTCGTATTTTAAACTGAATGAATACAATAAATTATTATTAGTGCAATATATTTGTTTAATCTTAATGAGTAAATTGTTAAATAAAAATTACTAATAGCATACCTTTGTCGAAACGCAACAACGGAATCAAAATCTTGATTTAAATAGAATTTAGTCGCAGAAGATGCTGACAAACAGATTGAACCTCGATACATCTTAATCAAAACATTTGTCATGATTAGAATGATGTCGTCACTTTTAACTCCACGATATTTATCTTCAAATTGTTCTGCTTGTTCAGCCCATATGGTTGCTTGTATTTCAACGCTACTGTTTATTAGTAAAAGAGAATAAATTACTTTATTAAAAGTCATCATGGAAAATAATATATTAATACATGCATCCTACTAATTAATGCATGCATCCTACTAATTAATGCATGCATGTAACGTTAGTTTAGAATTCAATAATCATGCTGAAACATGCTAGACAATACATGTAACGACATAAAGGGACAAAAGAATTGAGTAAAATTATGCTGGAAAAATATGATGCGTAAAATTGAGTAATATGATACCTTTCTAACAACAGAGTCAAAATTACTCTTCGAACAGTTGATGAATTATGCGTACGGACATCCGACTTTTCCATACTTTTAATATAACTGATTGCATCTAAGGAAGAAACCAATGTTAGACATAGATACTCACATATATAAAATTTAAATTTAAAAGTTATGAATATTACCGTATAGATCATCTCGCGTATCTTTGAGTTTAGCAAAATTATCATAATTTTGAAATCGAAACTTTTCTAAAGATATTTGACAAACTTGATGTTCCATGCAAGCAACTGTTGTGCTTTCACTAAATCTTATTAGAAATTTGTGGTCAGACACACGATAACTTTTACTGCAATCTTGCAAATTGAAATTGCAAATTTCAATTAAAGTTCCTTCACATAATTTGTTTCCAAATTTTCCAAGAAGCGAATGATGCACTGAGCCTTGAATAGTATTTTCCTATGTTAAAACAAAACCAAATTGTAGTTAAATATTAATCAAATAATTAATTATGGATGAAGATTTTTAGTGGCATAAAATACAAAAAGACTTACCTTTTCATCAAGTAACAGAAGATCCATTCCTATGAGTTCATTATTTTTATTAAAATTTCTCGCCTCCCACTTTCTGATGAGACGTACCACAATACGACGATAAACACGTTTTTTATTTAACTGGTTTAGGGTTAAATAATTGGTGTTTGTCTTAATTTGAGCAGCCATTGTTTATGTAATGATGGAAAAAGAGTTTTTTGTGAATAGATTATTGAAATTTGAAATTGTTTGGTGAGAAGATTGAGGAATCACAGAAGCACCTTATATAGATAAGATATTGCAATCCTTAAAGAGTTTGGATTTGTAAACCTAAATCTATTTGGACTAAAATAATTTATTAGACATGTATTAATCTTATTTTATTATACGAAGAAGATATAACGTAAGAAAAAAGAAGAATGACAAATTACAAAATAGAAAAGGAAATCACAAAAAGATATAACGTAATTAGGAAATTTTAAAAAGAAGAATGACAAATTACAAAATAGAAAAGGAAATCACAAAAACATATAACGTAATTAGGAAATTTTAAGATAGATACAAAACATAAAATAAAAATTAATAGTTATTAAAAAGTGACACGTGTCAAAATCTCGATCGATCGATTTGACATGTGTCGCGATCTTGTGAATTATTATGTTTGACGCATCAAGCTTTATATAATAAGATTTACTTAGGTTCGAGTTTTTCAGGTTTCGGAAAATAGCCAAAAAGAATCGAATTTTATTTTGGTTCGGATGTAGATTCGGTATTGATTTTTTATAAAGTAGAACGAAAATAAAACTAATTAATATTATAGAATTTTTTAGTATTCTAAATGTATTTTTATAATAATATTTGGTTAATTTGGTTCGGTTGATTGCTAATTATAATCCCTAGTTTGGTTATTCTACTAATTCACCATTTTGTCTTAAACCTTAGGAGGTTGATGCTTACATGATATTGGATCTTTTAAGTTAAACATGAATTCATTGTGTGTTTCTTTTGGATCTCAGGTTCTAAAAGACCAATCACTGGCTTTTCATCGTCAGTAAAACCTCTTAACAGAAAGCGATGAAGAATACCATCGCAGATTCGCAGTAACTTTATTCTATGCAGATTCAAATCTACGGCCAAAATCTTTCTTTCTTCTACACGCCAACTAACCTTGTTTTGTTTATCAGAAACTTGAAAGTAAGTAAGTCCGGTTTGATCAATTTATCAATGGAAAATGCTTCTGATGATGTATTTGGTGTTCTTACAAACGAGTAACCTTAAAGGGGGTTTAAGTGTAACATATGTTAATGGCAAACATGGGTTAGGTGACTCGGATTAAATTAGCCAAAATTTTGAGGAATTGTGTTTTTGGATTTATTTTACATTAACCAAAAAAATATATATGAATGAGACATAGTTTTTTTTTCATTTTAGATAAGACGTCCGGAAACATTCAAAACTGGTCCCGCCCATCAAATATAAAATTCTTACAACAACAGAATAGAAAACATAAAATATGAAACTTAATGCAAACCTATAATGAAGTTTAATACTCCTTATTTAATTTGCTATTAGAAAGCGAAAACTGCGAACACCGAAGCTGCCACAGTAACAGCCATTCCACCAAATATTTCATTAGTTCCTGCCAAAAGTTAAATTAAGAGAAAAGATTAAGAAACACAAAACTTACCACAGGAAAAAATTACTATTAAATGGTATTTGATAAATTTTATCGAAAAATCATTTTAAAAATTCGTATATGCTCACCTTTAATTGAGAAGGAACCGCTGCGATTCGGTGGTGGAAGAGCTGGCAACGACGAATTTGAGGCATCAAAACTCACCAAACATTTGGGAGTGAAGACCATAGCAAAAACTTGATCACTACAACACTGAGTTAGTTCTTGGAACGCAAGTTCAAGACATGTGGTGCAGTTTCTTGGATCTAAATGAGGACTACACTGAACAATAGACTCAAGATCGTACAAGTCATCGAACCTAGTCGTATCTATCAGATAATATGGCGTAAACGAAGACAACATAGATGATCTAACAATAACTTCCCCCATTTTGTCAGACAACCTTTGTTTAAATTGACCATATGATTTAGGTATTGTATCGTAAGACAACCAAGTTGTATTAGGCTTTGTCTCTAAGGTCGAGAGGAAGAACTTATCTGAGTATCGAACCATACAATCAAAATAGTAAATGATTGCTTCTCGATGGTTAAGCCCTGTTCGTTTGCGAGCCGCATGTACTTGCGGCTGCGGCATGCGGCTACGTCATGTTCGTTTACGAGCCGCAGGCACTTGCGTCCAACCGCAGCGGCGTGACGCTGCGTTTTGCGTCTCCAATTTTCAGCCGCAAATGAAATTCAGCGGCCCAGTTTCGAACGCTGCGATTCAGACGATAAAAAGATGAAATTAGCCCTAGACTTATTGTTAACTAAAAAAAAATGCCATTAACCCTAAGATCTTCTTCTTCTCGGCTAAAATTTCTTTCTGCGACTAACATCTCTTCTTCACTGATCTCTCATCGAAATCCTCTCTTTCTCCCTCGCAAATCCAAAACCCATCTCCCAAAATCTCACCTGAAGCTGTAAGATCGATTTTCCCTTTTTGAAATTTGTTTAATCTTAATCTCTGAAGCTCTTTAGGTTCGTATAAATTTGTTTGATTTCTGGGTTTTGATATGAAACTTGAACTTGTATTTGGTTTTGAGTTAGGATGATTTCTGGGTTTTGATATGAAACTGAGTTTTGAGATTTTTATATGCGTAAACAATTTTGTTATATCATTTCAGATTTTAGGAAGAGTTCTAGGAATTTCAGAGAATAGTGTCAAGACTTACACATAAACAGAGATTCGTGCTAGGTAAGTTAGCCCTTTCAGATTTTATCACTTATTTGTTTATTGTGTTCATGTAAATGTGGTTACTTGGAGATTTATTTTAGATTTTGTTGTTCTGGTAGTATTTGTTTTAGGTCCTTGTTAACTGTTGTGATCACTCAGTGATGCTATGTACTACATTATTACTTATACGACATTATCAACTGCAATGATGCTTGCAATTACATACATGAATTTTTTTTGTCTTGGTAGCTAAGTTAGCATCCTGCATCTTGGTTGACGAAATATACAACTCGTATAGTTACATTTGATTGGAGGCAACACATATGATTTGATGAATAAGCCTGATTTTTCTGTGGTTTTTTTATAGAGTGGTTAACATTTTCAAGCTAGATTCATAGGTTGATGGAGATTTACTCAGTTTTGCAAGTTGTTGGTTAGTATCAAAGCCTTAGTAATACTCTTCTTGAGTAAATCAAATTGGTTTTAGACTTCATTACTTATTTGTGCTAGGTAAGTTAGCGCTTTCAGATTTTATTACTTATTTGTTTATTGTGTTCATGTAAATGTGGTTACTTGGAGATTTATTTTAGATTTTGTTGTTCTGGTAGTATTGCACATAAGGTGTTCTACGTATTTCCTCTATGACTCATCACTTGAATCCATCCATACTCATGTCTTTTAGTATTGATTGCAATAAAACAAATGGGAAAATAAAACTGTTTTTCTTAGAGTGTTTGGTTTGTCTTCGTAGATGTACATATGCCTGGTTAAATTTTTGTAACTTAGCTATGCTTTAGGCTTTGTAACTTTGATTAGAATGTCCATGTTTAATTAGGTCTAGCATGTCCTTTTTTTGTTCTTATTTGGTGTTTAATTTCATTCTGGTTTTTGTAGGTTTAACTTGAAAGGTGAAATATCACTTTGAAAGATCAAAGATAAACAAGAAAGATGGCTAATGATGTAAGTAATTGAGGAAGAGGAAGAGGAAGAGGAAGAAGAAGGGGAAGAAGAAGAAGTTGAGCATAATCATGGTGAACATATCCCATATGAGCCTACCGGTGATAGAGCAATGGAAGATTTACGTGAAATCATCACAAATGAGTTTGCTAAAAGACGACGATTACCTTATTAGATATTTTAATTTATAACTTGTTGTATTATATTTATCTTAATGGTTTTAGACGAATTGATTTCATATATGTTTGATTGTGATGATAAAATCTTATCGGTGTGAAATTTTTAATGAAATTTTGTGACTTATGATGTGTATTTTTTTAACTAAATAATTTAGTTTAATGCTTTTGTTTAAATTTAATTTATGATTATCACAAAAAATCGGATCGGTATGAAACTTAATTTGTTTATTAAGTTTATAAACTTTTGTGAAATTAAAATTAAAATTAAAAAATAACTTACAAATATTTGTTTGTTAAGCTTCTAAATTTATAAGCTTAAAATAAAATAAAATAAAATTAAATTATGACAAAAGAAAAATCAAATTAAAAAAACTGCCGCAACCGCACGCGGCTCGCAAACGAACAAACCTGCGACTGACGCTGCGGCCAGACGCAGCGGTTACCAAACGAACAGCAAATGCTGCGTCTGGCCGCAGGTTTCTGCCGCAGCCGCACGCGGCTCGCAAACGAACAGGGCCTTAGTACAATTTTTGGCGATTTCGATTGTTGCGGCCTTGACGCATTTGTTGCAAGTTGTTCTGTTGACGTCTCCTATGCATAAGAACATTCCATGGACTGTGTCCGAAGCTAGACCGGTAGTGAGGTTGTAATAGTTAGTTAAGGATGATTGGTTGCTAAGAGTGGAAAGAAGAGTGTTGAGATTTGTGTGGTAGGTTGAGTTGCGAGTGAAGTTTCTGGATGATTCGATGCAGAAAGTGTTCAGGTGCTTGGATTCGGAGATGGTTTGGTTGATTGTAAAGAGGAGACAGAAGAGAGAAAAGAAGTAGAAGAGAGAAGATAGTTTCTTTGTTGTTTCCATGTTTTTTAGGTTCTTTTGGAGTTAGGAGACAATGAAGAAGAAAAGAAGAAAATGATTTCTATATAGAGAGCAAGTTCGTTAATTGCTCATTGTTTTAAAAAAAATGTAACATCTAAAACAATTTTATTAACTTTGTCTTGATTGGTAATATTGAAAAAACGAACTTACACGACCCGGTTTTATAGTCTTTGTTTTTAGGGTCTTTGTTTAACTTTGTTCTTTTCCTTGGATTCTTCCAAAAAGAATTGACTAATAATGGGAGAGGACATTTCAAGTGGGGATTAATAATAGGGACCAATTAATTAAGAGATGTGAAACCGATACCTATGTGAAAAACTAATGTATTACATACAGTAATGACCTAATAAACCAATATAATGTAATCAATGACCATCAAAAATCATATACTATTGATTTTCTACTTGTTTTTATATACTACTACTATATTATGAGTTTTTTTGTATGGTTTCCATGTTTTAAATTTCTTTTGGAGTAATTAGCGTAATAAATGACCTTGTTGGCAGTTAACTAAACATTATTTCCAATGATTCTACCACTTTCATGCACCATATTTCTTTTAATTTGTGTGATGAGCTCAATCATATATTTATATATCTTTACTAGTGGATTTTGTTTATGCATGCAAATTAAGTAATGAACTCAGTTGTTCGTAATTATTTTACATATGTTTTCAACTTTTCCTGTTCCAGCCCGATATGCAGGCATCAAAATAAAATGATACTTAAATAACCATATTATAAAAAAAACTCATTCAATAACAATCATGACATGTTACAAACAGTGCCGGTCCGGACGAAACGGAGGCCACAAGCGAACCGAAAAAACGGGGGCCTTTGTTTCATATTACAAAACCATAAATCAAATGCATTTTTCTCAAATGATCTTAAACATCAAAAGTATCAAAATGAAACACAAATTCTTCAAAAGAAAACACAGTTTGACATGATAATAAAATCTACCGATTTTGAAAAACTATCCTTCTTGCATTTTTTCCTGCGAAATCATTCATCAAACTTAGATAGTCAAGTTTTCCAACCATATCTCTCTCAATTGACATTATAGCCAAACCATTCAATCTTTCTTCCGACATTGTCGATCGTAAGTAAGATTTGATCAACTTTAACTTGGAGAAACTCCTTTCGGCCGAAGCGACTGAAACCGGAATCGTTAACATCACTCTATATGCAATCCATGTATTTGGATAACAACCTTCAAACTTTTTCAAATAATCTAACACCTCAATAGCCTTCTTGATCCCTCTTGGTAAACCTCCTCTCAAAACTTTGATTTCTAGGAATAGATGATTCCCATCAATATCTGAATGCTCGCCATGTTTAAGACAAGTTTCAAGGTTGATGCATGATGCTTTTAAGCTATCATGAGTTGCTGTCCTGAGTTTTCCCAAATCAAACAAGAATCCAAACATTTTCTCATATTCTTCGAATTGTTCGAACCTTACTTGAAGAGACGTTATAGCTTGATCAACAATTGTGAGAAAAAAATCAATTTTAAAATTCTCTTCCTCACTTAGCTTCACGCCTTCACCATTTTTCTCCACCTCTTCATCAAAATGCATTTTTCTTTTAACGATGCGCTTTCTTTTCACTGGAAATACTGGTTCGACATCCATTGCTTCTGCAATTATTTTAGCTTCCGCTTTTGCTTCTTCAAATCCGGTTTCTCTATAAGTTTTGAGATATGAGACTAACCCCTTTAAGTGAACAAGAGCATCAGCAATATCAATATTCTTCAACTGCATCGTCTTACTTACCGCGTTTACGGCGAATAACAAATCATACCAAATAACCAAGCTAAATAAGAACTCAAACCCTCCAATTCCGTGTGTTTCACTTGTAGCAAGAACTTCGGCATCGCTGCGAGCTTTAGGATCATCACAATTTTCTGCCAAGTAGTCTAAAGCATCTCTTATTTTTGGAGCTTGAAACCGAATGGCTCGAACACTTTCAACACGACTTTCCCAACGAGTCTCTGATAATGATTTAGGTGTGAGACCTCCTACCATCTCTTTAAATAATTCCCACCTAGTTGTAGATGATGAAAAAAAACAGTAGATGCGTTGAACGATCCCAAAGAATGAAATTGCTTTTGTAGATGATTTGGCCATATCACAAAGTGCCAAATTAAGACTATGGCAACCACATGGTGTATAAAATGCTCTTGAATTGATATCAAGCAATCTTTTCTGTACTCCTTTGTGATTTCCTTTCATATTAGATCCATTGTCTTAGCCTTGTCCTCTCACATCATCCATATTCAAGTTGAGATCAACTAACGTACCACAAAGCAACTCAAAGAGTCCTTCTCCAGATTTATCAGGAACTTCCAAAAAGGTCACAAAAAATTCTTCCACTTTTGCTGAAGCCAAAGAGACATCCACACATCTGATAATAAGACTCATTTGTTCCTTATGACTCGTATCAGGAGTACAATCCAGAATAACCGAAAAATACTTCGCCTCTTGAACTTTCTTGATGATCAACTTTTTGACCTCCGATCCTAGCATAAAAATCAACTCATTCTGAATTCGGTGGCTTAGATAATGATAGTGAATCTCACCTTCTTTAATTCTTCTAATATGCTCTCTCATGACTGCATCAAACTCTCCAAACGTTTCAATGAAACTCAAAAAATTTCCATTATTTTTTTGACCAATCTTCTCATTAGTTCCACGAAAAGCTAAATTCTGTTTTGCAAGATTTTTCACCAATGAAAACAATCTCATCAAAACTTCTCTCCAATGGTTTTTCTCTTTGTTAACTTCTTCTTGGAGACACTTATCAATGGTCTGATTCTTTTGTAACCTCAATTCCAATTCCATCCATTGACTCATACAAACAATGTGACAATGGCTGATTTCATGTTCACCAAGTCTTCGCGTCAGATTCCTCCAATCATCAAACCCCATCCTTGACAATTGAGTAGCATCTTGTTCCCGACCAAACAATTTACAACAGAAACAATATACTTTATTTGATACTTTTGAATAAAGTAACCAATTCCTATATTGTTTATCTCCATTTTTCATCTCTCTTTTGTAATGCCAATAAGAAAAGTGTCTCTTAGTAATCGGATGCTTTGGGAAAACATAGTCTTCATGTACTCTTGCCATAGGACCTTTTTCTACCATAGAATCTTTAAAACTTTGATCAATCTTTTGCCAATTTGCAGGATCCCTAATATCCAACGGCAAAGCATTGTCAAACTCTCTAAAAGAAAAACTTTCTGGAATTTTATCCAAATCAACATCATCTTCTTCATCAGATATCTTTTCAGTTTCAACATCATCTTCTTCATACATCTCTTCAGTTTCATCTTTGTCCACATAGTTCATAGTTTCTTCTTCCTTGTTATTGTTATCATTCTCTAAACCAGCATGATTCTCATCATAAACTCTATCACAATCATCAATTCTGGAGTTGGATGGTTTTGTTTTCTTAACATACCTCCACATAGAACCAGATAGAGATCTCACGATTTTTTCATCATTCTTCTTTTTATCCCTTTTTCCGATCCTGTTTGACATCTTGTTCTTCTTGCTGAACTTGAAATACATCTTGTTCTTTTTTTTTTTGTTGAAATCCCTAAAATTTTCATACTAAAATTAACTTTTTCATCGATTTCAAAATTGACTATAAACATAAATTATCATCAAACAATTAAATACCTTTCATGATTAGAAGAGAGCTATAGATAGAAATCACAGAACTTGCTAATTGCTATGGATGCACGAAGAAATTTTTAACAGAGAGAAGTCAGAGAAGAGAAATTAAAGAGTCGTGAGAAGAAGAAACTAAACCTATTTTTAATAACTAAAAAAAAAAAATTAAAATGGGGGCCCTTTATAATTGGGGGCCCAAAGCCCACGATTCATTTGGCTCTCCTCAAGACCGGTACTGGTTACAAACAACTGAATAAATAACCAAATTATAAAGTCGATTTTTTTAAGCATAATAAGCATGACACATAATTAACGAAAATAAAGAGCTACTTTTACTCTTATTGCAAATCTTATCACAGAAGTAAAAATGCTAACACCAAAGCAGTCATAGCAGCAACCATCCCCCCAAATATTTCATTGTTTCCTGCAAAGGAAAATCCAAACATATATATATTGACAATAATATTAATATAAGAAAATATTGCAATGTAATTCCCTCATATACACATTCTTTGAAGTTTTTTTTTCAAAAAATACCATCTTGAAGTTTTTTTTCCTAAAAATACCACATTTTTTTCAAAATTCCAAAAATACCACTTTTTTAAAAGTTGATTTTTAAGGTTTAGAATTTAAATTTTTTGGGTTTGGGTTAACTATTCCAAAATTAGGGTATAATTTTAAGAGGTACGGTTTGGGTTTGGGGTTTACGGGTTAATTTGAATGTTAAAAATGATTTTTTTAAAAAGTTGTATTTTTGGAACTTAGGAAAAAAAAGTAGTATTTTTGGAAAAAAAAATTTAAGGTGGTATTTTTGGAAAAAAAACGTAAAAAGTGGTATTTTTGGAAATTGCTCATTTTTATACAACATAAATATATATATATAACCACTGATTAATTTATATATCTGCTCACCTCTAATGGAGAAGGAATCGCTACGTTTCTGTGTCTCCGATGGTGCTGGTGGTGGCGGTAAAAACGACGTCGTTGTAATATCAAAACTGATAAAACAGTCGGGACTAAAAGTCACAGCCCATAGACTATTATTACAACACTCTTTTATGTCTTTCCAAGCAACCCGTAGACACACGGTACAGTTACCAGAATCCAAATGAGGATTACACTGAGCAATAGACTCAAGATCATATGATCCTTCGTATTGTGTCACATCCATTTCATAATACGGCGTATATGATGATGACATCATAGAAGCCACTTCGATAACTTCAAGCATTTTCTTAGACAATCTTTCTCCAAAATTACCTAATTTCTTTGGTGTTGATTCAGTAGACTGCCATAAGCTATAAGGATATACTTCTAAGTCTGATAAGTAGAACTTATCTGAGTAACGAACCATACAATCGTAATAGTAAATGATTGCTTCTCGTTTAGTGGTACAGTTTTTGGCGATCTCGATTGTTGCGGTCTTGACGCATGTGTTGCAAGTTGTTCTGTTGACATCGCCTGTGCATAAGAAGGATCCATGGACAGTGTCTGGAGCTAGACCGGTGGTGAAGTTGTAATAGCTAGAGAAAGATGATTGGTTGCTAAGAGTGGAGAGAAGAGTGTTGAGATTTGTGTGGTAGGTTGAGTTGCGAGTGAAGTTGGCTGATGATTTGATGCAGAACGTGTCCATGTGGTCGGATTCGGACATGGTTTGGTCAATGGTGAAGAGAAGACATAAGAGAGAAGAGAAGCAAAAGAAAGCTGAGAGTTGTTTTGATGTTGCCATGGTTTTTTTTGTAGGGTTATGATGAGACAAAGAAAAAGAGATGTATATATATAGAAAGTACTAATTATTGGTTCTTGAAATTAGTTGGTCACTTGTTTAAGTTTTTAATGCTTTTGGGTCAATCATTATTTTAAGTCTTTATAAATGTGTGAGTTAGTGCAATATACAATGACTAGAAATTTTTGTAAATAGAAATTTAAAAAATGACAAGTTGACTTGTTATCAGCATATGAAAATAATATCAAAGAAAGTTTAGGCGTGGAATTAGCGCCTAATCTTATTGATTTACTTTTAAAAATTTGATCTAATATTTGTTTAGTGACGATACTAGTGATTGATTTAAATGATTTTATAGGATTCTAGTGATTGCATAAGTAAAAAAGAACAAAGGATAATAGATTGCATGTTGATAATTTAAAAGGTCCCAAAAGAAATAAAACATGCCACAACAAAAATTACGGGTTTCAAATGTTTAAATGGTAGAGGTATATACAGTAAAAACTCTATAAAGTAATAATTATGGGACCACCAAAATTTATTACTTTAGAGAGTTATTACTTTATAAGATTTCCTTACAAAATACTTATAAATCTTTTGAAATTTCTTTTTATATAAAATATGAAGTTTTCTTTTAAACTTCTTATGTTGTATTAATTTTTACAAACAATTTTGTATGTTTTCCATACTGTATTTGTGAAAAAAAATTATAAGTACACATTTCACGTTTTTTTTTCTTCTTAACTATGTTTTGGATTTTTATATGATAAAATATTACTTTATGATATTATTGGGACTATATATTTACATAGGGATTTGAAAAAAATTATTATCTTATTATTTTATTGAATTGTGTCATATTTTGCACTAACCCGACTCGGGACCGACAAAATTTATTACTTTATCGAGTTTATTACTTTATGGAGTTTTTACTGTAGTATTAACATAGCTCTTGTCATCTACTAGTTATAGTTTCTCTACTATAATTATCATTATATATTGTTTAGCAAAAAGAAATTATCATTATATATTAGTATATTTTAATAATTTTCTAAGCTACTAAGCCCACGATCAATATAGACAAATTTATAATTAAGGGATATTAACTCCTCCGGTGATCAAAGGCACGAACTTGCTATAAAAATAAAAAGTCGTTGATTGAACAAGTTATAATCTGTCTTCTTTGGTATAGAAAATCATATACAGTAAAACCTCTATAAATTAATAATGTTGGGACCGGAATAATTTATTAATTTAGAGAGAATATTATTTTATTGATAAATTAATAATTATTAATTTATAGAGAGAAATCCGTTTTAGATAAGATTCTTCTTAATTTGTTTTTTTGAATAATGTTAAATTATGGAATTTAATGAATCTATGGATACATTTAGAAAGCGTTATTATAAAGAATCTATTATTTTGCCTAGAATTTTTACAAGTTTATGGTAAATATCGAAAAAACAATTATAAAAGTTTTTTTTTTTGATGTAAAACAATTATAAAAGTTTATTAATTTTGATGTAACACTTAAATTAATGACAATTATAAATTTTTTTGATGTAACACTTAAATTAAAAGATAAGGTCTAATGAGATTTTCATTTTTAAGTTAAAACAAAAATTACTAAAACCATGATTAGTACATTATCATATATATATATATATACATAATTATATATGATTATTAATTTATGTTATTATTGAGACCATATTTTACATAGGAGTTTCAAAAAATTATTATCTTATTATTTTATCAAATTAAGTTGATTTTTACATTGGCCCGACTCAAAACCGGTATAATTTATTAATTTATGGTGTTTATTAATTTATCGAGTATTAATTTATCGAGGTTCTACTGTATTGGTCTTTATTTAAGTTTTATTGATTTTTCTACGACGAAACCGTCCAACTTTTAGTATTCTTTTCCTTTGATTCTCCCAAAGAGTTGACGAAGCTGATTAGTAAAGATTATTAACAAGTGGGGACTGGGGACTAATTCAGGGAACAAATACTAATAAAAGATCATGGAAACGATAACTATGTGAAAAAATGCATTGAATTACCTCAAAACCAATTCATTATTCAAGTTTTTTTTTTTTTTTGAATTACCGGGAGGTCCCGGGCCTAAGCTCATAATCCCTCCCAGCCCGAAACCACAACATGTAATATTAGTTTCGTCCCAAGCGCCACTCGAACTAGCGACCTCTAGACGTGACTTGAACTAGAACCTATTCAAGTTCTTTCTTAATCAAAGAGTTATCATTTATATTGGAGCTACTAGAGTGGTTTATTGCATATTACTTGCTTCTATATGTTTTTTCTTAATGTTAATATCCTCGAGAAGATAAAGTTCAATAGGAAGGCCAGTTATTCAAACCCAAAATGATCTCAAGATTTTCCTCTTGTTTCTGCCTTCTGTTCTTAAATTTTTGCGACTTTTGTTTGATGCTTTGTCTTTTTGAACGGGAATGCTCGATTAGTCTTACCATCTCGTGTGTGTCCATCTTCATAGGAAATATGGTTAACAACACAACGAAGCTTCTGTTTCTTCATCAAGAAACACATAAAGCTAATCTAAAAACTAATCAAGAAGCATCATCATTGTATATAAACTTCCACAAAAACAACTATTTACTCTACTTTTCCCCAAAATTTCTTATTTCTTTTGTCAGCAAATCACAAGTGAAAAGGTATCTTGAAGTTAACACCTCTAGAACTCTTATTCGTCTCAGCAATCTCCTTCACACTTGTCCATGACTTTCTCTTCCTCTTATTCGATCCACCAACACTTTTCTCCGTAACGCTCTCAGACTCCACCGGTTTCTTACTTTTCGATTTCCTTATCCTCTTATCTCTCTCCAATGTAAGCATTGGCTTTGGTGTATTCTCAACACTATTCTCCACCACCACATCTTTCACACTTCTTACAGGTGAAGTAAACATCATATCTTGAGGCACCATAGCTTTCTTTATCTTAGGACGCGTAGTTTTCGCCTTGAACGGGTAAATCTCTTTCATTTGATCTTTCGCAGTTCCTCGTTTAAGATTACGATGACAACAGAAACTACAATGGTACACCACATTGTTCTGAGGCAACCCGATATTCGAGTTGTTACTCCTCATGTGTTTCTTCTTCTTGTTAGCAGAAACCTTCTCGATTCTTACATTACAATTCAAACCAGGCTCAAGAATCGTCTCACATCTACAAGAAACCATTATCATAACATACTCCAATTTCGATTACACAAGCAAACATCAAGCAATGTATAGCTAAACACTAAAGATTACATGTGTATAACAAAGAATCTCAAGTCTCACACTAGTATTATCAATTTATCATCTCTATGTGAAGAATTAAGCAATGGAAGCACAAATCAATGGTGTAATCTCCAGATTCCACTAAGAAACCCTAAATTACCTTTGACAAGAGACGAGATTAGGATCGGGAGCGATTCCGGAAGCTTCTGCATCGGAAGCGAGACGTCGACTGAGTAAAGGAGCAAGAGGAGAGTTTAGGTTACAAGACCAGAGAGCGAGATTCTTCAAGTGCTCGTTTCTTAGTACAGATTTGAGATTAGGTGCTCCTTGAGTGCTTGTAAGCTTCTTAGCTCCTCGTTTTCCCATCTTATTAGTGGAGAAATCTCAGGGGAATAACTGAGAAATCTTTGATCGGAGAGTTTTGGATTCCTCCGGAGGTTAACGGCCAAGTCGTGGCGGTGCGGCGGCGGAGAGAATGAAGTATCTGTGTGATTAGGCTTTTACGAGAATTAAAACGACGAAACAAAAAACGAATTATAATTTGTTTATGGAAAATTAATATTAAAATATTTATTAATTGGGTCCATAGCTCAGTGGTAGAGCATTCGACTGCAGATCGAGAGGTCACCGGTTCGAACCCGGTTGGGCCCTTTTTTATCAATAATTAATTTTTTTTTGTAAACTTACTATACAATACAGTGTTTCTAATCCAACAAAAAAGGACATAAGCTATAATCTATACAAACATTTGAAACACATTAAGGCAAATCCACAATCACAAATTATTATTCAAGTTTTTTTTTGGGTATCAAATCTACATCAAACTTCCTTTCTTATGTATAAATAGGAAAATGTATGTACCATTGAATCAACAACAACAACAAAATATAGAGTCTAGTTCTTCCCACAACCAGCAAACGAAAAGAACCCAAAATTATACAAAATGTTCACACACTATGATATGAGAGTGAAATAAAAACCAGACTAACCATTTGATGATGAACAAGGATTTGCCAAGGAACAATTGTTGTAGACCTTGTACTGTTTCATCTTAAATCCGCAGAGGCATATAATTCATACAATGTCAAGACGGTGCGTGCAGGTTTATATTTTCTGCTCCTCTATTTTGGTGTTAGTTATGATCACAAAGTGTTTCTTTTGCTTTCAAGCATTG
Source organism: Arabis alpina (assembly GCA_900128785.1). Lineage (NCBI taxonomy): Eukaryota > Viridiplantae > Streptophyta > Magnoliopsida > Brassicales > Brassicaceae > Arabis > Arabis alpina. The sequence goes on along the minus strand of LT669793.1, from coordinate 32,797,200 downwards.
CACCATCTTTTAGAGCAGCGTGCGCTTCGTTCTCTTGTCCTAGAGCTGACAAAGCTACAGCTTGGAGATAGGATGCGATATGCCAAGCAGGAGATATGACTTGGGCTTGCATTGCATCTTTAAGTGCCTCTTCAGGATTCTCATTCATTAGATAACACAGACTCCGTCTTGCATAAATGGTTGGGGAGACCATTGTTCCTACCTCGATGAACTGCAAACATATCCTTTGGTCAGAAGCGTGATAGTGTTTTCAAAAATCTAATTTCTGAGAGAGAAAGTAAGGAAAATGCATAGAGACCTCTAAGGATTTTATATGTTTCACTATAGCATATAAGGTTTAACCTGAGAAAAGCATTCGATGGCCTTTGCAAAATCTTTATGTCGGAATGCAGCATCTCCCTTTTTCTTGAATACTAGTGTGTCCTGCATTTGGTCGGTCCACATCTGGAAAGAAAGCTGACATGAAGAAACAAGCGAAAATGTATTATGAACATGATATAGCCAAGGTCAAATATACCAACAGAAGACCTATTGCAAAGAAATCGCAAGAATCAAACAATTACAAGAGCATGATAGAACGCAAGGTTGGAATTAAGAAAGGAACCTCTGTGGTTGCGCCTTCGTCATCTTTATATCCAAGCTTTTCGATAATCTCATGTATGGCGGTGAGATCTGATCTTAGGCATGCTTCTCCAAGTGGTGAAAGAGTAGTCGTTGTAGCACTACTGGGTATGCCCATCAGTTCATGAGAAGCAATCTACATAATTAACACGTTCTTTTTAGTATCGGATTATTTTTCCATATGCAAGAAGAGTCAAGCTTATCTTTCAAGTACTGAGGATAAACAAAACGGAACTAGTTAAGGATAGTGGGAAAGAACCTCAAGATCCTTCTGAAGAGGAGTCATTGCTGAGACTAGAGATTTTGGGTTAGGCCGCTCTCGGGCCTCATACTGCAAGCATCTTGAAGCTAACCGTATTAGTTCAGTCCCATCGTCACTTGAACATTGACCCTCCAGGCATGAATCCATCAACATCTGAATGTTCCTATCCCGTATGAGGTCCAACGCCTATAATATGACATACAAGGAACTAGATGAGCAAGATACAACAATTTTTAAGCATATTAGATAATAACATTCAACATGCTACTAGAAGCTTACATGGTTTGGAGGAATATGCTTTCCACTGAGAAGGTCAAGCAACAAAGTTCCAAAGCTGTATATCACACTTTCTGGTGTCACGCGACCTGTAGAAATAAACACACGGCCCGTTACAAAAACAGAAAAGTAGCCACAATACAAATAAAGCATTCATGTTTCCCTAAAACCATAGCAGTCAGCTGGAAAATATAGATTACTGATTTTGAGAACTGCAGGAAACAAAATAGGTACTGATAAGGCAATTGCACGAATTTTTTGTCGAAATATACCTGTTTTTAGATACTCAGGAGGAGTGAATGCAAGGTTAGTGCTATAACTCTTTCCATCTCTACTGTTTTTCATCAAACCAAAGCACGAAAGTCTTGGATTCGCATCCTAAGAAAACGAAAACACAAATTATATTCGTATGCATTTGACAGAAACTAAAGGTATACAAAATCTGTCTCAAACTTACATCATCAAAAAGAACTCTATAAGCATTCAGGTCATGGTAAAGCGCACGTCCTCTGCTAGTACAATACTCTAACGCCTGAGCAATATGTAAGGCTACTCTCAACCGCATCGCCCACTTCATTGGTTGTGACTCCCCTAAAACACCAAATCGCATACTCAATCAATCCAGTATCTATCTATCTATATATATGAAGTTATGGTAAGTTAGGAACTTACAGTGGAAAAGATGTTTAGCCAAAGTTTCATTAGGCATAAACTCAGCAATAAGTAGTCTCTCTTCACCTTCAAAGCAACATCCAAGTAAATTCGCCATCCGATGATTCCGTAATTGACCAACAGCTTTAGCTTCTTCCTAATCTCACATATCGAAAGCCAAACATGTTAGAGCATTATCTTCTTAGCTAGTAGTATGTACTCAAAGAATAATCATACCAAAAACTGACGAGTATCAGGCCAAGCTTTCCTGTTAAATCGTTTAACAGCAATACGTGTTTGATTCTCTAATTTGCCTTTATAAACAACATTAGGAGCTCTTTCTCCATGTTCTGAAACTATATTCTCTACTGCAAATCCTGAAGTAGCATTTCTTATAGTCTCTATAGAGAATTCACGAAACTGAGCCAATTCATTTGATTCACCTCTCTTCTCTTCTTCTGGTTCATAAATCCAACAACAACAAGATAAGAATCTCAATCACACAAACCAAACAAAACAAAACACTAAACACTAAACTTACCTAAGCTAGTAAGATCAGGATTGGATTTTGCAGACTCTGAAACACAACAAAGTGAAAACTTAGAGACCTCACAACCCATTTTCTTAATCAAACCATAAACCATAAACCAATCTCTTTCTCAATCGAATCAATCCTTAAAGAACCCTCCAACTAAACAAGAACATCAACTCAACTAACAAACAAAAACACAAATCGAGATCGAGTTAAAGCTAAACTCAAGAAAAGAGAAATTTTCTGAGATTTTGTGATTTGTTTGCTTGAGCTTTTCTGGGAAAGAAAGGCGAAAACTTTTGAGAAGATTAGAGAAAAACCAAAAAAGTTATGATTTTTAATTTCTGAAAAAGAGAAAACAGCAAAGCAGGCTTCTTTCAAGTCAACTCAAACAGTGGGTCAAAATAACTGAGGAACACAACTCATATTTGCTAGTAGTGTAATATAACAGTTTTAAATTTGGAATTATCAATTTTAATAATTTTAATGTCCACTCTAAATATAAGTTAATTAGGGTAGTTTCAAATGTGTGTATAGTCCATTCTTTATATTTATAATATTCTAAATAGATTGAATGAATTCCAAGTATACTGTTTGCGTATTTTATCACCAAAACTCGAATATCACACCCCTAAAAAAATATATATATATATAAGATCTTATATAATGTCTTTTTTCTCGGAGTTTTCTCATTTTCCCGAGAAAACTATTTACAGACAATAATAGCGAATGCACAAACAGGATAATCGTGTGCTAAGGAAACCTTCTCGATAACTTTGAATAAAAAAAATGTTGCAAAACAAAAATAAACAGAGCATTTGTTCTTCTTATAGATCGGTGTTGGGTTTGGAGGAAACCGTGTGATTGCTTTATGTGTGGGATCATGGGTTCGAGTTCAGACTCACCTCGCTCCAGCAGCTCCAGCGCGTGAATGCGCTCCTCGACAACGAGTTTGAACTCCACGCACTTATCTGGCAATCAGTTGAAGATCATGAAAAACTTATATGTTTTTAGTATTTCTTATTTAACGAGTTTATGTTTTGTTTAAAAAAAAAGTCTTGTAGCTCTATGGAATAGAATTTCTTATTTTCATTATCAATCCATATATTATCGAGAGATGATAATGGTAAGAAACTCTGCATTTCCAATAGGCGCAACATCAAAGATCAAATTTGTTGGTTGTATCAAAAAGTGAAGGAATAATCTTACTTGTCTACCCAAATTGGCATTTTTCTTTCGTGGAAGAAGCTCAAAAACTCTAAAAAGAGAGTTTTAAGTTAGAGGAAAAAAAACACACCAATAAATAACTATGTATATACTGTGAAACTTAATTTGACTTAGTGCAATGAGAAGTTATAGCATAAGGCAAAGATGTAAGTGTAGTTATTGATAAGCGCATTCTCTGTACAACCATCTATTATTATGCTAACCGCATTTTAGTCACCACTAGGACCGCGTTCGGGTTTCACAAGACCTAAAACAATATTTGATAATGTGGCTTAATTTAAATTGAAAATATATATATCATTCGTGACCTAAAAGTTGTACAAATATATACCTCGACAAACTGAGAATAATTGAGTTAAAGACAATAAATCAAGTCAGTGGCAGACGATTGATTGATAGATGTAGAGGTTGCATCAATAGCCGGTGTAGCTATACCTCCAACATTTACCATTGTTCTTTATCACGAGACTTTGATTACTTTTGCATCTATAAAGATTCAAAAAGTTAGGGTTCCAATTGCTAATCATTAAGCCGAAAGACACTCACCAAAAATTTCAAAATTCTGGTGAAACATGTCGCCCAAACCATGTTTTAGACCGCATTGTTGTTTAAACCACAAATGGCTTCTCTGAAACCAGAGGAGATTGAGGAAATATGAATTAGATTGAAGAAAAATTGTACTAAAGTTTTATTTATCTTTCGAACTAAAGTCTATTGTATTCTTGGTTATTCATTATGTCTATTTTGTCTTAGAATCAAAACGTTAATAAGTTTGAATGTCAACTTAGGTTGATTATTGGCCTTTAATGACAATTGCTACTCTCTCTGTCCTATTTTAGATGATTGTTAAAGTTTTTACACAAATTATGAAACCATTTAATTATTTATCTTTCCAATATAGAACCTCAATTCCAATATGATTCAACCAATGAAAAAGTAATCTACACAATTAAAACAACCAAAAACAACAAAAACACAATAACTTTTGCATTAGAAATTGAAAAAATCAACTAATTTGGGACAAATTTTTTCTCCTAAAAGATCATCTAAAATGGGACTGAGGGAGTATTATATTTTTATTTGATAGCACATGATATTATATAACATCACATTTGGTTTTATAAATTACATGTACCGATGTACGAGAAAGTATAATGTCTATTTACAAACAAAATAACTACCAAATTTTTTTCTTCCAAATTTTGACTATACATTTTACTATGTATCCTAACTATAGTTCATGATTTTAAAATGATTGATTAGACAAAATTAATCAGTAAAAACTTAATCATAATTGTATTAGAGTACATATTTAAAATTCAAAAAAAAAAACTTTAATTAAAAAAAAAATCTCTTTTCAATTTTCAAAATTAAATTTTAAAATATTTCTCTCATACACTCTGTCTCTCTCCTCTTTTGTCTCTTCTACCATCTTCCCCTTTCATTCTCCTCTCTGAGATGTACATTGCCTTTTCCATCTCACAAACCCTACATTTCCAAATCTAAAATCTAACATCTAAATCTAATCTTCTTCTTTCTTTGTACACTAGACTGTAAATCCTAGGAACCTATTCTTCTTGTTTCACTACTCAAAGCTCAAGATTTGCTTCTTTTTCTTGTTCTTGTACTCTCACTCTATATACTTCAAAAAAACCAATTTAGATCTTGAGATTAGTTAAAGGGTTTTACAAATTTATGGGCTTTTACACTTAAAGAAAGATAAAAATCCAATCTTGATCTTTGGGTTTTGTCGGAAAAAAACCTCTTTAAAACCCTAATTATTGTGATATATACTACTTTGATTAGGACTCTTATTATCCTCTATAAATTTCAGTTTTGTGATTTGTAAAGTTAGGGTTTTTAAATACATGGAAGGTCAAGAAGCTATGGCATTCACAGGAGCACATCATCATCACCAACCTCCTCAGTTTTATTTTCCCGGAGGAAGAGCTTTCACTTCAATCTCACCTTCTCAATCCGCGAGTGCCCTTCACGCGCCTCCGTCTCTGTCAAACCCTAATATGCAGCATCCGTTTCCCTTCAGTCATCATCAAGAATTCGTTATGCAATCGCCGTCGATGATTCCTCAACCGTCGCCGTCGGTGGTGGAGGTTTCTGTGACGGAGGAGGAGGTGGTTAAGAAGAAGCGTGGAAGGCCGAGGAAGTATGTACCTGAGACTGATAGTCAAGTTGCTCTTGGACTATCTCCGATGGATTCTTCTTCAGATAGAGTTAAGAAGTCTTGTTCTTCTTTGATGTCTGATCCTAATGAGCCTAAACGAGCTAGAGGTCGACCTCCTGGAACTGGGAGGAAGCAACGTCTTGCTAATGTTGGTAAGTTTTCGATTTTGAAGTTGTTTCTTGGTGGATCGTGTTTGTTGTTATGTGAATTGAGAGATTGGATTTAGAAGGTGTTTAGATAACTTTGGTATTTGGAGTTAGAAAGATGATTGTGACTTATGATTTAGCTGAAATTGAGTCTATGTTTGAGTTAAGAAGTTGCATTTAGCATTTAGCTCTATGTTGGTTTTGAGCTAACTGATTGAGTTCATGTTGCTATTATGTGAATTGGGATTTAGAAAGTAATTAGTTAGCTAACTCGATGATTTGGGGGCTCGTGAACCTAAATAGGATTCGAATGTGGTTAGCTAAGTTGGTATTAGAAACCTAGATGTGAGTTTTTTTGTTCCTCCAGTTTTCGTGCGGTTTTACTCAATGGCAGTACTTAGACATGAACTTGTGTAAACATCTTTAAGTCAGATGTGGTCATTACTTTGATTTTGGTGTAGGTCCGTGGATGAACGAAACGGCTGGACATGCTTTTGCACCACATGTGATTAGTGTTGAACCTGGAGAGGTACTTCTAATTCCCCCATTGATTTGTTATTTCTGCATTTGATGCATATGATGTTTGCTTCTTACAACTTTTCTTCTGCAGGACATTGTTTCGAAAGTCCTTGCGTTTTCGCAACAAAGACCAAGAGCACTTTCGATAATGTCAGGAACCGGAACGGTTTCTTCAGTGACGCTACGTCAACCTGGAACCTCAGTGCCTTCTCTCTCTTTTCAGGTCTAATCTTTTTGCTCTAATTCACTTCTTTCTATTCTCGTCTCTCAAACAAACCTACTTACTTGTTTTATTTCTTGCTGTGAAGGGGCCTTTTGAGATACTAGGTTTAGTAGGATCTTACTTGGTGAATGAAGAAGGTGGGCCTAAAACCCGAACTGGTGGTATAGGCGTCTCTCTCTCACGCCCTGATGGTCATCTGCTCGGTGGTGGTGTTGGAACGCTTATTGCAGCGAGTCTTGTCCAGGTATCAAATATCTTTTTATTAACTGAGCCACTGACACATTCATTCCCAGTTGCTGTCACTGAAATTAAAAACCTCAGAAATTATTACCGAGTCACGGTTGATACATAACTGTGTTTTCAATGGTTAGCTTGGGTAGATTTGAAGTTTTGTTGCAATTCTTGATGTAAAATTTTATTGTGGGTTTTTTAGGTTGTGGCGTGTAGTTTTGTGTACGGAAGTGCAAAGGCGAATAAAGCGATCAAGCAAGAAAACAGATCAAATGAACACGAAAGCAACGACTTGGAGGCAACACCGGCTAGTGAAGAAGCGTCACCGCTTCCAGCAACAGAAGAGGAAGCGGATCAGTCCCCACAAGACTACTCTTCTCCGGGATGGGCAGGACCTGGTGGTAGGAACATATCAACTGACTCAGGAAACCATAACCATATCACTGATATTGACTTGACTTGTGGATGATTCAATCTTTTTTACTTGTTCTTACTACTACTAGTACTTTAGAACATTGCAGCAGCATACAGAAATCGTTGGTGCTGTACATAAACATGTTGTAGATTTATTACTTCTTTCTTCTTACTTTTGGATTTTCTTGGGATTTATTTATCAAATGTTGAGAGAGATTTCAGGATTTAATTTGTTTTTTAGTGACATTTGCTCCGTTGTTTGTAACATAACTCATTTAAAAATTTCGTTACGGAATTTATTTTATAATTGTTGTGGTCACATCAAGTCAGATGAGTCTTATTGGTTTTGATTTTTCGTTGTGACGTCCCACATCGATTGTGTAGAGATTTGTCAGGAGGAGCGTGGGCCTATAAAAGGAGAAGGGTTGGGTTAAGGGAAAAATATGATCCTTCAGGCAAGTTAAAGGGGAAATGAGGAATGGGTTAAATCTCGCTTAAATGCGTGAAGAGTGTTCCACTCAAAGCCTGTTACGACAATTGGGCACTCCAATTCTCTATATCATCTGATCCCTCTCTTAATTTTTAAACAAAAAAGCTTTTTTTTAAAAAAAAAATTGTTAAGCTGATTTTAAAAATTTACTTCAACTATAAATGAATAATTTTCTAAATTGTTTTTAAAATTATTTATTAGCAAAAACTTATTTAATTTTGCACTTTGCAGTAACCTATTTAGCAAGGTTAGAAAATCTGTTAATTTCAGTAGTAACTAGAATTAAAAACCCTCTCCTCTTTTGTGTTTTCAATAAGCCTAAGCCTACCCACACAATCAATCAGTTAGAGTTGTGCATTAACCAAGGATTTACTTATACAGTTTATTTCAGTCATTCAAAATCATTATAATGACACAAAGTTAATTCGGTTAACATTATTCTTCCTAATCTAGTTGTTACTTTACCCGATTGTCTCCAATAAAAGAGAGACTGATAAGAGTGAAAATTCTTGTAACGTTCCAGCAGTTCCTTCATAAAATTCCATGTCAAAAACAATCATATTGAGGAAAGAAATGGTTTTAGGGAAGGGAAACAAAATATATTCCTTCTACACAAATCGAGAAATTGTCCAAATTTTTAAATTTTAGCAACAAAAAAAACTAAATCATTTTAAAACAAAACTTACTTGCAGAAATACTCTGCCAAAAGGTTGTCGAGAAACAAACAGTGGCTTGAGAAGTTTCCTCAAAATTAAGCTAAGCAAGAAGGTTACTTGTGACGTATTTTACCTAACCTTGATTTCTAAGTTGCTTTAAACTTCTTAAGTTTTTCAAATATTTTTATAGTAAAATAAACTATATTGATAATCAAATATTAACATAAACATTTATCCCGATTTCCAATATCTTTCTTTTCAAAAAATATGTTTTCTACAATGAAATTTCCCAATATATGTTTTCATTATATACATATAAATTTGAAAATTTCAACACTAAAGTCTATACTATAAATGTTTCATATGTGATGCCTTGTAAATTTTTCATGGTTGGATTTACATCTCTTTTTTTGTTTATCAAGAAATATATATAAGTTTCAGTTGTAAAATAAATAAATACTACTCATGTAGATGTCCCTTGCAAGGAAAAAATCATTAAAAATTCAAAGAAGGTTCACAAACCAAAAAATCTATAAATCCTAAGTGAAGAAAATAAACACCGATCGAGCAGAAAATGCCTATCTTGGTCTCAAAAAGAAAGCCAACAACATCCAAGAAGAAAGAAAATCTTATCTTTCGTAACCAGCTCCTAATGAAATATAATATCAGAAATTAAAAAAAAATAAAAAATCTTCATATCTTTCGTAAAAATCTTCCTTCTCCGTACAACAAATCTATAATCTATCGAATTTCTCTCACGACTCTTCTCTTCTTCCTTCTCTATCGACTCTTGCTATCTTCGACCATCATCATCTCCTCTAGGAAACTCAACGATCTAAGTATTATTCTTATTAAAGATGGAGATATGGTTTCCCAAAAGAATGATACTTTCGCGGAACATAGTGATTAAGTATCGTAAAGTACAAAGATCGTGGCTACCGACAGAAAGAACAGGCGAAAATTGAGGATCTTGTGAAGGAAAAGGAGTTTATGTTTACGATTTACCGTCTAAATTCAACAAAGATTTGTTGGTATAATGTGTTGATATGGTTCCTTGGACTAACATGTGTAAGTTTTTCAAGAATGAAGGTTTTGGAGAAGCAACTGAGAATCTTGGGCAAGGTTGGTTTAGGACACATCAATATGCTCTTGAACCGATATTACACTCTAGGATTTTGAAGCATCCTTGTAGGGTTTACAACGAATTAGCAAATATATTTTATGTCCCTTTATATGGAGGTTTCGATTTTTTGAGGTGGCATTTCAAGAATGTTTCGGAAGGTGTGAAGGATCGGTTAGGGATCGAGGTTTTGAAATGGCTTGGATCGAAGGAATCGTGGAAAAGTAATGCCGGTAAAGATCATGTGTTTGTTCTTGGAAAGATTTCTTGGGATTTTAGAAGAAGTAAGGCTTCCTTGGGGCTCAAGGTTCCTTGAGTTACAAGAAATGCAAAACCCTACAAAGCTTCTCATCGAAAGACATCCGTGGGAAGTGAACGACATCGCGATCCCGCACCCGACTTATCTCCACCCTAAAACAGCTGGCAGATCAAAATGATCAGCAAACCTCATCGGAATCTAATTAGTTTCGCCGGAGGTTTTTGATTCACTAATCTCCGGTTGTATACCAGTGATTTTTAATCCGTACACTGCATATTATCAGTACGCATGGCATCTTCCGGAGGATCATAAGAGATTCCCTGTGTTTATAAACCAAGAAAATGTGGAAAAAAAAAGATGTGAAGAGAAAGAGAGTTAATGTGGTGGAGAAATTGATGGCAAAGACTCTAAGCGAAAGAGAGGAGATGAGAAGTTATATTGTTCATCATCGTTTGCCTGGTTTGGTCTATAGAGATACTAATGCTAGGTTTGTAAGATTTCAAGATGCTTTTGACATTGCTTTTGATCATTTACTTGAGAAAATCAATAAACTAGTATAGGCTTTTGTAGTTATCAGAATATGATTTTGATTTGCGTAATATGATGATCATAGTGTGCTAACGGATTGATCTACTTTTTTTCAAAAAACATATTGATGTCATCTTATCTTCATGTAAGAACTTGATTAACCGGTTGAGTTACATATGTTTGAGTAATGCTATGTAGTCTTTGTACATGTCAAAAGGTTTAAATGGTAACAATTGAATTTGATGGATTACATAATCTAATTTGTTTTATGATTTTATTGTAGAACTAGGCCTATTAAACATAGTTTTCATATAACGTGTGTTTCTAAGTGTGCTTTTTGGTTTTTGGTTCGGTTGTGAATCATCGTGACATGTTTTGATGAATTTCATAAAGTATTTTGAGCTTTTTAATTTTATGGTATGATGTAAGAAATCTTTAAAGTTTAAGCAAAATTCAAGTGTAAAACAAATAAGTAGATATATGACAAACTATTTGACAAATAAATCAGACTACTCATTAAAATGTCGTTAAGAGTTTCTATAAAATACCACAATATATATAAATAGATCATGCAAGATGTAAGCCAAACAAATACAATTTTTGTACAAAATATGATAAATTCATATATATATAATGTTCTTCTGACATGGAAATTCTTTTCATTGTAGATGACATAAGCTGAAATTATGATTGTGACTTATTATTTAGCTGAAATTATGATTCTATGTTTGAGTTTAGAAGTTGCATTTAGCTCTGTTGTTCTACTCTATCTTGGTTTTGAGCTAATTGATTGAGTTCATGTTGCTACTGTGTGAATTGGGATCCAGAAAGTGGTTAGTTAACGTACTCGATGGCTCGTGAACCTAATAGGATGATTCTATATTCGAGTGAAGCTTTTAGCTATTGAATCAAATTGAATGTGGTTAGCTAACTTGGTATTAGGAATCAAAAGACTGTTACTATGATGTGAATTTATGAGTCTCGATTGCTTGTGATTCCTCCGATTTTCGTGCGGTTTGACTCACCATGGAAGTACTTAGACATGAACTTGTGTAAACATCTTTTAAATCAGATGTTTTCATTGCGTTGCTTTACTGGTGTAGGTCCGTGGATGAACGAAACAGCTGGACATGCGTTTGCACCACATGTGAGGTACTTTTAACTCTCCCAATGACATTGTTTCGAAAGTCCTTGCGTTTTCGCAGCAAAGGCCAAGAGCACTTTCTATAATGTCAGGAACGTTTCTTCAGTGACGCTACGTCAACCTGGAATCTCAGTACCTTCTCTCTCTTTTCAGGTCCAATCTTTTTTCTCTAATTCATCTCTTTTCTACTCTCGTCTCACAAACAAATACTTACTCGTTTTATTTTTTTTGCTGTGAAGAGGCCTTTTGAGATACTAGGTTTAGTTGGATCTTACTTGGTGAATGAAGAAGGTGGTCCTAAAACCCGAACTTGTGGTATAGGCGTCTCTCTCACGCCTTGATGGTTATCTACTCGGTGGCGGTGTTGGAGCGCTTATTGCAGCCAGTCTTGTCCAGGTTTCAAATCTCTTATTAACTGAGTCACTGAAACTAAAAACCTCAATAACTTATCGATTGGGTTTCCAATAGGTAGCGTTTACTCTGTTGTAGAGACCGAGTCATGGTTGATACATAACTGTGTTTTCCATGGTTAGCTTGGAAGTATCTGTTGCAATTCTTGATGTATGATTTGAGTTAATTTTGAAACTTTCATTGTGGTTTTGTAGGTCGTGGCGTGTAGTTTTGTGTACGGGAGTACAAAGGCTAAAGCGATCAAGCAAGAGAACGGATCAAAGGAATACGAAACCAACGACATGGAGGCGACACCGGCTAGTGAAGCATCACCACCACAAGCAACAGAAGAAGAAGCAGCAGCGGAAGCGGAAGCGGAAGAGGATGAGACGCCACCAGACTACTCTTCACCAGGATGGGCAGGACGTGGTGTTAG